>OY978461.1:22148060-23348060 GCA_963854805.1 Plagodis dolabraria
TAAGATTATGGTCAGGCCTATCGGAAATAATAGGAACCATGTAACATATATTTACAAGGCAAAGAAGAATAAATACTTTTCTTTCTTGCAATTATTACCAAGCCTGTTGAGGAAGGCAAGGTAAAATAAGGTATGGCAAGGGTATATTGATAGACGTAATCTCGTTTAAACATGGTGTTGATAAAAAAAGATAAGTGCTCCAAAATATTTGTGCAGTCAATTGTTTACTGAGCATCATTGGATGGAAGTGTTAGGCATGTGAGAAACCTTTTTCTTTAAATGGTTTATTTTTCTATTACTATATTTGAACGTGTCACACGTAATAACTCATTCCTACTACAATATTCAACCCTTAGCCCACGTAATCTGCGGTTAAGTATCTACAACTATAACGTTGAAAAAAGTCCGCCTCCATTAGGGGTATTCATAATACCCGCGATTGGATGGCATTTTGAGGATCGCAGTGTACGAGATGGGAATTCTTCAGAAGGCGCTGCAGCTGCCTATCTTCTGGTCTTTTGACGACACCAAACGGCTTATGACGACTTTCAGAGGAAGATATGTGGCGAGTGTAATGTCAGCTCGGCACCCCACGGAGAATGTGAGGTTATTACAATGTCTTATAGATTGTATTGTACTAGCCCCGCAGTTATACCAAGGAATCAAACACATATACAAATTATTTATTACATCACATTTACAAATTATTGGAGCAAAATTATTTTTTTTCGTTTTGGCTCGAACTGTTATGTTACGGTGGCCGAGTGGAATAGGCATCCAGCACGAAATCGGACGGCGCGGGTTCTATTCACGCCCGGGACAAAATTTTTGCTCTCCAAAATTTGTAAATATGATTTTCGCTTAACACGCGATAGTGCCTGTAATATTTAAAAATACAGATTATACAGTACTATAGGAAAATAATAAGTAAAGTTTAGATGGCTCATAGAATGAGTCACACTCCGTAAGCCATATATCGTTTTGTTCGCCTGACATTCAGTTAAGAACAAATTTTCTTACATTTACCAAATTCCATTACATCAGTGAAGTTAACGAATACACTCATACTTCTTAATATAAGTAAAGTAAAAACTGAAATCTAATTGAACAGCTTTCGAGCTATATAAACCTCGATTAAAGATACATCTCAAGTAAGTTTCTTTTTTTAGTCATTAAAAAACAAGTCATCTAATTAAATCAGGCGCAGTATGGGTACTGATATAACTCACAAAGAGCCAATTTCACCAATCTAGACGTCAAACTTAGCAGCAGATTTAAATTTGTTGTTCTGACATGGAAAAAGGACAACTCATTGGTTTTACTTTTATGACATGTGACAGCCACTGCAGGTATAGAAATAGGGTTTATTATCAGCTGTAGCAAAGTGGCTATATATTTTAGATTATAGATCTATACTGCCAAATTCAATATCTGCCAATTTCACAATAAATTTTTGATCTTGGATAACGATTTCCTTTGCTACATCTGTTTACCTGAATGTCATATTTTATCAAATCATTGAACGGTTCTGGTGACAAAGACTTATGACAACATAATGATGTTGGTTTCAGAGATAAAAATTATCCTTGTATAGTTATAACTAGATTAGTGAAATTTACCCTTACTAAAATTAAATATTTTTATTGTTTTTTAATAATTTGATATTAATAAGTCTTCCAAAATTTCTCAACCTATTCAAGAAAAAATTACCACAATAATTATTGATGATAAAACAGATAAATGACAATAGCAAAATAACTGCTAACCAATGTGCATTTAATCTTATCTAGAATAATGTATAGATAGAGAGCAAAGCAGCCTTGATCCAATGACCAGAAAAATCATGTATATATATACTTTGTCCTACTAATCATCATCTTCGTACCCTTACGCCACATTTGTAGGGCCGATAAAATACGTGTTAAGGTAGAAAAGTGCCCTAAAGCTCCTCAAAACCGACTTATCCCACTATTTCATTAGTATTATAAATATGTATGTTTGTGTGTGTATGATGGTGACCATTCAAAAAGATTTAAGAGAAAAAAATAAAAGAGTTTTATTTGCGTATCGGGATGGATATATTATTAATATTATTATTGTATACCTTGCCCAGAACAAAAGAAAGTGACATGAAAACGAGATGTTAGTTCTTTAAATCGATTGATTTATAACTGTGCCGATAACCAGCGGTTAATTAAGGTAATATAAAAGCTAATAAATATTAAGAGGTCTTAGCAAATTCCATAATAATTGTGTCATCTTCAAACTTTATTAAGATGTATTATAGGTAACACTAAAAACCATATATTTGCTACAATAATAAAAAAATTAATAAAATATATCTCACCCTCTCTTCCAAATGTGTGACTCCCGCCAGACTCTGATAAAATGTCGGAGTCTCCATATCTTGAGCCACATTGACCTCTGACAGGAGCCATTTGGAGACCACTGTTGCATCCTTGTGTATAAGCAGCCAAGATCTGAACTGGTCAAATGTGACCTTATCCCCGGGCCCGAAGAGGCCCAGGAGTATCTCCGATGTGCGTTGTGCCCCAGTGACTGGTAGGGAGGTGTTCTCCATGTGTAGAATCCGGGAAAAGTCCCGTTTATAAATATGCGTGCCATTGTCACTCTGGTTGTTTGTATAAAGAGTCCAAAGGAACCTAAAATGAAAAAACTCTATTAGTATAGACATAGACTGGCACAGATTACCGGAGCGGCCAGCTGCTGGCCGCTCGACAATTGAGAGGTTAAGAAGTTAATTCGACAATGGTTCAGGTGTCACTGTTTTTTTTTATTGTAATAGTACACCCTTTGACACCTATCTCACCTGATGGTAAGTGATGATGTGGTCGAAGATGTTGTTCAGGCTAGCCTAGAATGACTGGCTCTCAAGGATAGCTGCCGGAATACACTGATAGGGGCTTGGCGACAGATTTTCTGCTTTAATGGTAGCTAGCCAGGCGGGTATTCGCAAAATGCCCTACCACCATGCTGTAACGACTACCATTGTAAGACTACAACTGGGACCGACGGCTTAACGTGCCCTCCGAAGCATGGAAGCGCTCAGGACTAATGTCACTAGCGGTCACCCATCCAACTCCTGACCGCGGCGGACGTCGCTTCTCGATTAAGAACGGTTAAGCAAACTACGTCAAGGGCGCTTCAAAGCGAGATGGGTTTGAACTCCCGTCCGCCCGTGCGAGTAAGCCTGTGCACGCCAGGACTGTGCAGTCCCAATCTAAAGCACGAGCTACAGTTACAACATCCACATGTTAGTATTTACCTGTGTTACTGTATTGGACTGTATGGATTTACTTGCAGACAAAACGTGTGGACGGCTAACATTACGAATTATAAAGGGTAATCCGCCTCTGCCTTATGAAACACTAGCTTTCCGGGCGCAAAAACCTTAACCTTTTTTTGCGCAGTTGGATAAAAACTATCCTATGTTTTTTCCCAGGTCTCAAACTATTTCCATACCAAATTTCATTCAAATCGGTGCAGTAGTTTTGGCGTGAAAGTGTAACAGACAGACAGACAGAGTTACTTTCGCATTTATAATATTAGTACTGATGACAAACTCATCTATCATGTCAGCATGAGCTGTTTTGTTGAGGGAATTTCAGTGTTATATATTGAGATATTTGTATGAAAAAATGCCGAGGCCTGGGAAAATTTTGCACAGTTCAACAAAAGCAACCATTTACAAAATACACACATCAAAAGTGCCTAGGGATCGAAAACGTTTTCAAGTACTTAAATTAAGTAAGTTTTAAACAGCTCTCATTTGGATCAGGGGCAACCTCAGTGCTCAGATTTATGTGGAGAGTATTGTTTCAGAAGTGATCATCCCTTTGCGAAGCCGTTTGGGTAATTCGTTTCGTCTAACGCGCACGACAATGCACGTCCACAGTCCACACACGGCCAGAGTCATAACTCGCACTCTTGCCGATGCTCGCATCAACGTTCTGCCGTGGCCTGCTCAATTGCCAGACCGCAACCCCATTGAACATGCATGGGATATGCTACAAATAAGGGCTCTGCCAAGTATGAATGCCGTGCATACCCCACAACAGCTTTTTAACTTGTTACAAAGAATGTCCATACCATCAGGCGCCCATTCCTCAAAGTGATTTTGATGAACCAATTTTAAGCATGCCAAATCGCTGTGTAGAAACAAAGATTATTAATTAATATAATTTGACAATAAACATAGAAAAAATCTTATTTTTTTCCTTTTTCTGCCAAACAAGTCAGTTTTAGTTCAAAATATACATGATCCCACTTAGGCACTTTTGATGTGTGTAGATACATAGATTTCGGCTCATGGTCCCCACTGTCATCAGATTGTCCCCATAATACTGTGACCTAAAACTGTTTTTCAGTACTTATGATAAAAAAATGTTTATGTGTCAGCCAAAGAATCATTGCCTATAGCAATGAGGGCTTCGACAAAAACACTGCATAACAATGGCGAATCTAGCAAAAGAAATACTGAGAATAATATCGCATAATTGAGGATAATTTGCAGGAATTTAATGTACATGTGACAGATTCTGATATGTAGTTACAACATGTCATTCAGATGATGCTGAACTCTCAGACATTGACTATTTACAATCAGATTACAATTACATTATTTATTATAATTATTATATTATTTTATGAAACAAAAATGTTTATGGGTAATACCTATACATATAACATAATATTAATTTACTTGACTGACTGAGAATTTTTTTTGTCACTAGTTGTAAATTTCTTCATGTGTACTTTATAATTTTTTTATGTTTGATTTGATTTAATTCTTATAGGTTTTAACCATCCTATTTAGGTACTTGTATAAAATTTTCAGTTGTTTTGTAATCTAGAGTTAATAAATAAGCTACAATTTTCTTTTTACAGACATGTTTAGTATCATTTAATATATTGAGTGTTTTGTGTGAGATTTTGTATATGTAGCATCCTAAAAAACTATTACTTATTCCCTTTTGGTGTCTTAATAGTTGGTCCCATCCTGGTGTGATGACATCTAGGTCTTAAATTTGAAAGATTACATATATTCTTTTAAGCTGATTGATGATAATGCCGATGATGTAACAAAAATTTGCCTGACTCTAAGGTGCTTTGTATTGCTATACAGTAAATCAGTAGGATACCTGTATGGTTTATTGTATGCCACTTTCCGTACCGAACGCTGCGCATGCTCCACTTTAATGATCTCATTAAAGTGGAGCATGCGCAGCTACAACATCCAGTACCCCATGATGTGATGCAGACAGTCAATACTATATAGTATTGACTGACAAAAGGAAACATGTCATTGTTATAATTTTCTTATTTGAAAGATTATATTCTTAGGGCCCGTTTCAGAATGTTCGAGTAAGTTCCGGTTTTACTACCCAGATCATTTTTAATAAATAAAACACTATCTTTGCGTTTCACAGTCATCGGTTTAGCCTATCCATCGGTTAAAGCTTGAAACGCCCTGCATGTTAACTGTCATTTTTATGATTCAGTTATTTAATATGTTGCATAGTAACCCGAAACTTTATTAGGACATTCTGAAATGGGCCCTAAATCTTCTAAAACAAATTATAATTTCCTAAGGTGCAAGCTAAGCGTTTGGACTTGCTTAGTCCAGGAGAGTAATTCGTCAATGTATATGCATAATTATTAATATACACACCTCACATATAAAAACAAATGGAAATAAAAAAAATGCATGTAAAAAGTTTTATGTATCTATATAACTTATTGTGTTGAGTCCTTGGAAGAGTCTAGTTATCGCAAACACAGGGAATCCTACTGCGATAGCTAGAGAACAAGTTAATAAATTTTCATTATTTAAATAATACTTCAATTATAATTATTGTAACTGGTATTTATGTTATAATGAATATGTTCTAAGTTACTATGTTATTAATGTTACATTTACTTGATGCAAAAATAAAAATTATTATTAATATTATAATATCTACTGATAGAAGCAAACCTGAAATGTATGCACACTGGTGCAGTTTTCAGTTCTACAACCAATTTGGACAGAGTTTTGGTCCAACTCTGAACATTCCAAATTTCGCTACACATGTGGTCAAAGTTTGTGTAATGTTACTTTGTATGCTTAGTTATATTAATTTTTATAATCAAAATGTCATATAAGCAGTAAAATCTTGTGCACAGTTCTGCATGTTTATAGTGTGTATCTCAAATTAGAAAGCAGAGCAGTAAAGGTACAATTTTATGTTATTGATTTTATGCAAGTACGTGTTATGCATACCTATATTGATTTATTAAGGAAAATAAGTATCATCTTCAACCACACTTGACGGTGGCACTAGTGTGCTATGCTTCTATACACTGCTTTGTACAAAAACTAACATAGAGATTTTTGTCTTAGTGTTGAGCTCAGTGTTTGATAATAAACATATTTCTTTTGACTACCACTGCATTTAACACTTATAACCTATAATTAATATTAATATGATTTAATAGAATCTTTTAATTATTGATAATATTTTATTACCAAACATATATTTTTTTTGCAATAATGCATGCTTTGCGGATTTTAAAAAGGTATTTAAAAAATATTGGAGATATTTAAAAATTATAAAATGACATGATGAAAAATTGTAATTAAGTGCGGGATTTGAACCAGTGCCATCCACTGCTATAACCGGGGCATGCTCTGACCATTTAAGCTAACATGACATATGATTCTCTCTAATTTGTCCTCTAGTTCTTTAATTATTGTATGGGGTGTATATTTAAATATATCTCTTATAATATTAAAATGCTGATTTATCAAGTTTATGGCAGAAAATGGGTACATAAGGCTAGTGTGCATTCTATAGCAGTAAGCCCTTGGTACTAAAGGCCACTAGTAGTCACCTATACAAGTCACACAGTGGACATTGCTTAATCTGATTGGTTGAGAACAACAAGTAGTAAAAATAAAAAAATGCTAGCTAAGAAATGCAGCATACATAACTGTTATTCCCCAAACGAATCAAACCATGATATATGCCTTATTAAAATGCTCAGATCAATGAATGTATTTAATGTTGATAGTTAATGACTAATGAAGTAGTAGAAATAACTCTATTCAATTGATGTTTCATAAGATTTTTGCAATAACTACACATAGTAATTATAATTAAAAACCATAGCATAGTTTGAGTACATTGTTTTCATAATTTTTATTGCAATATTTCAACCATTGCAGTGATTTTGGTCACAGGGTAACCCCATGTTCATCACTGTTTAATTACTATGTAATTTATGATTGGGATTTTTAATTTGCCGAGGACGAACAACAATATCAACAAACCCTGGTATTGTTGTTAGTACCGGTGTCTGTACTAACAATGTGTCTTTTAGGATCAGACAAGACAAAGCAATTATTCCTTGATAAAACCATATTAATTTGTTCCACAATAAATCTCTATTGTAATTACATTAATACATCTCTCGGTGATAAAATTGATAACGAGTGATGTAATGTTTACAATCAAAAACAAGCAAATTATTTTTAGTTCTTACTTGATTTTCTCTTCGATATTGCCTTTAGTGAGAACTACTATACCGCAGAGTAATTCTCTAAAGGCAATTCCTCGCTTAGTGCCTCCACAAGCCTGGTACAACCACTCGGCGACATCGTATGGGACACCATCGCATAACACTTCGTGGACGAATGCCTCCAAGCTCAAGGCCGTCCCATTCGCACCAGCACTCTTTTTGAACGCTTCGCGAATACGTCTCAACTCACTATCTGACACTGCAAACAAATTAATACCGATTAAATGCCCGCGACCCTACAACGCACATAGATCAACATTGCACACACACTGTAGGTACCTCGCTTTACTGCATCCTCATAAGATATAAAAGATGGTTTTGAGTCTTTGGCACCCATATTAACGTACGCGAATAATCATATCATTTTTAGAATAGGATAAACACAAAGAAATCTGTTCTAACTAGATAATACAGCTGACAGCTCACGTCGTTGATTTCTAACCAGCCATATTGAATATTTTTGACTGACTGCGGTGTTGCGGTTTTGCAAAGGAAGCAATTGCTACGACAAAATAATAAATCGCTACAAACATTGCCGCTTCGTCATAGTCCACATTAAAGTGAGCGCTGTATAAATTTGCAATGTATTTCAAGTTAAACAAAGCGAACGTAATTTTCTATTAATTTGACATATAGGATTGAAGGACGTCAAATTTGACTGTCCATAGATGATCGCATACGCATAGGTTATAAAGAACATTATTTGAATGTTGATAGATATTAGCTAGTACATTCCGTTTCGTGACTAAATCAAATTTCCAACCTCGTAAGGCCCAACGAAGTTTTAAAAGAAATAAATCATATTCTCTCTCAGACCCAGTACAAATTTGCATATCATACTCATTACTGCCCAAGATCCTACGAATAAATGATAAGTCAGGAAATGTAACTGCGTTAAAAAAATGACCAAGTAGGCGGGACTTAAAAGTCGTGTCTAGCGCGTCATCAGTTGGACATTTGTTTTGCAAGCGAGCACACGTTAAATATTTACGTACGTTTTTATCATTGTGGACTACAGTAGTGAATCATCATGCCAGCATGTATTGTAAAGTGATGCAGGAGCCAGTAAAATGTCCAGAGATCACTTTTTACTAGTAAGTAAGCAAAATTATAATTAATATTCAATGTTTTTCAGATACGTTATCATACCGAGATTATTAATACTATGCAAGATGAAATCAGTCAACTTTTAATGTAGAAGTTTTTTTTTTTATCTGAAATGTAAATCAATAAAAATAATATATTTTGAATAACGTTAATGTATTTTGCTTATTGTTTTCTTTTAGGCTCCCTGCCGATCCAAATAAGTGGATAGCTGCAGTTCAGCTAGAGAGACATGAGTATGACTGGATGCCTTTGAAAACTAGCAGAGTATGCTCGATTCATTTTGACGAAAAAGATTTTTATAATTCATTAAAAGGATATTATACTATGTTACACAAAACTGCAGTTCCAATTTGTACAGTACCTATTGTTTTATTATTGAAAATAAATATATCTTTATGTACTTAATCTAAAATGAGCTGCTTTTACAAACAGATGATTCGTCCCGATGTGAACAGTCCGAAAATGACAACATCTTTTAAAGATACTATAGAAAATGAAAAAATAAACAATAAAGAACGATCACAGGTGCTATATGATATATTTTGGCTTTTTGTCTCTTGAAATAACTATAGCATTTAAAAAAAATCAGTTCATAGTTTGGTCGAATTAAAGCACTTTATTGTTTTTCAGGCTTATGAAAATTCACCCTCTGCATGTTTTGAAGTGTGTGATTTACTTGAGTTGCTCACTAAAACAAATATTGCAGATCCTCGAGCACATAAGGCGCAAAATCATAAATAGATGAGGTTTGACTATTACTTTTTGCACATAGTCTTTTTTTTTGTTCATGTAGCCTTTGACCACTATCTCACCTGGTGGTAAGTGATGATGTAGTCGAAGATATTGTTCAGACTAACCTAGAATTACAGGCTATCATGGACAGCTGCCGGAACACAACGTTAGGTGCTTAGCGACAGATTTTCTACTTGAGGGTGGTAGCTAGCCAGGCGGGCATTCACAAAATGCCACCTAAGACATACCATAGACAAGACATACTATAACGAATGCCATCCTAAGACAACAACCGGGACCAACGGCTTAACGTGCTCTCCAAAGCACAGAAGCGCTTAGTAGTAATGTCACTAGCGGTTACCCATCCAACTCATGACCACGGTGGACGTTGCTGAATGGTTAGGAACAGCTACGCAAACTTCGCTACGAGCGTTTCGAATTTCGAATATTTTTTTTTTGTAGATCTGAAACTGATTTGCAATGTTATTTTCAGGAGTATAATATCAACACTGAATGTAATGCGGAAGAGCCAAGAAAAACAAAACTTAAAAATAATCTTGTATTAACTCAAGTTCATAGTTTTGAAGAAAGAAGATCATGCATTACGCCGATAAATATACCATCATCAGATATTGAATCTGCACTAAATACGCCTAAAAAACATTTTAAAGCAAAGATTAAGAAAAAACAACGATTTTGGCAAAAAAACTATTGTCACAGATTAGAAATCTAAAACACAGAAAAGATTGACTACGAATAATATTTCAGTTAAAAATATTTTATCCCAATTAAAAAAAATGGATTTGGCGATACTACAGAAAATACTGCACTAAATGAATTTTCTGATGATTTAGTTTTAGCCCTTAAAAGGAATAGGTCAAAAGATGGACAAAGCATCACTAAGTTCACGCCAGCGATAAAAAAAAATGCATTAACGTTACAATATTATTCACCAGCAGGATACAAATATGTGAGACGACAGTTGCTTTCATCTCTTCCTCATCCGTCAACCTTGTCTAAATGGTATCAATCTATAGATGGAAAGCCAGGCTTTAAAAGAAGCATTCACAGCTTTAAAGTTAAAATATTCTAATAGTCACGAAAGGCTTGCCTGTCTTGTTGTTGACGAAATGGCTATAAGGCAACAACAGGTATTCATTGGACATACTGTGGATGGACTTGTTACATTCGGTCCATCGGATGAAATGGTTACACAAATTTATGTTTTAATGCTAGTAGCTAAATGATGCATTTAAATTACCACTTGGTTATTGCTTTGTAAATAGCCTTGCCACTGAACAAAGGGCTAATATTCTCAAAATGCACATTAAAGGCACATTTGCCCACCCCGTCACTACGACTATAAATTGTGATGTAAGCTATCCTATCTTTCTGTGGATCAAATTGTACACTGTGTGCAAATCATATTTAAAATTGGTTCAGTACTTTAGGAATAACAACGTGACACGAACTTTTTATATTTAAAGATTAATGTATACTTGTATAGTAAATGTGATTAAATTCAGTTCCATTGCAAGTAAGAACGACAAATGCTTTGTATAATATTGATGGAACTTAAATTATATGTATTTTTTTCAGTACATTGAGTCGAAATACTGATTTTATTTATTTATTTATTAATAACAATAGCTAACTTACAGTATTACACCAAAGTGCTAACTATTTTAGATTTATAAACTTGAGCTTTAAACATATTTGCGATGGTCCGTATCGAGTCAAAAAACACATCCACATCCTGGATCTGCGTGGTAGCATTAAGAAGAGCCAAGGCGCGTTGTGTAGGCGCATTCCTAGCATAGCTCGTTCTTGAGACAAGACAGATAAACAAATTATGCCTACGGCGTTCACTAGAGCGGACATAGGTGTCGGGAACGATTAATTTAATAGCGCTTAATACAGTTGAATCGACTATCTTACCGTACAGTATCATACAGTAATGAATGACAGTTCGCATATGCCGTCTGAGTTCCAGCGTCTCCAAGCTAACCATACCTAATACAAATAAGGATGGATACATAAATTGATAGTATCCATACATCCGGTTATAAATATATCTCGCAAATTTCCGTTGAATTCGCTATGTATATATATATATATTCGGTGCTGTAAATGCAATGTATATATGTGTCTGGTAAGAAGACAAACTATTTAAGGAATTTCATTCTTGTTTTAACCAATATTTAATGTAAATTAATGTAAAAATGTGTTTTTCACATAATTATACCCAACGGTATTCTTTACATATGTCTATTAAGAATTTCTATAAGTTATATTTTACAAATTATTAGAGCACTAAATTTCATAGCCCGGGCGGGAATCTAACCCGCGTCCTCCGATATAGCCTAGGATGCCTAAACATATTCGGCCACCTGGACACGCCATTTCTAGCCAAAATTTTGTGCTCCAATTGTATTATTTTAATCATCCTAGGGGACAATACTTCAAGGAGACTGCTAGACTTCATCTGATTGAAAGAAGTGTTTTTCAAACACTTAAGTCTCGGTACGATGTCGCTACCCTTTTATATTTCTAAATATGATTACAAGCACTATTGCGTGCTAAGTATCATACTAATCATATTTTACAAATTATTAGAGCACAAAATTTTATGCCCCGGGCACACAAAATTACCCAAAAAATTCTATGCCATAAGTTATCTTAACATGTCGATAGTTTAATTAAATTATTTAGTTGCTTTTTGTGATTTAAGTTATAAGTACCAAAAACTCAATTCATAGCATCCCAAACAATAAGTGATCCCTATGCTAAGTAAAATTATTTTTTATAACTTAAGGCCTGTAACCCTTTCAAAAGTACTAATTTATACATACTTCTATATCCCAGTGACCTTTGTATGAAACTAAATTAATTCATTTATTATGTTTTCTAAATTATTCTTTAGAATAAGTAATAAAATAAGCCTTGGTTCTGATGATTTTTGAAAATATGTATATTATAGAAGATATTAAAAATATGCCTAAATCTGAGCATATAGTGCGAATTGGGGACAAGACATCTTTGATGGTCTTTTTCAACTTTAAAAAAATCAATTGGGCCTTAGGAGGATATAGCAATTTAGCGTCATCGCGACAACGATATTCTATGTGACGTCAAAATTTACAAATTGTGTCGTCCTCGAGCTGTAGTGTTTTGTTAATAAAGGCTGTTTTGCAGTTTTTATTGTAATACCACACTTTAAACATCATCCTAATCGTCATAGCAGTTCTAAAACCGTGGTAATTACATGAATCAAAACAAGAATTGGGATAAGATTTTAAAGTCACAAGAAGCTCTAGTACTCTGTAAGTACACCACCTCCACCACCATCGCATCGCCCACCATTCAATTTCAAATTAGTCAATAGCCATGTGTGTACTGGAATGTATGCCTGTGCCGCCTGTACCTAGCAGACCTGGTTCACTTCGCTCCCTTTAGAAAACTACTCGTACATCCTGCGCTCTAAAGCGTTGTATGTAGAGTGGCTTAATAATTATTGGAATGATTTTGCAGATTGATCCTTCTGGTCCTTTTTATTCTGTTGTTGTAGCTAGGTATGCATTTATCTATTTATTTAATGTTTTAATAATTTGAACTAGTTTCGAACTTATTTCTAATGCAGTTAGTCTTATGCCTGTTTGATTATGAAAGGATTGTGAATGCGGTATACCGCACTACCTACACGTTCTGAAGTTCGCGTGTGGCATTGACGCTTTCATTTACTACAAAACAAGGAACTAAAAAGTGTCAAGGAATAAGTACCAGTTTTTTTTTGACGAATGTTTAAGATGTTGACTAATGTTGTTTACAATTTTTAACATAAGTAGCCTATAAGAGGTTGTTAGTATATTTACAATAAGCCTGCATAGGTAATCTAGGTGCAAACTTTTGTATGTTTTGGTATAGTTGTAGGTATTTGGTACTTATGTATTATTCAAAAGATAAATGGCTCCAAATTTTGGAAGACTAAATAGCTTTTTGAATGTATTCGATCTATCCATCAGTACTTCTATTCGAATTCTGTCTTGATATTTTGTAAAATTAAAACAAAAGACATTAATTTATGACACGAGTGAAAAGTTTTTTTTAATACACCTACTTTTTGTTTAATACTGTTAAAAAATATATAATTTACCTATGAGATTAATACCTGATTGCTACAACGACGTATTTTTGCATTTTTAGTATTTGCAGGTTTAAATATCTGAAAACTTGATTTCCTTACATTCAAAATATTTATTTTTCCGGCTATATTTTAGACTAGCTTTCCGGGCGCGGCTCCGCCCGCGCGTATGTCGGTTATCGCGCGAAAACATTAACCTCTTTTTGCGCAGTCGGATAAAAACTATCCTATGTTTTTTCCCGGGTCTCAAACTATCTCCATACCAAATTTCATTCAAATCGGTCCAGTAGTTTTGGCGTGAAAGCGTAACAGACAGACAGACAGACAGACAGAGTTACTTTCGCATTTATAATATTAGTACTGATGCAAATTCTTTGCAACAAACCTAAAATAATGATTTATTGTGGCAGTACTCAAGGCCTGCTTTTCTACTGACAAAAACTTTCATATAATACTAAAATAAAGGAGGTAACGCGGCAGATAAAGGCTAGGACACAGAATCGTAATAATGCTCACAATTTATATTCCGAAATATTAACTACTAGCTTTCCGGGCGCGGCTCCGCCCGCGCGTATGTCGGTTATCGCGCGAAAACATTAACCTCTTTTTGCGCAGTCGGATAAAAACTATCCTATGTTTTTTCCCGGGTCTCAAACTATCTCCATACCAAATTTCATTCAAATCGGTCCAGTAGTTTTGGCGTGAAAGCGTAACAGACAGACAGACAGACAGACAGACAGAGTTACTTTCGCATTTATAATATTAGTACTGATGTACACTATTTAAGTTTAGCTAGACGTCACTATTTTTATGAACATGACGTGTAACAAGTAACAACCTACGTTAACAGATCATTTATATTAGATATACCCATTACCCGTGAACATTTCCGAGTATAATTTGTAAAACAACCAAACAACTACACTCAAGATTCGGAACATAGAGAAAAGTAATATACTGGTTCGGAACGTCGCCTGTTCTTATTTGTCGTCCGACGACGCCCCGAGCGTTTTTATATGCCCGGGGCGATCGTCCGATGATCTTCCGGAGCGTTCTTATATATCGCTCGACGACGCACCGGTCGCCCCACGAAATCGGTGGATAAATATCGCCCTGACGTTTCATTTGACAGTTGGGACTTGATTTTTCTTTGTTTTAAGTTACTTTTTGTTTACGTAGACTTCTGTTTACAAAATTTTATTATTATTATTGTTATATTATGTATGTTTGTTTTAGTTATGTATTCTGGAAAAGTACATAATTGTAAATACATTTCTTCTGAGTCAGTGAAACATTTTAAGTAGTGTTCTTGATACAGATATGATACAGAGCCGTTCTTAAAAGGCGGACGAAGAGCGTCGCTCTGCTTGGAGCGATCATCCGTCGTCGGACGACATATAAGAACGCACCCCTGTTTTCATTGTTTTTTTTTAAATCTAATAATCATAAATATCACATTATTAATGTTTACACTTTTGAAATTATTCTTGTTTTTCTAGCGTATAAATATTGTTTAGATGACCATAAAACAGAGTGATTACTTCAAATTACTTGCTCAGTGTAGATGACCTTGTTTTAACTTAGCTTGTTACTTGTTACACGTACGTATTGTCATGTTTGGCAAGAATTTGTGTCGATTTGAGTCTGCTAAAAGATCTGCTGCGCTTGGGGCATGACGACAAAGAGAATAAAAATAGGATACAGTGATTTTTAGAAATATACTAATAATACATTTTGTAAATGTCTGTCTCCTTGTGCGTTTTACGTATTGAAATCGACGAGGATCTACCCGAAATGGGTGACAATCCTGCGGAAATGGGTAAGTCGAAAACCCCTGCATGTTTAAAAATGGTCATCTTTGTTTGAAGATATCCAGATAAAGAATATGATGTTGAACTCAGAGGTCGGCGATTAAGAGGGAAAAACGAAGTAGGGAGTGTAGAAACCCGCTCTATTAGGAAAATATTTTTATTGGCTAGGCAGAAGTCCTGCCTAGCTTTTGTGAGATCTTATTCATTAATATATCTCACCAAAGCTAGGCCACATTGGGTACAAATCCTAGATTGTGTACCCAATAAAAGAAAGTTACATTTGTTATTGACAAGCTAAGTTCCTAAGTAGGATATAAAGTAATATAAATTAACTACCTAAGCATTTTTGGTTAATTGATTTGATTAAGTAGTAATATTTCTTTGTTTTATTGTGTGGTCCTTAGATATGCTTTTTCCCGCAGTACACAGTTGTTCTACAATAACTATTAATTTATGTTTTTTTGAATAGACAAATATATCTATATGTAGTGTTTTCCATATGTGTTCATCAAAAGAATCCAATTGGAAGCTGCACCTTATATAGAGAGGCTTAGTGAAGTACCTATAATTCTCACAAATCTTTATGATTCCTCATTGGTACAACTGTATGCTCAATAGTGATAAATAATATATCAAAATGGTGTTCTCGATTTTAAAATGTACCAATACTTAACTACTTATTATTGTTATGTACATAGTTCGTACATGCATGTGGGCGTTTTTCAAAAAAGATGTACTGTAAATTTTAGCTGTATATTTTTATCTCATTTGATTAAATGTACATTTAATAATAATAATAATAAAGCATCTTTCTTCAAGACAATATTTTTACACTATATTCTAATAAAAATATGTTGTAATAAAATTTCTTAAACTATTGTTAGAAAGTTTTCACTTTATTGCCTTGATCCCATCCGGGTATATGCCTCCTCCATCTCCTTCCAGGTCTCCCTATTTTTTGCTCTCTCCAGCCAGTTTTCAACTGCCACTGTGACTATGTCGTTGATCCACCTCATTTTTGCTCTGCCCTGGTTTCTCGTTCCCTGTGGACCTCTCCACTTAGTAATTAGCAGTGTAAATGTACATTTAATTAAGTTAAACACAAAAATATATAACAGTATTATGAAAAACACCACGATAATTTTAATTTTTATGTAAGAGTTGACAGGAAATCCTGTTAGTCACAATATAAAAAAATAATAAAATGAAAAATATGAGTTGTTATAATAATTTGTAGTTATTAATCACTAAATAACTTTAAAATCCTTGAAACACCTACTCTAAACATAGATAAATCACTATAATTATTGCATAGCAATCATTTTTCTTTCGAGATCGTCACAGTAGGAACTTTTAGCCTTATAAAGATTACATTTACTTACATTCTTAATGAATTTCAACTTTTAGAGCTAACAAATATTAAAAATATACAACATCAGCGTCTTAAACAATCACATATATTAACAAATAACTAAACATTTATTAAATTGTATTTGTTATTGTCTAGATATAAATATGGGACAGTGACTATCTGGAATTCTAAGAGACTAACTGGAAAACAATAAGCTATGTTTACACTGAGAGAACTTAGAGAATATTAACTCTTATTTTAATAATACAATTATTTGGTAAAGTAGTAGCATAGTATTTGGCTTATAAAAAATATTTTAACAGTCTTTAGTTTACGATTTTGAACACAACTTTTTACATTTTGTTACATTTTTACTCATTTTTAATAATTATCCAATACAAAAGTTAAAATATCAATATTTTTGCTTTCAACATCGATAATCATCAGAGATCGGAATAGGTAGAATGATTTAGGGTCAATGATCTCGAACGTATATGTTAATATGGATAAGCCTCCCAGATTTCGGAATTTTAAATTAATTCTTTTTTTTCCTTCTTCATATCAAAAATATTACGTGGAGGCGTAAGGTGAGTAATATATCAATATGAGCATTTTTTTCTGTATAACTTTTAATGCTCTTAGAGCGCCATTGGTGACCGGTATTTTACAAAGCACAAGATTTAAGTTTTTATAGTACATTGCCCGCTGGTTCAGCCAGTTATATATCGGACTTCAGAGCTGCGGGTACCGGGTTCGATTCCCGATGGAAACACTAAGTTTCTCCCCATGGAACATTTGTGTTTCTGGTTCTGGGTGTAGTTGTGTACTCAGCACCCATGATAAAAGTCTTTGAACTAAGTGCGGGGCTGTGAGAGTGAATGCGTTTGTTTTGTTTCTCGTGGAAAATGTTTTCTCCCATCGTAGAAAATGTCCCGAATTTGCATAAAGCAACTCACCAAAGATTCAAATCAGTCAGATGAATTTTTGGAAACGCACAGGGGGGCAGACAAAAGCATAATGAATTTACAATGTTAGAAAATTGATTCTGTTAATTTTCAAATAGTTGCTGAAGTAGTTACTGTATAATATAATCACTATTTTAATAATATTATGTATCGCAATCCCGTGAATATCGGAACTTTCCGGAAAAATTGGCATATCTATGTTATGACAACATGATCTAAGTACGTAAAATCATTCAGCCTATTCCGATCACTGATAATCATCGAATATCGATAATTATCGAGCATCCCTATTCATTACATACAAGGTGTCTATTCAGATACATATTGGTCCTAATGCTCACCCCCCCCTCCCCGTAAAATTTATTCATTCAAATTCATAATGATGAGTAAAATGACCCCCTACGATTTACTTAGATTACAAAAAAGCCTTTGACCATGTGCCTATAAATATGATTCTAAGTTGGAACATTTTGGAATCCATGACAAACTTCTAAAATGGATAGAAGACTTCCTATTACTCAGAACTTTTAAAGTTTGAGTGTGGGAAGCATTTTCAAGCCCACATAGGTTAATGGGGTACCCCAAGGATCAGTACTTGGACCAATCCTTTTTAGTACTTGGATTATTTCTGACAGATCTGAAAGACTGTACAGTCTTAACCATCACTTTTGCAGATAATACCAAAATTATAGGAAATTAGTTCACAATATTATCTACTAAGACCTTGACAGCATTTACTAATGGACCCAAGACTTGTTAATAACAATAAACTAAACCAAATGCACAGTTGTACATATGGGCATCAATAATCCAACATTTTAAAAATAATCCAATAGATGTTGTGGAATACCAAAAAGATCCAGGATAGGAACAGGATATGGAATGTCAACCAGGTATTGGCATATAAGCAAAAACTTATTTTAGTTAGTAGAGCTTAATATAAAATGTATGCTACCAATAAATAAAGAATCATCAAGATTGGATGATCCACTAAAAAGTCATGCGTGGTAATATATAATAAATTATGCCTGTCCTTGTGAATATCGATACCCCCATTCTGTTTTTGGAAGTCGATTAGTAAAGAGACAAAACAAATCAAGCATAATGCAATTTCTCATAGTTATTTAAAACAAATGAATCTATTGATATTTTGTGCAAATTTGTAATTACTGATTTTATGCAGTTACACAGCCAGTTCAGTTATATCTACATAAATTTCCAGCATGTAGTAGTATTATGTAATTTAATGTTTTCCCAAGTTTTACACTTGATTTGATCATAAAATGATTCTCATTTGTATGAAAAATTTCTGAAATATATGTCATATTGTTTTATCCTGTAGAGACTGCCAGAGAGCAGAAGAAACGAGATCGTGGAGCCCGCGAATCAAAGACTATTACAGTGGAGACATATGCCAGTGTCTTGACTGGCCCTAACCTCGACACTGGCATTCTGCCGACCAGTTCCAGAAGATCTCCTCCTAAGAGTAGTGTCTCAGAGGATAATGAGACTATAAGCTTTTTCTGCGGGAATCCTTTAGTGGAAGTCACGAAGGGAATTCTTCACCTGTATAAGGAAAAGTAAGCGATAAATGCATATTATATAAGGTATTACTTTGTATGACAGTTCGGAATATGGATAAAAACTATGTTGAGTTCCTTAACTTCCATGCACCCATGCACACACCAGATTCTTCACACATCATGCTATGAACCCCGTTCATCAATGTATTGATAACTAGCGGCACCCCAAGCGTAGATATGGATGAAAAGTGATGATGATTATGAAAAATATCCTGTGTTAACACACTCACTGATACTACTATACACAGACACTACAGATACTACTTTCATCCAGGACTAAAACTATCTATATTCCAAGTTTCATCCAAATTGATTCAGTCGTTTCAGCATTGAGGAGTAACAAAAATTCACACTCGCATCCTCACTGACTCTCAAAGTTTTATAATACTTAGGTCACAATAAATGTTTTGCGTAACTTAAAAAAACAACTTACAAATAAAATATATTATGTTTATTGCTTTTCTAAATACTCTCCTTTACATTTTAAACATTTTTTCATGCAATCGAACCATTTTTTAAAACAAGGACCACAGATCTGATGGCATGTTTTCTACGTGCTGATTGAACGCTATCACTGCCTCCTCGGAGTTGGTAAAACTGAAACCTCTCTTCAAATCTTTGATTTTGGGGAAAATACAGAAATTACAGGGTACTAGGTCAGTGCTATGTGCAGGATGGATGACGAGTTATACTTTTCCGGAAGCTTTGTTTTGTTGGCTGTGTGTGAAGAAGCATTGTCATGATGTAGGAAACGCGGCTTTTTGGTCGTCTTTCGCGAACTTTTTTTAACATCCTGGGTAAACAAATGGTAGAAAACCTTTTCTTACGTCATAAACACTCCTTTGATCTTCAATTGGAATTGTGCATAAAGTAGCTGAGAAGAAAAACGCGTTCATTTTTTTACCAACGTTTCTCGCCTGCCTCACTTTTGTTGGCCTGTTCTCATTTTCAACCACCCATTCTCAAGATTGCTGTTTTTGTTCAGGTTCAAAACAATAAAACCACGTTTCGTCTCCTGTGACAATGTCATATACTTACAGCATTAGAATGTCCGTTGTCGTACTTCAGTAGCATCTGTGAGCACCACTCTACGTGAGCTCGCTTCTGCTCCGCTTTCAGTTCATGAGGTATCCAACGACAACAAACTTTCCGTACTTTTAATGCTTCACGTAAAATTTTCAGAATTTGGCTCATACCAAATCCCCAATAGTCCTCGAATGCTTCGTGTAAAATTTTCAGAATTTGGCTCATACCAAATCCCCAATAGTCTCGAATTGACTCATAGGTAATCCGCAGGTTTTCTTCAATTAGCCGCTTAAGGCGCTCCTGGCCAGAAACCGCCATACAAGAATTAACTTTTCTCAAAGAAAAAATTCGGTTATTAAACTAAAAAAAATATATGTTATTTTTAAGCATATTCTTGAGTTAATTCATAAATCTGATACACATAATAAATAACTTCACTCGATAGAAAAAAAACCTAAAGTTACCTCTATTTCGAATTAAAAAACGATTTTTGTCTCCCATTTTACCAATCTTTAATTTTAAATTATTTTTTAATGCATTACTAATCAATAAAAGAAATTAAATCATAAATAAAAATGTTAAAAAGTTATCATGTTAATTTTATATGATTTTTTAACATGAATTCATGGTATCAGAGCTCGCTCACTTGACCGCCAGTGCGCTCGCAGAGCTCGTCGACGTAGGACCTGTGTCAATTTTTGCGACCTACGCATCGCCACACAGAAAAAGATCAAAATGAATATCAAACACAACAAAATAAAACATGCTCTGGGCTAACTTTTAGAAAATCGACTCGTTACGCTTATCTTGATGACTTCCTGATTGACGGTATATGACAATAGATTTCGTAAGTAGTGAAAGTTAGTATGGTGAAAGTTATAGTATGTGTGTTAATATTAGGAAAATGGTGTTTTTTTTTACAAATAAATGGAACCGAGTTCAACATTGAAATCTTTGAAATAACTTTTCGAACTCGATACCGTGATGGTTCCAAAGAACCTATTATCACAATATTGTGCGCATGGTACCAACTTCAACAAGTTATTTTGTACTTTTGTGTGTTGAAGTCGGTTCCATTTTTTGGTATTATGTTAATGCTTAATTTTTTTTTAAATTAATCTAGCTGAATGCCTATTATTTCGTACCCAGTGTCTAAGACAATGAAGTTAATGATCAAAGCCCAGTGTATAGGTACACACTGGGCTTTAATTATTAACTTCATTACTATTATATAATCAAAACTATGCTAGGTATATTATTTTCATTATAGTTTTACTCCACCCTTGTTTAGCTTTTATATGATAAAAATAATATAAATTATAAATTAGAAAGTTAGTATGTGTGTTGTTAACCGATAAAAAAAAACCTAGAAATGGAACCGACTTCAACACCCAAAAGTATAAAATAACTTGTTGAAGTCGGTACCATGATAGTTACAAAGTACCTATTATCACAATATTGTGCGTATGGTACCGAGTTCGACGAGTTATTTCGTACTTTTGGGTGTTGAAGTTGGTACCATTTTTTGGTAAAAAAAAAATTGAATCTTTTTAGTGACCCTTGCTACTCACGGGATCGATTGTGATTCATTGTCAACGACTATATTATCAAGATAGGTCAATATGTTTCAGTTATTGGAGTGTAACTCAAAAACGACTTGACCGATTTTGATAAAATTTAAATGAGACTAGACGACAAGCATCATCTTTCAAACAAAAAATATTTTTTGAAATCGGTTCACCCAGTCAAGAGTTACGGAGGTAACAAACGTAAAAAGAAAGAGACGAATCGAGAACCATCTCCTTTCTTGGAAGTTGGTTAAAAAAGGGGGAGGTTCTCAATTTGTCCGTTTTTTATGTTTGTTACCTCAGAACTTTTTACTGGTGAACCGATTTTGATGATTTATTTTATTTGAATGTTGATGCTTGTCGTGTGATCCCATTTAAATTTCATCAAAATCGATCAAGCCGTTTTTTGAGTTACACTCCAATAACTGAAATGTTTTTTCCTATCTTGATGATATAGTCATTGCCAATGAATGACAATCGGTCCCGCAAGTAGCAAGGGACACTAAAACGTGTGAAGATTTTTTTTTACCGAACCTACTTCAACAACCTAAAGTGTGAAATAACTTGTCAAAGTCGGGACCATGCGCACAATATTGTAATAATAGGTACTTTTGATCTATCATGGTACCGACTTCAACAAGTTATTTCGCACCTTTGAGTGTTGAAGTCAAGCCCATTTTTTTTATCCTCCTACCTCCAACACCGCTGAATGGATTTAGATGATATAACGTATTCTACTTTTTATCTCGATTTTCCAAACGGTTCCTAAAGGACCGGGAAAACCAATTTTGATGAATGGAAACTAGTTATGTTGTAATTGATTGTTTGAAACTATATCTAACTCGTGTAGTTTTTAACGCAATTTGCGAACCATATACTATTAATATGTACGCAATGGTTAATTAAGGTTATTAAATTGTTATCACTATTGTTAGGTCCAATGGCAAAAAATATGAGTTTAATTTATTCTGTTGTATTTCTTTATATTTGTTATCTGGGTAATCCTCAACTCAACTGTAATAAAATATATATTTAGATTTTTTTATGTATATCATTACCACACATAAAAACCCTTTACATTTTCGCAAGCTCATTGAACCTAGGAAAATATTAAAATACTAGTTCAAAGTCTCAGGTGTGACATTGAGCACCATAATCGTGACGTGACATGAGTTTCCATACAGCCGGATTTACGTTTTTTACCCATAATTCAACTTATATCCATCCAATATTAAAAATCATTTAATGTTAAATATTATTTCTATAATAATAAAAAAATACTACTCAAATTTACTAACAAATCCAATACTTATGCAATGTCTCAATATAAAAAAAATGTTTACCGAAAAATAAAACCGACATCAACACTCAAAAGTGTGAAATAACTTGTTGAAGTCGGGACAATGCGCACAATATTGTGATAATAGGTACTTTTGAACTATCACAGTACCGACTTCAACAAGTTATTTCACACTTTTGAGTGTTGAAGTTGGTTCCATTTTTTGGTTTACATTTATTTAAACTTTTTTCAGTGATTCTTGCTACTTACTGGATCGATTGTCATTCACTGTCAAAGACTATATCATCAAAATAGGAAAATATTTTTAAGTTCTTGGATAGTAATTCAAAAACGACTTATTTGAAAGAAATTGATACTTTTCGTTCGATTTCATTTAAAAAATCAAACGACAAGTATCAGCTTTTAAATAAAAAAAAGTATTATCGAAATCAGTTCACCTTGTCAAAAGTTCTGAGGTAACACACATAATAAAAATATAGACGAATTGCGATCCTCCTACTTTTTGAAATCGGTTAAAAAGCTTTGCTATTATGAACTGAATTTATTAGAAATATGTTAAAAATCTTACCTTACAATTTTCATAAACTATTTTTATATAGTAACTTAAAATTAATTTATCAATTTTTAATTCCAAATAACATTTTGATTTATTATAGTGCGCGTATAGACTCATTATATCTAAATATAGTATCTGTTGCCCTGTTTTATGACTTATTTTTTTAGTTTTACGACATATGGTTCTACTGTATCTTCAATAATAGACACTATCTGGCAAATTTTATTTTTATTTCTGGCCAATTTTGCTAGACCGTTTAGGCACATATCTGCCTGAAGATGGTTGCCTTGATGAGCGATGATTATGAAGTAAGAATTTGTACTCATTGACTTTGAATTGAGCACTCTGTTAATGACAGCTTTATGAAATTTATTACAATGGGGCTCCTATCACAACCAAGACAATTGATACATATTTTTAGTTTCAAAAATGCTCTCTATAAGCGCTCAACTTAACACGTATCGTTTTGGATAATATCTTTTTTATTAAACTTGCAAAACAGTTACATTAGAATGAGCTAAAATTATATCAAAAATATTGTGAGATTTGTTATTATGTTGAATACATGGTCTGAAAATAATAATTTAAAAAAACTTAACTAAAACTAAACGATTCTGTCTCGACCATGGGCCTTAGCATGTTCTATGAAAACCACGGTTGTGACGTCCATGGATCTGAAATGTTCGCACCATCCTATAGCCACAAAGATTAAACAAAAATAGGCATCTTAAAACAATCACTAGATTAATTGTTATTTTTATTAAACACACCATATTAATAATAATCTGCGTAGACATATTCATAAATACATATTTTAAGAGTCACGGTCTTGACAGCATAAGGGTACTCGTTTTACAAAATAACTAATATATAACTTATTCTTACGAAGCTATATCACTCGACGCTATTAGTTAATAGGACAACTGTGACAGACAGACTTGTTACTGAGTTCTGGGAATCTCACATGACATGGTTGTGACATTTAATGTTTTCTTTAAAAAAAAAAACAACTTGACAATCAACGTGACAGGTCAGTAAATTTCAGATTTATTTTCAAAAAATAATTAATTTTATTTTCAGATAGTAGATAGGCATTTTCTGCCCATCACCCGCATTCTTCCTAGTGGAATTTTGCGAGGTATTGTTTGTGGGGCTCGTTTGGGCCTCTGTAGTTAGTTTCATTAACTTATTTATTCAATAGCTTTTTGACATTTCTTGTCGAGCTAATTTCTAATCAGTTATTTTTGTTGCGACACCGGCGCGCGCACTACGACGACGGTGTTGACGCGAGCCTTCATCCGGGTTGAGACGTCACACTAGAGATTCTAAGATAAGCTTTGCTTTATTTTGTAAACAATGCTTTGTGCCCCAACTATGAATGCTGTAACGGGGATCTTTGTATCGCAAGATAGCCAGATGTTGTGTCCGCAGTGCCCCCAGGCTCGTTATTTCAAAGGTCATAAAGGCCTCAAAATTCACCAAACAAGGTGTCATAAACAAATAGAAATTCCCCTTTCGGCACCAATTAATAATCAAAACGTAAGTAGTAGCAGTGTTGCGAGCCCTGCTACGCCTTCCAAACCGTTTTGGGAGGTTTTAAGCTCGTACAAAAATAACATTCCTTTATTAAAACGCATACCTCGGGGTGCAAGAATTTCTGTTGCCCAATCTTTATCTTGTTCCATTAAAAACGTCTTGGCTACTAATACTACGCAAGCCTGGGAGCATCTTCTAGCATTCCCGTACCACGTATTTCACGTGAATCTTGATCCGTCTAACAAAAAATCACTTACTACTAGAGTAAAGGAAAACTGCGTGAAATACAGGGCACGGGAAGAACAATCTTTTGGCACAACTATAATCATTCCGCCTTTGCGGCGGAATACAAAAACAAATAATTTCGATTCAGCTACTATTAAAATAGTAGAAAACCAAATTACTGATGGTGATATTAAAAACGCGGCACGCATCTTGTTTTCGAGTGATACAATCGCTCCTTTTACATCTGATACGTTGAATTCCCTAATTGAAAAGCATCCGCCTGCAACTGCAGGTCTCCACCTTCCCGAATCTCCTATACAAGACATTGTTGAGGTGACCCCACAGGATGTTTCTGCAGCCGTGGCATCTTTTTTAAGTGGCTCAGCCGGTGGCCTTGATGGCCTCACGCCTCAGCACTTAAAAGATATTTTATCTTTTAGTTCTGGTGAGGTAGGCGAGACACTTTTAAGGGATGTGACGGCTTTGGTTAATTTGATGTTGTCGGGTCAGGCCAACAATGAAATTACCGAAATTCTGTACGGTGCGAATTTATGTGCCCTAAATAAAAAAGATGGTGGTATTAGGCCTATAGCAGTAGGCACCACTTATCGTCGCCTCACAGCCAAATGCGGTTGTAGGAAAAAGGTTGCTTTTTTAAGTAATCTTTTTCAACCACTGCAACTCGGTTTTGGTTCACAGGGTGGCTGTGAGGCTGCTGTACATTCACTTCGCACATTTCTTGATCAAAATTGTGGAGATGTGCTTTTGAAGGTGGATGTTAAAAATGCATTCAACTCTTTAGATAGAGGCACTCTTTTGACTGAAGTGAAAGATAAAATTCCGGAATTATACCCTTTTCTTTGGCAATGCTACGGCAAACCGTCAAAATTAACATACCAAAATAACGTTATTTTATCTTCCGTAGGATGTCAACAGGGTGATCCTCTGGGATCAGCCATTTTTAGCCTTGCAATCCACTCAATAATTCAACGTCTCCAATCAAAACTTAACGTTTGGTATTTGGATGACGGAACCTTAGGAGGCGATGCGAACACGGTTTTGGATGACTTGCGAGTACTTATAGACGATTTTCGTGTTATTGGTCTTGAACTAAATTTTTCTAAATGTGAACTTTTTGTTTGTGATACTTGTCCGGATAAAGTTTCGATTATTGAAAAATTCAACTTACTTGCGCCTAATATAAAATTAGTAGAAAAAAGTTCGCTTCGTCTTTTGGGTTCACCGATTCTTAACGAATCTTTATCACCATTTGTCGAAGAACTAATTCAAAAGTTTAGAAATGCTTCTAGCAGATTATCCAAAATTAACGCCCATATGGCTTTTACAATTATAAGATTTTGCCTTTTCGTTCCTAAATTTACATACTATTTAAGATGTTGTCAGCTGTGGCAACACAGTGAGCTTTTGTTAAGCTTAGACATCTTAGTAAAAGATACGTTAGTGTCGGTTTTGAATGTTGAGATGGATGATAGGGCTTGGGTGCAAGCTTCCCTCCCTGTGAGGTTGGGGGGCATAGGGATACGCAAAATTTCTAGTGTGGCATTACCAGCTTTTTTGTCTTCTGTACACAGTACACACAAATTAGTAGAAAAAATTCTTGCACGATCTTTAGGCTCTTTCGATGTAGCATATCTGGCTGAGGCCAAAAACACATGGAGACTGGCTTGTCCAAATACTGAATTCCCAAAAATGTTGTCATCTCAGAAACAGTGGGATCGGCCCCTATGCGAGCTAACACGGAAAGATCTTTTAAATACGTGTTCTAGCATCGCAGATCGTGCTCGTATTCTCGCTGTTTCTGTGTGGGAATCCGGTCTTTGGTTACAGGCCATTCCTTCTTACAAAACTGGTAGCCTTATAGATCCATCCGCTTTTCGTCTAGCTATTAGCTTACGCTTGGGTGCAAGGTGTTGTGTTGCACATCACTGCCAGTGTGGTACTGCAGTTGATCAACTCGGTCACCATGGCCTCTCCTGCTCTCGAAGTGCTGGTCGAATTTCCCGCCACGCCAGCCTTAACGATATCATTCGCCGGGCTTTTACCAGCGCCAATGTTCCAGCTATTCTCGAACCGAATGGTCTGATGCGTGACGATGGTAAAAGACCTGACGACATGACTCTGGTTCCGTGGAAGTTAGGACGGCCCTTAGTGTGGGACGCTACGTGCGTGGACACTTTAGCGCCGTCACATCTTTCTGAAACCAACGTGAGGGCTGGCGCTGCGGCTACTTCGGCGGAGCAACTCAAGCGGCGCAAATATGCTAACCTCGGTATGGGTTACATATTTGAGCCGTTTGGTGTAGAGACGTTGGGTCCGTGGGGACCGGGAGCTCATCGTATTTTCCAAAACCTATCTGAGCGCTTGGTCGATGCGACGCGTGATCAAAATGCTGGCACATATTTGGCTCAACGAATAAGCATTGCAATTCAACGGGGCAATGCTGCCAGCATGCTGGGCACGCTGCCAACTGGGAGTGGGCTGGAGCATTTGGACTGCCTATGAGTCTGCTATGACTTATAGGTGTCTAAATGCTTTTATTGTAGTAGCTGTAGTGTTGTATGTAATTCATAGTATTTTGTTTAATAAAGGCATACCGTCGGTTAAAAAAAAAAATTTTTTCTTTTAATGAAGTTTATATATATATATATATATATATATATATTTAAATATAATAATATTACCAAATTGCCATTTGTGAATAGGTGCGTTAAACGGCTTTCTCTATAATAAAAATATAATAGAACCTTAATATATCAATTTAATGTAGTTCTCACAAATAAAAATGTTTTTCTTAAGAATGATAATTTACCCATCTAAAATAACCGTAGGTAGGACCCGATTTTTTTTCCGGCGTATGTACCAATACACGACAAAAGTTAATTCCATTCTAAAATGTCATAGGTACTGACGTGATCTCCGTACGTAGGAAGGACTGTACTGTACCTTACCTCGAAAGCTAAAAGCGTGCGCGCGGCGCATCGCACACAACTTTGTGTCGCGTAAATGAATACGTCGCGCTCGAATAAAATACCTAAAGTCCGTGGAAAGCCTCGCCTTAACAGTAGCCACATTATTTTCGTTGACGGCAGTTGAAGGCCGCCCTTCACGAGATTCGTCATGTAAAGAAATCCGACCTCTCAAATTCAGCAAACCATCGCCTCACGGTGCTTCTCTCCCAAAAGCATTTTGAAGACGAGCTGCACAGTCTTGCGGAAAGAGAGAACTTTTAAAATCATCGCTCTAAAATCTATTCGACTTAATTCCATTTTCGTTGCGTACGTAGAACTTTTATGTGTGAAAAAAACAATTGACAAATGATTTCGCGCCAATAATTTTTTTAGTACTAAAAGTTTGCAAGTCGTTCCAGAAAATATAACATTTGAAATTCAAATAGTTACGATTGGCTAGAAGTGCAAAACTTTTAGTGTGCCCCATGTTTATTGTGATTTCAAATTTCATCCAAATAGGTTCAGCAGTTTTATTTTGTAGGAATGACAAACATACACACTCACATTCTCACTTTCGCATTTATTAGTGTGATGTGAAAATTGTAATTGAATATTATAATATAGTTGTTATATTCTAGTTAATTTTGTACAATATAGAAGAAACTTTGTGTTTCATGCTCAAAAATAAGATGTACTGTTATTTATGATCTTCAAAATTAATCGGTAAATTGTGCATCGGCGAAAGAGAACTGAGACTTATCCCACGGGTCTAGATCCTATTTAAGTAACCAGGAGCTCCATAATTTGTGACCGTAAGCCTGTAAGAGGATAGAACCAATGAGTATGTTGCATATCGATCCGCCGCCACTTTGATGTTTTAGTTTCCTCGCCCTATGAAAGTAGTATATATAGGTAGAAGACATTTTTATAATGTCCTGTTATAATAATTATAATATTTTCTACAACACTCGCAAACCTCAATCTTAGGCTCAGTCTACACTGAAGTGGCAGGATCGAGGGTGCTGAGGCTGAAGGTCTTACTGTCAAACCATTTTCTACTTTATATTTATATAGTATCTCTCTATAATGCATAGAGATCTTATTAGTTATTTTGCGCCGCTGCTGGCGGCCGCGCGGCTTCCTGTCACCTTCAATTCTATCATCCAATACCTTACTTGATATGGACAGTTGAAAATTGTTTGACAATTTAACTGCCGGCCAACGCGCTGTCATCCGCTGCCACTTCAGTCTGAATTGAGCCTTACAATCACCATAACTCCCAAAGACAAGTTTTTTCAAAAATTTGCCTTCTTTTCAGTGAGCTAAAAGAGTCCGAAGAAGCCAAGACTCTATGCCTACTTTCTGTTCCTGGTGCGCTTGGTGCTCATGACTTGCTGGCATTTGCAGCAGCTTGTCAACAAGACATTGCACATGTTAGAGTGCTGAGAGATGGCTCACCTGACCATTACATGGCACTGCTAACGTAAGTAGATGGTATTATTGAAGCATATTGTATTTATATATATATTTATTTTGCTGAGATATTGTATTTTACTGGTATTTCAAATATTGATTTCAGATCTTGTGTCCATTGAAGCTTTTCTGACCGAAAATAAACACTTGATGATAGATTAAACCAAAATAACTATACACCTGCTTACTAATAATTAGTTATATGGGCCCGTGGACCATATGACTAAGCCGCTGCTGTCCATCATAGGATTCTAATGGTGAAGGACTTTTTCAAATCTGTCCAGATTTGAAAAAGTCCTTCACAATTGAAGTCCTTCAGTAGTTTTCAAGTTTATTCGTTACAAAAATACAAACCTTTCTTCTATAATATTGTATGTGTAGATGACAAGATAAATGATACTAAACTTGCCTCCATACTGATACATTTTGGTGTACTGTCTTTGGCACTAAGGGCTTAGACTAGAGTTAATAACTGCATCTTAAGTTCGATCTCATCTCAACTATGAGAAAGCGAAGCCTTAACCTCTTTGATTAGATCATGTTGCTCCTGATAGTGCATGGGCAAAACAGGTATAGGTTTTAAGGTGAAACTTTTGAAGCAATGATGGCTCAGTGGCATTGACGCAGCAGGTCCATGGTTCGAATCCCGCTGTGGGCTTGAGATTCACCGCATGGTGGAAGGACATTCAAATGCCCGCCTGGCTAGCGACCACTCTCAAGTAGAAAATCTGTCGCCAAACACCTAACGGTGTGTTGCGACAGCAGTCAGAGCCAGTGAAATTACAGGCACATATGGGACTTAACAACTATGTCTCAAGACGGGCGCAGTGTAATTCGTGAATTGTGACGAAATGCATCTGTTATAGGTAGAGGTTAGTCCGCTTAACATCAGGTGGGCCTCGAGCTTGTTCCGTTTCAAAAACAAAGAAAAAGAAACCTCTTTACAATGCACGTATACACGTCATTAATTTACAGGTTCCGTACTTCACACGCAGCTCGCGAGTTCCACGAAGAGTTCGATGGGGTCCCATATAGTACTCTGGAGCCTAATGCGGTGTGTCACATGGCGTGGGTATCGCGCGTCGAGTGGGCGAGGGATGGGACTCCGCCCCCCTCGCATACGGAGCTCCCCACATGCCCCGTTTGTCTTGGTAAGGGAAATAATATAAAGTACATTTTAGTATATTTATTCATTTTGGTTAGCAATATCCGTGTGTTTTTAACCGACTTAAAAAAAGGAGGAGGTCCTCAATTCGTCTGTTTTTTTATGTTTGTTACTGTAAACGCCCCTGGTAACCGTAGTACCTTACCCTACGTGTAGTGTGTCCACGGGTGTATAGTCACCAGTGGCGTTTACGTGAATAGGGAGCCTACTCTCTATTACCTATAGTTGTAAACTATTGCCTAAGTTCCTATCTCTATATTCTGGACCCTTAGTGCATGTATCCTAGTTTAGTGTATGTGTGTGAAAAAGTGTGTGTGTACCTAGCTGTTTGTGTACCTACTGACCCTACCCTACCTGTATCTATGATTATTTAACACCCGGGCCTAACCATAGGTGCGAACAATATATAAATAAGTACGGGATGCCCGCCACCAGGAGACCTAAGGTGACGGACGGAGGGTTGGAAGGAAAGGGGGGGTGTGTACGTCGTGCAATGTACACAGGAACGGTTTTCTCACTGCCGGTCAAGCAGGATCACAAGACCGATCAACTGACGGCTAAAGGTGTCTTGGCCGCAGTGAGAGGAAACTGAAAGCATGAAAGCTGTTCTAGCTCCTCCAGCGGTTGCTGGGACCTCAGGGCTGCTCGTCCGACGGGTGCTAGGACCTCGGGCTGCTGCTCCAGGGGGTGCTGGGACCTCAGGTCTGCTCCTCTAGTGGTTGCTGGTGGCTTCAGTGGCTGCTCCTCCAGTGGGTGCTGGGACCTCAGGGCTGCTCCTCCAGCGGTTGCTGGTGGCTTCAGGGGCTGCTCCTCCAGCGGGTGCTGGTGGCTTCGGGGGCTGCTCCTCCAGCGGTTGCTGGGTACTTCAGGGCTGCTCCTCCAGTGGTTGTTGGGTCCTCAGGGTGGTTCTTCTTGGGTGGAGAGTAAAACTCGACTCAGTTGCTGGTTACCAAGTGATTTACAACAAAATATATCTGTGTTGTCTTAGCCTAAATTAACTGCTGACGCTACCGACCTACATTTACATTTATGGTATAGGTTTGTCGTATGACTTGGTTTGTTTACCGTTTACCTAACTAATTTATTTATGCAATGGTTATTGACAAATTAAAATTATTATTAGATACTTATTATTAGATTATTAATATTAATTTATACATTTATTGTTCAATGAGTTGAACAGTTACCTAAGATCTTGTGACTGGATGAACCGATTTTGAATTTTTTTTTATTTGAAAGTTGATGCTTTTCGTTTGGCCCCATTTAAATTTTATCAAAGTCGGTCAAGCCGTTTTTGAGTTTACTCCAATAACAGAAATATATTTACCCATCTTGATGACATAGTCGTTGACAATGAATGACATTCAATCCCGTAAGTAGCAAGTCATTAAAAAGAGTGAAAAAAAAATTCACCAGAAAATTAAACCGACAAGTTATTTTACACTTTTGAGTATTGAAGTTGGTTCCATTTAGTGTGTAGTGTTTGTTTTTGGTTCCATTTAGCGCGTTGACTTTGAGAATGATAGCGGCGCGAGTGTTGTCGTCGCTATCATTCTCAAAGTCAACGCGCCACAGCTTAGGCAATAGTTAGTATCAATTTTGTTTATGTGAAAATTAATTATGAGTGGATCACATTCAGTTATCGATTCTACACCATCCCCCGCAGTATTGTTGATGAATTAATAGTCACCTTATATACTTGGCGACAGATTTGTTACTTGACGGTGATAGGATGAATTTTTGAGACGGGACAGTAAAGGCTACGTACCTTAGCCGTTATAGTTACAGGAAAGCATTTTTAGGCGACTATCCATATTTTTTAATTTTTTTTTATTGCTGATATGTTAGCCTTTTTTTTAAGATAGTGGTAGGGAACGCTTACAATCATAACGAAATTACCTACCACTATGTAATAGCCAAAATATTCGAGGACAGTTGCATTATATGCTTGGCGACAGATTTCATACTTGACTGTGGTAGCTTTCCAGGTGTTCATATCGAAATTCCTTACTACTATGTAATAGCTAAAAAGTTTAACTGGCAATTAATTACAGTTATCGGAACGGAACACTATGTGCTTGGGAACAGATATGTTATTTTATGGTAGTAGCTATCCAGACGAGCGTAACAAAACGCTTTACTATCATGTAATACATATAATGGGTATTGGCTCTTAACAGTTATTTATTTAATATTTGTATCATTGTATCTAATTTTTTAACATTATTTTATCTTCTACATATGGATGAATTTCAATATTACTAATATCTGAAGTTGTCTTAGAATTTGACGAAAAATGACGCAGCAAATCCATGTGTTTGGTATCCATGTTATTAGGTATCACAGAGTTTTGTAAAGTAGACAGTTTGTAAATTAGAAATGGACTTGCTACAAGAAGCGGTTATATCATTATAATTTAATGAGCTAGGCATAAAATGTGATTGAGATCTGTTCTTAACAAAAAACAAACAATTTTTGATTATTTTTTTTTATTGAGTTCTTATATAATTGCCATATCACGAAAATTATAAAAAATTAACTCTTCGTCCTGCAAAATCTTATAAGTTAATTCATCTGATTTATGTTTATATACGAGTATATTATATTTTTTCAATTTATTTATTTATTTATTTATTTATTGATCTAATAACGTCATAAGACAATTACAATTAAATCACAAATTAAACGGAAGATTAAAGACATACAAATTAAATATTACACAAAGTCAAAAGATAATACATATTGAATACAAATAATTTAGTCAGAAAATAAAATAAAAATCAAGGCATGTCATCTATCTCAAATGAGTTGTCAGGGCTTTTTACATTTCTATTCCATTGGTCTGGTACATTTTCACAATAATTCCTAATAGCTAATTTCATGAATTTCCAATCGTCAAAAAATAAGTCACAATCAGTGCTGGCAGCGAGGAGCTCATTTAGATGGCGCCGTGTGCGGAGCAGCGGTGACATCGAGCGCGCCACAGTGCAAGTCGTATCAACTGCAAACAAGTTGTGCGGCCTACCACGCCTATTCGCTGGAGCCCACGGATCGTCAGGCACGAACAGTGTGCAAACTAAATTAAGCAGCTCCATGGAATCAGCCAAGCCTCTGAGTATCTTACAGCACATTGTGAGCTGATCTATCATTCTTCTCAACCCCAGAGAATTATAGCCGAGCTGGCCCAGTAAAAACTTAGTGGGGTAAAGATACGGATAATACCCGTACACTCTTTTGTACAATGACCTTAGAAAAGCTTTTTGGATCTTCTCGAGCATTCGGGTGTAGCTGACATGGTACGGGTTCCAGACGCACGCGCTTGTCTCGAGCTTGCTCCTAACCAAAGTGTTGTACAAAGTTATAATTACCTGGGGATTTTCAAAGTCCTTCGAGTTTCTCAGAACGAAGCCAAGGCGACGATAAGCCTCTTTGGCCAGGTCGGAAACATGGTCATGAAAAGTTAACGAACGATCAAAAGTTACTCCAAGGTCTTTGATCTGATTCACCCTGCAAATAGGTAGATTATCCAAATTATAAACAAAATTGACAGGAATTCTTTTCCTGTCAAAAGACATTACTTTGCATTTAGATATATTAAATTTAATTTTATTAGCCACACTCCAGTCAAAAATATTATTTATGTCATTTTGTAACCTAAGGCAGTCAATGTTGGAATTGACCTCCAAGTAAAGTTTGAGGTCGTCAGCGTAAAGGAGACAGTTTGCAGTACTCAGCATACTAGGGAGGTCATGTATCATAATCAAGAAGAGGAGAGGTCCTAAAACTGATCCCTGGCTGACGCCTGATCTGGTGCAATAAGGTTCAGATACATATGAGCCATACCTAACATACTGCTGACGATCTCTCAAGTAATTTGAGAAAAATTTAAGCAAGCCCGACGAAAAACCGATGACAGATAACTTGGCTAATAATATATCATTATCGATTTTGTCGAAAGCTTTCTGGAAGTCGAAATAGATAACGTCAACCTGCCGCCCACGATCCAAAGCACTAGATATATAATCCACCAAGCATAAAAGATTAGTGTTAACAGAGCGCGCAGGTCTAAATCCGTGCTGTTCCTCACCTATCAGCTGCCTCACTTGCCTGTATATCTCCTTGTGGAGAATATACTCAAATACTTTTGCTGGCGCACATAAGATAGCAATAGGACGGTGTTCATTTACCAACGTTTTATCACAAGTTTTAGGAATAGGGGTCACCCTGGATATTTTCCATTGATCAGGATATTTACCTTGCAAAAGTGAAAGATTAAAAATATGGCAAAGAGGGAGGGAGATATGCTTTTTGCAGGACTTGAGAATGGAACTAGGAACACAATCAGGTCCCGGTGAACTACCTGGTTTTAGTTTTCTGAGGCCCCATTCCATATCTCTGGATGTCAACGTTGATACATGGACACCTCCACCCTGCAAGCCATGCCCACAGCAAGCAGTATAATTTAGTTGAGGTAAATTGTCTAAAAAAACACTAGAGAAATAAGTTGCAAATGCCTGGGCAGCTTCTACACCATTACATGAATTTCCTTGATAGGTGACACATGGTTCGAAACCGCCCTTTGAGCTGAGATTTCGTACATGGCTCCAAAACCGCTGCGGTCGAACCAGTAGGTTATCTTCGATGCTAGCTATATAAGATTTATAAGCGTGGCAAATATGAGTTTTTAAAGAGTTTCGTAGCTCAGAAAATGATTTGTAAGACTCAGGGGATTGGTCAATGAGCCAGACTCTGTGTAGCCTAGATTTCAGCCGGATGTTCGCTATAATATCTGCACTAAACCAGACCGGGTATCGATTACTTTGTTTACGCCTAATCTTTTTAGGAACTGTCAAGTCAAACAATTGATAAATTATACTATAGAAAGCATCCGTCGCAATAGAGACGTCATTAGATTCAAACACCGGTGTCCATGAAATGTTCGCAATCAACGAGTGGAGACGTTCATGGTCCGTTTTGGAAAAATTCCAATCACGTGATGCATTGATATTACTAGGTTGCAAACGACAGGGCTTACTACCAAACAAACGAAGACTCACCGTGATCTCGAGCGCCGGGTGGTACAGCCGATCAATGGGGACGAAACCCTCTCCCTCGCATACACGCACGCGCCCTACCTGCAGCCCAGTGCACTCCTGCGCCAGCACTACGTCAAGTATGCTCCCGTGGGCATTCATTACGTCATTATAATCAGTCAAATTACAATAAGTCAAAAAATAACAATAATAATTTTTGATGTTGTCATTGGCACTATTCATATTTAAGTCACCGAGAGTAAGAAAGTTACTGCTTGAATAATTCGTTAAAAATGTTTCTATGTTACAAAATAAAGTCATATAATCCGCGTCGGTAGAACTAGGTTTCATATAAACAACACAAATAATGCACGAGATACCGCCGTAAGTAATGCAGGCCCATAGGTCCTCACCATGGTGCGACTCCAATTCCGGACGACGTGTTATGGTGATGCCAGGCCTCGCGGCCAGCAGAATTCCTCCTCGGATGCAGGGGGGGGGTCGGTCGCGGCGCAGAAGTTTCCAGCCGTCTGGCACAATCTCACCATCATAGACGGTCCCGTCCAGGAAAGTCTCCGTCGCGGCAACCAGGAGGTGGTCGGAAGTTAGCATGCTCGCGTACCATAAGTGGAGTTTAGTTTTCAGACCTCTGACGTTTTGGTAGAAAATATTAATCTGCTTAGATGCGGGGCGCGGCGAAATGCGTGCCGACCTCTGGTCGAAACGGCTGGTTGACAGTGCTAACAGTAGGCGTTAACTTTCTGTAATTAATCCACTGTTTCACACGCGCATTTACGGGCCAAACATTCACCGAAAAACATTTTTCGAAACAATCCTCTGGAACACCAATTTTGAAGGAATTGTAGTGGTTTTTGGTTTTGAGTTGCTCCACAGTGACCGCTCTTTGAGGACAGAGCTCAGCCAAGTAAGTTTTGACATCTTCAGCGTTCGATAACATGTTCCACAAATGAAAATGTTTTCTCATCTCAGCTGCTTTCAATAACGTCACTGACGGCCCAGCGACGCAACGTAATGACACTCCGTGACGCTTCTTATATCGAACTTCTTTCCACTCTTCGGGCGTTTTTGTAGCTTCCGAATTTTGGGTATTTAGTAGCTCGGGAGATGACCCTCCCACGGTAGTAATATTAGTTGAAGTGGGCCCTGCAACGGCATTAGTATTTGGTGAGTAGATAAGAACATCGTTTCTTCGATCGCGGCGGTGCAAGCGCTCGGCGGTGCGACTCGGCGCCGGCGGCGGCGTCGATGCGTCATCGCTAACGGTCACAAATATTGGCGGGTCCGGCTGCGTTGAATTATGCTTCTTCGTAGATTTTGGGATCTTGGCTGAAATAGGACACTCGTTTCCACTGCAAGCGTCGGCGATTTGAGTGCTTCGTTTCTCGGCGGACGGCAGCGAATTGATAATGATCGCTTTCAGTTCGCGGATTTCATTGGTCTGAGCATGGAGAAGCACAGCCTGCTCGGCGTTCAAATCCTTCAAATGCTTCATACCGGTCTCAAAAGCATACATACGAGACACGATAGCTGTCAGTATATCAGACGAAACTTCAATTATTGCTGACATGATGTCTAAAAAACAATAACAATAACAAACTAGTGGGCACAAACTAGCGGCGAGCGTAGGAGCGCGCCGACCGGTTCGAAGACACGAACGTGCGCCACGAGCGGTGCGGCGAGACTGGTTCAATAATTTGTGCTAGCGTTTTTAGTGCCGAGTTATACCACATGGGATACAAACGGTTATAGTTTTGTAACAGGTATAAATTGCTCATAGAGCTCCCATACACATTAATCCAATGAGCGAAACGCGAACTCACTAATCCAATCAATATTATTAGTTGCGTTATTGATTGAATCAAAGTCACTCTTAGCAAATAAAAACGTGTTCGCGGTGCAAAGTCTGATAAGGAGAAACATTGATTAAAAAGACTGGGTGGTGTTCGTCGACTTTCGGTGTTAGAGAACCGACACAATTGGGATATTTGAGATTGATTTGAGAATACCAAATCCAATATACTACCGTGCTTATTAACTATACCATTAAACTGTCCTAAAGTTAAAGAACTCTTTCCATTAATTAACTTATATACATCAGCGCTATCTATATTTGTTGGGGATAAAATGGAACTATCAGTTGGCAACCAAGTAGTTCCACTCAAATTAAAGTCACTGTCTACACGATGGAGTTTATTAAGAAATTTAGTGAGTTTTGAACTGAACGACAAACCGTTGTTCTGTTCACATAAATATAAATAACACACAGATATAAGTAATCCCAATTTATATTAGAAGTGGACCCACTTTAGTGAATATATTTGCTAAAAACGCACACAGATCAGCCGTGGAATAAAAGCGGAGAAGTAAATTGACTTGCAAGTCTTGACATGTACCAATTAAAATGCCACCGCCCTTTGTTTGACCTGTCAAAGAATAGTCACGGTCACGGCGTCAAACTTAATACCGATCATCTAAGAACTCGCAGTTCGATATATTTTCTAATAACAATGTCTCAGTAAATATTATTATATCGTATTAATGCAGACAACACTTACGATAAACTGAATTAGTTTTAGTTCTCAGCCCGAGAACGTTCTGATAGGAAATTTTCAAATTTTTACTATTGCTATTAAATGACGTTATTATTGACAAGTATTAAGACGCTGTGACTTTAGATAAATCATCTAGCAGGTGGATTTTACTATGCTTTACCTACATTGTGGTTATAAGCAATTTTTTAGCAGAAAATAACTTACGGAGTACCACAACTTGTCACGTCACAAAATGGATTTCTTGCCTAGCGTTATAGAGACCATAATCACAAACACCCTATTAACAAATTTTTATAAGTTTTATCAAGATAAGCACGAAATCTTAAAAACTTATTGCTTCCTGTTTCGCGCAAGGTGTAAAGTGATGTTGAGCTTGCTGCGGTAATGAATATTGTATTGTATTGTTGTCAGAACGCATGGACGAGAGTGTGGCAGGCGTGTTATCCGTGCAGTGTGCGCACGCGTTCCACGCGGAGTGCCTCACCAGGTGGAACGACGCGCGCTGTCCCGTGTGTCGCTGCGCGCAGGTGCCGGAGCCGAGACCCACCGCGCTCTGTCGGGAGTGCGGACTGACGCAGGAGACAGGTACACTACACAACGTTCGTTCGCATTTTAGTTTGTTTTCTAATAAACCTGTAGCTATATAAGTTTTCAAGAGTTAAAGCTCATGTCGCATTGATAAACTATATCGGTGACTAACTACTCCCTGAGTCCGACTTGGACTCGGTGGCATTGGTAATTTTACGATGTTACGACAAAAAATAATTTTGTCGTTGAACAGCAGTGCAATTAGGTTGAAGCGTTAGTCGCGGTCGGCCGGACAACACATGTTGTGTCGTATTGCGACAGCTGTTCCTCCTGGAAGCTCCGCGGTGACTGTCGCGTGTTGTTGCAGAGGAAGACGAGGGTTGCCGCGGCACCATGAGCGAGGCTGCGGAGGGCGCGCTCGAGGTGGAGGGCGGGACGCTTTGGATCTGTCTCATCTGCGGACACATTGGCTGTGGCAGGTTTGTACCTCTCTTTATACAAACGTATTGAAATCTTGCCATGCAACTTCAGGTTCCGGAAAATAACGAGATCATATCAGTGGTTTCCTCACCAGTCTGTAGATTATCTTTGCAGACCCACTGGCGCTCAAAATATGGTCTGCAAACTATTTCATTTTCGGCGGACTATATAAATACAGTGTATATTGAACGACCCAACGCAGTTAAAAGTAATCGGTTTTATTTCCTCAATTTTTCGGTTCGTTTGCAAGTTTAATGATTCGACAAAGAATTAATCTATCAAGTGATTCGTTAAAAGGGTTTAGGCGCATAATGCCAGAAAAACAAAAGCCAGTTAATATTTATTTTTTATTTTAAATAACAGTGGACTTTACACTTATTTGAAGCACACTTGTACATAAAAATAATATCGTAAACGATCGGCAATAACCACACATTGTATGTTGCAGGTACGAAGGCGGTCACGCTGCGAAGCACTTCCTAGCTTCTAACCACACGTACGCCTTGCAGATCGGATCCAACCGCGTCTGGGATTATGCCGGTAAGACCATAGAGTTAAAGCAATCTTTCCATCGCCGATAGGCTAGCCATTTAATACTATCTCACCTGATGGTAAGTGATGATGTGGTCGAGTATGTAATGTGTAATAGTGTATTCCGGCAGCGATCCTTGAGAACCAGTACATTACAGGCGCTGTCTGTGTCTGGGTAGCGGGCGCACGGCAGTTCGTCACTCGTGACGAAATGCATCTGTTATAGGCAGAGGTTACCCCTTTTTATGGGATAGGAGGGCAAACATGCAGGCGTTTAACCTGGATGGTAAGTGGTCATCGTCGCATACGAACACCCGCAACACTAGAGGTCTCGAAGATGAGAGAGAATATGAAAGCTTCTAAGTCGTATTGGAAATACTATGTGCCAGCTGTTTTCACATTGTGTCAGTGCGAGGCAGAAAATGCCTCGAGAATATATCTAAGGTGGGCCTTGTGCGAGTCAAAAAAAAGCCTTACCTATATACCTTACCACCTTGCTGTCCCGAGAGCCATCTTAAGACAAACATCGAGACCGACGGCTTAACGTACCATCCGAAGCATGTGTACGCTCAGTAGTAAATGTCACCCATTCGAGTGATAACCGCAATGAACGTTGCTATTACATAGTTGAATTGATTATAGTATTATTAATATGGCGGAAATTCTAAATTTTAAAATACATTTGGTTTTGTTGGAGTCTACTACTTGGTCAACGATATCTAATAATATTTATTTTTAACTACTAATTGAATAGATTACATTTGAAATTGGTCACTGATTAGGGTTCCGTACTAGAAAACGGGACCCTATTGCCTCGGTAGTAGTTTGGCGGATTGCGTAACAAATAATAATCATAACAAAAAGTTAAAATTAAAAGGGGACCACATAAAATTTAACGTGTTTTCTTTTTGCTCTACTATTAATCGTAAAAACTGTAATACATACAAGAGTCAAATTGTATGAATTACCGAGTTATTATAGTCCAATATCTAACGTACAACAAATACTAAAAACCGCCTGTATGAAAAAAATAACCATATTGGTACATTTTGTTTAGGTACAGATCCTTGCCAAGTGGGAGTCAAACTCCCACTTGACCTTTTTTTTTAAAGTTTGACGGTATTATGGCTCATTTATGGACTCATTGTTGTTCAATAACTTAATAAGATAATACGAGCAATATTATTTGTTACTCTCGAATACCATGATGATGTATAATATTTACCAAACCTTACAAGCCCTGTGGGGTGCCGGGTTAGAATTGCACCTCCACATATCATCCTGTGGGTATCGTAAGAGGCGACTAAGGGAAAATACTGGAAGGTGGGCAGCAGCGCCTTCTAAAGAACTGCCAGCTTACACTGCGATCCCCAAGACGCCTGCCAAGCGTGGGGATTATGGCAAATACCCCCTTAGTAGGGGAGGTTGTGTTCAGCAGTGGACGATCCGGCTGTTACAGTACAATACAAGCGCCAAAACACTGTAAAAAATTAGAGTTTCCCGCCACAGACATGAGATTTCTTTTTAAAAAAGCCTAGGCAAGCTCTACTAGTAGCGTTTCGTTAGTGAGGTTTGTTTGTTGTGATGTGCACTGTGCATGTTTAGGCGACAACTTCGTGCACCGACTGGTGCAGAACAAGCCGGACGGCAAGCTGGTGGCGGCGGGGGGCGGCGCGGAGGGGGAGGAGGGCGCCTGCGCCGCAGACAAGCTGGACTCGGCGCAGCTCGAGTTCACATACATACTCACGCAGCAGCTCGACACGCAGCGACAGTACTACCAACGCCGCATAGACAAGTTAGTCCATAGCCTATACGTACTCTACCACTGACACAATAATAGATATAGTACATCAGCGGCCAGCAAAGGAGGCATTGATGGACGAACGTGTGAATGTGGGCCGAGGCGAAGCCGAGGCACACATACGTAAGTCCATCAATGCCTAGTTGTGGCCAAGGCTTGTATAGTGCTTTTCACAAATAATGCGCGGAAATCAAAACAAAGTAGTACATACCTAGGCAGATTTTTTTATTTGATGATACAGTTGTTAAATGTACAATTTATGAATTTTAAAGTAGACTTTCTGGGGATTATGTTGGTTTGGGATAATTCTAAAGAGGTAAAGAATTTCAGGTGGCGTTGAATTAAGTTCATCACACTCATTGTCTTCACTTGAACTCATTTTGTCGAAACAATCACTTTTCAGAATCAATGACTATCAACAAACAACAATAAAATTGCCCGCGTTAAGGTGTTAATTTTTCAATAAACAGCGTTCTATTTGCAAGCCAGATCGAAATTTAAATAAAACCTTTGATAAGTTACCTCCTTGGTTGCCATTGCTATGCTTCGAAGTAAAATATCGTTCCATTTTTAAATAACACGTTAGATATGAGTTTACTATGCAATTTATTTGGCCACTAGACACGACAGATATAGATTTTCATACATTTTTTTGCCGGCCGCTGCGCGCATGTTTTTGGCCAGTACAGCAATTTCAAGTTATCTCGAAGAAGGTTGTCAAAATAATGCTCACATTTCCAAGCATGTTTGAGAAAAATATTATAAATGCGAAAGTATGTCTATCTATCTGTCTGTCTCGCTTTCACGCCAAAACTGCTGCACCGATTTGGCTTAAATTTGGTATGGAAATAGTTTGAGATACGAGGTAGGACATAGGATAGTTTTTGCCCATCTGCGCAAAAAGAGGATAATGTTTATGCTCGATAACGGACACGCACGCGGGCGGATACACGGCCGGAAAGCTAGTTATGGATATTTGATACGCAACGCTGCTAAGTTATATTATTTGGGGCGAGAATTCTATTTGAAACCTGAGAAAGAGAAGGATACTAGCATTCAATAAAAGTATTTAATGATTTCGATGTATCAAGAAAAACCATTTGTGCTACCGAGAGAAACAATTTCATCTCACTCCAGCCAGGAAAATGCTAGGTGTAATATAAACAATATCAATAATATAGTAAATGAGTGTTAATGTATATTAAAAATTAAAAGTAATACAATTGGTAACATTGGAAGATTTTTTATAGATATATAAACCTGTATTATAGGTTCAAATTCTGAATATCTTTTCCACACTGGTGGATAAAAAGCACTTTTGAGTCTCGAGCCTTTTCAGAAGCCGAAAATCTTGTTCGTATTGCGCGCCGAAGCATTGTCAAAAGTTGTAATATTAAGGGCCCGTTTCAGAATGTCCTAATAAAGTTTCGGGTTGCTATGCAACACATAAAATAACTGAATGATAAAAATTACGGTTAACATGCAGCGCGTTTCAAGCTTTAGATAGATAAAAGATAGAAAAAATAGAAAACTCTTTATTGTTACACCACTTTAGAAATATAAAAGTTAACACATTAAATTATAATAACATAGTGTTACAATGGGCGGCCTTATCACTAAAAGTGATCTCTACCAGGCAACCTTAGGATGGAGTTGAACGAATAAAACAATAGAGGCGGGTGTAGTCCAAATACATAATCAAATTTCATAAAAACATTTTAAAATAAAACGTATTTTAGTGTTATTTCTAAACAAATATATAAAAAATAGCATACATATAGGTTTTTATAATAATTAAACAGATACAATTATAAACATATATATAATATATATATATAAACATATACATAGCAACATACATAAATAGATAATGATATATATACCTATAAATTATATAAAAATATAGTACATATTATAATATTATCTCATATATAGCATAGAAATTGTCAAAAATATAGTGCAAAATTAATTGGACAAATAAAACCTTTTAACTTGATCCTTGAACATATTGAGAGTCGGTGCTTGTCTGATTGATACAGGAAGAGAATTCCACAAGCGGGCAGCCTTAATAGTGAAGGATTTACTATAAAACGAACTCGTATGAGGATGGATTTCAAGTGTGAGATTTTCTGATGACCTTAACGTGTATGAAGAACAGTGAAGGAAATCGAAGCGTTCCTTGAGATAGCGCGGGGATGTAGGACTGAACAATATATTGTAAAGGAGACTGAGAATATGAGCATTCCGGCGAAAACGTATATTCAGCCAATTGAGCTTAGAACGAAACTGAGATTTGCGTAAACCAAATATGAATCTAATGCAATAATTTTGAAGACGCTCAAGTTTATCTAGCTGTTCCTCCGTGAGATCTAGATAGCAGGCATCAGCGTAGTCAAGAATAGGAAGTAAAAGAGATTGAGCTAATGCAATTTTAGTAGCTGTTGGAAGAAAGTTGCGCAACCTTTTTAAGGATCCTGCTGCGGCAAATAGCTTGCGACTGGTGATTTGTAGCTGTTGATCCCACCTCATATCGCGATCCATTGTTATTCCAAGATTCTTTACAGAGCTACTAAAGGGAATAGCAATACCACCAAAGAAAACTTGAGGAAGTAATGTCCAGTCTATTGTAGACAGCAATCTTGAGCTACCAATTACTATTGTTTGTGTCTTAATGGGATTTACTTGTAACCCAAAAGAATTGTTCCATTTAGCTATACGATCAAGATCAGCATTAACAGTCTGAATTGCTTCAGATAGTTTATTCACTGGTGCCTTAGAATAAATCTGTAGATCGTCTGCATATAGGTGGTAGGAAGAAGTGAGGTTGTGAGAAATGGAATTAATAAACAAAGCAAACAATAAAGGAGATAAGACGCCACCTTGCGGGACGCCTGCTGACGTGTTACACCACAAAGAGTATTTATCTTCAAGGCGAACACGCTGCCTGCGCCCGTATAGATAACTGTGAAACCAATCAACTACCGTTGGAGAAATGTTAATTGAGCGAAGGAGAGCAAGAAGAATGTCAAAATTAACAGTGTTAAAGGCGTTGCTAAAATCTAATAGAGTTAATACGGTAAGTTGGCCGTTGTCCATTCCAAGACGGATATCATCAGTAATTTTGATGAGAGTAGTTACAGTGCTATGCCCAGGTCGAAAGCCAGATTGAAAAGGGTTTAAGAGATTGTGACTAGATAAGATTTGCTAATTTGGTTGTAGATAAGACGCTCGAAAACTTTTGACAGGAATGGACGGATAGAAATGGGTCGATAATCGGAATAAGATTTAGGGTTTGATTTTTTAGCCAAGGGAATAATTTGAGCGTCTTTCCAAATTGAGGGAAATACTCCATCAGAGACGGAGTTATTAAAAATGTGACAGAGAACAGGAAGTATAACATCTAAGATGGGCATAACCATGTTACGACTTATGCCATCAACACCAACAGCATTGGAAGTGATTGAAATTACGCTCTTCTTAACATCACAAGCGGATAGTTGATTAAAAATAAATGGAGAATGATCGGGAGTCGGTAAAGTTGAAAGATAACGTAATGTATTGTGTTTATCTGAGATGTTAATATCAGATGACGAAGAGAAGTGTTGGTTGAGAGAATTGATATTTAAATCATTAGGAATAGACTCTTGTCGTGATTTACCTATGCCCAATGACCTGAGAAATTTCCAAACTTTGGCAGGGTCCTCGTGAGCGACAGACTTGTGAACATGGTGGCGTAAAGCATCCCTACACACCATATTGCAGCGATTGCGAGATTTAACATACACAGCTTTATTTTCATCACTTGGTTGACGCTTGTATTTACTTTTAGTGACTGCTTTTTTATGCATTAACACTTTTATGTCATTGGTTAGCCAAGGAGCTGGAAGGTGTTTTAATTTTATAGCTCGCAGAGGGGCATGCTTATCATACAACTGTGTTAATAAGGAGTTGAAAATAGCAACTTGGTCATTCATAGTCGCTGCATTATATACCGGAGACCAGTCGACTACTTGGGCATCATTAAGAAATGCAACCTGGTCCATGCCACTAAAATTGCGCTGAAGTATGACTTTAGGTTTTGCTTTAGGAGGACGAATTCTTTAACCGATGGATAGGTTAAATCGACTACTGTGAAACGCAAAGATAGTGTTTTATTTAATAAATATGTTCTGGGTAGTAAAACCGGAAAATACTCGAACATTCTGAAACAGGCCCTAAGTCTAAAACTGGCTATTGCATTGGGGTCAAGAGTCAATAATCCCAATTATCTTTGCAGATTAGAATCGGACCATTCTGCTGAGTGTGAGGAACTAAGAGCGCGAGCAAAGGAAGCAGAAGGCGAGGCGAAAAAACTAAAAGAACAGGTCTCGGCTCTCACCAAAGACAACACCACTTTAGAGAAGAAGATGCACGCTATGAATAACAAGTATGCTTTCATTTCTATTGCAAGGGTCTTCCGATAGGGACTTCTGAACATTGACAGTTGTTAGCGGCCATGTCCACGACTCATGTCATCCTTGATGCCTCACTAAATCTATCTTTTAGTCTCCCGTAGGTTGGGGAGATACTAGGATTTAGTATTCAATAATATTTTGGGCATTCTAGTATTCCCAAATTACTCAAAATAGTATATTGGTGATGATTCTATAAGAATTCTCTAGATTTTGGTAGTTCTTATTCAACTCATACTACATTCGAAATTCGAATAACGCTTTTCTTTGATTTATGGTAGTTCTTATTCAGTTCATAATAAAATCCAAATTTGTATGTATAATGTACACGAATAACAGTCCTTATATTCGACATTTCTGTTCAATTGTAGGTATATTTTACAGAAATTTAATCTGCATGTAACTTGGGTTTCTCTAAACTGTTAAATGTAAAATTATACAATTTATCAGAAGACCTAATACTATCCTACTAATAGAATTGTCATGGTAATAGTTACACAAATTTGAATTTTAGTGTGAACAAAATAAGAACGGCCATAGTTTAGATTATTTTAAATGTAGATAATGGGCTTGTTTTCTGTAAACTTTCTCATAGGTGGCGCTGTATTTGTTGCCTGGAAGAAATCTAGTTTTTAGACTGGACTTTATTTTTTAAAAATTTCTTAAATGTCAGATCTCACGCATATTTACATGTGACCACACCACATGATAAGCACCAGCTTTTGAATGTAAAAAAAATCATCAAAATTGGTATAACCTGTAAAAAGTTATGAGGTAACACAAAAAAATCACACGTAAAAATCGAATTGAGAACCTCATAATTTTTTTTAAGACAGTTAAAAATAACACACGTCAAGGAGGAGTTCTCACAGCACGGTTCAATCTGACGCTACTACGATCATGTATTTAAGGGGGCACCGAGCTTTTTGGGCGTGCCGCGTATGTGTGCGTGAGTAAGGCACGCCAACAGCATCCGTCCCCGTCTGACGTCCGTAAAATTACTAAAGCGGATAGGGACAAAGCATCGCGGCTCTGGCTAAAATGGGCGGAACATGCGTGAACTTGAGTATTTCCTTCGTATAATGAAAACAAATACCTATTTGAAAAATGTAATGTGTATACGTTATAGAAAACACGTTGTTTTTTTATATTAATATACTGATGACTTTCCATTAAGTATTTGAGCCGTACTAAGCGTTTTGTTTAGTTTTTTAGTTATAACTTTGGATTTTTTTTCTATAGAGGAAACTCGAAGTACTTAATCGTGTTTCCAAAGTGTATGATTTATAGAATGACTTCTTAAATATAACATATATAAATTGCATAACTCAAAATTTAGAAATAAAGATACAGCAAAGGATCAAACATACCACAATTACGTATTGTAAAAACAGTTTGTCAATTCGGTCAATGATTTGAGACCTATTAGTATACTACCTTGTTTATCCAAAATATTAGAAAAAATTGAGTGCAGTCAGATGATAAATTATCTTGAAAATGAAAATATTCTACCACCCACCCAGTCAGGCTTCCGTAAAAAGCGCAGTACTGCAACTGCATTGCTGGATGTTGTTGATAATATGCTGCTTGCACAAGATCAAGGCATGGGCACTATTCTAGTGCTGCTTGATTTTTCTCGCGCATTTGACGCCATTAATATTCCATTGCTCTTAGCTAAATTATCTTTCTATGGTTTTGACATTGATACTGTGAAATGGTTTGATAGTTACTTAAATTTAAGATCACAAATTGTTAACGTTACTGGTCTTGATGGAAATACAGTTACATCCTCCAGAATCTTCAAACTTAGAGGTGTCCCCCAGGGTTCTGTTCTTGGCCCAATATTATTTATATTATACAGTGCAGACATTATTAATTGCATTCAGCACTGTAGGTATCATATATATGCTGATGACCTGCAGGTCTACTTAAGCTTTCCCCCTCAAGATAGTGATGTTGCAGTTGAAAAAATAAATAATGATCTGAGCAGGTTAGCCGATTGGTCAACAGCAAACTGCATGGTTTTGAATCCTGCTAAGTCAAAATATCTGGTTATTGGGTCTAAAAAGCAGGTAGCAGATATAACTAATTATAACCCTAAGATAGTCATAAAAAGCGAGCAAATTGAGTATGTTACTGAAGCTCGTAATTTAGGTGTTGTTATAGATAGTCACCTGAAATTTGAAACACATATACAAGAAGCAGTACGAAACTGTTTTTATAGACTAAGAGTGCTATACAAGGTAAGACCTTATCTTAGTACCGATATCAGAATAGCATTATGTGAATCGCTTATACTGTCTAAACTTAATTATGCTGACACTGTTTATGGCCCATGTCTCCTAGCTAAGACTGAAAAACTCCTTCAAAGAGTTCAAAATGCCTGCGCCCGATTCATTTTTAATATCCCAGCACGTAACCATGTCACTCAATTTATAACTGATGCTAAGCTGATGAAGATGAAAGCTAGGAGGCAGCTTCATCTTGCAACTCTGCTCTTTGGCATTATCAAAGAAAAAAAGCCTGAATACCTCTGGCATAAACTTTCTTGGGAAAATGCCTTCTGTGCTCGCAGACCTTCTAGACGTCTGTTAATACAAAACCATAAGTCACAAGCTTTCAGGGGCAGTTTTCGGTTTGCTGCTAGTCGTTGTTGGAACGACCTCCCTCCCCCTTTACAGGCACTGAAAACAGTGAAAACTTTTAATAGACATCTTAAAGTTCACCTGTTAAGGACACAGCAAACTGCAAATGTGTACCACTGAGGCTGTACTTGTACACCTTTAAGGTGTCTTCCTTCATAAAATAGGATGAATTTAATGTTTTATATTAGCCTTGTGTTTTCTGTATTGTGTTAGTAATATCATGGAAACTGAACTTATGTATTTTAGAAATTTTTACACAATTTTATTATGTACACAATTTCTTCAAGTAGCTTGAAGTTAATGCTAAAATTACAAATGTGCTTTCTTTGATTTTGTGTGTAGTTTCTGCTCTATGGATTATGTATTGTTGAACATTATTGTATGTTGTGCTTGGTAGGTGTCAAAATTCTAGCAACTGTTTGACTGTTCTAGTGTAGGCTTTAATAGAAACGACACCAGCTTGTTTAAAAATTAGTGTACATGCAAATTATCATAGGTGTTCACTTACCGCATTTTATTGCCTTGATGTGATATGGGACGGATATCAATACCACAACACTACACTTTTTGCTAATGCACATTGCTTTTCCATTTTATAAGTGTGTTTCAGTTGTTCTTATTGTCTAACCAAATATTAGATAAGGAAATATTAATAAAATTACAAAATGGTGTATCTATTTGCACACTATGCTATGACATAACCTATTTTCTTGAAAATTAATCTATGATACGTGGCAAATAATATCCACGTGACGACACGTAGGCGTACCTGTCTACGCGGCATACGTATTTTTTTCTCTATGGCAGCTAGTGATGCCATGTCTGCAACGCATAGATTATGTACTATACCACAAATAAATCACAAATGTAAATTCACAATGATAATTGTTTGTAAAATTCAGTAAATGTTTTATGTGTTTACATACGTATATATGTATTTTTATTTATAGTTTTGTTCATGTTATTTATTGTTTTTGTTATTTTATGTCATGCACGTTCGTGATGTTGGTCGGGAGTGCCGTCTGAAAACCAGCGCTTAGGGTCATTCTTGAACCTGGCACATGCTGAGACGGGACTCTTTCCTAGCATCACGCAACATTGCAATTCATTGTTGTTTATTGCCTAATTCAATTTAATTGTGCGAAGTTTTGTAATGTTGTGTGATGATGGAATAAACTTCATTTCATTTCATTTCATTTCATATTGCTGCCTCGGTGCAGGCTTAAACCGTTCATAATGCCGATTAACGTTTTAAAATACATGATCGTAGTAGCTTGCTCACTTTGTATAGAATCAACAGGTAAATCAACTACTAAATGTCTATAATGTACGTGTATGTTTGTTTATAGATTGTCAATACTCCAAACTGAGTTGTCAGAAGAGCGAGGCTTGGCAGGCGCGCTCGCCAACAGCCAAGCGGAGTGGCAGGCAAGAGCCAAAGTACGGGAGGAGAACTTCGTTAGAGAGGTCAGTTGCTTCACAGTGGCTTTTGGTGTGAATACCTCTTTAAAATTACTTCCATTGGCGCGCAATTAACAAAACCAATGATAACAAAATCGGGGGATACAGTTTAGTGTTGCAGCTACATACCTATCATCCCGATCCAAATTTCAATTGCACCACTGAATAGCTAAAGAATCAAAGAATTTATTACGCTAAGCAAGGACTGACATCGCACGCGGCGGAGGGGTGAGCCCGACATTTTGAAACGTATATTCACGTACAAAAAACGGTCGTGTCCATAACACAGCCACACCCCATTTTTTCACCTCGCAGCATAGGTTGCTTAGGTCATGACTTGGATGGGTGACTGCTAGTGGTATTAACTACTGAGCGTGCACGTGCTTCGAAGGACACGTCAAGCCGTCTCGGTCCCAGTTCTTGTACTAGTTATTATAGCGGTGTATTTTTTACACACTCAAGTAGAAAATTTGTCGCCAAGCACCTATTCGTATATACCGGTGTATTTTGACAACTGTCCTTGAGAACCCGTAATATTAGGTTAGACTTAACAACAAGTTCGACCACATCATCACCCATCAACACATTAGTGGTCAAAGCGTACTATTAGTGTCCATCCTCACGTCTGTGTCACCACAATTTTCAATGTCTTTGTAATTTGTCAGATATCGGAGCTAAAGGAACAGCTACGTGACGTGATGTTCTTCGTGGAAGCGCGAGGGCAGCTGGAGCACACCGCTGCGGCTTCCAAGGAAGAGATAGCAGGCGCCAGCGTCACCGTCGCGCCTGCGCAGAAATCTAGGAAGAAGAAACGATAGACTAAAGACATATTACACATCGCCAGATATGGCATCCCGAGACGCAATAATCACGTGCAGTGTTCCTAACTTGAAAAACGTACTCAGTGTTTTTTAGTTCAAAATATCGTATATATTATGACAAAAAAGTGTGTCGTTATGATAAGTGACAAAAATGGCAAAAACACAGTGTAAACAAAGACTTTTAAAACAAAGAAAATAAAGAATATTTTTCCTCAATGGGACAAAGTTACACCGAAAAACAATATATGTGTTTATAGACTGACTCTACGCAGTTTGTATGTACTAAGCGCTGAATATGTGCGTGGCGATAATATGTACATGTGCATCTCTACAAACTGGTGCAAGGTGTGCTTGTTTCCCATCAGTAAGTGTTGGAAAATATTCGCTTATTAAATTCACACTGGCGGAGCCGAGTCATGTTAAATTAAAGTAGCAAATTCTAACTGATCGTGCATAAATATATTGTTCCTTTTGGAATAATGCTCTTCAAGAGGCCAATATTTAAGATTCATTTAATATTGTAGAGTCGCTGTTTGTGGGATTTGAGCTTGAATAATGAATACACAGATGCCCTAAACCTATGAAGCCTTTTGTTATATAAATATTAAAACTAGAGTAGAATAGATAAAGTACCCTTCATATTGTATCTATTTATTAGGTCCAAGGACAGTCCCAAGAACGGTTGTTGAGGGAGAGTCGAGCACCTCCGCAATTCGAGGCAGCATCAATTATAATTATCATAATCAAATTTTATTCTTACTAATCTTTAGCTGTGAAATTCTGCTTCTTGGGAATATATTTGTAAATTATAATGAAATGCTGAGAAAGCTGTGATATGTATTATAAAGTTTTTTAATATATAATTTTTTGATAAGGTACTGGAGATATATAAGGTCCGGTCCACCTTAACGTTATTAAAAATAACAAAAGCAAAGATGAAATAAGCGTTTATGGAAAAATCATTAGAAGTAAATAAGCACTCTATAAAAAAAAATTGTGGCCTAGGCTACACTTTAAAATATTATTTTGAGGTATTTTGACACGAAATCAGATTATTGTAAAGCCCGCAAAAGTGGTAAATGGTTACTTCTTATACCTCAGACGAAAAGGGTGGTTCGTCCAAAGCTATGCGACGTTACTAGAACAGTGGCTTGTGGATGAAACTACATACAGGAACTCATATTTTTGAGTTTTTAAGCAGTGGAACTTCTCTCCTGCCGGGCCTTATACCCCTCTCAGTTCACTTTATTAGTGTATATATGATAAGATATTACTATCGTTTGTAGCAGATGTTCGCTGATAAATGTTAGAAAGCTAGTGGTATTGTGATGTAATCCAATTATGAATTCAATTAAATGATTCACTTAATATACATAGTTTTATTTTTTTGGGAGGTAATTCATTTTGTACAAATATGTTGTAAAAGAACAAGTCCTGACTCGATACTAATCAATACAGAGCCTACAGGGCACGGACTTACCACCCTGTGGACTGCGCTCGGACAATTATCTGAGTGAAAACAATTCCGAAACTTTATGCGACGCGCGGGGGGCAGCGATGCTTCATGATTGGTCCGCACAAAGCAATAAATCATAACATGTGAACTACTAGGGATGGGACGCTGACCGTTATAATAATCGATAATTACCTGTATATCGGGTGCAATACGATTGCAATATAAAACTATATTACATGCAATTTCTTGCATTCAATTATAATAAGCGTTCCTTTTGACCAATGTAAGTACTGTGTGTAATGAAAATGTGCCATATATGGGTAAGTAAACAATAACTCAAAAATCAGATAATTCAGCTCTTTCTCAGTGGTGTATAAGCTCAATCAGCAAGCTGTGTGCATAAAAAGCAAATTTGCTTTCGAGTTTGCCGCTAATTTAAACAAATGCTTGTTTGTCCTAATGGTATGAGGGTCATATAGGTATGACCTATATGACCTTTTACCTCATATGATAGAAATACAATAAGCTTATACCTTACTCTAATTAGGTTCTTAGTTTAAGGTGGTAGGTGCTAGCTAGGTTAATAGCTACTAACTAGCTAGGTCAGATTTTGCTAAATACCCCACCACCGATACAGGTACAGACAGATTCACCCATACAGATTTTGGAGGCGAGTTCTAACAACCACTAAAACGTCCCAACATTCACTAAATTTTACGTAATAAATACTAAATAGTCATAAATCTACAAAAATTATAAATAAATCTCGTAATATACCAACTCACTCCCATAGAATTATTGGCTTTGTATATTTAACCATTCCATTATTGTAAGCTTGCCGGAAACTATATTAAGTTGATAATAATGTACAGTAAAATAATCCCAAAAATTAACCCCACAACGATATTACAATATAAACGATAGCATATTATAATCGCCACTAACGCTACCGATTTACACCTCATCACTAAGATTTACAAGAGCGAGACAAAACTATATCAAAAACTCGAGCTAGAACGAAATAGACAATTGGCGCGTCGCAAACTAGGACCAACTTGCCTTCGGCACAAATTCTGCACAAAATTATATATAAATTGATATATCTTCTCATAATTTACTTACTAGTGTAAAGTAATATTGTCTTTTTTATAACTCAACGTCGAGGAATTCTTCCCACACCATTAAATTGCGTAGGAGGGAATTTTTTGTTTTTATTTTATTACACGTTGACGTGGCAATTACACGGTCGCAACTGAGAACGCTTTCATAGGCGTGCCGTCTAAGTATCCTTCAAATAGCATACGTGTTGCGGAATACATAGCTCTGAAGTTAGCAGTCCACAGGGTGATTAGTCCGTGCTACAGGGGCTAAAGAAATAGAAATTTGACAATGTTCTTTTTAAATATTTAGGTGTGCTGAGTATTTTTGGAAATTCAATCCCTGAAGGTGTGAAATGGGGTTCAACGTTTGTATGTAATAAACTAATGGATTGTCATTAAATGGAAAGTCAACATGTTGTATGTAACAAAAATATATCATGAGTGATGCATAAGGTGATATTTGGAAATCAAATAGTATGAAGAGGATTTCCATGTTGGTATGAACAAATCTCTTACTGTATTGGCACATTTGACTAAATGTTAACATATATGTAGAAAATATGAATGATGCTCAAAGCAATTTCCTAAAATTCAACATCTGAAGGTATGAAAAAGGGTTTCAAAGTTTGTATGAAATATTTCACTGGTTTGGCTGACTGTCCTTAATGTTAGTAGACATAATTAAAAGAAAACCATAAATAATTCTTAAAATAATTAGGTATATGTTGGCAACATTGCTGATTTTTAAAAAGAAGTTTGGAGTGCTGCAGCTGTCGATGGGCGATTGCGAACAAAAAGCGCTACCTGGCGGCCTACGCGGACAACTCGAGAAGGTGTTTATGGCGGGAATACGATAACGGGAGAGATACGAATGTGACGAGCGGAACAACATTCTTTTCGCATCGATATCTTGAGACGCCAACATCCTTGACTTTTAATTATTGCTTATTAAATATATATGTATATACTAATACTAAACGATCAGTGTTGTATTTGTTAATATCAGAAGTGACAAGAACCTTCGTACAATGGGTAAATGCAGCAAGTACCTATCTATAGGAAAAGGAAGCGAGCGCGTACGAGCTCCTCCTCTAGCTCTGACAGCTCCAGCAGTACCAGGACAAAATCACCTCCAGCTAAACGGACGAATAAGGTACCGAAAGGAACTAAAAGTGGAACTGTGAGTACATCAAACCAATTTTCTTTGAACAGTATTATACCTGAGTTCGACCCTCTAAGAGACGACGTCAAAACTTGGCTTAGTATCATACATTCTTATTGTCAAACTTTTGCATGGTCTCACGAAATGATACGTTATCAAGCCCTTAATAAATTGAAAGGGTCTGTTAAGGTGTGGTACGGCTCACTTTTGCGTACAGACGATAAATGGCCTGCGTGGAACTGGTTAGAGTGGAAGCAAAAATTGTCGGATAGTTTTCAAATACGGAGAAATATGTTAGAGTTGTTGAAAGAAGTAATCGATAAAAGCCGAATGAACATCAGACGCTTTCAGAATTTTACTTTGAGCAAAAATGTAAATTTGATCGTTTGTCTTTGAATTTACGGAACAAGACGTTATCTCGATTATTATAGGAAATATAGGTGACAGCAGTATCGCAGCTTCTATAGAGGCCAGTAATTTTGCTGCATGCGATAGTTTAGCTAGTTTTTTATTTATAGTTTAATATAGTTTTTCTTCATGGTCGCATCTTTAAGCTAAAGAGTACAAAACAAACAAGTTATACCATAACACGTAACAATTTGCTTAGATTATCCCAATCGGCCGCTAGTTTTCCCAGACGAATTGCTCAAATATGCCAGTAAATACGTCTGCTAATGTATTAAACCTACTTAATGTGTCTACTTATAGCCAGGAAGTCAAACTCATGGTTGAAACAGAATAGATACATGGAGCTTCTTAAGCAGTAGTTTAATTACGAAGAAACTACCCGAATTCAGTCACGTGATCAACCGTGCGGCCTTCCCTACATCGAGGAGGTACAAAAAGATACAACTAGACTGCAGATGTTCACATGCTTTACTGCGGTGTTTACTTACAGTTTAGTTTTAATAAGCTGTCAGCAGATTGACACTATAGAGGTTGTAATCTTTTCATCATTTTAATAGAAAAAAGAACCCAAGGAGTTTTAAAGGCAAATAATCATGCAATAACCTCTTTTCTGGTGGCCTTACTATGTTACCAAAGACAATGGTGTTTTCTTTAATCAATTCTGCGCGCGCTTGTGTTCTCTCAAATAAACAGATATTTAAAGTTATATTTTTACCTATTCACTAGGAGGAAGAATATCTATGACCTATTCACAACAAAATTTATTTAAAAAAAAATTATTATAAAATATATTTATTTATAACAAACAACAACACTCAAAATTTCGATAGTGATTTCCCTAGCGCTCTGATCGTCATTTGTCATTGAATTCCAGGATACCGCGAAGTCGAACTACTGTATATATGTCTTTTGTGGTTGAAGGGTAATTAAGTGTTATCTTTGTGGTAGAAATCATAAGAAAGTTCAATGTGACAAAAATAAGTGTAACTAGTGTGGTAAAAGGGGTCATTTAGAGTACATGTGTTATTTTAAATAAAAGAATACAACCAAAGTAGATAAAGAAGAAACAAGTTTGTGTCTACCTCCGACCCGAGAAGTAAATTTGTAAAAAGAATAATCGTTAATGAACTTGAAAATGATGCGTTTATTGATAGCAGTAGTATCAGCAGTAGCTGCTCGCTTATATCAGAATCAATAGTAAAGAAGCATTCTTTGCATTTAACTCCTTTATCCACACCGGTTTTGTTACAAGGTTTTTTCCAAACAGAATTCGAATTATGTTAGCCTGTATCTCGATGACGTATATTTGGTTATAGAAACTATAGAAGAAAATTTAATATTGCTAGAAACCGTATTAAATATTTTTCGTGATAATGAGTTAACATTTAATTTAAAGGAGTGTCATTTCTTTAAGGCGGAGATCGAGTTTTTGGGATATAGAATAAAGCCATTAATAGCTCCCCAGTGTCTAAAACTGTACACCAACTTCGACAATTTTTGGGCCTTATTAGCCTTATTTTGACTGATTGTAATGCCGTCAGGTACGCTTTGACAAAGAAAGAGATTATACCCGAATAGCACGGTGGGTGCTATCGACTCAAGAGTTTCCATATGAGATTGCGCATAGAGAAATGACGCGTATGCAACACGTCAATGCTGAGTCGAAACCCAGTGCCACCCGGAGAAAAGTCTGAATCTGAGTTGATAATGTCCATAATAGAAGCTAACTGGTTGCTCTCCGTGCAAATACAAGATCCGGAGTTGCAACAAATTAGTAAAATTTTAGAGTCAGGTGAGGCCGATAGTTCTAATAAAAACGTGTTTGATAACTATCAGCTTCTAGGTGGCAAGGTATACAGGAGTACTCCAAGTGATACGCGTTGGGTTGTACCAATGAAATGCATTTGGCAAATTATTAAATGCAACCACGTTGACCTGGGGCACTTTTCAGTTGACAAAACGACCGAGAGAATAGCTCATTTGTACTGGTTACCTCGTATTAGACATATTGTGAAAAAGTACATAAAAAACTGCCTCAATTGTAATATATATTTCAAAAATAAGGGTGGACCTAAAGAAAGAGAGCTGTTCTCTTTACCTAAATACGGACAACCTTTCCATACTCTTCACATAGACCATTTCTAAAAACTCAAAATAAAAATAAATATTTATTGGTCATCGTAGACGCGTTTACGAAATTCCCTTTTCCGGACAACTAAATGCTCTGAAGTAATTAAAGAGTTAGAATGCATATCGAAATCATTCGGAAACCCTAGGCGAATCATATGTGATGCAGGTTCGTACTTTAAGGCATTAGAGTTCACGCAATATTGCACTACTAAAAACATTCGTTTGCTCATAGTAGCAACGGGCATGCCCCGCTCAAACGGTCAAGTTGAACGCATTTTAGAAACATTAAAGTCTAGCTAGGGGCGTTAACACAACTGACGATAGCTGGGACCAATGTATAAAAATTTTACAGCAAGGGATAAATAGTACCATACATAAAACTACTCAAGCCATTTCTTGTAAGGTTTTTTCTTGGGTATAGGATTCGTACAGACAGTGAAATTTTGGCACCAAGGTTTGATGAAAAAGTAGGCATGAATATTAAGGCCAATGCAATAACACTGGTTTGATAAATCTCGAACCAGGTGAAGAACGTACGCTGAAGGGGTCTTAATTTTGGTTAAAATACAAAGTCAAAGTAACGACGGCCAGAGTAGAAAACGGCTACCTACCTCTAAAGGATCATTTAGAGTTAAAAAAGTTCTCGGAAACGACAGATATGAAATTATAGACATAAAAGGAAGCCAAAGAAGCACTAAGGCATATACAGGTATAACTGCTGCTGAGAACATGAAGCCATGGATAAGGATTGCTGACTGGGATTCTACCTACATAATATATACATAAATTTACGTGTTGGCAATAAAAATTAGTGAGGTATGAAATTTTAAACATATTATTTCTATTTTTACGATACTAAATTGCATATTTTATTTTGTAGTAACGTAAAGAGATTTTGTGGATGACTTATCCTGAATTTATTGTAGCCCGATAAAGGTTGAGCTCATAAGATTTTGGAACAAACTTGGTACATTTAAGTGTGGTGAAACGCCCTTTAAATGAGAGTGGTCCCAACGAATATTTTTAAGCTAATAGATTGGATATTTTATTTAGTAGTAACATTTAAGGCTCGGAAATTACGAAATAGTGCCAACATGATATGGAAAATCTCATAAACCAGGTACCGGATGGTACTGCAATTTAAATACACGATACTCAAGGATATAAGTAATACTTTCATCGATTTCAAAACATGTTTCCTAATAATTGGCTCGATAGAAAAAAATCTCAAAAACACCTCTGAAAATAGAGGATTCCTACTTTTTCCGCCAGATTTTAGTGTATTAAAAATTGGATTTTTTTTCTAAAATATTGATTTTTTAAGTACAATAAATTTCATTGATTATTTTAATCCAAAAAAAGCACAGTTAATGCGTACTGAGCCTGTTTACAAAATGTCACATACGCCCTTTCATTCCGAGAAGCGTTAACATCATGTCGCACTATTTACTCCAGCGATCTACGTATATTGCTATCATCCTCGCTCATATCGCGGTCAGCCGCGTCATGCGTCGGACCTGTGTCACTTTTCTCGGCGATCTCAATTAAAATAAAACATGGGTAAAATTATAAATAAACGCTTTGGGAATGCAAAAAATCGTCAAAAACGCATGATGGACATAATAAGGTAAGCATCTATGGCTTCCTTTTTCCATGTACCTATGTATATATCTCTTATATTAATGAAATTATGATATGATTGTGAACCCTAACGCAATATAAAAAACACTTCAAACATTTTACAAGACATAGGTACAACTTTAGCTACCTAAAATAATTATTATTAGCAATATTCAGAATTTTTCGTAATGAATGTGTTGTAATTATTTTAGATGGATCATGATTAATTTATACAGTTTCTGACAATAAGGCACAAAGGTTATGTACATAATTTTCGACAAATCAATCGTCGTTCAAATAGCGCATAGTAAGTGACATCGCTTCGCAATTGAGAGGCACGTGGATCGAATCCAGCGTAAAGAGATTCTTTTTGGTCAAATTTTAATTTTACGACATTATTCTTAATAATACAATAATAATTTTACGTATGTACGTGGACCAATATAATGTGTCTGACAGTAAGGCATAAACGATATGTGTGTAATTTTCGACACCTTGGTCAATGATTGTATAGTGTGTAACTACTGAAGTCGAATCAGAAGATCGAGTACCGTGGATCGAATCTCACATACCTAGATTCTTTTTGGTGACTTTTTTATTTGTATTACTTTTTATTTGATACGTATTATATTTACGTATAATTAAGTTTTCTGACGCGTATTCAATTTAAGATTACAATGCTTGCAAATTTATTAGGTATCTCGAGTTTCCATGTTTTCATATAATTAGAGAGTTTAGTATATCTAATGAACGTGAACATTAAATAGGTACTACCTAATCTAGCTACCTGAACACGTTTTTTCATAGATCTCGAAAAAGTATGTCTTGGATGGACACGAGTTGCCACAGCGTAATAGTTACAGTAGAACAACATTATCAATTTACTACAAAGCTATGTTGAGTAAACACCGTCCTTCTGTCCACTACTATAGAAAACACAAACTTTCATACATGGAAAGTTATTGAAATATTCATGGTATTATCGAGTACGTAATATATTAGTACATATAAATTAGTAGTAAAAAGATGGCCGTAAACGTTTGATGCGATAGAGATAATGAAATTCTGAAATGAAAACTTAATACAAAAAGAAGAAGCCTAAGCTTCTGCTTTAGAATGAGACTTTCCATGGTTTTCTTGAATAGCATAAGAATTAAGAACTGACTAAAAGAAAATGAAATAATTAGCACCATACCAATACTTACGTAAGAACATCGAGTAAGGTGCATTATAGAGGACTTAACTGTAACGCCCTTAATAACCAAAGTGTAGCGGATATACTACCAAAGAGAGTATTCCCCAGGACGTTTTGGTGTTAAGGGGCGGCCGGTAATTCAACAAAAGTTAAAATTATACACATTATAGCCATTATGTTTTTAAATGTTACATCTTCTGTGTTGTATAAACAACATATGGTAGCCATATAAACAACCCCATATATTGGATAGGAGGATGCTTCTTGGTTATTGATACTATCCCATAACTTACTTACCAATAAAATTCTTACCCCCGGTTTCTGAAACGCAAATCAGAGACAAATTATTTTAAATACTTGTTAATCCATTGTCATACGCAGATTGGGTTTCTAAAAACTTCATGTGACATGTAGTGTTTGTCAACACTAATGTCAAATCTCCAATTAATCGACAATTATTTCAATTTTGGGTTTCTGAAAAGCTTTTCGGTACGTTAACGGTTTGTTAAACTGACTAATTCTAATTGCCCAAAATCGACCAATTATTCTAAGATTAACGTGTTGATATCGTAAAAATATATAAAAATAGTTTTAAGCATTCCTACCTACAACGTTTACTCTAATAACTGATAAGATAGAACAAGAACAGAATTATATCAAGTATGATTACTCTAAAAACACATATTGCTATTTTTCATACCGAAGGTACTGGGTAGCACTTCACCACTATCTCACCTGATGTTAAGTGACGATGCCATCGATGATGCAGCTCGCTTACCCTGAAGATACCTATTCACTCCTGTTTAGAAAACCCCCCCGTAATTAACCAGAAACACAGACTCAGGCAGAGTGTTCCATTCCCTAGCGGTGTGTATGATGAGCGAGTATAGAACAAGAGTCCGATTATAGAACTACGTAAATATATTACTAAAGACTACGTGATTATAGTGTTGCTGCTCATTTGTTACTCAATAGGGTGCTATAACATAACCATAGCAGCCATTAAACAAACCGCAGCTGGGTAGATTGTAATACCAACAAAAGCATTTCCAAGATAAGTAGGTTATGGACCTTCCAAACCCCAACCCTCTTTGAGAAAACACCTTTCGGCTGAGGGCGTTAAGATATGGTTTAAAGCTCTGTTTAGCGTCTGATGTGCGGCTACAACATATTCACGTTGATGTAAGAAGTGGTATTATTTTGTATTGATGCGCAGGAGGTCCATAGTTAGAATCTCGCCGCGGTCTTCCACTTCACCGCATGATGCGAGGGCGGGAGTTTTTAGAATCATTGATAGGCTTGATAGTTGTTGGCCTTCAAGTAGAAAATATATTACCAAGGATCTAATGGTATGTTACGACGGCTATTCTTGCCTATTCTTCTCTACTGACTTCATCATCATCAGACGTCAATCACTTACCATCAGGTGAGATTATAGTCAAAGCGTAGCCTAGCAGCAATAAAAAATGCCACTCATGATTTTTTTATTTTAATCGATTTTTACGATATAAAGCAACAAGTAAGGGAAGACAAACACGCACATTTTCACGTACGCTAGTGACTTTCACTATCAATAAACTATTACTGACATAATAACTATAAAATTAAAGAGTATTTATAATCATCATGATGGTATTGAGGATAAAGGGATTTTTTTTAATTTAATTTTTTATAGCTGATAGGTAAGCCTTTGACCACAATCTCACGTGATGGTAAGTGATGATGTGGTCGAAGGTGTTAACAGGCTTAACCTAGAATTACTCTGGCTATCAAGGACAGCTGCCGGAACACACCGTTAGGTGCTTGGCGACAGATTTTCTACTTGAGGGTGGTCGCTAGCCAGGCGGGCATTCACAAAATGCCCTTCCACCATGCGGTGAAGCTCAAGCCCGCGGCGGGATTCGAACCATGGACCTGCTGCGCGGCAGTCCATAGCCAAAGCCACTGAGCTATCACTGCTGGATTCATAAAAATTAATGAAATTTGATAATTCCACTAGCGATAACCCATCAATGTTGACATTTTCGGTATTAGAGCGTACACTCGCACGACTGGACTCTGTCAGTTAGAAATCCGAGCGCAAATAGTATTGTTGGATGTGAATGCCCAAATCTGCTTGTATTTTGACAAATAGGAACGCTTCGAACTCCTCTCTCTTGTTGTTTTACGTTTACGATCATCCGTCATATTTAATTGGTAACCATAGTAACGGTGGTGATGCCAAAAATGATTTGGGATTAATTTCATGTCATAACAGAAGAGACAACGCTATGTGTTAAAAAAAGACAGAACACTAGAGAATGAATGAATTTGAACGACATTTTCAAATTTCATGTTATCATAGATAAACAAGCATTTTAATCAGGTGTTCTGTAATTTTTCATTAATATGCGTTCCAGAAACCCGTTGAAAGTTAGCGGATTGTTAATTGTGATGGCTTGTTAGATGAATTGAATTTTGACACGCGTACCGAAAACCGGCGATTAATATCGGACACCAAAGATATTGTTTGAAAATCAATAAAAGTTTGTTATTTTTCTAGTATAGAAAATGGAGGAGAAGAACGACGCATTGTTGATATACACTATTAAACAAAGAGTATATTAAGACAAATCTCGAAACATTCACCTTTCGATTATTTTTTTATTAATATGCAGGGTTATTGGTAAAATGATAAATCCAGGGAAACCCGGACGGATGGCAGCCCTACTCATAGAATGTCCGATTTTATGTCGCACTCCGGTGCATCTTCGCAACATAATCTACCTATACAAGTACATACATCAAGTGACGGCACGGGTGTCGTTTACAAACATAAACGTATCTTTCGTAATCTTTGACAAATACAGTTAATAACAGTAATACCACGGTTTTATAATCGATATGTAATATTGTGGTATTACGTATGAATAGTAATACAAAGTAATACATTTTCAAACAAAATACTTATCTTTCTCCTTGGGTGATTTCAATAATGGTATTATTTTGTTAGAAGTTTTGTTGTTCCACTCATCTACACAATAGCATCCACGAGATGTATTTATTATTATTAACAAATTGAAACAATAACTGTACCTACCTACTACATTCTCCATGTGATTTTTTGTTAGTGAAATCTTAATATGACTTGTAGTAATGACACGAGCAGGTACCCTTGATTGTTAGCGGAAACAAAGCCAGGATCTGAATGAACTACGCTACTTGATAAAAAAAAAAACAAAAATTGGAACCGACTCCAACACACAAAAGTGTGAAATAACTTGTTCAAGTCGGTACCAGTATAGTTCAAAAGTACCTATTATCACAATATTGTGCACGTGGTACTAGTGTTGGACTTCGACAAGTTAATTCACACTTTTTGGTGATGAAGTCATTTCCATTTTTATTTAAAAAAAAAAACACTTCTTTTTATGACACTTGCTACTTTCGGGATCGATCTTCATTCATTGTCAACGACTATATCATCAAGATAAGTAAATATTTTTCAGTTATTGGAGTGTATGTCAAAAACGGCTTGACCGATTTTGATGAAATTTAACTGGAACCAAACAACAAGTATCAGCTTTCAAACAATAAAAGATTTTTTTAAATCGATTCACCCAGTCAAATGTTCTGAGGTAACAAACATATAAGAAAAAACAGACGAATTAAGAACCTCCTCCTTTTATTGAAGTCAGTTAAAAATACCCAATAGTATAACCCGCTATTTGTATTTTGATCAGGGGTAAAAAAGTTTTTTTATGATTTTCTGTGTAAATTTTACACAATATACTTGTTTTTGTAATAAATAAACCATCTATTGTGTAACAGCTTACGCCTTGCATCAAAGTAGATATATAGTTCATGTTCATCAAAACCATAGTTCATGTTCATTAAAAATGAACATACACAAAAACTGCAAAATCAAACAAGTTGGTAATAATCAAGACTAAACTTGTTCTACTGTAGGTATGGTAAATTTAGGCTCGCGGGAACTATGATTGCAAAGGGTTAACTGTGTCACACTATGATATTTACAGCATACAATCAACTAATGGTTGGTATCATGTATGCGTACTAGATGGCGCTTCAGCACACATCACATTCGTGTGTGACAAGATAGTTTCTACTAGTTCTACTAGAGAGCGCTCTAAATTTTTAACCAAATAAAATATTACCGTTGACTTGCGGACGTGGCGCCATGTACACCGCGAAGTAAACACGCGAGGAGAAGTGGGGACAAAATCTAACATCTGGTTTTAGAATTCTGTCCCTTAAAGAATCTCTGTGCATGACTTATTCTGAATTTATTGTAGCCCGATAAAGGTTGAGTTCATGAGATTTTGAATAAAAAATTAAAGAAACTAGGTACATTTAAGTGTGGTGAAATGCCCTTTAAATGAGAGTGGTTCCAACGAAAAATGCGAATGTGTTGTATTTAAGTGTGGCGAAATGCCCTTTGAAACAACTAGTTCCAAGGTGTAGGACTAACCAAGACACTTATGTGCGGTAAGCTCCCTATAAGTGCGGGTTTGTCGAAAAATGCGAATGTGTTGTATTTAAGTGTGGCGAAATGCCCTTTAAAACAACTAGTTCCAAGGTGTAGGACTAACCAAGAAACTTATGTGCGGTAAGCTCCCTATAAGTGAGGGTTTGTCGAAAAATGCGAATGTGTTGTGTTTAAGTGTGGCGAAATGCCCTTTAAAACAACTAGTTCCAAGGTGTAGGACTAACCAAGACACTTATGCGCGGTAAACTCCCTATAAGTGCGGGTTTGTCTAGAGCAAAATGAAAATGATCTCAATTATATATGGCTGTAATAATCACTACATTTTTTTTTATTTTTGTCTTTACATGATTACATAACAATCCGTTTTTCTATTTTTAGATATTTAATTAGAATTTGTGAGGGGCCAGGGACCGGCACCGCGCAGAATGGCCGTGTTGGCAACATTGCTGATTTTTAAAAAGAAGTTTGGAGTGCTGCAGCTGTCGATGGGCGATTGCGAACAAAAAGCGCTACCTGGCGGCCTACGCGGACAACTCGAGAAGGTGTTTATGGCGGGAATACGATAACGGGAGAGATACGAATGTGACGAGCGGAACAACATTCTTTTCGCATCGATATCTTGAGACGCCAACATCCTTGACTTTTAATTATTGCTTATTAAATATATATGTATATACTAATACTAAACGATCAGTGTTGTATTTGTTAATATATATTTCTTCATGGTGAGTGGTCATGAGAGTTTTATGAAGAGTTGAAATTAGTATGAAGATGAAATTTACTTGCATGTTTTGCACTTGAATTTCAGTATGTACTTATATTAATAATTCGAAGTGCTCGTAGTGTAGTTTGCTTAGCCGTTCTTAACCGATCCAAGTAAAAATCCTTTAAATACATAGGCCAAGTAATGGAAACAAATCATTTTGTCGGTAACTTTTTGTTTTAAATTGTTTCCTTTTGTAATCATTTTAATGTGGTGTGATGTGATTGGTTGTGGTTTTTACAATAAAACTGCGTAACTACGTGTATAACATGCGTTTCGACTATCGTCCTCCCTATCTCCAAACTCCAAAACCAATAAAAAATTGAAAAGACAGTAGAACTACCATTCCCACCAAAAAAAACAACAACGAGAGCTGACAAGCTACAAGTATGTCCGCCTAAATACATCCCAGCACCCCAGTTCTTAGCCATAATGAAAGCGAGCAGAGTAGTCAACGCTAGAATTTGCGAAAACCTGCGATCTTCGTCGAAAATCCTGCAGTCGTTTAGGCTCGGAAACGAATACCTATTATTATTATTTCTTTGTTAATGGCTTCTGCGGTTTAATGTTACCACAATTCTGCCAATGTCCGTTCATGCTAGTTTCATAAGTCACGTAGAGATATTATTTTAATTTAGAATATGATCGGCATTTAGAATGAAGAAACGACCAGACTTTCGAAGACCATGATGATTTATCTAAAACAAAGAAATGACATAACTACATAACTAAAATAATCTCTAAAATACTTATTACTAACATTAACCTACATAAATGTTACATACAGCTATATATATTTACATAACAGACAATATTCACAATTTAATTTTGTTAATATTTACAAATTTACACAATACATGGTTGATTAATGGGGAAAACATAAGGGAAAGAAGACATTTAATTGATGTTGGACGAGAGACTTCAGGAGGGAGGATATCATACAGTGAAAAGCAACGATTTGGACATTCAAAAAAGATGTGGTCTACGTTTCCTTCGTCGAGACCACACTCACACAATGAGTGGTCCCTAATCCTAATTTTCATTAAGTGAACTGGAGTACAGGCATGACCCAGTCGTAGACGGCAAAGTGTTGATGTGGTTATTTTATTGGCTTTATGAAATTTGAAGAACCAGGGAGTTTTTGGAATGGTGGGTTGAATATCTCCATAATGTCTACCTTTGTATTTAATGGAATTTTCCCAATATTTAGACCAAGATTCAAACAGCTGTAATTTTGGTAAAAGACACAAGTCATGGGAGTATATTTTGAAGTGCTCAAGGGAACCTATTTGTGAAGCAGTTTTTGCGCAAGAATCAGCTGTTTCATTCCCAGGAATTCCAGAATGGCCTGGAATCCAAGCAAGAACAATGTTGATGCCAAGGGTATGACAATGAAAAAGAGACTCTCTAATTTTTAAAATTAATGGGAAACGAGATTTTGAACGAAATGGATTGGACAAAATACTTTGAAGACAACTTTTGGAATCGGAGAAGATTATAGAATTATTTAAATTATGGGATTTGACAAACAGTACTGCTTCCAGTAAAGCCAAGGCTTCACCAGAAAATATGGAAGAGTATGAAGGACATTTGAAGCTTAAAGAAATTTTGGAAGAGGGAAACCATACCGCTGCACCAACCACACTATTAGAAGATAGTTTGGATGCATCTGTTAATAAATAATGCCAACCTCTATATTGGGTATTAATCCGTTCACTGAATATGACACGGGCATTAGGACAGTCCTTATCAATACCAAAATGTAGTAAAATGTTAGGCTCAGAAATAAGTACCTCATAAGAAGTTGCGAAAAGGGGGTTTATGGGAAATTGACAAAGATGATCAGGTACTTTTGTAAATTTTATATAGCTAATGACAATGCATGGGAGACTATCCATGTTTACAGAATCAAAAAGGTCAAGAAGAAGCTTTAATTTTGGAATGAGAGGGTGATTGTAATTTTGAATTAATTTGAAAATAAATCTATCTGAAAGAAATTGCCTACGAATGTTTAAGGGTGGCTCGCCACATTCTACTTGCATTGCATTGATGGGTGAAGATTTCATGGCTCCTATAATAATACGCAGGCATTTTGATTGGATCTTGCAAATTTTGGCTTGATTAGATTTGTTACAAGTATTCAGGAGATATGAGCCATAATCAAAATGGCTTCTAATTATGGCATTGTATAAAAGTTTTTGGGAGTATGGATGAGAACCCCACCACACCCCTGAAAGAGACCTCAAAATATTAACATTTTTTTCAGCTTTTTGTGAAATGTATTCAAAATGGGGGGTGCCAGACATTCTCACATCTAGTTTTATGGCTAAAAATGTAGTATTATTAACCTGGGGAATGATTTCTTGACCTATGTACAAAATAACTGGAGGGATAATCCTTTTTTTAGTAAAAACAACAACAGAACTTTTTGAAGCAGATAAGGCAAGACCATGTTCAAAAAGCCAATTGTTAAGATAAGATAAAGCTGTATTTAGTTTATTGGTTGCTTCATCAATGGACTGAACTTTAAGATATAAAGCTAGATCATCTGCATATTGAAGTATATCACAGAATGATAGAACAGATCTATCTAAGTCATAGGTATAAAGGCTATACAGTAAAGGACTCAACACTGAGCCCTGTGGTAAACCTCTCCAAATAAAGTTAGGAGGGAGAAAGTGCTGATTGTATTTCACAATCACAGTACGTTCTATCAGCATATTACATATGAACCGAACAAGCTTTACTGGTATACCTATCTGAATAAGCTTATTCCTGAGAACTGGAAGAAGGACATTATCATAAGCAGATGCTATGTCTAGAAATACTCCAACAAGGTATTTCTTTTCCTTATATGCAATGTTGATGTCTGTTGTCAACAGGCTTAAATTATCCATGGTGCTTACTCCCTTTCTAAAGCCAAATTGAGTCTTTGCTAAAATAAGCCCATTTTCCACAATAATAAAAAAAAAAAAATACAAACGAATACCTATTAAAGGCGAGACTCGAAGAAGTAGAAGCCGATAATATACGACAATGACACAAGCCAGGTCTTCAAAAACGACGCCCGGTCAGTGGAATGTCAACATATTGTACCATTACTACTAAAGGGTAGCTTATACTGCGATCAGTGGTTTTGTAGTCGGCCTTGGACGAGGGTCACGAGGGAGAAAAGGAGCAAACATGCAAACCAAAGTAGGTACGCGACACCTCAAAATGATCCCACTGTAGTCACTGCCCGGTGCCCGGTGCCGGTGTACCTACCAAGATAATGCTCGTCGACCGGATCCTTGAAATGGCTGCATCCATTTTAATGATGCGGAGGTCGAGGAATTTTGGAACCCAGCCCTCCAACCGATCATAATTTGATCCATTCCAGATAAGATTTGATTATACCCGTTCCGGGACTTCCATCCGGGTGACCTGTCAGAACCTCAGAGAAATGAATAAGAAAGAGGGAGTCTAATGAAAATCAAAATTGAAGCATCAAATTCGGCCAATTTTATGTAAAGACACAACTCACTCACACAAACGTATCCAAATTCGGCCAATTTTGTCCTCATTCACGATAGACCATCACACGCTATGCACGTCACACATAACAGAATAAATAAAATAAAAACCATCTTGAGTATTAAAACACACTAATGTAATATGAATATATTGTAATGTGAATATAATGTACTTTTTTTAATATTAAACAACGCAATTTAGGTTATAAATTCGAATAAAAATGTAAACCAAAGTGTTGCCAGATATACATTTTAGATTGTTTCCAAAAGTGTGCAGTTTTCAAAAGTCCGTGTACGTATCACTACTGACTAAGGTTATATACTTTAAATTTAGTTAATTAGAAATCTTAGAGGCTATTGTAACTTTTGATTTTCTTTAGACTCCCTCTTTCTTACTTATTGCTCTGAGTTAGGGATGTTCAAACAAAAAAGTATCGATATTTTTTTCGATATAATATATCGTAGTGTTGTATCGATACTTTGCGATATATCGCAGAAACATTTCGATATTTTCGATATATCGTAGAAAATGTTTTTCTTGTTTAATTAATTTAGCTAGTCTATAATATTAAATATTTGACAGATTGATATAAGTAAAAACAGCTAGGGTAAAGAATCAAATCAACTTTATTTTTTTAATTCGCAATATTTTTTTCTCTACATCTTGGATTAAAAATATAGGCTTGCATAAAAAAAATCCGTTACGAAGTTTTTGTTTACAACAAAACCTTCGTAACTGTGAAGGCTAATTATTCACAATTCGTGGTTTTACTTTTCAAATACGTTGCCAACTAATTATTTATTTATTTATATTGATACACAAAACAGAATACAATCACTAAAAGAGTGTTCTTTTAGTGATTGTATTCAATATAGTCCGGCTCGTAAATGTTAACCTATATAATATGTCTATATGATATAGGTTAACATTTAGGAGCCGGACTTCTATTTCGTCAGAGGTCAGAATTAATTATGCTCTGCCCCGGTCTAGGCCCTGGCACGGTAATGTTATCTATACAGTATTTTCAACTTCATAGAAACGGACGAAACGCGAGTTATAGGTACATACGCGCCTCGATCTCGGCCCGCGCTCGGCTCGCAGACAATCTCGAGTATCGCGACTACGCCGCAGTGACGAGCGAATGGTTTGTTGTTTTTTTACAATAACCGCGCGATTTTATCACCAAAAATAAGGTCAAGTACATATTTGCATATTAAATATGTACTTGAAAAAAATTATTAAATATGTATAAGACTAGTAAGTAGTTAACTCTGGATGCGTTATCGACGAATTCATGCAACCAAAAACAGCACAATATATCCTATTCGTCATATTAAATATGTACATGAACTTATTTTTTGTTAATGAAAATTAAACACCAATTCGTCACTGTCGTTTGACGCAGTCGCGTCTGTCTGCGGGCTGAGATCGAGGCGCGTAGGTATAACTCGTGTTTCGTCCGTTTCTATGAAGTTGAAATACTGTATAGATAACATTACCGTGGCCTCGGTATTACTTTTCTCTATGGCTCCGTGGGAGGTAAAAGAGTGCTGTGAATCTATTATTATTACTATGCAACACATAAAATAACTGAATGATAAAAATGACAGTTAACATGCAGCGCGTTTCAAGCTTTAATCAAGGGATAGGCTAAATCGATGACTGTGAAACGCAAAGATAGTGTTTTGTTTAATAAATATGTTCTGGGTAGTAATACCGGAACATACTCGAACATTCTGAAACGGGCCCATAGTGTGACAGAAAATCTTAGTTCGATGTCGAGTTGGTAACCAAGGATCAAGGTTGGAGGGAACTGAAAACTGGTGCAGTTGGAAGTTTCAGCTGAAAGTATTACTCAAGGCGATATGTGTTTTTGAGATTGTCGATGGTTCTCGCACTTGTCCCACCAAATCTAAAATCAAGGCATATGGCAGAAGCTAGATGCGAAGGCTCAAAGTAATGATTGTGATCAGATCATGGAAGTAATAAGTAATACGTGCAACAGGAATGAGCTGTTGTCGCAAAATTGAAGCCGTACGAGAGCTCAGTAACTGTACCTATTATCCCTCTCTGGCGATGGTGACTATATTGAAATATGATTTAAGGACAGTATGTATAAAAAATTATTTGTGATCTGACGTCAGCAGATCATTGCTTCAGATGGATTTTAATCGAAGATGCTACTGATAAACTTGCCCTTTTTCAGCACTGTACATTTACTGTTTTTGCTTGCTTTTTACACTCGCGTCATTTAGGTAGGTACTTACCTACTGGTCCTTGTGGTATACGACATGTAGCTGGACTGAGATAAAATTACGATAAGCTACCTATTGTGGTATATTTCATTAATAAGGTAAGAAAAAAACAGTTAAGTTTACATTTAAGTTTTATTCTAAATCAGATATTGTTAAATAAAACAGTCTTGTGAAGTTTCTGCCGCAAATCCAGCTTATTCCTTATATGTTTCATTGAATTTCAATGCAAAATTAGTTTGCATTATGAGTTAAACTAACATTAGGATCTTTAGGAAATCTGAAATTGAAACAAAGTTATTTTAATAGAGAAAGGAATAAAAAATGCATAGGTATTTAAGTTATTTGTTCTTGAACTAGGATTGGATAGTGACCCGACTTCTCCTTGACGGCCATCATCGTAAAGATGGTCGGAGACGAGAGGTCGTGGCCTTGTTTTCTGAGACAATTGTCTCACAGAGGGAGGCGGAGGAGCGGGAAAGGGTAGGTCGTCATGAGGTGAGGATGCCCTCGTGGGCATCCCACAAAGCGGCACATTGGGGGTCCGCGGCCCTTGCCGCCAGTCGATGAAGACAGAACACCATGAGGTTTTTAGTCGATAGTGGGGTCCCTATTGATCCTGCGTCCGACATTACCACCTGCTCCCTGGCGGGTGTGTATGCGTAAATGCATTTGACATTAAAATAAAAAAAGGATTAGATAGTCATGCATGGTCACCGTAATTCTTCACTTACAAATTATGTTTAGAACTATTACCTGTGAAAAGATAAACCATAACCAGGATAATACTCGCTTCCGCAAGCCTCCACGACACAAATTCTCCCCATATTATTAAAATTCTTCAAATATATCACGTAATCAAAAAACACACCGCTATTAATGTCGAGTCGACGATTTCATGTGGGGTTGTCAGGTCAGGTGTCCGTATTTCATACAAATAAAAGAAAATCTATACACTGATCGCATTTTTTTTGCGTTAGTAAGGCTTTACACGCAGCAACAAATAATATTGCTTTAACATGTCGGTAATAAATTATTATTTATATTTAGAAATATTTTAGAAGTAAATGTTTTTACTTCATTACAGTACATTAATGGCAATTTTTTCTACAAACAACGAAAGGATTTAAATCAACTTAACTCTGGCAACTCTAAGTCACTGTTAGAACGGAATACAGGGTTCAGTGGTAGCCTTCTCACTCGGCTTCATTTTTATTTTGCGCGCAACAAGACTCATACGACCTTAGCATAAGGTTTTATTTTCTTTATTTTAGCTGCATGATGCACAGATAGAGCTCATTCCTGTTGTACGTAGTACTTATTACTTCCATGGATCAGACTAGCCCCAAAAGTAATAGCTAGCTTACCGTATATAAGAAAATAGCTACCCTACGCATATATTATAAAAACTCATTTTAGCTAAACAAACATTTTTGGCACACTGTCTAGGTAGTAAGTAAGGTCTTTGATTATGTGCCAGTGATTTCCGAATCCGAACGCACCCTTTTAAATGGATTGGAGTTTCCGGTATTTTACATTTTTCTATGGATGGGCGGCTGGGCCGCGTTCCGAGGGTCAGAGTGCGTTGTTTGGTTGCTTTAACTTGAAAGTTCCGAACGACTGATTTTTTTATAACCTCAAGTATCGTTTTTGGCGGGGAATTTTGCATAATTTATTGACTTTTTATGATGTATGAAAATCAATAACTACCGTTACCTGCAAAATATAAAAGAGTGCCTAGGGTGCGTTCTTATATGTCGTCCGACGACGGATGATCGCTCCAAGCAGAGCGACGCTCGTCGTCCGCCTTTTAAGAACGCTCTGTATCATATCTATATCAAGAACACTACTTAAAATGTTTCACTGACTCGGAAGAAACGTATTTACAATTATGTACTTTTCCACGACACACAACTAAAACAAACATACAAAATATAACAATAATAATAATACAATTTTGTAAACAGAAGTCTACGTAAACAAAAAGTAACTAAAACAAAGAAAAATCAAGTCCCAACTGTCAAATGAAACGTCAGGGCGATATTTATCCACCGATTTCGTGGGGCGACCGGTGCGTCGTCGAGCGATATATAAGAACGCTCCGGATGATCATCGGACGATCGCTCCGGGCATATAAAAACGCTCGGGGCGTCGTCGGACGTCGTCGGACGACAAATAAGAACGCACCCCTATAATTCTCTCAACAACAAATGTCAAGGTCATGTCATTGAATGACATTTTAATGATTCAACATTTTAACAACCTCTTTTGATAGTTAAAAAGTTGCGCTCTACCCGAAAGTTGTGAATGACGTTAGAGTGAAAAGTTGCACTCTGAGTGCGCTCTAACTGAAGTTCGGAACGCGCTCCAGTAGGATGAGTGTTGGGTCGGGCGAGGCGAATCGATTTTGTTGCAAAGCTAAGTGCGAACTGTGCGAATAGTGTTAGGACTGTCAAGTGTAGTGAATGGAATATTAAAATTATTCAACGATAAGCAACATATTCGGACGAGTACATACAATTTCTACATGAGTAACTCATAAAAAGCAATATCACGTAAGTATCAAAGTCCTATGTAAAACGCTGACTTGCAAAACGGGTTACCGTCAGGATAGCTGGCCCGGGTACTTTTCGCTAATTAAGCAGAAAAAGTGGTCTTTTTTCTGTTCAAAATAATTGCAGAATCAAGAGCGGCTAGCTACAAGAGCTGAGGGCGTTTCGCGCAGTGTATAAAGCGATTTTGCAGCAGATTTGACCCTGTATTTTAATATATCAGGGCTCAATCGGTTGCGATTTTGCAATTCTTCGAGGCGGTATCGATCGATCTAAAGCACGCCATTTCACGTTGTCACTCACGAGACGCAAGTTTGCATCGAACGATGGTGAAAACCAACTGTCGACACGCATTGGTTTTTATTACTATCGTTATATGCGGACAGTCTTCGACAACTTATTGGTTTTATATTATACAAGGAAATCCTCATTACCAACTGGAAGTCTGTAGGCATGTATTAGATTACTCAAAGACATAAAAAGCATTAAGTGCTTTACTGTGATAGCTAATTTGTAGACAATTATTAACTATCTAACACCACGCAAAGTGTATGAGAGAGGTCTGCTTTCGCTATGTATCGACCAGAGTCAATATTGTCAATTTATGAATGAAACTATTGTTATAATTTTCTATGATGCGCATGGGTTAATTGTAGTGCTCTTTGATCTGCCAATTTGAGGTCTCAGGACATTAAAAATTCCTGGAACCTGCAGGCCAATTATATAATTCATTATTAACAAAATCTGATTGAAAAAATATAAAATTTATGAATTACACATATACCTATACATTGTTGCTAACTAAAGCTGTTATTAACCGATGTACTCAAATAAATAATAGCTTCAGTCAGTAACAAATGTGAATATTTTATGTAATTACAGAACTACCATGATTCTATGATTTAATCGGATTTTTATAGTAACAAGATTCATTATTGGTCCCCTTAAGTTCCTTTGTAAAATCCATCAAACTGCTGACACTAATTTAAATTATCATTTCTGCAATATGAATTGTAAGAGGACTGCTCAAGCTTAAAGAAATTCTTAACCCTCAACTATAATACATTTATATTGGAATACAAAATGTTTTGCCCCGGGCGGGAATTGAACCCGCGTCCTTCCGATTTCGCGCCGGATGCTTTATCTATTAAGCTACCGGGGTTACAGCTGTGTCGCCGAAATTTCGTACTCCAATCGTATTTCTTAAACCATCATAGGGGACGGTGCGCGGCTATCAACCAGACTACTAGACTTCATCTGACCGAAAGAAATGTTTTTTCAAACACTTAACTCTCGTAATGATGTCGCTACCCTTCTATATTTCTATATATTATGATTACAAGCACTACCGCATACTAAGCGAAAATCATAAATTTATATTGGAATACAAAATGTTTTGCCCCGGGCGGGAATTGAACCCGCGTCCTTCCGATTTCGCGCCGGATGCTTTATCTATTAAGCTACCGGGGGTACGGCTGTGTCGCCGAAACCTCAACCTCCTCAACTATAATTTATGACACTTGTAATCAGTGGTGGTTACACAATAAAGACAACCTACTTAGCTACCAAAGAGGTATTATTACTGAAAACATTAATTAATAAAATATGAACAATATTCAAGTGTTTTAAAAATACTTTGTTTTAAGATATAACCCACAAAAGTTACAAGTTACGGGTCCCTAAGTCGTAACCCAAGGAGTCAGTACCGGGTCTGCTATACCAGGGTAATATTTAAATTATTCCAAAAGTGCTGATTAGAACTATTATTTCTTATATAATATCTTAGAACTATATTCAAAGGTCATTTGTCTTATAGAGTTTCTACAGTATGAGGCTTACATTGGTCACTACAATTCTAATATCAATCCTATTGAAAATTTGTGGTAGGTATCATATGAAAAAAATTATAGCTAAAACATAAAACATAAACATACCACTAACATTCATCAACTTTATATTGCTTTTGAAGAAGCAAATTCCCATATCAACTTGCAACAAATTAATCTCTTTAATGCCAAAGTGATGTTAGGTGAGCTATTATTTCTGCTATGCAAAGGACATAATATCACAAAATTTTGTAAAACTATACAGAATGCTTAAATTTCATGATGAAAAACATTACTTAGAAATAATATACAAGATGCTAGTGAATTAGTGCTGAAAACATATGTTCATCTTGCCTCTGGAAAGGAATTTAACATTTTTAACTGCTTTGTTTTATTTGTTGACTTTGTTTGACTTCTTTTGAAGATTATTTTCAAATACCTATTGAATTTTTCAAAAGTTTAAAATTTTTTAACTTAAAATGAAACTATTACTCATAAGTTTAAATAAATGTCAAGTGTTGCATAGTGCTAAGACTTTTTTATTGATTCAGCTCCTATTGTAGTTTATATTAAAATACATTTATGAGATGTTAAATCAATAATTATTTATTTCAAGTTCCACAGACTTATTAAATTCATTAAATAATATATTATTATAATTATTAATCTACAAAATTCTGACAGTTAAATATAAATATAAAAATAATAAGAACATACACACAAAATAAAATTTTCAGTATAGTCAAATATAATTAATTATTCAAATAACCCGCCCCTTAAAGGTGCTCATAATGCTGGCTGCATTGCCTCATTGGATTGCGATGGCCAACCTTTGCACCATGTACAAGCCAGAGCGGGAGTCACCGGATTTTTCCCTTAGTCTACACCCTAGTTGGTTCACCAATCTTTTTACATCTGCGCCCCCCAAAGAAATTTACTTCTTGACACAAACAGAGGAACTGCATCCGAATCTAAACAAAAGTCAACCTCAGAACTAGAAACTAGTAACAGTTTCTCAATGTTAGATATAGATGTGGAAGAAGTTGCACCTCCCAAAAAGAATCCCAAACCACCGCCGATAATACTGTATGGTGTGGATGATCTCAGTAAATTGACCCAGTTAGTGGAAGAAGTCCTAGAAAAAAATGACTGCACCTTTAAAGTTGTATTAAAAAATCAACTAATCATATCCTCCAGTACGGTTGAGAAATACAAAATCCTAATAGAACACATCCGAAGCAAAGGACTTATTGGACATACCTTTACCCGTAAAGACCAAAAATGTATGAGAATTGTTATAAAGCATCTCCACTTTAGCACCCCAAAAGATCTGATCATTGAAGCAATCAAAGAAACAGGTAACAGGGTACAAGGGAACTAAAGAGCCACTAAACACATTCTTTGTGAACATAACCCCCCATGAAAATAATAAACTAGTCAAAAACATAAGATTTATATACAATCAAAAGGTAGTAATAGAAGACCCTAAAAGGAAAACAACGGTAGTACAATGTAAAAGATGCCAGCAATATGGACACAGTAAAAACAATTGTATGCGGCCATACCGGTGCGTTAAGTGTGCCGGTGCACACAAAACGACCATGTGTACAATAGATGATAACACCCCGGCAGTATGCACGCTCTGCACTGGCAGTCATCCTGCTAGTTACAAAGGTTGCCAAGTATACAAAGAAATACTAGCAAGAAAGAAAACCGGCAACAGACCTCAGGCCCAACTAAAAACAAGATCCAGCAATATGGCAGCTATTAATAATGTAAAAAAGTCAAACAGCTGGCCAGTGGCTGCCACTACAATAACTTCCAACAATGAGCCTGCAACTGAAGGAAAACTTGAGACTACCCAACCAAGACATCTTACAGTAAAAGAAAGCCTAGAACTATACACCCAATACAGTGAAGCAGTCAAAGGCCGGACAAAGAATATACCTGTCCCAAATACTGGAAATGTTTTAATTGACCAAATAATAGACCTTACGGATAACCAGAAACCACACCTGATAGATAACCACATGGAGTCACAAAGACCAAATGCAAAAGCACATAATGACCAAAGAACAAATATTAGAAATCACGATGACAGTAAGTCACAGAGAACAAATTCGGAAAAGAATTATGCCAAATACAACCCACAAGATAATAGAATTAGTCTAGAAGCGCTCATAATGAAACAAACTGAAAGAATTGACCAACTTATAACTCAGTTAAGTACAATGATGACTCTCATCATGACGCTCATCAGTAGACAGCCATAATGCTCTCACTAAGGATTGCCACATGGAACATTAATGGACTGGCGCCAAATAAACTACAACTGGAAATGCTGCTTAAGATTAATAAAGTAGACATTGCATTGATATCAGAAACGCACCTCAATGACCGCAAACAAATTAAAATTGACAATTATTGTATATATGACACAAATCATCCTGATGGCATGTCACATGGGGGATCTGCAGTTATAATAAAGAACAACATTAAGCATCATCTCTATGGCAAATACCAAAAGGACTGGATGCAGGCTACCACCATTACTATAAATGAGAATATGGGCCCTATTAGTGTCAGTGCTATTTACTGCCCACCAAAGCACAAGCCAAAACAGGATGCATTCAATGATTTCTTCTACACCCTAGGAAATCGATTTATCAGCGGTGGGGACTGGAACTGCAAACATATCGATTGGGGATCTCGACTGACAACTACCAAGGGACGTGAACTGAAAAAAAGCATTGACCAACACAATCTTATAACAATAGGAACAGGTAAACCAACATACTGGCCAAGTGATGTAAACAAGATCCCCGATCTTGTGGACTTTTTGTTATTAAAGGCCTGTCTGATGTGTACTTTGATGTTGAGTCATCACTCGACTCAGTATCAGATCACACTCCAGTAATAGTAACATTCAGTCTCTTTCCGATCCAAAAAGTTCAAAAACCAACACTGTATAATCATAAAACAGACTGGGATAGTTTTTATCCAACTGCGCAAAAAGAGATTACTGTTTTTGCGCGATAACCGAAATACGCGCGGGCGGAGCCGCGCCCGGAAAGCTAGTACAACATAAAATAATACAATAGGTAATATTTTAAAAATGTATTCGATATTGTACAGTGAAATAAAATTATTTATCATATTTTTCAACTTAAAAGTTCAACACATAGTGTGATCATCAATAATGAGTACTTATTGAGCAGTTTCGATGTTTTGTCGTTGGTTACTTTGTCATCATACATTTTATGATAAATACGATACAAAAATATATTTTATATATTTATTAGATGTATAGATAGATAGATATCGTTTGTTGCAAACAAAACAAATATTTTTAAAATAACTTACAGAACATGAGATTTAACAACGGTTTCATCCGTTTAATGGATGTTTAGGTAAAGTTTGGTGCGTGTGAAACTTATCAAAATAAAGGTTCAAAATTCCTTACCATCAAGGAATTCCAGTTGCGAAAACACTTTTTAATAACTTTCACAAATTTATAAGGCCCTTAAAACAATTTTCATTCGGAAATAAAGAAAATATGGTATGCAAGTGAACTGACTAACAACCACTGAAAGGTTGAAACTGGCATAGTTCTGCAAGCGCTCCGCTGCTAGTACGCGTCTTTCACATCTTTTAACTTGGCGGCGCACGACCTTTAAATTTTGTACGTGAATGTTATATTTTTTTCAAATCTGCATTAAATCGGCTTTGTTATCGTATTTTTTATGTATATAAAAAGTCACCAGTTTAATATTTACGGTAACCTGGAATAAAAAAATGTACTTGTCATTTTTAAATATTGTTAAATTATTAAGAAACTACATACGAAATGGCTTTTTATTATACTAAAAATTAATTCTACGTTATCGATTTATACGAAAACGATACCAAACTTGACATATTAGCTAAACCTGTATAGTTATAATTTTTAGAATGAAGCCGGGCGGAGCGGCGCTTTACATTCCCCCCTCCGCCGCCAGAGGGGGGTACCGGAAGGCTACTGATCTTAATTGGCTTATTTTGAGTCAAGGATCGAATGTGTCAAGTTTCATACTTGTGTCAAAAAATGTAAGGTCGAGGCATTTTATGCGGCTAACAGATTGTACTAATACGAAAATTCCGGACTATGTCGTTGAGAGCATGGTGACGTGAAAACCTTCCCGTGCAACGACGACAGCCTAGTGCGTGATGGCCATCGGCCACCACCATGGAACCGCATATATGAGGTTCACACACCCTGCAGCCCGGGCGAAGAGCCACCGCCACAGACAAAGGGTTGTCGTCCAGAAAAGTGCCCAGGTGAGGGCAGTGCGTGCAAACATGCTCCCGATTCAGGCTGAGATACAGCCCGGAGTCTGGCCAGATCGGCTCCCGAGGCACCTTTAACAATTCATCCTTGATCTTGATATCGTCTCAGGCGCGCTGCATATGAGGCAAAACAGGGAAAGTCACTCCCAAGCTGCTGGCAGACCAAGCTGTGTCAGCCTCGTCTACAAAAGGCACGCTAACCACGCCGCCATCAGAACGCAAAATTACAGTGACGAAGTCTACACACCTTCTATATACCATGCGCCGACAGCAGGAAAGCTGGCAAGCCCACATCTCGTGCGCAACGCAACCCAATACCTCCATGCCGGATAGGAAGAGACGCCTGTCTCCACTGAGTTTCATTAAGCGAGACATTCAGGATCGACACAACCGTTGATTTCAATGTCTCTTCAAATGCCGAAACTTCACTAGGACAAAGGCGTGGTCCATAAAAAATACGTCAACTTAGGGAGAGCGAAGCGCATGCGTAATAACACAATCGCCACATGAGCCGAAAGAACTTTAAGAGGCTCTTGAGCAGTCAGAAGTTCTTGCGGGAAGAAATAGCTTCTGGCACTCCATCAGGAAAAATAGTTGATCCTAAAAGAGTGAAAGAGTGAGACGAGAGTTCCTTGAGGCCAGGCAATAGAGTGCTGAAATGGGGATCTTACGTACTTTTTTGTTTATAACTTACTATTAGTCTAGCGAATATAAGCAGTTGTGGTGAAGGTATGATTCTCCTGGTAGGGCGGTACTCGCAGCGGAGTTAGCCCCTTTTTTTTCGCAGTAAGTATGACATAGTCGAAGATGTCCCAGTGCTTCTTTAGGCGACGGATGGTTTCAGGGAAACTTGAGAATCTCTTGTCACAATAGGCATGTTGAGTTCATCTCATCTTTTCTAACAGATAATGGTGCATTTATATTTATTTTAGGATGTAATTTTGCACTAGTTTTAAGTTTCGTCCTATGGGACCTTATTGGCTAATGACCCAATAAGGGCTTTTGTACTTCAGATTAATTTCATCCCAATTTGTTTGGAGATGTTTCCTCCAGCGGCTCCCGGTAACTCTTTGATCGAGGTACTTACCTAAGTACTGTATGTATATATATATTATGTGGCAGTTGGGTAACATTTTGGGTGACTGATGCGCAATTTTGCCTTTTCAGGTTAATGGTTACATGCATTGATTTGGAAGCCCTTGCTACAATTCTCCATTTCACGAGCCATTTATCAGTATCATTAAGACTATTTTGGAGAAGCTGAGTAGAGGCTTTGATCAGGCATTTATAAGATACAAGTTGAGCGGTATCGTCAGGAAAGGTCGTGACCATAACTTCTGAGTTCTGCGTTAGATCATATACAATGTGTATAAGATGGGCCCAACTACTAATCCTTGTTACCCCTACTACCCCTGCGAATATGTCGTAGAATTCAAATGACCATTCAATTTTCTTTATTTGGAATATTCTATTATTAAATTTTTAGGGTTCCGTAACCAAAGGGTAAACGGGACCCTATTACTGAGACTTCGCTGTCCGTCCTTCTGCCACCAGGCTGTATCTCAAGAACGGTGATAGCTACAGTTGAAATTTTCACAGATGATGTATCTCTGTTGCCGCTATATCAACCAATACTAAAAGTTGGCCAAGTGCGAGTCGGACTCGCGCACGGAAAAACAAAAAGGTCAAAATATTTAATGTCTAATGTTGTATAGCTAATGGTACGGAACCCTTCGTGTGCGAGTCCGACTCGCATTGGCCGTTTATTTTTAGTACTGACTTCCAGTATCTTGGTGATTATCGGTAATAGACTGACGGGCCTATATGAGGTAATCTCATGGATAGTTTCCAGGTTTTGTATCATTACTACTTGTTATACTTTCCACATTAAATAACATCGTAAAGAATACTATTGCTTTTCGAGGCCATTCTTCAAGACCCTTATCTATGAGGTCATACCCAGGAGCTTTTTGTTGTCCATAGAAAACATGTTATTGTATATATATTAAGGTATCACAAGTTTCATCATTTGCATTGAATATGCTAAGGTGCTTTGTAAAAGCTTCGTCTTTGTCCTGATTTTTTCTAATACACTGCCTGTCCTGTGCATGAATAGGTGGCTTGTGATTTAGGCTTTTTATTAGCAGTTTTTTACAGATATTCCATACGTAAAACAAAACTGAATCTTAAGACCGATATCAACATTGAGATGTATTTATTGATGCAACCTATAGTAAAATAACCAATTTCTCACTTACCTGTATGCTCCGAGGCTATCCTAGTAATTCTTTAAAAAAAAATATTTCACGAATAACTTTAGTTAATACCTACCTCAAATCTTATTAGCCCTGAAAGATTGGGTTCGTGGCTTAGGCCCACAGTGGTTGACGCACCTGTGGTCGAAGCCCACGGTCAGTTTAATTTAAATCAAAACTTTTATTTAAACTTTTATTCAAATGTACTGGCAGGCATAAAAATGTTATACAAAACTAATACCTATGTACCTAACTAGAGTAGATTTATGCAATATATTATATCATAATGATATAAAGTAGATATGCTTCAATTTGAAAGTATCTTTAAAAAATAAAAGTCTTTCGTTATTTCAGTCGTTATTTCTCATCATTTATTTATGTCAAATACAAATTTGTAAAAAAAATAGGAATCTCAATCACAGTTTTGTTCACCTGTATTGTTCTATATCAAGACAATTATTTTACCTAATTATGACAATCAGTCTCAAAAGTAAAAAGATAACATTTGAAATGTGTAGTTTTCTTAAAAATTTAGTAACATTTAAAAATAATCAACTTTAAAAACTAATATATGTATATTATAGAACACATCTGTTACCTTTAATAAAAACTAACAAGCAAAATTAAAAAAATCGAATTTTCGCAAAACAAAAGGATTTGTTGTAAAAACATGATCATGCAATATATTTTTTCGTATTGTTCAGTGAACTTGGCAATCACATTTTCATTCTTCCTTGTGGTGTTCTTTCGGCCCAGTTAGTAGACGTGTTGATTAAAGTTGGAAGATACGATTTCACATGGTAATTTATTATTTTCTAACAAAATTTACCAACGTTTTTCGAAATGAAAACTAATAATTATTTAAATAGAAAAGTTTTGATTATGCTTATTTTTGTATATTTGTTTTAATGGGTAAACTCAAAAGGTTTTTTTACCGATAAAAAGCTACATTATTAGACTAACTTAAACACGGGAAACTAAAAGTTTTTTTTTAACCTTTTATTTTCCCGTTTTCCATTAAAAAAAATCCCTTTTAATAACTGCGTCACGTATGCATGGTACGTATGATCTTCTTTATACGTATGATAATTTGGTAAAGAAGACTTTTGTCGTTTACTGTACTTAGTGAAAATAGCACAAAAAAAAATATACATTACAAAATATATATTAAATTTATTAGAATCGGGGGCGTCAGCCACAGGTGCGTCGACCACTGTGGGCCTAAGCCACGAACCCGAAAGATTACTAAATAAAGTGGCCAAACATTTTTTAACATTACAATTCAAAATCAATATATTGATACTTTGTTTAAGACAATACTGTTACTTTAATTCACTGTCTACTATTAAAGCATATGTTGAGCACCCATGGTATTGGTTTTTTTTAACAATAAATATAATTACTTTTCTAAGCAGAAATAAACTTTATATAAATATACAAGACAAGGGTACAAATGCTTAAAACATTTCCGTATTTATTACTTTTTGGTTCTACAAAGACTCAGCGCTATTCTTTATATCGAAAACAGACTGTTTCACATCTCTCAACACCGAGGAATGCGAAACAATTTTTTGGTGTTGGTTTTTATTTAAATTGATAACTGTTCTGAATGCACCGTGAGTAATATTTCGCTAAATTTATAAATCTTTATTAATTTTCTGAGGTAAGTATCCCTATATGTAATTTTATCATTACCATAAGACTAACAGCTTATCAAGCCAAAAGATTTATGTTTCACTGACTACTTGAAGCGCTCGTAGCGAAGATGCTTAGCCATTCTGAATCGATCAGTAAGGTTAAGCAACGTCCGCCGCGGTCAGGAGTTGGATGGGTGACCGCTGGTGACATTATTACTGAGCGCTTCCGTGCCTCGGAGGGCAAGTTAAGCCGTCGGTCCCGGTTGTTATCGTAGGATGGCAGTCGTTACAGCATGGTGGTAGAGCACTTTGCGAATTCCCGCCTGGCTAGCTACCACCCTCAAGTAGAAAATCTGTCGCCAAAACCTAACGGTGTGTTCCGGCAGCTGTCCTTGCGAGCCAGTAATTCTAGGTTAGCCTGTACAACATCTTCGACCACATCATCACTTACCATCAGGTGAGATAGTGGTCAAAGGCTAACCTATCAGGCACAAAAAAAACCTAATAATAGAAAAATTACTTCCTCCTGAGAGTCTTTATTTATGTGACCACCAGTGTAAAGGTGTAATTTGGCTAGGTATCTATGTATTTGCAATATTAACCAAAAAATTTGAAATAAGAGATTCTATTAAAGCACCCATTTCGTCTATTAAAAGAATAGGTAGTTTAAGAAAATAAATAAAAACGAGAGAATGTAATTGTGTTATTTTGAAAATTGGTTTAGTTATATACAGAGGTCTCCAGATGAACATTTATTATCACGAATATCTATGGAAATAAATATATCAATATTATTGCCTGTGAGAATAATTAAGTAGTTTATACAATCTACTTATTAATAATGCATAGATTCAGGCGTTACTTTGCGGAAATCTATATTTAATAATAACAAATATTTTTAAAGTATTTTAAGAAAACATTAAATTAATACATTAATAAAACACTTTAACACCCCGCATGCGCTGGGTGTTTTTTTGGTACTTCTATGGAGCGTTCTGAAATGTCATTTATTTTCATGTCAATATTCATCATTTGTCAAACATTCTACACAAAATATGAAAATTTCGCGTTTGTAACTTATTCCGTTTACGAGTACCAGGGACACGGACGGATGGACTGATCGCCAGATAACGAAGTTATGACGTTTGGGTATAGAACCCTTAAATTTAACAAATGCTTCCGCCGAGTATATATGGACCAGTGTCGTCCCAAAACTTGTTTTGTATTTACCTTTGACCAACCACTTTATATTCAGATAAATAAAACACCCAGTAGATCACTTCCATATTTTTAAATATGTATATTATTGACCAATGCTGTCAATACGATTCACCACTTTACTGCTGCTTAAAATCTAGTAGGCTTTAAGAAAGGAGCTGAAGTAAAATAACATATCTCATATATTTTAAAACAGAAAATATAACAAATGTAAAGTTACAAAGATGTGAAACAAAATGCAAAGCAAAGAAGTTGGTCTGAAAGACTGTGATATAAAACGAAAAAGTGACAATTAATCTGAATGACAATATAATAGCACATGTGGAAGAGTAGGTACATATGTACAGTCTTTGAAAAAACTGATCAAATTATAATATTAATAATATATTAGAAATATCACTTACATATTATATTACAAATAGAGGCAAGACTATGGACCGCGTGGAACATAATATATACTGCACCTATAAAGAATAATGTGACATAAAAATAAGTCACTTTCTCAAGGGAATACTTTTTACCATATGCCTTCTTCCAATATTGACTTTTGGAACTTGGGCACTTAGCTCAATTTAGACCGAAATGGTAGTGTCCGGCAGCGCACTGGAAGGCAGTTTTACTGTCAACCCATTTTCGACTTTGTCTCTATCTATCTATATGGGGATCTCTCTGTGCCTCTGGGCCACATTGCTAGACGAACTCATAAACGATGGGGGAAGAAAAGTTCTCGAGTGGTTACCACCTTACACTGGAAGACGTAGAGTTGGTAGGCCCCTAATAGGTAGACTGACGACATCGTAGATGTAGCGGGTAGCCAATGGTTTCAAGCGGCTAATAGCCGTTCTTTGTGGCGTTCTATGGGTGAGGTTTTTGTTCAACAGAGGACGTCTTCCGGTTGATGATGATGATACTTTACCATTTCGGAATCTCAATGAAACAGACATGTTTTTCCTTAATTTGGCACTCATGTGACCAAATTTTTTTATTTTTACACCACCTTAGGGTAAACTTATGGTCACAAAGTAAGCGAAATATATTTGATTTAGATCAGTAATTCCCAAAGTGGTCCAGGTAGACCCCCACGGGTCCACCTGGACCACACAGGGGGTTATCCGGCTGATGATAATGATCTGAATAAAGGTGTTGTGGTGAGACATTTAGATTGAGAGCATTGGACAAATTTGAAAATCGGAAGTGACGTATGGGACTTGTTATTTAGAATAGAATAGGCTTTATTTATGGCAAAAATATACAAAAACATTTCTTGCAACGAAACACAAAAATACAAGACGTAACATAATGATTATTGCAGCCCTCTGCCACAAATCGGCTCCAACTCAACATAGTGCTGATCGTTAACAACCAGCATTGGTCTTCCGTTGAGGCCGGCAGGTGACGTCACACCCGTTTACATATAATTAGGTACTACAATATTTACATCAAACAATTAGCAAAATATTATATAGAAGAAACGAATGTATAAGAATGTAAACAGCTTTCAACAGAAAATATACATATATATATAAACTGAGCAAGTGACTATTAATGTGAGAGGGAAACAATGTCATAATTTCTTTTAAATCATATGTAATACAATTTTAAATAACGCTTGTCATTTCTTTGAATTTCCTGGTTTTTTTTATGAACGTAGGTATTTTTTTTAATTGATATTTAAAACTATGTAAACATGTCAGGTTTCTAAATTTACGCTTCTAAAAGCTGGTGTTACATGCAGTCCATGAGTCCAATATGCAGCAGGGTCTTGGGTTCGTAAACAAATGGTGTACCGGTATGTTAAGGGGGCAATTCCCTGGTTTCACTGGGTTACTGACGGTGAACTCTTCTTTAGAGGATAATTGTTCAGATTCAGAAAAAAAAATATGTACGGACATTTCGTCAATAAATGTGTATTGAAGGTTTTTTCAAAATTGCTTGATTAATAGGTAAATGAAGGAAATGCTGCTGTTTTCAAATTCTTTTTTGACACCCTCATCTATAATAACTTGTTCAATTTTGTAATTGAACCTGTGTCGTTTTTATCTCAATTAATAAATAAATATAAAAATAATGAATTTTCATATCTCACGCTAAAATGTGACTCATTACGTACCCCTTAACATTTCCGTGTTGAAAATTAAAAAGCCAGATAACCGCAGCCATGTAAAATTTTAATAGCTTTTTGAACAACCAAAACGTCGTAACAGCCCCGTGCAGCGTGCATTGTGATCGAACTTTGTTTAATACATATTTTGTTTTATTTTCCGTTACAAGATCCTAATTCATCTGCATTAGCCCCTTTTTAGAAGCCGAATACATTGATGTGTCATGTACAGACGGTGTGCATGTCCATTTCTTAGAAAAAAGAGATGAATATTGTCTATGTAGAAGATTTAGAGTTATGAGTAAGGTAATAAAGACGTCTTAATTTAATTATTTTTAAAACTTATTAAGATTTCGTTTCTTTAATCTATTTGTAACTTTCTGTTAACGTAAACACCCCGTTTATAACAAAGTGATGATCATGTATAGTAAAAATACTTACTCGTAGGACCAATTTTGTACATTGTACATCGAGCGGAGAAAACGATCTATTTCTGTTCAAGAGTATGTTTAAGCCCGAAGTGCAGCTAAGGGCTTAAAGGAAACTCGAGAACAGGAATAGAACTTTCTCCCGAGTGATACATAGTGTTTATACTGCACCTACGAGGAAAATAAAGTCATTAGGTCTCAGGAAGTAAGTTCTTTATGAGTTCTTGAGCTGTATTTTATACTTTTGGTGGCGCCGTCACTATAAAATCGTCACTTTCACTATCAGATGAGATTTGGGAAAACTATTTAGAATAATTAAAAGGGTACTGTTGTATTATCATTTTAGAAATACCCAAAATGCAAATAAATTGCCGCGCCTTTTTATGTTAGTGCAGAGAAAGCTTGACAACCTCCTTTCATTGAAAATCCAGTACGATAAAATCTCACCTCTTTTTTCTAATAATTTGATGTATAACTTTTTTTGAAGTAAGTTTACGCCACCAGAAATAAAAAATACAGCTCCAGGGTGTGATTGTGATTTTCTGATGGCGTCATCTTTATCGTCATTTCTAATATCATATGACAATTTGGATAATTACCTATTTGCAATAATTAAAAGCGTATTATTAAATTGTGTATTTAGTAAAAAACAAAATTTTACAAAACAAATAAATTGTCGCGCTTTTTTTCGTAGTGCAGAGAACCTCCTTTCATTGAAAATTGAGTACAAAAAAAGCCCACCTCTTTTTTTCTTATTATTTGATATAACCATAAACCTTTTTGAGATTTGACAATTGTATTTTTTTGTTAGCAGCTAAAAAAACAAAAGAGCGCTACCAGGGCAGGTATGGATTTTCATACAACATTCCTTCACTGCTACGGAGGGAAGTAATAAAATTCCATATAACTTTTCCCGCCTCACATTTATAAGGGAGAAATGACAAACTTTATAACACGTTTTTGAATGAGCAATGAGACACTTTTTGAGTGGGTGTTGTATAAAATTATATATCGAAACTTTTCTTAGAAGTAATTATATTTTCACAGATATTCGAGATATGAACAGAATCATGATAAAAGGGACCTTTTATTTCCCTACTCAATCTTTATTCCACCCACCCTTGAGGACTTTTAGTATGTTTACCCGGATATCTTAAAATAAAAGTATACCAATTTCCAAAATAATACTAATAATTATCTAATTTGATTGGACCATATCAGTCCAGAGTCAAGGTTGTTGCAGGTTGGGTAATTTGTGCATTCATTTGCATTAATTTATTAATATGTCAGTGTTTACGCTAGGCTTTAGAACCGGCCACCAGTTATTTCCTATCTCCTTGCATCTATAACACTAACAGATACCATTTGACCAACATATTAAGACTCTTAACAACTGAACTTAACTCTGTCTAGTCGATTCACGTAGGTGTATATACATGACGAAACATGTCTCCATATGGTATGATGCTTACACTATAATGGTGAAATGTTGCGTCTAATACATTAAAAATCATCGATACTAACAAAGTGTGCGTATATTCGTAATCAGTACGAACATAGTCAATTCTTTGCACAATCTAATTCGTCGTTTTCATTATTTGGTCACACGCATTACATATAAACCATCACATTTCCAAACAGGTTAAACAATGAATGAAATGGAAGAGCTACCGCCTGCAAAGCGCATCAAAGCAGAAACTGAATGTAATAACAGAAAAACAAGCAATGAAGAAGCTTTAAGTAAACTGGTAATTAACCCCATTGCAAAGTTGGAAAGGGTTGAAACTCTTAAAGACAATGAAGATAAGGAAAGTTTTAAACTTGTTGAAGAAGCGGAGGAAAGTACAGCTAGCTACGATGACAATTTCAGTTTTGAAGAGTTGCAGAAGTTAAGACAGTTCCAAGTACTTGATGAGGTGAATGATGATGACAGCAATGATGAAGATTCAGACAGCTCCGGTATTACTGGTATGGGTATAGCTTTGCTACTGTGTTTTTGAGATTTATTTTAGTTTTTTTTTTGCATATTTTTTGCATGGTGGTAGGGTAATTTGCGAATGCCCGCCTGGCCAGCTACCACCCTCAAGTAGAAAATCTGTCGCCTCGCACCTAACGCTGTGTACCGGCAGCTGTCCTTGAGAGCCAGTAATTCTAGGTTAGCCTGAACAACATCTTCGACCACAGCATCATTTACCGTCTGGTGACATAGCGGTCAAAGGCTAACCTATTAAGCATAAAAAAGGAAAAGATTTGTTTCTGCCCGTGGTTCGCCAACATGTTAATCAGTTATATCATGCTCTCCCTGGATTACTCCCTGGAATTACTAAGGAAATCGGTATAGTTTCCTGTTAAGACATAAGACTTAAGAAATATATGTGCCAAGATTCATCAAAATCGGTTATGCCATTTCGGAAACATGTGGCAGCAAACACACAATCAAACTCTAGCTTTTATAATATTAGTCAAAAACAACGAATGAACAAAACACGAGCGGGATTCTACCCGCCCAAAAAAGATTACCATCCAGTGTAAATTTATAGAATATAGTTAAGAAAATCTACACTAATATTATAAAGAGAAAATATTTGCATGGAACGTGACACGTAATTTTTAAACACGGCTCCCTTAGCATGCTCAGCAGACCCTATGGCCACGACAATCTTCAAAGAAATAGGCCCCAATGATTCCTTTGGCTGAAATTGCTGCTCATACAGTTATTATAAACAAATCCAGGGGTCTTCCATATTTGGGTTTAGGATTTTCGCTACAGCAATATCTGCAATTCTGTCTAATTACGCGTCTGTTAACGCGGGATCGGGCTAACTCATAAAACAATAGCCTGTCAAAGTTACCGAATGACCCAAAATTGATTCAGAATACGACATGCGTAAATTTCAATCGGTAGGCTTTAGTTCTTGCACTAACTAGATCTTATATGAATGTTATTTCCAATAGCGGTGTAAGGGTCCTTGGTATTCCTAATTCAATCGAAAGCTTGCGTGTCGATAAGTCTGAATCGCGTTGAACCAAAACCCAAACATACTAAATGGTATGACAAAATAATATTATAATTATGTTTTTTTTTATGTGGTTGTGACGGAACAAGCACAAGGCCCACGTGATGCTAAGCGGATTAACCTCTGCCTATAACATATCCATTTCGTCACTTGACGAATTGCACTGCCCCCGTCACATTGAGACATACTGTTGTTAAGTCTGTTGTGCCTGTAATTTTTCTGGCTCTCAAGGACTGCTGCCTGAACTTTTACGTGCTACACTTTTAAGTGCTTGGCGACAGATTTTCTACTTGAGGGTAGTGTAGCGAGCCAGGCGGGCATTCGCAATCCTTCCACCATGCCGTGAAGCTCAAGACGGTGGTGATCAACCAGGGAGCTGCGGCACGGCAGTCTATAGCTATAACCGCTCGGCCATCATTGCTTCATTGATATTTTAGAAAGAAAATAATTTTCTAAAAAGATTCTCGTTTAGAAGTTTTTATTATAATGGTTTACGATATATTTTTGTCTAAATTTGGCAAATTATTTTAGAAAAAGCCGATGAACTCCCTGACGAAGAAATTGAGAGGATGCTGGACGAAAATTTGCCAGAAGACTTTAAAACTGCTCCAAAACCCAAAGAGAAGCCCTACATTACCCGACAGAAAATTATCCTAGAAGGTAAGAAGGTCTATTATGGAAATAAGAATTTATTATAAAGATCATACTACTGTCACATAATAAAATGGACCCACTGTTCAGAAATAAACACAAAGTCCCTAAATCTTTCAACTCGAACTACACAACCGCATTCAGTGACTAACTGAACACGAAACTGTAGATGAGATTAATATGATGTATATGATGAAGTAAAAAAAATATAATGTTAATCTTGATTTGATCATAGTTTCATAGATCAAGTTGACTTTAAATTACGCCTGTAACTTAAATATCTTAATTAACCACGTGTTGTATAAAATATAACAATAAAATACCAAAACCTTACGGAGAGGGACAGAATAAGTTACATTTTCGATTTAAGTACCTAGATTTGTTAAAAGCAATCTTTTGTTTTTTCACCCAAACTGATCGGGATTTCACCATCGCTGTCTCTCTTTCACTCTTATGCAGTGCGATAATGACACAATTTCAACATTTGTCAGTGCCTGAACACTTACGCTAATGATTTATTTTAATGCCTTCATATTACTTAACTATTACTACTAGAACCTACTGTACAAATCTTTACTTACTGTAGCCGAATTATTTGTTATAATATTTACGAAGTTTTACAATTAAACAACTACCCAAAAGGAGTTTATTTTTTTAGGATTCATATATGTATGATTCGCCTATGTAAGTTTCTTTATTCCATCATAACTAATTAACGTCTGCACAGATTAAAATGCATGGGGTTACCTTTAGAATTCTTACATCATCGAAAATCAATGAAATACTGAAATAATTACTCAGCTGTTGATTGAACGCGATATTCTGACTTGTCACGCACGTTTACTTCTATTTAGAAAACAATCATAATTTTATTAATTCTGATTTAGAGGTCAACTTCTTTTACTTTAAATCACACAGGAAAATCTTCTTTGGTCTACTGGAAAGATAGATACGACAATATACTAATGTTGATGGGCATATGTTTTCGTCTGGTTCCAGAGAAGGGCATCAACCACTTCGAAGTGCTCCCGTTGGACTGGATGATGGTGCGCCACTTCAGCGGGATGCCGGTGTACATGCACCGCGCCTCGCGTGTCTGCACGCTCTCCAAACCGTACTTTCTGGGAAAAGGAAATGTCCGAGTGAGTAGAAACCTATATAATTCTGGATAGCTCTCAAAAGTTTACTTGTTCAAGTTGCTAAGAATAAAAAGGCCATATCGAAACCGATAAACGATTAGGAAGAAAGTTTCTCGAGTGGTCAACAAACTTAAATAACGTCGAGTGAGCTCCGTTGTATCGAGCAAAATCACATTAGATACTCGGAAAATATACAAACAAATGCCTTTGATAACTGTTCCATTTTAAATGTATCATTAAATAACCAGCCTTACTATCTTGTATAACTAGGGTCATACACGGTTTCTCTAAATAGGAATAATAATATAATGAAATAAAGAGAAACTTAATTGCTTTGTAATGATTAAGAAATTTAATTTTCACCAGAACCTAAGTTGTTTATTGCCCATCAGAGGTATATTAGCTACTGTTAAAAAAGTTGACAGAGGTTGAAAAGTGCTTTGACTAAATATTTTTTCATTATTAGCATCTTATAACAATTAAAATTAAAACTTAATAAATTGTTTTATTAGGTAATTATTTAATGCCGCACTTATACACTACGGTTTAAATCACGCAAACACTGCTGTCACTGCATACATTGCAAAAGCTTGGTTCATAACTGAAATATGAGTGTATGAACTGTTTGCGCGCAAACGATGTGAACCGATATGTAGCCGCGCTAATAACATCAGCTAACTGTCAATTTGCTTTTTCGCAATTGACCCAAAATAACCTTCACCTTCAATTATTGATAATAGAAGTATTACATTTCAAGGCATTCTTTTGTGAACAGATGTTTGTACGTTCAACATTCTAACCACAACAATAAAAACCTCCTCATATACTAACTGTCACGATTTGAGTTTTGACGTTTGTGCATACATTGCACTACCACTTTTCTGTGAGCGTTGTTTGCGGCCGGAGGTGACGTCAAAGATGACGTCATTATGCCATCGTGGTGTTTGTTCAGCAAGTTTTGAACCGACCGTTTGCGTGCATACAGTGCAAATAGCGCATTTTTGCGTGACATGAACCGTAGCGATAGTCGGCTGTGGTGTAGTTAACAAATTGTAAACTGCCCCCTTGCGCTGAATTCTAGTGTTGTCCTTGACAATACATGGTAATTTTACACAGTTTTATCGATAGCAGTTTTGTCTGGCCCTATAATTATATTTCCTAGTACGATCTTCACCGATTTGTTCCAATTTCAGCGGCACGACATACCCATAAGTGCCATACCGTGTTTAGCGTACGGTAAGGCTCTAGAAGAAGAAGAGAAGCAGAATGAGATCGACATAAGCATCGCTGAGCAGATCCGAAACCATACATCGGCAAGCAACGCCAAAGAAACAACACAACCCAATGAAAATGATTCAAAGAATACCAATTCTAAATCATCCGAAGCATTGGAAAGCGCCTCAGTACCTATTAGAGAAATTGAACCCAATTCAGCAAATGAACCTCAATCTCAAACCTGTAACAATGATGCAAGCAACACAAATGCTGACATGGAGATTCCAGAAGAATCGAACAATGAAACGACTGATGACAAGGATACACACGCAAGAAAGCCAGTGGTTCTCCCAGGGGGGATCGTAATGCCTCCCCCCAGAGTCGAAACGGTGAACACAAGTTGGAAAACTCAGCATCTACCTCCTGACCAAGTGAATGACTATTGCAAGAAGTTGTTCAAATTCAAAACTGTTAATACAATGCATTTCAAGTGAGTTTTAATAAGTTTACTTAGCTGACTATAATATATATTAATTAAATATATATATAATAATATATATTGCGTGATGTTTGTGACGTCACGTAGATAACAGGAAAATTAGGCGGAATTGTCACTAGATATATAATTTTATGCTTTTTTAAGTGTTTTATTAAAATATTATTTAATATTTTTTAGGATACTTTTAAAAGTATTTGTTATTATTAAATATGGATTTCCGCAAAGTAACGCCTGAATCTATCCATATATATTAATCCTTAATCAATGACCTTATAATATAACGAGGGGGCGTTTTTAGGATCCTATAATTAGCGATTAGGAATGAAATGCAAGCTTTTTTATTTTTAACCGACTTTAAAAAAGGAGCAGTTTCTGAAAGCTGATCCTTTACTAGCCGATCATCTTCTAAATCTAATTCGACTTTTAAACAAGTTCCAGAGTGGTCAAAATCCAACAGACTGACCATAGCTGGTCGTGGGTCGTTTGCAAGTTGTTTCCAGCATAGCTACGTAGAGAGATGCACTCTCTTATGGACGAAGGGTTCGGTTGAAAATTAGAATGAAGTTTCCTTAGTTATCATGTGGTTATTAATGTCTATCTTTAAACGTACGTGATATAAATATAATAAACATAGAAATGTCTATATCTATAGATTATACTTGACTTCCTGTTATTAAACGGCAACCTCTGCTAGTAAACCAGTTACAAACTGCACTGCGCCCATCAACTTTAGACATAAAATTGTCAAGTCCCATGGGCCTGCAATTTCACCGGCACCGGTACCCTGCAAACCGGACTACAGTAATGCGAACATTACTGCTTGGGGGTAGAAATAGGTATGGTGACACTACTTCCCTCGATTAACTTGTTCACAAAGAGTTCTACTGCTACTAAAAGGTATATGTTACGCTAAGGTTTTATTTTGCATACAGCAATTTACCACCTTCTGCAGCTTAACCTGAGGCTGTTCTTTTTACACGACTGCCCAAAAAAAGGAGAGTTATGTTTCATATATGGGTTCGTATATGTATGTATGTTTGTGGGTTTCTTTATTCCACCATAACTTCTAAACAACTTAACCGATATAAATGTATGAGATATCTTCAGATACATCTTGATAGCGCAAATTACATTGGGTACATAAAAATAATACAAAAATAAACTGGCGAATTTTAGTCGCCATATTAAAAGATTAAAAAATATTATTTTCTTCCAAACCCATCGAGTGGGATATCAAAATGAAGAGCTTTAAAAACTGATTCTATAAATATATTATAACGTGCAGTTTTTATTTGAATGGAACGATAAAAAGTTTAACCTAAATTAATAATTTGCAGTGTGGTTTTAGTTATTAATTTATTTATACCTGTTGGGGTTACGTACTCTAGGGGCTAAACGCCTTATTAATTAGACTCTCTGTATGTTTGTCACTGGTTTATAGCTCATAAGCGGAATGACGAAAATCGGCACGCAGATTTCTAGGACTACTCCAGTAAGATTTGGGAGTACCCTTAAAGCTCAACATTTATTTTACAAGACCATCGTGCATATTAATAGTTGAGTGTCAATCAAAGGCTATGTATTCATTTTTATAAAATGTATTGATATTTCAGACGCTGGGCAGATAGGCGCAAGTACATTAAAGTGTGCAAGACTCTGCAGTACCCCACGCTCCCTGCAGGCACTAAGCTCATCACTATTCCAGCGCAGAATGCCAGTGGACAGGAAAATAGCGGTAAGTGGTCAGGCTTAGACTTGCTTTTCATTGAAATCTAAATGATGTGAAAGATGGTTCTGTTTAAAAAAAAAAACATATTTTTGACGTACCTATCGTAAAAACATATTTTTTCTGTATAATGTATAGGCAAGGTGACGAAGCGTGACTGGGTGATGAATATGAACGGGTCCAGTTACCTGTCCGTGTTCCACGAGTACGTGAGGCGCACGTTTCAAAAACAACCTGTCTACGAGTTTAGACAACTCGGTGAGTGTCGACCACCTGTTTAACCTCTATAATATGCAATGTTTTGTTAGTTATATTAAGGTGATCACCGTAGTGAAACGCGCACTTTTGGAATCTTCTTTTACCGAAACTATTCGTTCAAAAAGTGCGAAAAAAATATATCATATTATTTAATTCTTTATTAAGTGAATTAGTTTATTAGTTTTTACTAAAACTTATTAGTTCTTCTGTAATAAATTGTAATCGGCGACCCTTTTTAGACTGTTTTTTATTAATTTAAGAGGCATAATTGATGTAATTGCAAAGTTTCTTTTTTAAAAAAAATAGCTAATACTATACTCTAATGAACTACTTACCAACTTGTGTTGAAAACATTTTTATGAATTTTTGGCACAAAATTGCGTGATCGCGAGAAGAAATCTCAACGAAAATCAGTCTGCCCGCAGCGCTCGGGCTGTTTGGACGTGGGATCTGTGCCGTTCGTTACGCCATCATTTTTGTGCATTTATTTTACGAAATATACAATATTTTTTTACCATACGTTAATTTGCAAGTCATAAATTATTGAAACTCAAGTAAAAAAATATTGGATAAGTACTTTTCTTTATATTGATTTATAAAATCTTTATAACAACGAGTTGATTAAAGTTCAGACACGGCATTGTTAATTTCTATTTTAGTAGGTATCTAGATTTTTAACCCTTAGTAAAATATTTCATTTTGTTATTTATAAGCTACTGTACAATTAAACGAGAACTAATTTCTAATGCACTTAACACACTTTCCGAGACGACCAACTACTTTCTAGGAATTTAGATATTCAATCATTCAAATAAAGGGAAGTTATATATTTATTATAACTTTGACTTTAATAGATAGATAGAAAACTCTTTATTGTTACACCACATATAAAATATTAAAGTTTACATCATAACATTTAATTAAATAATAATAACATAGTGTGACAATGGGCGGCCTTATCACTAAAAGTGATCTCTACCAGGCAACCTTAGTATGGAGTTGAATAAACAAAACAGTTGGGGCGGGTGTAGTCTAACAATTAACAACGAAAAAAGTACAAATTCATAAAAATATTTTAAAAATAAAACGAATTTTACTATAGTTTCTAAACAAATGTATAAAAATAGGATGTAAGTTTTTAAAATAAATAAATACATAATATATATACGCATAAATAAATATATACACATATCAACATACATAAATAGATAATGATATATATATATACATATATACGTATATATAGATATATATATACATATATACGTATATATATATAAATAAAGATACATACATATTATAATATTATCCCATACAAAGCCTAGACATTGACAAAAATGTAGTGCAACATTAATTGGACAAATAAAACTTTTTTACTTGATCCTTGAACATTCTGAGAGTCGGTGCTTGTCTGATAGATACATGAAGAGAATTCCACAAGCGAGCAGCCTGAATGGTGAAAGATTTGCTATAGAACGAACTAGTATGAGGATGGATTTCAAGTGTAAGATTTTCTGATGACCTTAAAGTGTATGAAGAACAGTGAAGGAAATCAAAACGTTCCTTGAGATAGCGCGGGGATGTAGGATTAAACAATATATTGTTAAGGACACTAAGAATATGAGCATTCCGGCGAAAACGTATTGTCAGCCAATTGAGCTTAGAACGAAACTGAGAGACGTGATCATATTTGCGTAAACCAAATATGAATCTAATACAAAAATTTTGAAGACGCTCAAGTTTATCTAGCTGTTCCTCCGTGAGATCGAGATAGCAGGCATCAGCGTAGTCAAGAATTGGAAGTAATAGAGATTGAGCTAATGCAATTTTAGTGGCTGTTGGAAGAAAGTTGCGCAACCTTTTTAAGGATCCTGCTGCGGCAAATAGCTTGCGACTGGTAATTTGTAACTGTTGATCCCACCTCATATAGCGATCCATTGTTATTCCAAGATTCTTTACGGAGCTACTAAAGGGAATAGCAATACCACCAAAGAAAACTTGAGGAAGTAATACCCAGTCTATTGTTGACATTAATCTTGAGCTACCAATAACTATTGTTTGTGTCTTAATGGGATTTACTTGTAACCCAAAAGAATTGCTCCATTTAGCTATGCGATCAAGATGAGCATTAACAATCTGAATGGCTTCAGGTAGTTTATTCACTGGAGCCTTAGAATAAATCTGTAGATCGTCTGCATATAGGTGGTAGGAAGAAGTGAGGTTGTCAGAAATCGAATTAATAAATAAAGCAAACAATAAGGAGATAAGACGCCACCTTGCGGGACGCCTGCGGTCGTGTTAATAGTTACTTAGTAGGTAGTTAGTCGGATTTAAATTTGTGTTACATCTGTATGACTACTCTCTTCTTTCGTCCTACCTATAAAGACATGTGCCCGTAACTTTTGAACCGTAACTTCTGTAGATGGTTTCATAGCAAAAGTGATTATGTGAACTGTTATTATAATTTAAGTAACCGACTTCCAAAAAAGGAGGAGGTTCTCAATTCGTCTGTATGTTTTTTTTATGTTTGTTACCTCAGAACTCTGGACTGAGTGAACCGTTTTAAAAAATATTTTTTTGTTTCAAAGGTGATGCTTGTCGTTTGGTCCCATTTTAAATTTCATCATAATCGGTCAAGCCGTTTTTGAGTTACTCTAAAATACCTGAAAAATATTTACCTATCTTGATGATATAGTTGTTAAAAATGAATGATAATCGATCCCGTAAGTGGCAAGGGTCACTAAAAAGTGTGAAAAAAAATTTTAAGCAAAAAAATGGAACCAACTTCAACACTCAAAAGTGTGAAATAACTTGTCGAAGTCGGTACCATACGCAAAGTTTTGTGATATTAGGTACTTTTGAACTATCATGGTACCGACTTTAACAAGTTATTTCACACTTTTGGGTGTTGAAGTCGGTTCCATTTTTTTGCTTTATTTTTTTTTATTATAATTATTATTATAATAAGTGGGGTTCCTTAGGAAAAGTGACTAAGAACCCCGGTACGATTCTTCCGGTATAACTTTTAATGGCAGCAGTCGAATGAGACTTGTCAAAAACCGAAATGACGGATTCAAGATGGCAGGCAAAATTCAAGATGCCCTGATCCGGCTGAAAATAAACGCCCTGAGCAACCCAGATAGGGTTGCTTAGAGCGTCGTTATTCGGAATTAAGAAATTATTTCTTATGATGTAATTTTTCAAGATGGCCGCCATACATAGATGTTTTGAAACCATTGGCTTAAATTGTTCAATGGGAAGGAGTCATGGGGAAAGAAAGTATTCTAAACCGAAAATAACAAAGTGATTTTCATGATATAGAAATAATGGGAAATCATAAAATGACGTCTGCCAAGTGAAGATAGATGACGTATCTCGTAAACAGTTACAGATAAGTAAAGAAGTTTTGAACAAATATCATAGGGAATCGAGAGAGCACTCAAATGACACGCAACAAAAATCCAAAATAGCAGAATTCATACAAAGTGCTGAAGTGCGATCCCACTGAAGTAAGGTTGAGCTTCAGTGTGGTCGGAGTACGTTATGGTGGCTATCTTGAATTACATCATTCTGGATTTGCCATTTTGCTCTTCTTATTTATCATATTGCATTTAGAGCACGGATGGTGCGTGAGTTCGAAGGGCGAGTGCAAGGTGAGGGTGCAGTCTAAGCCGAGCAGGAACTTGAAAGGCCGAAGGCTGAGAAGTTGGGAGTATTTTCCGTATCTCGAAATGTCAAAATCCAATCTCCAAATCTCCAATGTCTCCATGATGAATGGCCGCGATATCCGAAGCACCTACGAGTGGGGTTCTTTAACCAATGTGACTCAGAAACTTGGTGCGATTCTGCCTGTAGCACTTGTAGTAGCGGTAGGGTGAATCTTATATTGTAGTTTCATTACGGTTATCTTTTGTATTGAGCATTGCATTGGGATAATACTTCTATAAACATTTTGAACTTTTATTATATTATTATTTGTAGCTATGTTATTTCATACTGCATAAAAATAAATGACACACTGCCTGATAAACTTGTTAGCATATAAGTACATAACAAATAATTAAAAAGTTATGGTTACATAAGAAACGTAATTGTAATTTTTTTTAGATTTGTAATACAATGGGGAATAAACGAAAGTATAAAGTGCTCCATTAACGTCTTGTAGTAACACAAACTGTGAACGAGTTCTTGAGTTCAGTGAGTTATACATCTCGTAAATAAACTTTAAAATTGCATAATGACTTTCTATAACTGAAATTATACCTATACATTACATTTATTCACCTATAGATTTATAGAAATATGATAAGGTAAAATTGTAAGTTTCTCTATAGAGTTGGTAAGTATATTACAGTAAGCCAAAACACAAATTATTTAACAGTTTTTTGTAAACAAGGTTATTTAAAATTAAATACACATTCTCACCATTTTCCCTTCAGTCTACACATTTCTTTCTGCTTACCAAAACACTGACACACTGTTTTGGCTTTTTCTACATGAGCGTTATCATACATAATAATAATAATGAATAATAATAATTTTATTTCAAAAAACGTTTAACATGTTGGAGCAGTAAGGAACACATAATGTATACATAGAACTATGAATGAGAACAACAAAACACATGTTTAGGTACAATGTAAGTCCTACAGGCACAAATATGCTCCAGGACGTTATCCGCACCAACCCGGTGGTTGGTTGAATGTCTTTACTGTATTAGTACTGTTTTATGTGTAGTTTCTACACATACAAGCTACGTTTCGTACCGCTTCATGAAATTGAACTACTTTTTTGAGCACAATACTGACTTTTGAACTAACACGGTACCAACTTTGACAAGTAATTTCACACTTATCAGGAACATAAGTCGGTTCCATTTTTGTTTTTAAAATATTATCTACAATTTTAAATTATAAGCTCGTTTTATGGATCTCATAATCTCTGCTAACCACCAAACAATTAAGACTTTTACTTGCAAATTATGTTGATATGGAAGATAGGCACCTTTCTAACAAAATTTCAAGAAGATCGGATCAGGAAATCGAGATAATGACTGGGAAATATACACTGCTCAGACCTCCACCGAGACCACGCTTCGCTTAGTCTATTAAATATTTCTATACTTACAAGCGATGATATTTTTTTACCGTATAGGTTCGCAGTAACTGTAGATAAAATGTTGTTATGTACACTTCTGTTCTGCCGCTTCTAATAGCACACGAAACTCTACAATTTTAGCGATGCTATCCGTGGTACGGCGACTAGTGCCGCCGTGCGACTGAATATTTTTATGAGTTAAAAGTTAACGCCTATTTCTTTTAGCTCCGCCCGAATTAGAAATTATTTTGACTACTGTCTTGTCCTTAAGGGCCTGTTTCAGAATGTTCGAGTAAGCTCCGGTTATACTACCCAGAACATATTTATTAAACAAAACACTATTTTTGCGTTTCACAGTGATCGATTTAGCCTATCCATCGGTTAACGCTTGAAACGCGCTGTATGTCAACTGTCATTTTTATCATTCAGTTATTTTATGTGTTGCATAGCAACCCGAAACTTTATTAAGACATTCTGAAACGGGCCCTAATTGTAATAAGAAAGTACAATAAAGTGTTATCTATCTATCTAATATGCAACTTACAGGGCCGTGGTGTTGGCCCCCATTGGGCAAACATTATCTAAGAGTATATTAGCCATTGATACAAAATGATGATGCCCTCTATAGTCTATATAGATCGGTAATTAATTGAAACAATATAATGAATAGATTCAGGCGTTACTTTGCGGAAATCCAAAGACATAGTTTAGTCTCGATCGTGCGCTCGGTAAGTCAAGACCTCCTGAAGATGCTTCGTTTAGAAGCGAAACTAGTCGGGTATTCTTCCGGTTAGGCTGCGTGATGTTTGTGACGTCACGTAGATAACAGGAAAATTAGGCGGAATTGTCACTAGATATATAATTTTATGCTCTTTTAAAGTGTTTTATTTAAATATTATTTAATGTTTTTTAGGATACTTATAAAAGTATTTGTTATGAATCAATATACATTTATTGTGACTGTGTTCATTCACAGCCTATGTTTAGGGTTTGATCTCCCGGCCCTGTAATGATATTTATATAACTTGTACAAAATAAACTACGACGCTACAAAAAAATGTAGATTTTATTTGTTTCGGACGAAACATCCCCTCGTCCACTTATCTTGTCTTGCCCTTTTACAATATTGCTCGGTCGTGAATTGGTTTATTACAAGGCAATAATATATTATTATTATTATTTATTATCAGGCAAACAGTTGTAATAATTGATACTGCCTGGATCCTGCTACATCCTACTAGTTTTTCTACTTTGCTTTGAGAAGAAGTTTGTCAAAATCATTTAACCTGTAAAGTTTCACTTTCATTTCAATTGAATCCTCGTTCATACCTCAAGACCTCTCTCTGGAACGATCACGGAGAGTTGGCTCACGACTGGAAAATTGATAATTACGTGAACCGGTAGATGTAAGGCGGTTTTTGAAGCGCTCGTAGCGAAGTTTGTTTAGCTGTTCTTAACCGATCAGCAAAGTTAAGCAACGTCCGTAGCGGTCATGAGTTGAATAGGTGACCGCTAGTGACATTTCTAGTGAGCGCTTCCGTGCTTCGGAGGGCATATTAAGCCGTCGGTCCCGGTTGTTGTCTCAGGGTGGCAGACGTATAGCATGATGGTAGGGCATTTTGCGAATGCCCGCCTGGCTAGCTACCCTAAAGTAGAAAATCTGTCGTCAAGCGCCTAACGCTGTGTTTCGGCAGCTGTCATTGAGAGCCAGTAATTCTAGGTTAGCCTGAACAACATCTTTGAACACATCACTTACCATCAGGTGGGATAGTGGTCAAAGGCAAAACTATCAGCAATAAAAAAAAAATACGCGAGAACCCAGGAACTAGCACTTATTTGCAATCGTATCTAGTGTAATTTTCTGCATCCTATGCAGAAAAGTTAGTGCCCTGTTTGTGGTTAGGTCTGATTTACCCTATCAGGCGTAAAAAAAAGGTAACCCAATTCTTCAAATTCCAATTTTTACCTAGCAAGAAGAACTGGACCGGAAAATATAAGGTTCTACTTAAGTGTCATTGTCATTGAGTATTTATGTTCCAGAGAACGCGACGACTCCGTACCAAGCCACAGTATACATCGGCGGCATGCAGTATGGCGTGGGACACGGCACCAGCAAGCGGCAGGCCAAGTCGGCCGCCGCGCGCGCCTCCATACACATACTGATACCGGAGATGAAGGACGCGCTCGACGAACATACGCTCCAGAACCCGCCCCCCGACACCAAAGGGGAACCTGACTTTAGTGTGAGTCACTTTACGACAGTACATTGTAGACTTGCGATTTGAAGATATTTTAGGCAAAATTCTAACTTATTTTGACTGAATTTAGTCGCAATTAAGATTGGTTCTCCACTATTTCACACTAAGCTTTTCCGCTACTCGTAAAAAAGCAATAATATAACTAAGTATCGATTATGTTGCATTGTCATCCACTCGTGATCACGATTAAACATGGAAAGGGAACATTTAAATAAAAAATATATAATTAACATGTGTTCCGGCAGCTCTTTTTGATGGAAACATGCTCATGTTTCCATTCTAGATTTAGCCAGCTATCTTCGACCACATTACCACGTACCAAGTGATAAGATGGTGTACAAAACCTAATAAAATAAAATAAACTAAATAAATACAATCAAAAACAATAAAGATGTCGCTCAAACCAGGATTCCAAGGTTATAAAGAAACTAAGGAAATATTCTCCGACTTTAGTTAGTTTTTTATCTTTCTCCGGACTTAATTATGTTGTGCACCGCAAACTAAACTGAAATGAAGTAGAATAAATAAGTTCTTATTTTTATCGCACTTACGTTCCTACTCGTATTAAAAATATTTTTTATGCAATTGTGGGTGGGTATAAGATGTTGTAGTCGCCATAAAATAATTAATAGAAACATTAAAATTCTAAGTTTGGTATAAACTACTTTGGACTTCAGCGTAATCATAATAAAATCTTTCGTACGTATTTTAGTTATTTGGTGGTGGATAGCAGAATTACGCCCATTGTCAATGAATTATAGCTAATGAATAAGCTCTCTTTTATACGGTTGTGTTATTTTTTAGTTCTTCGACTCCGTGGGTATAGAAGACCCTCGGATCCAGGAGTTCTGCGCGGCGACGTCTGAGCCCTCGCCTCACGCCATGCTCAGGACTTGCCTGCTGAGGAACTTCGGCTCCGGGGACCGCGACATACATACTGAGGTACTGTATTGTAGCAACTAGCCTTGGGAACTATTTGCGAGACTTCTCTTTAAAAAAATCTGCAGTAACTATAGTAATTTTGTTTTTTGCAATGTAACTATGTTTTCAGTTGAAGAAACTGGAATACCAAAAGGTAGAGTTGACAATGAAGGTGGGTAAGCACTCCGCCACCGTCGTGTGCAAGAACAAGAAGCAAGCCAAACAACGGGCCTCGCAGGCCATCTTACAGGTACCTACCTACACACTATATATGTACTTTTTGACATTAAAGGGACATTTAGCTAATATACACATTGCTTGGCTATCCTTGAGCAAGAAATGAGTCGCCAATCACCTAACGGTATGTGCCAGTTGTCATTGTGCGCCATTTCCCATTCTCAGCATAACTTGTTTGTAATAAAAAAATTGAAGGGCGGTAAAAAATGTTCGTGATATCGAAATTAAAAAAAAAACTGTTTTATTATTCTACTTATTTATTGGATATTCATCATCTTGTACTATCCCACCCATGTGGCCTCGGTACAATATGTCTTCTATAACAACAACAGGACAACAAAGGCATATATATTATTTTAAAGTTTTGTGTGGAAGGTGTAATGGGAGCAATTTTGCCATTCGCCTTCTACGATACCCAACAAGAGAATATAGGAAGGTCCTTATATACTTAAGCCGGATACTATATAGACATTTCATAAGATTTGTATTGTACTTTCCATTCTCCGTAGCAACTACACCCCCACATCAATTCCTGGGGCTCACTGCTTCGCCTGTACGGGTCGCGCTCCGTCAAGAGCTGCAAGGAGAAGAAACTAGAAGAACAACAAATAACTTTGCTCCAAGACAAAGCGCAGCAAAACGAACCCAACTACGCGGTGTTGGCGAAATTGAGGGCTGAAATGTTGAAATTGAAGGAAAGGGACGAAGCTGTTGTGCCGATTGGTACTCTTGTAGTAGCCGAAGATTTGCCCTCTCACTCTGGATCTATGCTGAATAATGTTGATTTGTAATGTGTTAGTGTCGGTTTTTGTTTTCTTTTGGTTACGACTGGGCTCCAATCGACCCTTATATTTCTTATATTTATATTCTTACTTGCCCTTATATTCTTACTTGCCTGGTTATGGAATTGTTTCATTTTGGCATTTGAAATGAAGAGTAGGTATTGTTTTTGAAGAGCTTACTTTGAATTTAGGTTCACAGGTAATGTGACATTTCGGAGCAGGTGGTGAAATCTTATCTTGTAAGGGTAGAGTATTTTTATCTCACGTATTTATACTATAACCTAGATGTATCTTACAAGAAAACTTTGAAAGAATATATATCTTCAATTCTTTCTCTCGTTCTTCAACCATCGTATCGGGATGGAGCGACACCTATAGTTCAACTTGCGTTGTACTACAAACAAGACCAATTTTGCAATTAGTTTTAAACTTGTAAATGATGACGCAACCTTATAATTTTAATATTAAAATATATACATATCTTCTTCTATTTAAATTTACACAATACAATTAACATACTCATTTGTGTAGGGGCTCTAATAGCACCGCGTTTAGGATCTTATTTCTGTTTATAAAAACGAGCGTGCAGCGTACGTGCTTTTTATATTTTATTTGATATATATTTGTGAAATACCTAATATCGCACTGGTGCAATTTTGCTTACAAATTTTGTTTTTAATCTCTACAATTTGAAGTTTTACTTATATATTTTATTGCGAGTGTGTTGAAAGGATACGAGTATGAATTGCTTGAGCATTGATCATTTCTAACACTCTCTGCTTCGATACATGTTCGCCATGGATTCGGAATGTTGACCAACTTCGAATGTAATATGACCAACAAAGTTAACTTATTTGTATCATGACGTAGTACTATAATTTACCTTCTAAAAGTAGGTATTATTATAAATTAGAATTACATTATATAAATAGACTATAAGTATACTATTTTTAGGGGTTAAATATGAAATTGCTTATTTGTATTGAAAAAATTAAATTATATATTTTTTTATTTAACATATTTATTTAATGAAAATAATTACCATTATTATCTATGCATTGCTGCCATCGAATAGGAAGGTCATTTATGCCTTTATTAGAATGGTGATCTAGATTCGACAAACTGTGTGAAAGCATTTTGTACTGCCTCCTGGGAAGAAAACTTTTTATCACGTAGAAAATTGTCCAAATGACGAAAAAAATGGTAGTCAAGGTCTGGCGAATACGGACGGTGACGAATGGTTTCTAATTGCATTTCCTGGAGAGTTAAAACGGTTTCTCGTGCTTTATGAAGTCTCGCGTTATCATGTAGCAATAATGGTGAAGATCGATTCATGAGTCGGGGCTGTTTCACTGCTAGTTTTGCTATCATTGTTCGGAGGTCGGCACAGTAGACATCTGCCGTTATTGCTTGGCCAGATCAGAGAAAGCTATGGTAAGTAATACCATGCTGATACCACCAAACAGTTGCCATTGCCATTTTATTGGTAAGCTTTGCTTTAGGACACTATTGCGGCGTTTGACCTGGGGTCAGCCATTGCATTTTTCGCTTACGGTTATCGTAAAGAATCCTTTTTTCATCACATGTCCCTTTTCGATCCAATATTCCTTCATTTCTGTATCGATTCAACAAGGCAACACAAGTTTCATCACGCTTTTCTTTCTGCAGATCAGTCAAATCATGAGGCACACATTTTTTTTATTTGACGCAAATGAACCAATATTTTTGGTAAGGTAACGTTAAACCATGCCGCTTATTTCTGGGTAGTTTGGCTCGGATCGGCTTCCACCATCTCTTTCAATTCACTGTTATTCACCTGTGTAGGCGGGTTCCACATAGTTCGTTCTTCAAATCAAAGTTTCCATCACGAGTGCGTTTAAACCAAAATCGCACGGTGCGTTCATTAGCAGTCCCCTCTCCAAGCGCAACATTGATATTGCGAGCTGTTTCTGCCGCGTTAGTTCAGCGTCGGAACTCGTATTCAAAAATCATTCGAATTTTCGAAGTATCCATCTTTCTTGCGTAAGCTGAATAAATAAAAACAACTGACAGTCGATAATCGAACGTTGCACATTTTTAAAAGAAGAACCTCATAGGTACCTACAAGTTTCACTCAAAAATCTCAAACCATGAAGGTTCTATGTCAATCCGAATTACCTATTACAATAATACAACAATTTCATACTTTAACCCCTATTATAAGTTAGAATTACCTTATATAAGTAAGTGTTTGTGCATTAACTTGAGTGTATTTGGCTGATTTCAATATAAAAAGTCATCATTCTGATAAAAGATACGTACTTGAATATTTATCAAGTTTCCTGGCTTTAGGCCCATTTTCCATTGCTTAAGTTTAGTCATTGAATATTGTAAAAATAAGTCTTATTCTATAATTACAGCATTTGCTATATTATGTTTATCAAGTTTCCTAATTAATTTAGTGTACCTACTTACATGATTGTAATAGTTTACATAAATCGTTCGCTTTAGGCCCATTTTCCATTGCTTAAGTTTAGTCATTGAATATTGTAAAAATAAGTCTTATTCTATAATTACAGCATTTGCTATATTATGTTTATCAAGTTTCCTAATTAATTTAGTGTACCTACTTACATGATTGTAATAGTTTACATAAATCGTTCGCTTTAGGCCCATTTTCCATTGCTTAAGTTTAGTTATGAAATGCTGTTAAGATAAGTATATTTAATCAAAATATTGGATCAGTAGTCAAGTGTTCGGGAGCTCGATTTTCGGGTATATATGTTTAGTGTAGTCTCTACGAGGAAAGTTTTCTTGCAAATGTAGAAGTATCCTAATCAAATCTCATTCTTGACCCGCAGGTTATAATGGGATCCTGTATAACATTATAGCCCAGTTCGGCTATAATGACTACTTTAGGTTTTAGGTCAATACTTTAGGTTTTAAGTCAGACTTTAGATTTAGGTTAGGTTAGCATGATACATAGGAGTAATGTAATATTTTGGAGCAGGTGGTGAAATGTATTTACGCAATTAGATAAGAGAATATTATCTCACTAATTCATATTACACTCACTATGATCTGGATGTTACTATTAAGAAAACGTTTACTTCGTTTATTCTTCTTTCTTCGTTTAATAAAACGGTCTTGCTGTTTACGTACCTTTACCGCGGTAATATTATTTATACAGTATTTTAACTCGGCCTTGTCCTTGAAATAAATACCTACAGCCGCGCTGTACGCAAACATGCGATAGGGCTGCCCGCCTCCAGCATTTTAATTACATTTGCCTACTTTGTGTCTCCATTTAGTTTTCTGATTGTAAATATACTTTTTTATATAAAGAAATAAAATACTTTGTGAATTAAACAGGTACTGTTCACTAAAAATGCGTGTTGTTTTTTGACTAGTAGGTAGATTTAATCAAAAAACCATGTGTATGTATGAATAAAAAATCGGTCTTAAAAATTTGCAACCGAAAAATATTTGTGGGACGTACGAAATGCTTTATTATTAAATTTTATAGTATTAAAAATCCGCATTCTAATGCATAGCTTATAACTTCCTATTTCACTCGTGTCAATCACTTTCCTTTACTCTATTCACTATTTTATTAATTGAGACATTTTTTCGGGGCATAAAATACTAGTATTACTTACTAGTAAGTAAAATTATAGTATATTATTTTATAAAATAATTTTACTTACTAGTAAGTAAAATTATTTTGTAGTATTTACCTTTCAGTTTCCAGGTAATCTAAAAAAGTTATTTCTAGATGCGTTTTTGACGAATTTATGTAACCAAAAACAGCACAATATATCTTTCTCGTCACATTTAATATGTGAATATGTACTTGAACTTATATTTGGAGAAAAAATCGCGCGGTTCTTGTTAAAAAAACAACAAACCATTCGCTCAACTCTGCGGCACAGTCGCGACGCTCGAGACTGTCTGCGTGCCGAGCGCAGGCCAAGATCGAGGCGCGTAGGTATAACTCACGTTTCGTCCGTTTCTATGAAGTTGAAACACTGTATAGATAATATTACCGTGACTTTACTGTGCTGACTAGGTTTGTTTTTTTATCTAGTATCATCGCACTGTTTCAATTTTCTTAAGGTATTTTGTAATGTAAGTTAAGTGTAATTAAAGTTATTACTATATTTTATTATTTGCAAGTGTGTTGAAAGGATATGAGTACGAAACTTGTGAGCATTGATCATTCACTACAGTCTCGGCTACGCTACACCTCCGCCTTCGGCTCGGACTGCTGACCAACTTCGAGTGTAATATGACCAGCATAACTCACTCGTATCATAACGTAGTAAGTACTATAAATTAGAATTATCTTATATAAGTAGATGTTTGTGTATTAGCATTAGTTTACAATAGCTGTGTTTAATTTAAAAATGTCAAAAATCATACTGTAAAAATATCAAATCCCTAATTGTTACAAAATTGCAAAGTTACGAGAGAAAAAAATTATAGTCATGTGCGGGATATAATTTTTTTTATGTTGTATATTTGTAATTTTGTAATGTAATCCAAAAGCAGATGGAGCAGGCGTCATAGCATACATAACAATATTAAAATCCCTAATTATGTTGGTTAACTTACACGATTGCAATAGTTTGCAAAAATCTTTCGCTTTTGGTCCATTTTGTATTGTTTGTCTTTATATTCTTAAATTTAATTATTTGATATATTCTTAAATAATATCTTAATTCTATAAATGATATATTTACTAAGCGGTTAAATTCATTTAAGATGAGTCATTTATATGCTGTCGTGCATTAGTTTTAAGATTTCAATAAATTATAATTAAAGAGGCAAAATAATTAATGGTATCATTTGATAAAAATCCTTACAGAAAAATTCTGTAGTATTAAAAATTTAATATTTTTATAGGTTGTTAGATTTTATTAACCATCTCTAATGAGCATTATGTACTTTATTCCAAAAATCATTTGTTTTATATTTATTACTTAAGCCAAGTATCACGTGCGAATAATTCTAATGCCAGGGTTATGAATAAATGAAACAAGCATTAAGTAAATTATTAATAATGTATCAAATCGGAAACATTTTATGTCCTATTTTTACAAATTAAAACAATAACATTATCTTATCACATAAATAGGGTGTAGGGGTGAATACATTCAAAAATTGTAAATGTCTTCTACATATTTTATATTTATAAGTATTATACAATTAACTTAATTTATAAAACATAATTAATATCTATTATTAGAACACATTTTATTTAGTTAAAATCTACTTAAACTTTATCTTAAAATATAAATGATATATAAGTATTTCGTAGAAATAAATAAAAAAATAATTTGTACAAACCAACAAAAATACGTAACTAACTAATATATACGATCTAGGTACATACTATACTTACAGAAATTAGGTACCACATACCTACTACTCAAAAATGGGATCGGACGCTGATAAAAAATATTACCTTATTACAATTCAATACTGACACATATAACATGGCAGTAGGTTATTTCTTGTTTACATTGCATAGCAACAATGCTCAATTACAGCAAAGAACACCATGTTTTATATCCGGTAAATATAACTTGAGTCCTACCTGGTAGCTAAGTAATAATTATGGACAAAACTCGCGACTGTAAATTCTGAGCAAATACGATGTGACAGACGTGAGAAACTACAAATTACCTGTTTCATTCGAACGTAGAGACGTCGTCGGTTCACTCTGTATATTCTACAGGCTCTATAACGGGGAATGCTCTCAAGAGCTTTTTGATCTCATACCGGCATCGCGATTCTATCATCGTTCCTCGCGTCACCGGTTAAATGTTCATCCACATATAATCGAGTCCTGGAAATCTCACACAGCTCGATTTATGCGTTCCTTCTTACCGCATACTTGCAAAATGTGGAATGATCTTCCATCTAGTGTTTTTCCGCAGAGCTACAGTATGGATTCCTTCAAAAAGGGTGTTAAAAGAGTCTTACAGGGTATGCAACGCATTGGTAACGCCCTAAGTGTTGTAAATGTCCATAGGCGACGGTAACCGCTTACCACCAGGTGGGCCGTCTGGTTGTTTGCCACTCCATTAAAGAAAAAAAAAAAGAACACCTGTGGGTATGTTAATAAAGCCTACTGGGTCAGTGTACAGTTGGTGCGGAAGGTTGCATTGCATCTGATAAGTAACGTCTCAATTCGTGAGGCTATTTTAAACAATTCCTTAAAGTTAGGTTACGTTCAGACGCAACCTACCTGGTACTAAACTAGTGCGAAGGCTTAGTAGGCAGGTTTGTTACTGCCTTGGTAACACGTTCCCTATATAAGTCTTATGTTGCTTCGTCATCTACGTCACAGCCACCGTTGCCAGCTAGTCGCCAGTGGTATCTGCGACTCGCCCACTTGCAGGACGTTGGAGAGGCCACCGTGGCCTGATACCGGAAATGCTTCCTGAAATATTATTTATAATTTGTTAATATAATATGTAGTCACGCCGAAAAGTTCCCAGGGTTAGATTTTTTTTTAATGTTATTGTGATGGAGCAAACTCGATGCCCACCTGATGTTAATCAGACTAACCTCTGCCTATAACAGATGCATTTCGTCACAAGTCACGAATTGCATTAAACCAGTCACCTTGAGACATTGTGTTAAGTCTCATGTGCCTGTAATTTCACTGGCTCTCAAGGTCAGCTACCGGAACACACCGTTGGGTGCTTGGCGACATAATTATTTTCTACTAGCGACCACGCTAGCCAGGCGGGCATTCGCAAAATGCCCTTCCACCATGCAAAATAAAGTCCATTCCATTTTCTCTTGAGTAATGCACAAAAAGGTTTGCGTGTGTACAAAATGAGCTCGCTGGTAAGCTTTTTTTACGAAATGTACAAGTTTTTTTAAGCGCTTCATATGTTATTGCAAAAGGGACATGACAATCGTCATAACTCCTTAGTGAAGAAAGAGGTGTACCAACCAAACCTACGAGTATTAGAGTGGAATTGTTATTCTCCGTTAATTTTTCATTCGAAGTCAAAGTCAAAATCATTTATTATTTAGTAACCGGCTAGGACTCGCGTAATATATACCGGATATTGCTGCTAATATTTACGCGAGTCCTAGCCGGTTACTAAATAATAATTATGGACACAACTCGCGGCATTTTTTTAGCTCAAAAAAATTTATTTAATTTTGGCATTTACGACGAATATGGTGCCATAAAATATTATTTTTGAAGCAGTGATAGCTCAGTGGCTTTGGGTATGGACTGCCGCGCAGCAGGTCCTTGGTTCGAATCCCGCCGCGGGCTTTAGCTTCACCGCATGGTGGAAGGGCATTTTTACGAATGCCCGCCTGGCTAGCGACCACCCTCAAGTTGAAAATCTGTCGCCAAGCACCCAACGGTGTGTTCCGGCAGCTGTCCTTGAGAGCCAGTCATTCTAGGTTAAGCCTGTTAACACCGTCGACCACATCATCACTTACCATCAGGTGAGATTGTGGTCAAAGGCTTACCTATCAGCAATAAAAAAAATAAAAAAAAATCTACTGCCGCGTTCAGCAAATAAACTCTTGGAGCCTCTTTTAAAAGAACGGGCAATAAACTCCGGGCCATTATTTTTATGTCTTTACTTTTTACAAACTATAACCATGTCAATACTCAATTAATTAAAATATTGATAACATAGGTGACTGACGTTGGCTTGGCAGAGCTAAAATGTACCAAGCAAATTGTTTATTAAAATTAAATAATCACCAATAATAACTTATATTATACCTATACCTACACCAATATCAAAAAAGAATTTATAATAATGCATTTTTAATTACAATTGTAAAAGCTTGAATTTTCCTTCAGTGGGAACTGTGTGTTGTATTTGCCAATTGGGCTGGCTTCGGTTCGACCACTAAATATAATGAGGCCAACGCCGTAAGACCAAATTCACCGCAGGCGAAACCGCGGGCAGAAAGCTAGATCATAAATAAAAAGTGTAAATACCGGCGGACTCCCCAGCCACCGTTTCTTGATGAAGTCGGCAGCTCGTTCTCCGATCATGATGGCGGGCGCGTTGGTGTTCGCTGACGTCACCGCCGGCATGACGCTGGTGTCCGCCACGCGCAGCCGGTCCAGTCCTTGTACCTGCAGAGGGGACATTATTGTATCATCTTCGCCATACTTGACGACAATGTTACTATCATCTTACTGTTCAGGTATTTTATTTGTTTTTATAGCTGATTATAGTCTTTGAACATAGTCCCTCCGTATGGTAAAGTGATGATGTGGTCGATGGTATATTAACAGGCTTAACCTAGTTACTGTTACTGACACTCTATGACAGCTGCCGGAAGTCATTGTCAGGTGGTTGACGACAGATTTTCTACTTTCGGGTGGTACCTAGCTTGTTTGACGGGCATTCGCAAAATGCCCTACCACCATGCTATCACGACTGCCATATTAAGTCAAAAACCGGTACGGACAGCTCAGCACGTACCTACGTACTCTCCGAAACGCAGGGGCACGCTTAGTAGTAATGCCAATTTATGGTCACCCATCTGAGTCATGACCGTAGCGGAAATTGCTTAAGGGGGCGCTGCAAATCATTTTAGGAGCTTGCAACGGAAAAAAAAACAAAATCTGAATTAAAAATAGTTCAATTTCAATGTGCGCTGCGCATGGCTGTTACGACCTTTTGATTGTCCAAAAAGCGCGAAAATTAAAGAAAATAATATTTTTCACTTGGGGCGGGTTTAATATAATAATAAATATTACTGATTTATTAAGGATATAATTGGTCATATACATTTAGCGTGAGTTACATGTGAAAATTCATTATCGTTGAGGAAGAGAAGAAGAAGAAGAAATTAATTTGAAAACCGATGTACTTCAAAATTATTTTGTACTTAACACTGTTATGAAACAAACCTTTAGCACGGATTTCTTGCCGAACACAAATACCGCACGCTTTATCTTAAAAGGATATTTATACGAGTATTAATTTTCCTGAACATTCATTGAACTAAGAAAACGTCTAGGAAAACGAGCAGCTATAACCAACCCAACATGACAGACCTATTTCATTCGGCTTATCCCTTGGCAGAACGTTCTATTACACCTAATATATTGCTGACCTAGGCCCGAATCCCTCACAAGCCTAATAACGCGTTGTCAACAGTATTTTTCTGTATATAAGCGGTGGCTTCCAAAAAAATTGTGATAACTCCAGGAGTCACCAGACTCAGTACTAGTATACCCTTTAGGTGGAACCTCTGCCCAAATTAATAGCAAAAGTGAGTTGCGGGAACTTCTAAATCAACGTGTAAATTTAATTATATTATTTTTCAAATAAAATAAATGTGTGTGTGTGTGTCCATAAGTAGTTTTTTTCTTAAGACAAATGAATAGGTACCACCTATTCAGTAAGGTAACAGTACGCACCTGAAGTAAGTTATCTACAACAGCGGTAGGGTCCCCCCTGGGCCCCATCTTGCAGGAACCAGCCTGATGGTTCTCTGGTGCAGTCTGCATCCTCACAGCACACTCCCAGTAAGCGTCGCAGCCGAATTTGATCTTCTCGCAACCTTTGACCGGGGTCTTGTCCATCTTCACACCGAACTTCTTGAGGGCTTTGGTTTCTGAGAGCTTAATGGCGAACTTGATGCCTTCGATCAAGGTTTTCACGTCATCAGGGTGAGTTAAATAACTGGAGAAAATATAAAAATAATTAGGTACCTATTATAGTTTGTTTTTGCTGTAAAAAAGTCTAAGTTCGCTATTGTTATAATGCTAACTGATTTGTCCATAGAGATATAAAATACTATTTAGAGTGGCAGCCATGTCAGTTTTCTTAGAAAACGAGCGTAGCCAGTTTAACACATGTAAATGATACATGACATTACATCTTTATTGTTCACTACAAACAATCCGATTCCCTGATTAGTCCCATTTTTACCCAATTGAAACGTTCTGCACGCAAAATGATTACGAGAAAATAATTATTAGGATAGCTAGTAAAATTTTACCTTTTTTTTATTTATTTATTCGGAACAAAAAGTGGTATCCCATTGTCAAAGTAGCCAGTGATGCAGTACATTTTTATCGATAAACTTTTCCATAGGCTTAAAACGATTTAACGATTTAATTTTTAGGTAATGCGTTGATGTACTGTGCGTTTGAGCTATAAAAAGTTTTTATGCGGTTTTATATAATCATTTGAATATGTTGTAATGACAGGCAAGTAAGCGTCTTGAATGAACCCTATAGCTTACTAGTATGTCTATACCAAAAGCTTTAAAGACCGCTGAAAACAGAAGCACGTGGAAGAGCATAGTACATCGAGCAATTAACACTACTTCAGACTAGACACGACCTTCAGCAGTGAAGATGCTGAATAAGAAAAAGACGATATAAATTAAATAAAGCTATTACTGCGAAGAACAGCTTAATTTCGATATAATATGTTATAGGCTCGTTTATTTGTAGTAAAATTATAACTAACACATGAAATTCGCGTAGAGGGTGGTATTAGAGATAGGCACAGATAGGGATTCAGGAAAATCAGGGAGACCGACACAATAGTAACTACCAGCTAATTAAATTGGTAATCATTTTATTTCCATTGAAACGAATTGTACTTATTGCATAATCGGCGATTGCTATTTCTAGATATTATTATTTAGCAAAAACTGAAAACAGTATATTTGTGTATTTCTCTATTACACATTTTAACAAATGAATTGAATGGCAGCCAATGAGATATTCTCCTTATTGATGATAACGAAAATCTCCAAAATAGACTAAGTCATAACCTAAAAGTTCGCGTGTTCGGTTCCGTTCACATCTACGTTGCTGCAACACACCCCGCGATGCTGCAACGCAGCCTGCTGTACATATGAACTAATTCAAACGGTAAAAAAATAAAAAAAAATCATGTGATGTTGTCAAATTAGCTTTGGTCTGTCATGGTGAAAGAACACTGCTTGAAATCCCTATCAATGCCATTCAAGTTGAGTGTGTAGAACCTCCTCTTAGCCTTCGCAGACACTGTCTCTCCGATAAATTCCTTTTTAAATTAGCTTAAAACTCAAACTGTTCTTGAAAAAAAACTAGATTGTTTACTGACATTATATAACTCATGCAATAAAGCCTCATCTGAGAACCTACTTTGTCTCCTCCGCAGCTATTTACAATTCACCCTTCTTCCTTATTCCCTCCTTTAGAATCCTGTTATGCCTTTGTACTCATCATCCTACGAATCATTCGTTTTCAAACCTAACATTATTTTGGATTTTGGTATTGATAAAAACACAATAGAAGCTAATAAGGTTTTAATAAATAAATTCTTCACAGAAGTCCAGACCTTGTAGGTCTGGACTGCCATGCAGATGCTTCTAAAAATCTAGATAGTCCAATTGGTGTTGTAGTTTGGATCCCATCTACGAGAATAATTTTCAATTATAAATGTCCTTCTACCACTTCCGTCTTTTCAGGAGAAGCCATCGCAATTCTGGAAGCCATCCTTTTTGTAATATCACACAATCTGAACAAAACTATCATATTTTCAGAAACCAAAAGCTGCCTCCAACCTATTCTTGCTAACCCATTTCGGTCCAAATCTAGGTTCCCAATTGTTTTAAAAATAGGAAATGCCCTTTTCGAATGTAGCTCTCACGGTAAAAATGTGATCCTTGCCTGGATTCCTGGTCACGCCGGTACAGTGCCCAACGAATCTCAAGATCAAGATATCTGTTCGACTTTAAAACCATCTTTAAAAAAACCTTGAAACCAGAAATGGCAAATTTCTAGAATATTAAAAGCTAAATTCTATGGTAACATTCAACCTGATCTGCCCAATAAACTCTGGTTCTCAATATTCCAAAACGCTGATAAAGTGACCACCTCTACAATATGCCGTCCGAGTCGAAACAATTTTGTAACCCAGTCTTCCTGGCCAAACTTATACTCCCTCTGTGAATGTGGTTTGGACGAAGGAAATGTGAAACACATATTCTTCTGTTGTCCCAAAATAAACTCTTCTCTCTACAATATTATCCCTAGAGATATCCCTCGTCCTTTCTCCCTCAAACGTATCCTCTCCTTAGTATTTATCCACATTCAAATAAAGCTGTAAATTAACTGTTCATATATTATATAACTTAACCAAAAGTTGTTCCCAGGTGTTCTATATTTCCCCTATGTATAATGAATTTGTGTGTGTATATACATTTGTGTTCTTCCAGTAGTTAGATGAAGAAACATCTCGTAATGTTTCAGCACCAATTTTGGCTTGGGCAGTTCTCACCGGACATGACTCATTAAAACTAAACAATCTCCTTTGGTTGATAGTCCATCTAACTACGTGACATTATTGAAATTGTGGTGGTGCCCACAGAAGCAACAAAACAAGAGTTGAAGTTGAAATCACAACCTTGAAAGATTGCGTGTTCTTGAAAATATTTGAATAATTTGTTAATTTAATTGATGTTTACCTTCTGACCTACACGTGTATTTTTACGTCCAGGTAAAAGTTTTATATGCACTAAAAGCAGTGGGACAGATGGTGCTTGCTTTCGTAGGTCTAACAGGAAAGCTCCAAATTAGATATTGGAATGAGGTGACATTTAGTGACTAACAATTTATCGATAAATTTGTCGATAAAAAAATCATGAATCACTTATATGTCAGATTGCACCGACTTTGTTCATCAGCGAAATATAAAACATTTAGGAATAATTTATTAAGTTTTCCGGTGATAGGATATTCCTACTTTCTTTACTTTTGTGACATTGCTATTAAATCTGCAACTTATAATAGCACAACGCGGCATTTTCATATAAATTGACGGAGATGCATGCGTCGCGTTAACCGCGGGTCGACTGTCAGTAGCATTATAGTCCGTTGACGTAAATACTCCTGTTTAGGAGTATGGTGAGCTCGCTTGCCACGCCCCCTTCACCTTTCTATTGCTTTCTCTTTTCTGTGGATTTGTCAGTCATTGAATATCTTATTGTTACTCATTTGTATCAAATTGGATCTTTCTAATTATAGTTTGAACCACGTCAGGTGATCTTTCTCAAGGAGTGTTCGAGACGTTCGCGCTTTCGGCTCGCCTCGCACTAGTTAATTTAAACTTGATATTTTTTTAACTATTATTAATGTAATAAATATTATTGTATTAAGGGCCTGTTTCAGAATGTCCTAGTAAGTTCCGGTTTTACTACCCAGAACATATTTAATAAATAAAACACTATCTTTGCGTTTCACAGTCATCGATTTAGCCTGTTCATCATGTTAACTGTCATTTTAATCATTCAGTTATTTTATGTGTTGCATAGCAAACCGAAACTTTATTAGGATATTCTGAAACGGACCCTTAGTTATACAACTATTTATTACCTAATATAATAATGTTTATATTAAAAGCTAAACAGCATGTACGACACGACTAAGCCGTGCGCATTCGAGGCGAACTTGACGGCCGGCCAGTACACACGCTTCGATTGTACGCTACAGTTCTTCCGTTTCGATTTATTTATTATTTATTGATTTTTGATTCTACACCATTTGACTGTACAGTTTTGATAAATCGTATCGGTCTCCCACACACCACTTCTATCTACTTCTATCTACTGTACTTTTCAAATCACATTCGATTTCGTAATGAGTGTGGCTAGTGTAAGGGGAGTAATTAGAAAACTTGACATCGATAATGATCTTATTTATAGGTATTACTTACTTTGCATAAATCTTTGGATGCTCAAATGGATCGCTGCTCCTTATCTCCAATCTACCTCTGCTTTTAGGATGCAGAACAGTTGGTATGATCTGGATGCTCCTGGAGCCGTTATCCAGCCTTTCCCCCACCATGCCGGTCTTGGCGCAGTCAGCAAGGAAACCTCCGAAGAACAGCTGGATGTCCGGGTTGTCAGCAGACGGGTCCGCGTATTTGGTATTGATGAATGCTGTCACTTCGGAGACGCCTGAAATATTGTGTGATTAACATTTTTAGACATCCAACGAATGACAATACCATACAAGCGGATTCTTTCGCGGGTACCCAAAATAACACTCTTGGCTACCAAGCCCGTAAGTAAATATTAAATAAAGAAAATTAAATTTACTTGATCTATGCGAGGCAAAGAATATCATCATCACTTTTATGATCAACAACAGCTGGAAGATGTTCACCGCTGAACAAAGACTCTATCATTCATTACACTTGGTAAAGGTGTCTTGTCGCAGTATAATATGTCAGTTCATCAGACAGCGCCCATCTTAAGTCTTTCCTAAATGTTGAATGGCGACGAGTACCTTTAAAGGTATAAATTTGGATAGGTTGGTATTAACTCCATTAGAGAATAAGTCACTTCATGAGGAATGATCGCTGCTGAAATGAAAATAAGTCACAATCCGTTAAACCCCTGGGATCTGTAAGAAGATTTGTACTTTACCAGTTCCAGACATAAGTCCATCCCTGAAGAGCAGGTATTCCATAGCCGTAGCCCAGTTGAGTGGAGCAGTGTTGTTGTCGTTAACTTGGAAGTTGAGGAAGTGCGCCACGTGGTTGTGCAGGTTGCGTCCCACCGCCGGGAGCCGGTGCACCAGCTTCACGCCCGCGCGGGACAGCACCTCGGCCTCTCCCACGCCGCTTAGCTGCAGGAGCTGGGGAGATGCTACTGCTCCTCCACTACGGAAATAAAGTATGGATATTCAATATTCTTAGAATCCATAATATTGCTAAAAATTTTATTAAATACCTGGCTGGAGAGGTCTGCGATGGTACAACCATGTCATGAGAAGACCAGAAGATCATATGACTAGAAAAGTCTTAAACTATTGACCGAAAAAGTGCGGGAGGCCCCAACTTACATGGATATCTATAATTAAGAAGGATATCAAAGAGAATAATATCGACCCAGTGACGACCCAGGAAATACAAAACTGGAGACGGATGATTAGGAGAGATGACCCCAAATAAAAATGGGATAAGGCCTGGAGAAGAAGAAGAAGGTACAGTAGGTACAATTTACGTACTGTTGTTAAATGCGAGCGAATTAAGTTTAAGGAAATCCATCTGACAGACATAAATGTTCCATAAGGATTAATGGCGAGTATAAGTGATATCTAGTACAGCTATTGTATGGAAAAATACGAAAAAATGTTGTCTGCCAAATGCTGGTAGCAGTCCCTATCGAGTGCGAATAAGTATTGGTCACTTTCTCCATTCAGTTTTATTTTTTTTCATTACGTGACGATAATACTAGCTGATGCCCACCTGCTGTCAGCGGTAACCTAAATGAACACCAACACCATACGCTTCAAACAGAGCAATGCGAACATTACTGTTTGTGGGCAGAAAGAGTTCTACAGCTACTCAATCGGTGAAAATGTCCTATTTTGCCAGGCTGTGTTTCTTTATCTTCTCATTTTTTTTTATGTTAGATTTCATTATCATCACTAGCAAGTAGCAAGCTACGTTTAGAATTGGAGACTTAAGAGTTCTACTTCACTCACCTCAGAATAATCTCATTGTTAGCAAATATAACTTCAGTCCCTCCATAGCTGTTCCTCACTTCAACTGCGTAGGCTTGTCTCGTAGTCTGGTTGATGAGAACTCTGGTTACAGTTGCGTTGAGCATCACGTGGAGGTTGGGGCGATGCTTGGCCGGACGCAGGAAGGCGCGCGCGACAGACAGACGGGAGCCGTTACGATTCGTCGTTTGCGAGATGGTGAAGCCAGTGTGCTGTTCGCCGTTCAAGTCACGGGTTTCGTATCCTGAAAAATAGAAGAAAATTTTGCTACTTTGCATAAAATGAACAGGGCTTGCCGAGTCTTTCTTGACCGATCAACTAGGGTAAGAGTCCTCTGTGGTTTTTAATTGGAACCGCCTGGCCACACTCAAGTAGAAAATCGATCGTCAAGCAGATGACGATGCGCGATGTGTTCTCTCAGTTGTCCTTGAGAGGAAGTAATTCTCGTTTAGCCCAAACAACATCGGCATCGTCACTTACCATCAGGAGGGAGTGTGGTCAAAGCCAAGCCTCAGCCATTATAAATGGGAATACTTTTTTGAAATTCTATCTTGCTCATACTATAAAAGTTGTGTAAGACTTTTGTCCTATAACCTTTCCTGTTAGTAGTAGTTCAGTAGTGTCCGGTCAAACCGTTTTAACTATCGCACAGTTTTATAATATTGGTGACTGTGTCTGTCAAGACTAGCTCAAGGTTCCATATAAGCTTCTTTAACAGTGCTTACCTAGTTCTTCTCCAGCTTTAACAATTGCGTAGCTCAGCGGTGGGTGGTAAGGGAACTGCGACACTGTCAGTGGACCGCCCACGCCGTGGTAGCCTCGGTCCATCTTATCTACCTGCACGGTATAAAGTTAATTAATAAAATTAAGTATAAGTAACAAAAAAAACGACTAAAAACATTCAACAGGCATTATTAGGGATCACTCAAATACTCGTCAGATCTCACACAAATTTGGGACCACATGCATGACAAGCACCAGCTGTCGAATATAATAAAAAAATACATTATAAAACTACAAATTTACGAGAGAAATAAATACAGTGAACCTCCTACTTATTTTTTAAAGTCATTTAATAAAATATAGATCCTGATGTTTGTTTTAAGGTGAATGCTTGAGCATTCACTTCTTTGAAGAATCAAATACTTTGAAGCAAGGAAAAATCTAATGATCTCATCGATTTTGTACCTAATAGATTGGTGATATATATGAAATATTTCTCAAGATCTGTATAGGTTATTTCAATAACTATAATCAGTATATCCTGTGTAATAAGACCTGGATGCGTACATCAAGAGGTGTGTACAAATATATTACCTGTTTGTTATCTTCCGATTTCAAAAAGTATGGTAAAACATCGTCGTAAGACCATCCTTCGTTGCCTGCAGCTGCCCACGCATCGTAATCAGCGCGCGCGCCTCGCTGATACATCATGCCATTCATCACTGATGTTCCACCGAGTACCTGAAAGAAAAAAATTTTTTCACTTCAGTAGCTCAAACATGTAAAAAAAACATGGTTTTGCTGCCTGAAATCAGTGAGCAAAATTGCTGACTGAGTGAGACATTTTAACTATTTTTTTCAGATAGCCGCGAATATCTTATTCACCTTTGGGTTAATCATACAATTCTAAACATTCACATTATCTCTTTTCAGCCATTAGAAAGAGAGAGAGTGACAAAGACCAGTCCTTTCGAAGTTCCGATTTTGAATTCGACTTCAAAGACAAACTCGTTCGTAATTTCGTACTAATTAAAGAAATTTTGCAAAAAGATTACTATGTCATTTAATGTTATTTATTGAATTTTTTACTTATTGTTGTATTTAAACGAAAATAAGTATTTACTGCAAATAAAACAGATATATACAGCCTGTAAATATTTAATTCTAGCTTCAAAAATGTAACGAATATATTTTGAATAATAAAATATCATGGGTGCTATTTCCGAACACGCCTTAGTTTAAATAAAAGAGCGGGAATAAAACTTCGTGGCTGGCGTAAGGAGTTGAATAAGTTAATAGTTATGTCAATCTATTCCTGTTTATTAATTTATCTCCTGAAGTGTTCTGGCTTGCGAAGTGAAAAGTTATGTGTGTTACACGAGAGCACAGTTTTTTGCATATCGTGCCTTTGAATTCATCGCCACATTCAGGATTCAAAATCGGCACTCGCAGCAAAAAACAACTTAACAAAATAGTTATTTGTGCAACTGTCTTGTTGCACAAATAACTATTTTGTTACAGTGACGACGGTAACGTGTCCTTTGTGACAGTACTAAATGACCCACGTCCATTCAAAACAATTGGACATTATGTATTGCGATCCAATAAGCCTTAAAAAGTTTGAAATAAATATGAATTTGAAGCGCTCGTAGCCAAGTTTGCATAGCCATTCTGATTCAATCAGCAAAGTTAAGCAACGTCCGCCGCGGTCATGACTTGGATGGGTGACCGCTGGTGACATTACTACTGAGCGCTTCCGTGCTTCGGAGGGCACGTTAAGCCGTCGGTCCCGGTTGTTGTCTTAGGATAGCAGTCGTTACAGCATGGTGGTAGGGCACTTTGCAAATGCCCGCCTGGCTAGCTACCACCCTCAAGTTGAAAATCTGTCGCCAAGCACCTAACGGTGTGTTCCGGCAGCTGTCCTTGAGAGCCAGTAACTCTAGGTTAGTCTGAACAACATCCTCGACCACATCATCACTTACCATCAGGTGAGATAGTGGTCAAAGGCTAACCTATCAGGCATAAAAAAAAAAATGCTGTATGAAAAAAAGACGATGCCTACTCTAGTCACAATTATTTTCACTCTTCTCAATTTCACAGCTTTATCTCTTTTTCAATGTTACCCTAAAAGTGATTCTTAGCTCATGTTACCTTCCCTCGCGGCCAGTAGCACTTCCTGTCAGTTTCCCCAAGACAAGCGGCAGGCTCTGGTTCCGTCTGGTAGCCCCAGTCGATGCTTGACCCGATGAAGTTCAGGAACATTGAAGGGACTTGCGCTCCTGTGGGCTCGTCGAAGCCTGTACACAATCATTATTTTATCATTTTCATTTTTGGGAACAGCTTGGTTCATTTTCGTATGAGGTAATTTATATTTGAATAAACTTTATGGCTACGGTTTCCTTATATATTTCGTGCTAAATGTGGTAACAACACGTACCTAGTTACAAAGCTCCTTAAAGGATAAATATATTCAGGCATTACTTTGCAGAAATCCATATTTTATAATAACAAATATTTGAAAAGTATTCTAAGAAGGCACTAAATCAATATTCTAAAAAATTTTAAAAAATATAGCTAGTGACAATTCCGCCTAATTTTCTTGTTAAGCCAACGTGACCTCACAAACGCCACGCAATCATACTGGAAGAATTTTCGACGCGTTCGCTTCTACACGAAGCATCCTCAGGAGGTCTTGACTCTACGAGCGCACGATCGAGACATCTCCTTAAAGGACCTTAATACTAATTCATTTAAAATTAAGCTTAAGAAAATATTATTGGTGCAATGTTATTATAGCCTAAGTGAATTTTTGACTTGAATTAAACTACCCTTCTGGCAAACACAAAAGAAGATTTAGAACAGTTGCTGGCTCGACTAGAATCCACCAGTGTCAACTTCGGTCTAACTCTGAACAGAGAAAAGACGTAGATCATGATAGTAGACCGGGCGGAGCACAACACGCAAACAAGGAGTTCCGCGTATAGCAAACTGTGAAGTAGTGCAGAGATATGTTTACCTCGGTTCAACTATATCCAATCTGGGTGGATGTGAGCGCGAGATCAAGCACCGATGTGCTATTACACGATCAGCGGTAGAGCGATTAGGGAAGATTTGGAAAAACAGACGTACTACCAATAATGCAAAGGTTCGGCTAATGAGATGTCTGGTATTCTCAATCTTTCTGTACACGGCTGAAAATGGTTGCTCAAATTACAAGAATGTCGGAAAATCGATGCCTTGGAGATGTGTTGTTGGAGACGACTGTTGAAAATCCCCTGGACAGCGTTTCGGACTAATGTTTCCATTCTCAAAGAACTTCCTATACAAAATAGGCTTTCCTCGACTGTTCAGCTACGAATTCTCAAGTTTTTGGGCACATCTCCAGTAAGGAAGATTCCATGGAGAAACTTGTCGTGCAAGGCCGGTTAGAAGGCTGAAGACCTCAAGGACGATCCCCTTTGTGCTGGATTGACCTTATCACAAATACTAATAGAGCTACCGCAGTACAATGTGCTCGTAATGTAATAATCCCCACTCTTGGCAGGCGTCTTGGAGATCGCAGTAGAAGTTATAATTTCTTCAGAAGGCGCTCCTTCCACCTTCTTGTCTACGACACCTATGGGAAGAAATGGGGGTAACATTCTTACCCGGCACTCCACGGGGTTGTACCACTCACGGGTCCTCTGATATACTCATTACCAATCTGGTTCATACTAGTTATACCACACATCAATCAAGAGGCGCTAAGAGTTGCCATATCAGTTTTTTTAACTTTAAAAAATTCATCCAGATTAATTGCATTCGAAGTGAATTTAATTGCATTTCTAAAAGCATGAATTATTTTTTATTAATTGTTCTTGTAAGCCGGTAAAATTCGCCATAAGAAACCCCACAAAAAATTACGCACAAAAGACTGGCAACTTTGGTGCGTCATTTTTTGTGTGGTTTCTTATGGCGAATTTTGGACGAAAATTTTAACCTTACTGCCATGAGTTTGCGGTGATATGATCTATATTGCAACGGTAGTGCTAGCCGTACGGCCGCTAGCTACTAATTTATCTATAATGCCTATACGCTTAAACCCTTCAAATGCACTCCGCATGTGGCAGTTTCTTCCGTTCCACATTTGAATGTAGCAATAATTACGAGTATAACCTAATAATAGTAGGTGCCAAGCCAAGATTAATCTTGAGATATGTATGTTGCCAAATAGGTATTAAGTCTCAAGAAGTTGTTCTTCTAATTTCGGCGCTTATTCAAACAGGGCTCCTCACCACCGTGCCACCCGTATTATTTGAAAGGTAATCGTATAGACAATAAGAACAATCATTCCAAAGAGGATTGTGTCAAACAGGGGCCAATCATAAAACATTGGCCAAAACTATTTACAATTATGTCCTCGTGTTGCCTTGTATGTAATTAGAGAACATATATAAGTGTATTCTTCTATGTCCTTGTACGAAAATTTATTTTGTTACAGAAGATATAATAAAAAGTTGGCACAAGTAGTTGTTTATTTCAAAAATTAAAGTCACTTGGTTTTAAACAAAACATTTTTATTTGCTATACATCTACGAGTAATTGTGTACGAGGCTCTTAAGATTCTGTGTTACAAATACATGATTTGACCAAGAAGTTTGCGGATTCTTGCGCGATGAGCAAGAAGGTATATCTATAATAATATAAAAATCTGTAAGACATACCGGCTTCTAACAAGAGCACGCGCCACTCCGGTACTTCAGACAGCCTCGCTGCCACCACGGAGCCCGCGGAGCCTCCTCCGACCACTATGAAATCGTATACCGAATCCATGTGTCGACGGAACTGAAACAATTTTGAAGATGGTGAGAACAACATGCAGAATATGGGGAATTTAAACAGTCCAGAGTAGCTTACGTCCTTCTCAACCGATGTTAAGCAACTTCCGCTGCAGTCAGGACTTGTATAAGTGGTCACTAACATAGTGGTAGTGATATTACAACTGTACCTACTGAGCGCTTCCATGCTTCGGAATGCACGTAAAGCCGTCGTTCCCGGTTGTTGTCTTAAGATGGCAGTTGTTATAGCATGGTGGTATGGCATTTTGTGAATGCCCGCTTGAGTAGCTACTTACCATCTTCAAGTATATAGAAAATCTGTCGTGAAGCACCTAACGGTGGGTTGTAGCAGCTGTTTTTGAGAGCCAGTAATTCTAGATTCGCCTGAGCAACTTCGACGATAGCACCAGGTGAGATAGTGGTCAAATACGCTAGTATAAACTATCAAAACAAATAAGTCCAGATGTAGCTTATTTAGAGTGGACGGTTTGGTTCCTGCTGATTGAGGTTCATTTTGCTGTAAAAGGCACGACTAGGTGCAAAAGCGTTAAAGAGATTCATATATGGGTACAAGTGTATTTAACTAGTGGTGCTTATATATATTGCAATGATTAATAAAATATGTTGTATACAACATAAGTGTCTTCAAATCGAAAGTAAATTGGTTTATTCTAGGCAAACCTGCTTCATCTTAGACCCATCAACAGGGTGCGGTCAAAAAAGATAAGTATAAAAGGCAAAACGGTGAAAAATCAGCACCTAAAAAGGTATTTAAACAATGAAATGGCAATTTATGGCAGGCTTAAAGTGAAAAGGCTTTTCGCATAGTAGGTAAACTTCTTTTTTACTTTTAAATAATTGTTAAGCTACCCGTATGGAAGATATTGTATTCCTTCAAAATATCCATCACCCTTAAATGCTCGTGTATTAGTGACTTATCTAGTATAGCATTTTTGTCTTTAAAAACTAGCTCTTATTTGAAGCATAAATCAAAAAATATTTCCCTGACAGGTTCCTCTTTAAAACAATAACATTTTCCTAATTATCAGTTATTAGATACAGAATAACTTACGCAAGCATGGAGGTTGCTCTTTCAAGTTGTCATAAACAGTCACACCATTGTTATTATTGTTTACATTTCTTTTAATCATAACATGGAAATTGATGTGAAGATTTGAAACGAGCACTTCATTTTACAATTTCACTTTCACTTGACATTAAGCTATTTCTGCGTAATCGTGAGCCTTTTCCGTGTAATTCCCGACTAAAGATATGAGGACTATTTCACATCCTCGTATTAGATGCCTTAAAATACGGCTAAGTAGAAAATTTGCCCAATGAGAAGAACGCCACAGTTCGCGTCCTTGTGAGTGGAAAGTTGTTCGCATCTGGCGCACATGGCTCCTCACAACCCTGTCCCCGGTATTATTTGAATGGTAGCGTACATACTATAAGAACAATAATTCCAAGGAAGATTTTCCAATGATTGCTGTGAGAGTTTTTGCCCAATGCTTCTAAAAACATAGGCAGGAGATGCACCCTTTGGCTTTCTCCAATTATGTTATTTTAACAATAATAATAGGTAATAGAGAAAACATATTTATTAAATTATAGGTAGATAGATAAGACTTTATTGACAACATTGTGTGCAATTCTAGCCCGGCACTCCAAGTAGGACAAAAAAAAGAAAAAAATTGTAATTACATATAAAATACTAGCGGCCCGCCCCGACTTTTGCACGGGTCAATTGCGGGAGACAATTGCGACTATAAATTGAGATGTAAGCTATCCTATCTTTCAAATTGGATCAAATTGCACACGGTGTGCAAATCAAATTTAAAATCGTTTCATAGTTTAGGAGTCCATCGTGGACAAACAACGTTACACGTAATTTTTATATATTTAGTTATATATGGATTATGTGACATTATAAAGCATACGATATTCACCTATACGTTTTTTTTGCATGTTGTAGATAACTCGATGGATAATATTACACCGAATTGAACACTTTCATAAAACTTTGTAATAAAAGTTAAATCGGGCCTTATTACGAACTATTACATTAGTTTTTTCCCACGCATTGAAGCAAACAGGAAAGCCCAGATATGTCAGCAACGGCTCGCGAGTGACATGTATGGGTTATTTCTGTGGTACCTATTAATGTCACCACGTGGTATCGTGTCATAAGAGATACCCAGTAGGAGTACCCGTACTTCACAAGTTTTTATTTTTTGTTTTCAACAACGTTAAATACATGTTTCTTGTATGGGGACCCTCTTACAATGTTTAACTAGTTAAAATGTTATTATAATTTGTTAGGCAAGCCCACATACTTACACATAATTATTCTGTAGAAATTTCTAGTGGCTACATAATACGGTTCTAATAATACAGCTTTATAGACGGACAGACGGATTGAAGGAGGAGTAATAGGGTCCCGTTTTCTAGTGGGGGACCCTAGAAAGTTTTGGCTTTAGTTTTACGACCGTTCCGTTCCGTTTCGTTCAGACGCCAACTCAACAGAATTCTTCGTGTTAGTGTACCTGTTACCAGTCTGCTATTCAATGGTAAAGAGTTTTATTGTGGAACAAATTTACTAAACTCCACAGATTGGAAAATCTCTCGCGCAGTGCAATCACATATTAAAGTTAATTAACGATTATCAGTAAGTGGAAATATCGTAACTTCTGTTTTTAAACTTAAAATCTTCTTAATTTCAAAACCCATACGATTAAAAGAAACTATGGTAGATTTGAAGAGTGCCTACCTAGGTAATTATTGTGCGCGGTGGTTTGTGTGAAATTACTAACTAGTACCGTCGTATCTACTTAGTAATTGCATGCATGAATATCCGCGAGAATCCGGGAATTTTAAGGGTTGTGGCAATACTGCAGAGTGCTTCAGTTTTTCAGAGGACACGCGGTCCCGGTTGTTGTATTAGGATGGCAGTCGTTATAGCATGGTGGTAGAGAGCATTTTGCGAATGATCGCTTGGCTAGCCATCACCCTCAAGTAGAAAATCTGTCACCAAGAACATAACGGTGTGTGCTGCCTTGAGAGCCAGTTTTTCTAGGTTAGCCTGAACAACGTCTTCGACCACATCATCACTTACCATCAGGCGAGATAGTGGTCAAAAGCTAAACTATCAGCTACAAAAAAAGAGAAAATCCGCGAGAACCCAGGAACTCAAAATTCGAAAATACTTTTATATAGTATTGTCATGATTTCCGATACATTCTACTCTGTGCCAAGATTTTAAAAGAAACTTTTTGACTTCCTTATTTTGCCTTATTCTTTTTTTTATTAAAAATGGCCACAGGAAACACGTTGTCTCACGGTATTCCCGCCAGCTGTTCAAGGGGGGAAAATGTGTGATGAAGAGATGGCGGGCTAGCGACATGGCTCTTCTTGTTCAGACGTCGGGTGGTGAATTCGATTTTATAACAGGTATTAAGAAATAAGTATCTTCATTATTATAATATATATAAATGTATAAACTAGGAGAAAGGTATTATTTCAATATACCTATTACCAAAAAGCTTGACCACCTTAAAATATAGTTTGTTCAAACCAAAATTTTAGTTTTTTTTAAACTATCCCTTCTATACATTAAAAGAATATATGTCAATGCAGTTTTTAGAATCTTTGTTCTTAGGACAAGTGAAAACGCGATAACTGAAAATTGTATTTAACTGTATTAAGGGTAAAATATTATGATTATTAAATTTTAATCAATTACATAGACATAATTAGAATTTAATATATTAAAGTAGTAAAAATATGTATTAAATAATTAAATGTACCTTGAACTTACCTGTAAAAAAATACAAAAGGGCTAATAAGCAAGGATTCTAATGAGAACTCAAGAGATACTTGGGGTGATGCGGCGATACCTCAGTGGGCAACGCTGTAGTCGCCGCGCGCCGGTCGGACCGCTGTTTTTTTTTTTATGCCTGATAGGTTAGCCTTTGACCACTATCTCACCTGATGGTAAGTGATGATGTGGTCGAAGATGTTGTTCAGGCTAACCTAGAATTACTGCCGCTGTGCTTGCCACCAGCGGGATCAACCTGGCGCAGCTTGATCACTTATTTGCAATCGTATCTTGTTTAATTTTCTGTATCCTACGCAGAAAATATAGTGCCCTATTTGTGGTTAGGTCTGATTTACACCATCGCATCGTCGCCGTCTTTCTGGTGTAATGTGACCGCAAAAAGCACACGACTAATCACGGATGTGATTTTATAAACTGAGTGGATTTGTATGTGAAATTAGTTTGTGGTTACCGTGTGTTTCTACTTCTACAGGTTAAGATTGAGTTAAGTGAGTTGATGTGCGTTTTCTAATAGATTCTTAAAATAAGTAAAATTGTCTATCAATATGAAACTCAAATAAACTTCTACAAAGTTTTTAAAGCATTTATAGCCGAGCGGTAACAGCTATGTACTTTTTTATGTCATTGTGACGGTACAAGCTCGAGGCCCCCCTGATGTTAAGCGGATTAACCTCTGCCCATAACAGATGCATTTTATCATGTGACGAATTGCACTGCGCCCGTCACACTGAGACATACAGTTGTTAAGTCTCAAGTGCCTGTAACTTTTCTGGCTCTCAAGGACTGCTGCCGGAACACACTGTTAGGTTCTTGGCGACAGATTTTCTACTTGAGGGTGCTAGCTGCCAGACCGGGCATTCGCAAAATGCCTTACCACCATGCGAAAAGCCTACGAATTATTATTAATTAATTATTGTTATTCGTTTCGATTAAAGTATTCGCTATACATCCGATCTACGAGCAAATTTGAAACGGACGCCATTATTCTAGATCAAAATCGTATGTATGTAAAATAAATGGTTGTATTGAGTGAAGTTTGTATTAGAGGACAATATCGGTCTTTCCATAGTTATTTAAATAATTTGTGTACCTAATTCGTTCGCTCGAATTTTTGAGTTAATTTATAACAACGCGACGTGGTATGTCACGCAGCCGTAATCAAAATGATAGATCGCAATCCTGAGAAGGAGGATCACGAAATCGAGATGGGCAGATCTCAGTAGAAAGTTTTTAATCGCGAAGATTGTCTCGTTCGTGACCCAGGATTGACGGTAGAAAAGTAAAAGTTACATAGGAATGTTTCAAGAACACCTTTAGGGTTTAAAAGTCAACTTCTTAGGTAGGTACTTATGTATATTTAAACTAAGCATAAATTGTTATATTACTTTTCCGAACGTATCTAATTAGTTTGATTGGTAGAATCTTAATATAATAGGTTACGTACCTATCAAGAAAATTCAAGTTTTAAATGAAGTAATGAAATCGTCACCCACAGGAACCTGCAATACATTTAACTGATCGAATTCAATAATCTATATACTATTATGTTTAAATTCTAAAGATATACTAATGATGTAGCAGCGATGTAAAGAAAAATAATTAATGAGTTCCTCTAACATGAAGTCTCTCATCTACGACTATAAGCTCTATCAAAGAAGTCCTCCAGATAGTTTGTCCCGGTTATTCCCAATGGCCGCCATGGGTATTTTTTGATGATATCCTTCGTAGAATGGTTCTTTAGAACCATCAACAGCTTCATGAAGCATGCAGTGCCAAGTCAACAACCTTATGACATCGTACTATTCTGCCCTATAATGGTACCTACAAGAAATCAACCAATATAAGCGCAATTACTTGTGCCCTTTGTGGCAGTTTTTGGTAATAAAAATTTCATTTTCAAAAAAATTCAGTGTCTTCTTGCTTTAATACACGCGAGTCGCGATCATCGATCGTTTTCCATAGATTAGAGCGCGATCGGAGGTATAATTTTTAATAATATGCAAAATATTGGATTTTTCACATACAAAAATTAGCCTTAGGTAACATTGCGAAAATAACAAAGTTAAATCAGCGACGTACCATAGCGTGTAATATGTCAAAAGTTGCGTCTTCAATAGCGCAGCATGACTAAACAATAATATTGCCCCTGTGGTATACCCAGCAGCAGAAACTGTTTTAGCTTCAAAATAACAATAGATTTTAGGTCGACTGGATCAAGATAGAATTTTAAGTATTGTTCTGCGTACCATAACCACTATGTTATATGCGGATGACCTCCTACTAGAATGTTTTACTTCACACTGGCTCATCAGGAACAACATAGCTACAAAAGAGCCTGAAGGTGCCGCCGCTGTAACTTATTTAACTACTGTAAAAGCCCAAAATATCACGGGTAAGGCTGTGATATCAGTTATTCGCTTCCACAAGGATATTTTAAGTCATACTGGGCCCCACTTGAATACTTCTGCAGTATATAAGAACCTGGATGCGTCGCCAATGAAAGTGACTGATAGGGTAAAGCCTGGCTGTGACATTGGACAGTTCTGCGTTACCATGAGCAGTATACATTCAAGCACTTACTTGTGCCCTTCCGCAAGGATCTTCTAGGTCGCACTGGCTCCTCAGGAACACCTCCAGCAGCCCCATGAACAGCATGAAGGCGCCGCCGCCGCAAGTCGCCGCCAGGGTCGGACCTGGCTGCGACATCGGGCAGTCGCATGTTATTGCCATCTGAGAACAAAGAACATAGTTTCAAATTATTACAATGAAAAAATAAGGGTCAAATTCGCATCCAACTAAGCCTTGAGTCTGCATTTTGTCACTCCAATTTTAATTCGTATTCCGCCTATGACGTTCATAAAAGTTACAGCTTCCAATTCTGAGAACAGTGCATTGACCTACATATATAGGTCAATGGCACAGTGATGCAATAAACCTCATATTAGTAAATAATACGGGATAACTCACGTGAATCAGTCAGATAGCTCTGACTATAAACCACATTCGATGGTCTAGTGGTGGTCAAGTGCTAAGCGAGACGTCTCAGACGTCAACGCGGACGTCCCGAACTCTCCTTGAAAAAGAGCACCGAATGTTGTTGAAACTATAGTCGGAGCTATCTGACTGATTCACGTGAGTTATCCCGTATTATTTACTAAAATAAGTTAAAACCATGTTAGATTTTATCATAAAAAATTCATTGTTACGAGCTTTTCATATATTCTTTTCGCACAACTCAAGTTTGAAATTGCCTACTTTGCTATTATTATCAGGCTTTTGTCACCTACGTTACTACTAATACATATACAGACATATACATGGAGATCAAGGAGAAATAAGTATATATCGTTGGGATGCAGTAAGTGTCATTGCATGCGCGTATTCATTAGTGATGTAAGCTCGTCGACGTGACTAGATTGAGAAGACTACAAAGAACATAACCTTACTATTTGCACAATATAAATCCTGTTACAATTCACTATCACAGTATCAATAGGCACAGTTATGTGGTCAAAGATTAAGTGTCACTTCACGGCCTTGAGGCATGTGCCAACAGACGAGACCGCGGCTAATGTCAGATGCGCGCTCTTTCACTTATTTGGTACATACTGGAGACATATTGAAGGTGGTAACTCTGATAATACGATTCTGAGGAAATTGCTAGCGAGTTAACGGTCAAACTCATGTCTTTGATGTTAGGAAAAATTAAAAGAGAGTAATCAAAATGAAAATCTCAATTTTATTAGAATTTGGTGTGGTTTATTGGTTAGCCGATTGGACCTATGGGAAAGGGTTTTCAAGGGCTGGAGCCTACAACCGAAACAAATGATGTCTAAATATTATTAATAAGTACATTAATTAAAAAGGAACTATTTGAATAAATAAAATACAGCTGTGATTGATGTTCTTCCCTAACTTTGATCCACTTAATTTCGTTATACGAAATTTATCTTTATTAAAAATCAAACCCACTTTGACACTCAAAAGTGTGAAATGACTTGTTGAAGTCCATGACAGTTAAAAAATACCTATTATCACAATATTGTGCGTTTTTGAGTAATATGAGCGTTTTTGAGTAACTATATTATCAAAATTGCACAACACTTTTCAGTTAAGTGTAATTCAAAAACGGATTGGCCGATTTTGATGAAATTTAAATGGGGCCACACGAAAATCACCAGCACTCAAATAAAAAAAACATTAAAATCGGTTCACCCAGTCGAATGTTCTGAAAAGGTTAAAAATGGAGTCTCAAACAAAGTTACAAAAATCTCATAAATTTTAAATCACGCTAATACAAAAACTGAGTTTTACATTACATAGTAAGTAGATTTGCTTAGGTGGGTAGTTAGGTCCATCTAAACTTTTAAAGGTTTTTCATTAGCTGTCTATATGAATAATATTTATTTTCTATATGAATAAATCTAGTATTATTACGATTTATAATAGTAGTTTATGCAACTGTCATATAATACAGGGTATCAAAACATGAGTGTAGTTTTTTGAAACGAGCCGCAGGCGAGTTTCAAAATAAGATTACACGAGTGTTTTAATACCTAATTATATGCAGTTGCATACACTACTTTATTTAATCTCATGGCTAAAGGTAGCTACATTAAATAAAATGCAATATAAAAACCAGCGCTTTGCGCGCGCAGCGCACTCACCACAGATAATGTGTACTTAAATTGAATTGAAACCTCCTTGGTCGGGACACATTGTACTTTAATAATTAAAAAAATGTTTTAAAGCATTGTTTTGTTAGGAGAATAATGCTTTAATTTAATTTTTTAATTTTCTTAAAGAAGTATGAATATAAAATATGCCAATAAAGGTCAGTATTTCATTTCATAATTAGAATATTACCGAATGAGATTATATAAAATAATTATAGCACCTATCAGCGAGTCATTAATATCTTATCGAAAGGATAGTAACACGAATTCACTTATGATCTTTTATTACTTTCATTCGAGTTATCTCGGAGATAAAACATCATGGTTGTCCCCCTCGAAGATATAAAAGCGGAGATAAAATTATTACTTAATTGACTGTTAGACAAAACTGAGTAACTATTTATCAACGTGCAGTTACATGGATAAATTGAAGGTTACTTTTGATAATATCACACTTGGTTCAGCGGGTTTTGAGGTTTCTTATTGGATAATTGTTTTGTCATATGCGTGTATTCTGTTAATTATGACCTACTTACTTGACTGAATGTCTCTTGGCAAATATCTTTTACTTAACTCATTGTCGTCTTCATACCTTTACTCCACTTGTTTTGGGTTGGTTCATTGTTTGAGACGAATTTCTTAGCATTCCATGGATTCACCGTGCGGGTGCCGGTTCCATAACGTTGCAGAGGAAGAGGCTAGAGGGGCGTGGGATTTGCAACCCAGGAGTAGGGTTAAGAGGCTCTTTATGATATATCAATGCTCCCCTTCACCGCTCGAGCTTCCTCCCCTACCTAACCAAATTTGGTAAGGTCCTACTAATACCGCCTTAGATACACCTGGGATAGAAGTTATGTTGTTCTTGGCAGGCCAAGGTCCTTAAGTAGGTTATACAGGGATTTCGCTGGTATTGCCCTTGCTCCAACTTCTATAGCATATAAATTAACCATATATAACAGTTTTTGGTTAATTCTCTTGTTAGGTCATAATATTTGTTTGTTTTTATTGTGTGGTCTTTAGGTATGTTTGTTTCCCTTTGAAAATAACACATACTCGTAATTATACGTAGGTACTTTTATTCAAGGCTTTACCTGATTTAAGCTGGTCCATCAGTCTACACTGATGGTCTTTGAAAATTCTGTGAAGTGGTATACCGCTACTGAGCTTTAGGAACCAGTTAGGAACTCATCGTTTTATAAATGTTAGACCATATCCGTATATATATAAAAATTAAGTGTCACGTTGTTTGTCCGCGATGAACTCCTAAACTACAGAACCAATAAATTTGATTTGCACACCGTGTGCAATTTGATCCAAATTGAAAGCTAGGATAGCTAACAATTCAATTTATAGTCGCAGTATAACTAGACCATACCTTACAAACACAATTAATAAATATTCCTCGTAGAACCTAACTAATTTTCATGTAATTGTATTACAGACTAATGATGACGTTTTCATTGTAAATCATTTTATTAAACATAGAAACATTCTTAGGGTAAAAAACAATTTTACCAATTGAATGTAACGCACATAAAGTTTTGTAAAATAGTCACTGCACAAAATATCACAAAAGAGATTGACACGTAATAAAAAAACACACCATCGACAACTGCTACAGAATAAATAATAATGCACAGCAATACCACGGTAATGTTTATAGATAACATAACCGTGGCAATACTCAACACAAATACTTACGTTGTATTTTAATCTACCCTACAATCATTAATTTTATTATTTAATATGTAGTTCCGCGAAATTATCAAACATAGAATTGTTAGGTACCTACGAAAAAATATGCAAAAATCTGAACACAATTATATTAAATATAGCAGGTACAAAATATACGAAGTGTGTTGATTTTAGCACTTCCTGAAAACGCAGTTTATTTGTACAACAGGTTAAGCCTAAAAGTAAGTAGATATAATATAAGTACTAGTTTCTTGTCAACTAAGTGCTACCTATGAAAATAACGTATCTCATATAATAAGCTGTATATTTATTACGTCAAAGTACGATGTGTAGCTTATATAATTATGTTTGATATAGTATGTGTTAAATAGGATTACAAGATAGCAAGGCGGCAACTTGCTTTTAATTTTGCAATCGCTTTAACTTGTGTTTTTATTTAACTACTTATGGGTAAGCGGATTAGTTGTGAAATATATTCTGTATTAGTTGGTATAGGTGCATATACATATGTTTAGAATGTGTTGCCTTGGTGATAGTGATCTTTTTGTGTATCACACTTATATTATAAATGCGAAAGTTTGTCAGTGAGGAGTTGAGTGTGTATGTTTGTTTCACCTTCATGCTGAAATAGCTGAAATGATTTGAAATATAGAATAGAATAACATTTATGGCCAGTTTTAGAGAGAACAATCAAAAGTTGGAATAAAGATTAATGTAACTGGCAATAGGGGTAAGCTTAGCACCGTACTGCGTAAACCGGATGGTTCACGCAAGGCTTTTCACCATACCCTTTTGCTCGTACATGGGTGTTAATTGAGTTATAGTTAATGATGCTTGTCCGGACATCCTAAACAAAATTAAGGTATAAAACATTTTTACATGTAAATAAAAATCATATACTAAAAGATAAGAAAGCTTCTGTGTTAATGTCGTCGATATTGATAGTTAAGGTCCTCGACTAACACAAAAGATACCTACTGTTTATCATATTAATTATCCACGCGGGTAAAGACACTAGGCGCAGCTAGTTAGACCATAAAATAGTGTCGTTTTCTCTCATTTTACGTCAGTCAATATACCTGGGAATACTTACAAGGGTATAAACTTAAATCTGACTAGTTTCGATCACATGCGGCCGATGGTCTTTTAGAAGTGTTTGGAGGTTATCTAAAGGCAAAGGTTGATGAAAAACTATATAGGCTCCGTATTTATTGCGTCAACGTACTGCTGAGCCGAAAACTCCCCAGTCCGGTGGCCGGAATAAATAATCGATTTTTACTCTGTGAGTAAAAAGTGTGAAGGTGCAAGCACGAGGACCACCTGATGTTAAGTGATAACCTCTGCCCATAACAGATAATTTATGCACTTCGTCACAAGTGACGACCTGCATCCATCGCTACCCATCGCCTGAGACATACATTTGTTAAGTCTCATGTCCCTGTAATTTTACTGTCTGTCAAGGTTTGCTGCCGGAACACACTGTTAGGTTCTTGGCGACAGATTTTCGAGTCTGGTTCGTAGGCAAGCATTCGCAAAACGCCCTTGCTGTATGCGGTGAAGCTGAAGCCGGTGGTGGGGATAGAACCGTGGACCGGCGACACGACATCCCACAGCTATTACCACACAGTTATCGCTGATTCAATCGTCACGATTTTGATACATATACATCGTCTACTTTTGGAGGAAATCATCAATAAACGACATTGAAAAAAACGAAGAGGAGGGGATCCGAATTTTATTCCGTAATTAACAATTTTTTTTATACCTGTGATTCTAGATCGTTTTCAAAGTGAAGTCTGCCTCTTATTTGAGGACATTAGGATTACCTACTGTCCTCAGATTAGAACATTACTTGAAGTTATTAGTATGACAGTAATTATAAAATTAAATAAGTCATTACTATAAAACATAAAATTACCGACTTAAAAGCAAACATCCGCTCATTACACTAAGGTTTATTTAATTATTATAATTTCCTAGCTTAGAGATAGCAAATACATAATTATAAGTAACTATTTATGCATGTTGTGTATGTCCGTGCTAACTGTCAGTGGTAGGTCAAGTTTAGCAGAAGCAGACGGTTATGTTTTGACACGAACCATTTCAAGATATTCTCCATTGTAATAATAATCGATAACTATGTTTCCAATACACTTTCAACATCACAAGCGCGGAAAGGTGTTGCTTATTATTCGGAATCTGCATGGAAAAGGGCTTTTTATCGAACAGGTTTTTGAATTTCAAATCTCTAAGTTCTTGGTTTTCAAATCTCTAAGTTCTTGGTTTCAAAGAGTGAAACAGACAGATAATGTTTCGTAAACGTCGTTATGCTCTTTGGGCACGAATCCATAAAAAATATTGATACTCGATTCACGAGATAGATTGGAAACCTATATAGACCTATCTATATGTTTGAAGCAGTGATGGCTCAGTGGCATTAGCTATGGACTGCCGCGCAGCAGGTGCATGGTTCGAATCCCGCCGCGGGCTTGAGCTTCACCGCATGGTGGAAGGGCATTTTAAGAATGCCCGCCTGACTAGCGACCACCCTCAAGTAGAAAATCTGTTGCCAAGCACCTAACGGGGTGTTCCGGCAGCTGTCATTGAGAGCCACTAATTCTAGGTTAAGACCGTTAACACTTTCGACCACATCATCACTTACCATCAGGCGATATTGTGGTCAAAGGCTAACCTATCAGCAATAAAAAAATAAAATTGTACGGAATCCGGAGAGCGGGCGAGTCTTATTCGCGCTTATAACTTTTGACTATAGACTGGGTCTTAGTTTATGATTCAATTATTTATAAATTGGTGTTGTATCTATTCTATCTTCTATGTTGTAACTATCCTAATTAATAACCACATAACGAGGTGCTCAACCAACAATTAATACACTTATGGCTTAAGGCAAAAGTGATTTGTAGATCAGTTTACCGTTCGTGAACATGATTATTGACCTTTAGAGGTCAATTTACTGGGTCACATAAAGATATGATGAAACTAGCCTACAGTAGAAAAATTGCCAATGCCTCCAGGCCCTGACAATCAAGTGACTTTAACAGGTGTAAATACTTACCTTCTCTTCAATATAATACTGGTAAGTTTGACGCCATCCTTCTTTAAGTATAATAAGGAGATTAAGAGGATCACTAATAAAATATTTTTCAACACCCTTACTCATAAAGTGATCTTTATTATCGTTCTTAGGGCCATAAACCGAACTATAACACCCTCGTGCATAATAATATTATACACCAGGGCGCCAACTCTCACCTTTTATAGTAACAATAACTTGATCTTACTGCTAAATTTTATACCTCCATGTCAATTAAGCAGGCTTACAAGCAGTAAAGGAATCGCTCGGCGCTTTGATGACGTCACATCAAATAGTTCACTCTTTTCGCGAACTCTGACGTAACATTTAATACAAAGTATTACTGTTCCAATGACAAATCCGTCATGTTTATCCATCTTATAAAAGTTGCTTTCTAGCAGCGGATTTAAACTTGATTTTGATATTTTACGATAAAAATTGGTTTAATTAATGTGTAAATTGCGTAAAATGTTTATATTTCTATCATTCTTTATAATAAATGCAGCAAAATTATTTGATGAGTAAAACTATGAAACGTTACAAATAGTTTTAGTGAAGCATACAAAAAATGTCGTAATACTATAGTAAAACCGTTCCATAACATCGTAGTTCGGAACAGTGCGAGCGGGATAACGCTATATTATAAACATCTTGTGTCTCGCTTGCAATTCCGTGATACATATTTCATTCGTTCTTTAAGTAGGATCAAATCAATATTGTTGACGCGATTGTGGGTCGGTGATAGTTCGTGTCAGCGAATGTTGATTTTAAGCATGAAACAAAACGCTACTTTTTTATGATGGTTTCGTAAAAGGTGGGAGTTGGCCCCCAGTGCGTAATAGAATTATCCATACAAAGTTAAGTTAGTACCTAACTGTACAATTATATGCGAGTAAACAGAGCATTTTCAATTTAACAGGGTAATATAGATTTGTATCAACAAAGAGGTTTAAGGCTACATATGTAATCAATCACAATACATTTGCCGCGCGCAAAAAAAAAACTTGCACGCTATTTTTCAATATATTTTTCGCTATGTATTGCATTTGTGCAATATATTTTTTTTTTACTCACAAGGGTGTTGAAAATTTGCGTATGAAACTCGTAAGCATCTTGCTCATTATACATTCGGCTGATTTACGCCCTCGCCTACGGCTCGGGCAGCAACCCACAGCCTCGTGTATAATGAGCAACTTAACTCACTTGTATCATAATATACTATTGTTTCACAAGAAAATAAAGTTATCGATAAAGATTAGGCCCCAGGCCTACACAAATCGTTATAGAGCTGGTTTCCGAGTTCTAGAAAAACCATTTAAGAAGCATTATAGTACATACCTACCTGATATATTATTTTCTAAAGCAAGTCGTTATGCTTATTTCTATAGATGCTACATCGATATAAATATAAGTAGACTTTCAATAGGTACACAAAAGTGCAAGATTACCTAAGCATACAATTTAACTGATTTATTTCGTTAATGGAGTATTTAATATAAATTGGATACTACTAAATAGATGGTTGCAAAAATCAATTAAATTAATATTTATTTTAATCTTTTTACTCAGCATAGATTGTGCTGGTAAAAATCTTTCCCCAAACAGATGTTTGTGAGACACGCATACAAAAGTTTGTGAACATTTTGTCTACCATTCTAAAACTAATAGATGCTAAATAGGGATTTTACTGCAAGCCGTACGCTCCATGTAATAGTTATGACGTAAAAGAAAATTTGAAAGGGTAGAAAATTGATTATCTACAAGAAGCCGTATCGCCAGACGTTGTCGCTCTATGAAAAGCAACAGTACCTACGCACTAAAAGCTATGCGAAGTTACGAAAGTAAATGACCAAACCTCAAACTATTGCTCAAGCTTGCGCACATGCATTACGGATGGTAAATTGACTGGCACGCGCCTGCAAAAAGTATGCTATTGCTATAGTAGGTATTTTCTACGTTGAATAAAATAGCGTTTTCCACAGTAGGCAGTATTTGTTAAACCTAGTAAGTGGTTTTACATGTTTGATCAGAGTATACATTTTTTTTGAATTGTTTGTTATTATAATATTTCTGGGAAGAGGGTATCGAGATAATACGTTAAACTTATTAGAGGTCAATGGAATAGAGTCAATTCTTTCCCTGCTTCGAGTAAATTCATTTTTTTTTTATTGTTGATAGGTAAGCCTTTGACCACAATCTCACGTGATGATAAGTGATGATGTGGTCGAAGGTGTTAAACAGGCTTAAACTAGAATGACTGGCTCTCAAAGACAGCTGCCGGAACACACCGTTAGGTGCTTGGCGACAGATTTTCAACTTGAGGTGGTCGCTAGCCAGGCGGGCATTCACAAAAATGCCCTTCCACCATGCGGTGAAGCTCAAGCCCGCGGCGGGATTCGAACCATGGACCTGCTGCGCGGCAGTCCATAGCCAAAGCCACTGAGCTATCACTGCTTCAATTCTTACGAGATCAATTGAGAGAGACAACGCCATCTACAATGTTTCATTATCTATGGTCTATGTGTCAATGCCATAATATGAAAAAAAAAGTAATTACTTGTCGTTTGATAATCTTGTACACCGGTGTTTTAATTTTGCAAACATCAACATAACAACAATTCAACTTCTAAGAAACGGAAGAAATGGCACCTGCATCTCGAAAGTGGCAATATCAAATCAGGCGACGACATCACCTGATTAATAAATTTACAAATTATTGGAATACACAATGTTTTGCCCCGGGCGGGAATTGAACCCGCGTCCTTCCGATTTCGCGCCGGATGCTTTATCTATTTTGCCCGGGGCAAAACATTTTGTATTCCAATAATTTGTAAATTTATGATTTTCGCTTAGTACGCGGTAGTGCTTGTAATCATCACCTGATTAAGTCTCAGTAGTGTGCGTATGTGCGTGAACTGCTTGTTTTCCTATTTATCATTCAATAAAACGTATTTTATACAATGGATGTATAACTGTGTGCATTATATGCTTGTGCTAAAAAAGAATTTAGCAAGGAACCGACTTCAACACCCAAAATTGTGAAATAACTTGTTGAAGTCGGTACCATGATAGTTCAAAAGTACCTATTATCACAATATTGTGCGCATGGTATCGACTTCGACAAGTTATTTCACACTTTTAGGTGATGAAGTCGGTTCCATTTTTTGCAAAAAAAAAATTTTTCTCTCTCTTTAGTGACCCTTGCTACTTGCGGTATCGATTCTCATTTATTGTCAACGACTATATCATCAAGATAGGTGAATATTTTTCAGTTATTGGAGTGTAACTCAAAAACGGCTTGACCGATTTAGATAAAATTTAAAATGGTACCAGACGACAGGCATCCGTTTTCAAACAAAAAAGAACTTACAAAATTGGTTCACCCAGTCCAGAGTTCTGAGGTAACAAACATAAAAAAAAAACAGACGAATTGCGAACCTCCTCCTTTTTGGAAAAATTAGATCATTAAACGTTAGGTTCAATTTATGAGTAATGAATAATATTGTGTTAGTATTACTATAATTAAACATGTTAGTATTACGAACAGTAGAATAGCTATTAAAAACATTGGAAAACCGGCTAAAAAATAAAACAAGTTTCTGGTCTCATATATAACATAGAAAATCCATGTTTTTCTGTGAGTCAGTTGTACGTGCCATGTTCACGTGTCCGCAAATCGTCCGCTTTATTTGTTCGTGCGCCTGACAAATACACGAAAAATGTCGTATGCAACACGAATAAATATTTATTCGTGGGCTTCAATGAAGAGAATTAAACCGAGAGCATCCCATGCCGCGCAATATGAACATAGTTTAATTCAATCGTTTCTTGCTGACACGAGATAGGTACTTAATTTTTGTTTATTATTTCTGTGTTATTTATCTCAATAAAGTACTGAACTTATTATTACTGTAACAAATAACATATTATTAATGTCATAAAATCATAAATTAAGTTCAGCTAATCTGTAACACTACATTCATTGCCTGCTAGGTGGTACGAACTTCGTCGAGTCAGCTAGTCCTATATAAAATATAGTATATTTGTACAGTCGCCTGCAATAAGAAGTATACACTTCCTAATTTTCAAAATAATGCGATGTCGCTAAGTTTATGAATTATTGAAGTTAATATAAACATGAATAAAAATAATGACATTATTCTATGATTTTAAGATACTTCTGGGTACATTAAGAGAAACAGAAGTTATTGGCACAATTTTGAAAATTAGGAAGTGTATACTTCTTATTGCAGGCGACTGTACAAATATACTATATTTTATATAGGACTAGCTGACTCGACGAAGTTCGTACCACCTAGCAGGCAATGAATGTAGTGTTACAGATTAGCTGAACTTAATTTATGATTTTATGACATTAATAATATGTTATTTGTTACAGTAATAATAAGTTCAGTACTTTATTGAGATAAATAACACAGAAATAATAAACAAAAATTAAGTACCTATCTCGTGTCAGCAAGAAACGATTGAATTAAACTATGTTCATATTGCGCGGCATGGGATGCTCTCGGTTTAATTCTCTTCATTGAAGCCCACGAATAAATATTTATTCGTGTTGCATACGACATTTTTCGTGTATTTGTCAGGCGCACGAACAAATAAAGCGGACGATTTGCGGACACGTGAACATGGCACGTACAACTGACTCACAGAAAAACATGGATTTTCTATGTTATATATGAGACCAGAAACTTGTTTTATTTTTTAGCCGGTTTTCCAATGTTTTTAATAGCTATTCTACTGTTCGTAATACTAACATGTTTAATTATAGTAATACTAACACAATATTATTCATTACTCATAAATTGAACCTAACGTTTAATGATCTAATTTTTCCAAAAAGGAGGAGGTTCGCAATTCGTCTGTTTTTTTTTTATGTTTGTTACCTCAGAACTCTGGACTGGGTGAACCAATTTTGTAAGTTCTTTTTTGTTTGAAAACGGATGCCTGTCGTCTGGTACCATTTTAAATTTTATCTAAATCGGTCAAGCCGTTTTTGAGTTACACTCCAATAACTGAAAAATATTCACCTATCTTGATGATATAGTCGTTGACAATAAATGAGAATCGATACCGCAAGTAGCAAGGGTCACTAAAGAGAGAGAAAAATTTTTTTTTTGCAAAAAATGGAACCGACTTCATCACCTAAAAGTGTGAAATAACTTGTCGAAGTCGATACCATGCGCACAATATTGTGATAATAGGTACTTTTGAACTATCATGGTACCGACTTCAACAAGTTATTTCACAATTTTGGGTGTTGAAGTCGGTTCCTTGCTAAATTCTTTTTTAGCACAAGCATATAATGCACACAGTTATACATCCATTGTATAAAATACGTTTTATTGAATGATAAATAGGAAAACAAGCAGTTCACGCACATACGCACACTACTGAGACTTAATCAGGTGATGATTACAAGCACTACCGCGTACTAAGCGAAAATCATAAATTTACAAATTATTGGAATACAAAATGTTTTGCCCCGGGCAAAATAGATAAAGCATCCGGCGCGAAATCGGAAGGACGCGGGTTCAATTCCCGCCCGGGGCAAAACATTGTGTATTCCAATAATTTGTAAATTTATTAATCAGGTGATGTCGTCGCCTGATTTGATATTGCCACTTTCGAGATGCAGGTGCCATTTCTTCCGTTTCTTATAAGTTGAATTGTTGTTATGTTGATGTTTGCAAAATTAAAACACCGGTGTACAAGATTATCAAACGACAAGTAATTACTTTTTTTTTCATATTATGGCATTGACACATAGACCATAGATAATGAAACATTGTAGATGGCGTTGTCTCTCTCAATTGATCTCGTAAGAATTGAAGCAGTGATAGCTCAGTGGCTTTGGCTATGGACTGCCGCGCAGCAGGTCCATGGTTCGAATCCCGCCGCGGGCTTGAGCTTCACCGCATGGTGGAAGGGCATTTTTGTGAATGCCCGCCTGGCTAGCGACCACCTCAAGTTGAAAATCTGTCGCCAAGCACCTAACGGTGTGTTCCGGCAGCTGTCTTTGAGAGCCAGTCATTCTAGTTTAAGCCTGTTTAACACCTTCGACCACATCATCACTTATCATCACGTGAGATTGTGGTCAAAGGCTTACCTATCAACAATAAAAAAAAAATGAATTTACTCGAAGCAGGGAAAGAATTGACTCTATTCCATTGACCTCTAATAAGTTTAACGTATTATCTCGATACCCTCTTCCCAGAAATATTATAATAACAAACAATTCAAAAAAAATGTATACTCTGATCAAACATGTAAAACCACTTACTAGGTTTAACAAATACTGCCTACTGTGGAAAACGCTATTTTATTCAACGTAGAAAATACCTACTATAGCAATAGCATACTTTTTGCAGGCGCGTGCCAGTCAATTTACCATCCGTAATGCATGTGCGCAAGCTTGAGCAATAGTTTGAGGTTTGGTCATTTACTTTCGTAACTTCGCATAGCTTTTAGTGCGTAGGTACTGTTGCTTTTCATAGAGCGACAACGTCTGGCGATACGGCTTCTTGTAGATAATCAATTTTCTACCCTTTCAAATTTTCTTTTACGTCATAACTATTACATGGAGCGTACGGCTTGCAGTAAAATCCCTATTTAGCATCTATTAGTTTTAGAATGGTAGACAAAATGTTCACAAACTTTTGTATGCGTGTCTCACAAACATCTGTTTGGGGAAAGATTTTTACCAGCACAATCTATGCTGAGTAAAAAGATTAAAATAAATATTAATTTAATTGATTTTTGCAACCATCTATTTAGTAGTATCCAATTTATATTAAATACTCCATTAACGAAATAAATCAGTTAAATTGTATGCTTAGGTAATCTTGCACTTTTGTGTACCTATTGAAAGTCTACTTATATTTATATCGATGTAGCATCTATAGAAATAAGCATAACGACTTGCTTTAGAAAATAATATATCAGGTAGGTATGTACTATAATGCTTCTTAAATGGTTTTTCTAGAACTCGGAAACCAGATTATTTCTGTGTTATTTATCTCAATAAAGTACTGAACTTATTATTACTGTAACAAATAACATATTATTAATGTCATAAAATCATAAATTAAGTTCAGCTAATCTGTAACACTACATTCATTGCCTGCTAGGTGGTACGAACTTCGTCGAGTCAGCTAGTCCTATATAAAATATAGTATATTTGTACAGTCGCCTGCAATAAGAAGTATACACTTCCTAATTTTCAAAATAATGCGATGTCGCTAAGTTTATGAATTATTGAAGTTAATATAAACATGAATAAAAATAATGACATTATTCTATGATTTTAAGATACTTCTGGGTACATTAAGAGAAACAGAAGTTATTGGCACAATTTTGAAAATTACGTAGTGTATACTTCTTATTGCAGGCGACTGTACCTATTTTTTTTTATTAAAACTTCAAACTTGATATTGTCACAAAGTGAAGTATTTAATAAGTTGTATTTATAGATTTCCAACGTGCACTGGTTCAGAGCAAGTTTAGTGCACTACAGGAAGTGCAAGTTGTACGGTAATCATATGTTGTCTTTACCATATATAGGAATGAATCGAATCACAGGTTAAATAATAATGATAGTGTATGATATAACATGAAAAGCTGACTTTCGATGTCACAAACAATTTGTAATGGTAGGTCATTCGCTAGTTGGTAGAGCGTTATGCACATGCTCGTCTGCTATTCTAAATATATAAAAATTACGTGTCACGTTGTTTGTCCGCGATGGACTCCTAAACTACTGACCTAATTTTAAATTTGATGTGCACACCGTGTGCAATTTGACCCAAATAAAAAAAGAGAAAGATAGGATAGCTTACATCTCAATGTATAGTCGTAATTACCCGTGCGAAGGCGGGGCGGGCCGCTAGTAAATAATAATAACCTATATACCAACTTAAATTCGTTTTGATGAAAAATTTATCTTAGTATAAACTGAATCTGACGATTACTCCTAATCCTCTTTAATTCTAGTACATATATAAGTATACATTTTATACACATTCTCTAAATTTAAAATTGTCTGAATTAGGGTAGTTTTTAGTCTGTTCACATTAAAATTCAAATTCATATAATGCTTAACAATGACAGTTCTTAATGTTGACTTCTGTGCGCAATTTTGGTATGTTCTAAAATAAAAAAATATAAATTTAGTCTTCATGTCACTTGTGGCATTGGTGCTCCTGAAACTGATGCAAAATGTCTACATTTGAATAGAATAATCCTATTTTTAGGATTTGCACGAATATGGACTTTAGTGAGAATTAAATGAAAACTTCCATAGTTTCAATAAACAATGCGTGATGCCGGTGTTCACGTATGGCACGGAAACCGTGTCCCTCACAAAGCGATCTGCCCAGAAATTCCGAGTTGCGCAGAGAGGTATGGACAGAGCAAATCTTGGCATTACACTGCGTGACCGGAAGCGGAACGAATGGATACGCAGCAAGACAAAACTGAGGGACATGATGGCGGTTAAAGCGAAACAAAAGTGGACATGGGCAGGGCACATTGCGAGAATGGACGCAAGCAGATGGACTAGATGAGTCCTTGAGTGGAGACCCAGAGCGGACACGAGAGTCAGAGGATGGCCACCACAACGTTGGGTGGACGACGTTAGACGGCACGGAGGTCGGGACTGGATGAGTCGGGCACAAGACCGCCAGGAATGGTGACATAGGGAAGAGGCTTACGTCCAAGAATGGACCAGAGAAAAGCCCCCATGATGATGATGACCATAGTTTAGGGAATTTACACCATAATTTAAAAACCCTTCTTAAAAGGGGGGAGGCTGTATTTGGCAGTGGACCATCCGTCTGAAACAGTACAGTATAGTACAAACAAAAACGGAACCTTTACTGGCCATGACTCAACACTCCTGACCACTTTTTTCAAGTTAGTTAATGTCAGTGAAAGCTCGTCTTAAGATGTATGCGGTGAAGCGGTCATATCATTTTTAATAAGCCATCCGAAGCAAGCCAAATGTCAAGGCCTTTTATCTTATTAGCAACTGTCAAACTGTCACTTTGACATGATAATACATTACAATTTGACATGTAATGTGGATTGATAGAGCAGACACGTGTGTTTTGCAATGATTGAGTGTTGTACCTAGTAGCGTTTGACCGTGAATTTGGTTGCTATTTAACGATAAATGTTTTTTATATTGAATTAGCTTTCCGTTCGCGGTTTTATCCAGTATGGAAGCTTTATCCAATTTCTTATACAAAAATTGAATTTATTTTAGTAAATAATACGGGATAACTCACGTGAATCAGTCAGATAGCCCCGATTATATTTTCAACCACATTCGGTGGTCTTTTTCAAGGAATGCTCGGGACGCCCGCGTTGACGTCCCGCTTAGCACTAGCAACACATAGGTTAAAAGTATAGTCGGAGCTATCTGACTGATTCACGTGAGTTATCCCGTATTATTTACTAAAATGAGTGAAAACCATGTTAGTTTTTATCATATAATTGTTTTTTTTTGGGATTGTGATGACCATAATAAACAATACAAAACAACAATCACGAGACCCATGAGGTGTTAATTACGTAATGAACCGCACTACGCCCATCACCCTGAGACATATCTATAGTTGTTAAGTCTCATATGCACCGATACCCTTCAAGCTAGAACACAGTAATGCTTGTTAAGTTTGCAATGACGCCTGTTAGGCGAATAACATTACAAAATTACAAATTTACGAGAGAAAAAATTAGTAGTACAACGAAAGTTGAACTATAGGTGTCGCTCCATCCCAATACGATGGTTGCATGAAGAACGAGAGCAAGAATTACAGTTATGAGTCATTGTGTCATGTTAGCTCAATTGGTTAGAGCATACCCCGGCTAAAGGGGTGGATGGACGCGGGTTCGAATCCCGCACATGACTATATTTTTTTCTCTCGTAAATTTGTAATTTTGTAACAGTAATGCTTGGTTTGTCAAATAAGTTATTCATATATTCAATATGGAATTTTGTGATAAAAAGTTAAACACGTTTAAATGTTCACCGTAGCGTAACAAAGAAATATGTCTTTACAAACTTTGTCCCGCCCTAAATCATTAATGACTGAAATTGACACCAGTAGTGCCTGTGATGCTCACTTTTGTTTAAGTAAGTACTACGAGTACTTTATTTCTTACCTAATTTCTATTTCCTTTTTTTCATTAAATTTACTCTCCGTATTATAAAATTAAATACCGTATAATTAAAGGTGAACACAGAAGTTGCATTTATCATATTTTCAATTATTAACCAACCCTTAAAGGGGTGAAACAAGGTTTTTTTTTATAGCTGAGTAGCTAGCCTTTGACCACTATCTCACCTGTTGGTAAGTGATGATGTGGTCGAAGTTGTTGTTCAGGCTATCCCAGAATTACTGGCTCTCTAGGACAGTTGCCTGAACACACCGTTAGGTGCTTGGCGACAGATTTTGATAACTAATTAACGTTATTAACCAGCCACATGCTGAGATCTCCATCTATAGCTTCTTACATAATACTATTTTCATTGCCGCCTTGAAATACAAAAACTAGCAAAACTTTCAAGTACTACGGCTTTATAGCACTTTGCCACAATAAGTATAATAGTTTTTGTTTCTCAATCAAAGCTATCAGAACTAGAATAGAATAGAACTATCTTCACGCTGACAAAGTCCTGAGTGTTGTATACGGTTTATGTGTTAAATGTGTGTGTGAATCGTGCCGCGGGAAAGACACGACCGTGTTGCAGTTAACTAGGCTGATTACAGTAATTAAGTTTTTTAGTATTGTTATGATACTGTAGATAAGCTTCAAGAATTCTACTAATATTATAAATTGCAAAGTTTGTGTGTATGTGTGTGGTCACAAGTATCTCAATTGACTGCAGAACGGATATTGATGTTATTTTATAACTGGTATATACTAGTTGGAAAAATGCTAACAACCTCTTATAGGGTTAAATTTTGTTCGACCTAACATTTTGATATGAACTTTTTTTATATATATTTTTAATGTTTTTGTTACGAGTAAGAGGATCACCTAATGTTACCAGAAATTTATTATTTCATATTTTTTTATTACTTTCCTCGATGTAAATATTCAAAGGGAGCTTGTGGACTGCCTCCGTTTAACAAGACATACTTAGTTCTACGATAATGAATAGATTCAGGCGTTACTTTGCGGAAATCCATATTTAATAATAACAAATACTTTTTAATTAGGCGGAATCGTCACTAGATATATAATTTTATACTTTTTTAAGTGTTTTATTTAAATACGAGCTTTCCGGGCGCGGCTCCTCCCGCGCGTATGTCGGTTATCGCGCAAAAACATTAACCTCTTTTTGTGCAGTTGGGTAAAAACTATCCCATGTTTTTCCCGGGTTTCAAACTATTTCCATACCAAATTTCATTCAAATCGGTCCAGTAGTTGTGGCGTGAAAGCGTAACAGACAGACAGACAGACAGAGATACTTTCTCATTTATAATATTAGTACTGATTATTTAATGTTTTTTGAGATACTTTTAAAAGTATTTGACATTATTAGTTCTACGAATTTACTCAACAAAACTAGAAAAAAAATCTAAGTGTTTTAAGTACTGTCTGACACTTTAAAGTTCTTTGTCTAGTAATAAAAGACAATGCCTACTCCGAGCCAAGAGCGCCCGCCGCAATGGGCTCTGGCAACAATGGACCGCGCCGCGCGCCGTGCTTGCTCCCTTTGAATAGAGTTTTGAATATTTACTTCGAGGAAAGTAATAAAAAATATGAAATAATAAATTACAGGCACAAGAGATTTTTAATATTGATAGGAGATAGGACGAACAGAAGTTAACCCTAAGGGGTTGTTGCCATTTTTCCATTAACCCTGTTTATAGTTTTTAATCCAATTTGCCGCCTATTTGAGTGGCCACGCGACAAAATTATTGTTTTCTCCTGTAATTTTGTAACTGGTTATTATCGGGCGGAGTTTCTCATGGTCTAAATAATTCTATACATAAATAATTGATGTTACTAAATGATAAACTAATTAACCAAAAACCACAAAAATAAATGAATATACACTTACATCTTAAGGATATTCATATATCAACAATACCATATAGTATATATAAGATGGATATTAATATTTGTGTACGAGCAGCTTACGCATGTACGATACAAAAGATTTCAATGCGCGCTTTACATAATACGAACGGGGCGTACACATGCGCGTTATGATAGACTTCAACGTGCGCTTTACACAGAAATGCATCAATATGTGTGTACGGATACGGACAGCTTAGATAATATGCACGATATAAAAGACTTCAACGTGCGCTTTACATAGAATTGCATTCATATTATGTGCAAGGGCAGCCTAGAAAGAGGCATAATATAATCTTTTCGTAACTAATCTTTGTGCATTATATTAAAAAAGTGCTTTTGACTGTTATTAGAAGTTTTAAATTTCAATACCTAGATTGTGAATTTAGGGAATGTGAATTTCAATATTGCCGTAGTTGGATTCGTTCGGCACGACGTGGTATAACTCTATCCACTTCTCGTACCTACTGAAGTTCCTTGACATTACACGAAGATGCCTTCCTGCCATTCACTCGAACTTGAGCCAGCGAAGGGAGCGCGGTACAAGCTGAGGCTTCATTCAATGTTTTTGGAGAGTGCTTCAATTTATTTTTACTTACCGACTTTGAAAAAACTAAGAGCTTTGATATGTAGGTTTTTATTCGTATGGAACCTTCGTAGCTTGGTAGCACAGACATAGGTTATTCTTTCTTGTTATTAATTGATGAATTTATTACATTTTATTCATAGAAAAACTCTTTCTGCATTTTTGATAAGAGAATTTTATTACTGATACAATATCAAAGTAAATGATTATGCGGTTGATTTTTTTTTTATGTTATTGAGACGGAACTAGCTCGAGGCCCACCTGATGTTAAGTGGACTAACCTCTGCCTATAACAGATGCATTTCGTCACAAGTTACGACTTGCACTGCGCCCGTCACCTTGAGACGTAGCCTTTAGGTCTCATTTGCCTGTAATTTCACTGGTTCTCAAGGACTGCTGCCGGAACACACCGTTAGGTGTTTGGAGACAGGTTTTCTACTTGAGGGTGGTCGCTAGCCAGGCGAGCTTGAGCTTCACCGCATGGTGGAAGGGCATTTTGCGCATAAAATGCCCTTCCACCATGAGGTGAAGCTCAAGCTCGCGGCGGGATTCGAACCATGGACCTGCTGCGCGGCAGTCCATAGCCAATGCCACTGAGCCATCACTGCTTTAAATGAATGAAGATGATTTACGGATATAGCCTAGAAATTAAACTAGCTTTCAAGAACAGCTGCCGGAACACACCTATAGTTTCATGGCGACAAACTTCTACTGTAAATCAGAATTAAAAGTATTTCACTGGTTGTTTTATGACCTGAATAACCGTTAATTTAGTCGTTACCTACGGAAGCGAGTGATAACTTTACATTATGTTTTCGCATTTGTATGTTGTGAATTTTTTTATCCCTTGATAGGTTAGCCTTTGACCACTATCTCACATGATGTTAAGTGATGTGGTCAAAGATGTTGTTCAGGCTAACCTAGAATTACTGGCTCTCAAGGACATCTTCCGGAACACACCGTTAGGTGCTTGGCGACATATTTTCAACTTGAGGGTGGTAGCTAGCCAGGCGGGCATTTGCAAAGTGCCCTACCACCATGCTTTAACGACTGCCATCCTAAGACAACAGACGGGACCGACGGCTTAACGTGTCCTCCGAAGCACGGAAGCGCTCAGTAGTAACGTCACCAGCGGTCACCCATCCAAGTCATGACCCAGGCGGACGTTGTTTAACTTTGCTAATCGACTCAGAATGGTTAAGCAAACTTAGCTACGAGCGCTTCATCCGTGTATATAGAATAAAGCCCGTTATACACGGCAGCTATACTTACCTGATGTAATTATGTATTCATATCTTTGATCTTAAGACCGAGGCGACCGATATTTCGGGAAAAAAGGCTAGATGCACGAGTACCTAGATAACCATATCTGCTGCGTGTGCGGTAATTTTCTGTATGAGAAAAATATTAGCAAATTTTGAAGCAATGATGGTCGAGCGGTATTACCTATGGTCCGCTGGCTTGAGTTTCACAGCATGGTGGAAGGGCATTTTGCAAAAACTTGCCTGGCTAGCTATCAACAAGCTGTCGCCAAGCACCTAACAGTATGTTCCAGCAGCAGTCCTTGAGTGCCAGTAAAATTATATTCACAGAGGACTAAACAATTTTATTTCTCAGTATGACGGGCGCAGTGCAATTTGTCACTTATGACTAAATGCATATGTTATAGGCTAGTTCGCTTAACATCAGGTGAGCCACGTGCTTGTTCCGTCACAATCACATATAAATATATATCCCGGGACACATATACCCTAAAATGTAGTATAGCTGCTATATTTACGGACTGCCTAGATATATGCGTGATACAAATACTTTAATGCACGCTTTACACAGAAAAGCATTAATAATCTGACAGGCTTTAGCAGAATTAATAAAAGTGTACCCCAATAATGACCTAAATTTGTGTCAACTCTTATTACTTATACTCCGATTTTACAATGAAAGACCTCGAGAATTAAAGCTGTTCTCAGCCAATTGTAATACATCTCAGTCGTGCTTAGCAAAGACGCTTTGTTACTTTATTGAGAAATACCAGGTGATGATACGAGGACGCCATGATTTGTTCAAGCGATTATATAGGTTAAATTAGTAGACCGTTGCTGGTTCACGAATTTCATCCATAAAATATTGGAATAAGATTCATATCAGCTCGCCCACTGAAGTGGCGGCTAAGAAAATTGCTCAGTCGAAAATTTGAGTAAATAATACTTTTTACATGGACGCGTTCCATGTCATAATATAATCGAATGTTGAACTTGTGTTGATATGTTTTTAATTGAAGTGCAATCAGCAATTTTAATATGAATCTACGTGTAAGGCTAAGGCCTAATTTCACCATACCATGTTTGTTTACGCTAAATCAGGCATTAGCTAATGGGTCTTTAAAAATAACACAGCTGTTAAATCAGTCTACGTTCTATGAAGTTAACTGAATTAATCATCCATTAACAGTTGGTGGGACACTCGGTTCAGTTAACAGTCCGTTAAAAGGATTAACAAGGCGTCAAGTAAATAACAGAGTATGGTGAAACTAGGCCTAGGATAATAATAATTAACGCTCCGACTAAGTCATTGACGCTCAGGCCAAGCCTTTGAAGATAGAATACGAAATTTGGATAATTTGTTGATTTGATGCGGCAGGCGTATTTTAAGAAGGATATTTTTAAATTCAATCCCAAGGGAAGGATACCTTTAAATTAAATACCAGGAGAGAAAATTAGTAAGGGATAAACCTATTTTTTTGGAAGTAGAACCTGCTATTGATACCAGGAGATTTTTCATAAGAAAGATTTTTTTTGGGAATATCATAATAATTATTATCAATATCATACACGTTTACAGTGCCAATTTTTATATAATTTAAATAATGGATTCTGCATTGCATGTTGAACAAGAAATAGATATTTTGTATTTTGCGTGTCTCCAATATGTACAAGTATACCTACATAGTTTTAATGTAAAACGATTTATTTAGCTTTATTGAATACTGTGGTTATAAATAATATCATTATTCGTAGACTGTGGCATTGTCTCAAAATTATGGCATGTATACATTTTAGTATAAGCGACTTTATTTTCTAGATACAAGGTTTCCCAAGATTATGTAGATAAGAGAGATTATTCAGATAAGATAATATTTAGAATTAACTGAGTGAAAATTAATGTATATATTATACGTACATTATATAGTAGTAATCGTCGTTTAAATGCGAATTCAAAATCCTGCATACCTACAGGAAAATAATTTTATGTTTATAACATTCAACAGAATCTTACAGAATTTTTAGTGATGGCAACAATGTTAGATTCTGTTCAGAAAGAGAGTGGACTTGGGATTTCGATTTAGGACTGTACACATGTTAATACTTAACATGTGTAGCCTCAGATGGTTCCAAGATACAGGTTTTCGCCTAGTTTGGAACTCGTAGATACCCTATTTCTGTTCAATAGAATTGTTAAGTATGTAAATAAAAGTGAATTTGAACTCTTAGAAATAAAATATTATTAATATGTATTAATATATGACGAAAATAACGATAAATTATAACTATAATTATAGTTTATTTACATCTTATTATAAATCCTAAGTTCACGCTCTTCTGGTTCTGAGCATAGTCTAGCCTTTGTCAATAAATGTCTAATATTTTTTTTCTCAGCATTGTGAACAGTATATTTTGTCGAATAACATCAATAAATAAATCCGTATAGAACTGACATGGTGTCTAAAATCTGCTAATCATAATACCTATTCCATAAACTTGTCACATCCTTATAATTTATTTAATTATGCCCTATTTTACAGTGGTCAATAAGGCAGCGTTTCACCACAAGGCCTGTCATATCATATCGCACCCCCTGCAATTATTTATACAGCATATCTGAGTGTACACTGCCTGTACACCGTCAGTGCCATAATAACATAGTGATAGATTGATTTCTTGACATTTTGAATGCTGCAATAAATAAATGTGTGTAAGGTGCATTAACTTTACTGTTACGGGTATGAAATAAATACAAAAACAAATAAAACGCGTCTAAAAGTTTATCCTCAAAAAAACCTAAATTGCACTATAAAAGTGTCACACCCAAAATTATGATAGTTGTGATTTTGAAATGAAATTCTCGTGAGTTTCACACTCATAATTAAATATAGTCGACTCTCGTTAGTTAAAACATGCGATAATTCGATACTCTCTATAATTCAAAGTTATCACGAGTTCCCTACAAAATCTCTTTATATTTCGAACTAAATCAATACATTTTTATGCACTTGGTAATTCGAACGAAAAAATCAACGCTACGCAACAAAATGACGCGTTACTCTGAACTTATCAGCGTCAAACACTCCACAATTCGTAAATAATAAGTCACGTGATCCTCTTTTATAAGAGGATTCTCTTTTATATTTGTTTATACAAGCCCGAGTAATCCATCCCGCCGCGGAGACATATATGTACATTGCGAAATAAGTTCAAGCTTGTATCATCGTACACGAGCCTTTGTTTTGGTAATGATTAGTTTGACATACACTTCAGCACGAATTGGTTTCTTTTTTCTTAAAAATGTCGCACCATTTGATATTTTTAAACACTCGTAACATTTTAAGAGTCCCTCGAGTTTCGACTTAATGAGAGTCGAGTGTATTATAAAATAACCGGCGAAAACACTCACGAATAGGTCGTCTCGGCTCTCCCGGAGCTCGCAGACGCAGCTGTGCACTCGCCCTGATGATGAGATGAGCATCTGATATGCTCGAAACCCGGGTCGACGTATTCGATCCCCAACGTGAGTGTTTTTGCCGGTTACTATATAATATGTAAGTATGATGGTTATGGTTTAATTTTTTACAATTGATTATCGACAGTCCAACCAGTTGAATATGACCGGAGATTTTAATACTTAAGTACGTAAGTGATTATTATGCTGTACTTACTTACAAGTAAACTAAACGATTTCAATAACGCTTGAAGCGAATGAAAGTCGTAACAATCAAAATTTATGACAACAATTGGATAAGACCAAATATGGATGTAAAACGTCTCAATTTTGCAGAGCTCCTGGGCACCTATTTTCTAGACCACTAGTGATGCAACCACGACTCGGGAGCCCGAAGGCCGAAATCATAATGCCCGGTACCCGAAGCGACGTTTACGGGCTCATTATATTTTGAAATATAGACCTTTGCCTTTGTTCTATGGTAATGTTCTGTAAATTTGTTTATAATGCATCGTTTTGAAACTCGTTCAACTTTTGCTTTCAAGAACGGATGAGACCTTGATCTTTGTCAAATTTCATTCTTATAAAGTTGGGATGGTATGCAAAATTTTACCATTATATGATATTATGAATATTTTAATTATTTTTTATATTAACATTTTTTAATTTGGTAGAAAACTTAAATAATAAATATCAACCATTTATTTTTAATGCATATTGTAACATGGTATAAACATTATGAAATGCATATAAAATAGCACAGTACCGTCAACTGTATCTGTTAGCGATAATTACATAAGAAATATCTAGTTATTTGCTTCGAAATATAACTGATGGGGTTTTTTTATAAAACAAGACATGTTATATAAAACGTAAATTAAGTCATAAGGTTTGAAATGTGTTTTAATTTAACGAGTATTTAAGACACACTGAGAAAAATGATTTCCGTTCTTCATTACTTATTGACGTGCAGAATAATTAATAATGCTGATGCCTGTAATAATATCAAGAGTATGATGAAATAGCATGAATTAAAATTAAAATAAAATTAAAATATTTGTTATTATTAAATATGGATTTCCGAAAAGTAACACCTGAATCTATTCATTATGTATTGTAACCTTATTTCCTTCTATAAAACTTATTTCATAACAATTAATTTACAATAAGAAATGAATGTAAGCGTGATCATTACAATGTTCTTTGAATATTTTGTATCTGATAAACTTTATCAACAACATTAAAGTTATCAATTTGAGCATTATAAGAAATAAATATAATATAACAGTGGGTTAAAAGAAAATCGATGGTAATTATAGGTGTGCATGACAGTAGGCAAGCATCTGGCAACAAATATTAAATAGTATGTATATTGGCGGGAACCCTCGCTCGGTGTGTGAATTGACGATCTGAATTTATGTAAATCTACACTCCTGAAAATGTATGCGATAAAAAGGTTATAAACAAGGAAATATGCTCAAGCATTCGAAACTTTGCATTCATTGCTATAATGACCATTTTGGCTCGTCTTTAAATACACTTATGTGCTTCAGATGTATACATCTCTTGGTACTTCCAAGCAAGGAGGCTTCCTGTGCTGGGTACAAGTTCAGCACTGGTTCGGTTCACCACGTCTACCATTAAAAAAAAAAAGTAGGTATGTATTATTGGCTTTTGATTTTGTACGTCATTCTCACGTACAGTGTACAAAAAGACTACAATATCGAGGCTGCAGATACAATAGACTACTTAGATAGCAAACCAAATATAAGATATGCTATATATATGTGCATTTATGAACGACTCTCGAAGGTAAACAGGTAATTACTAAACGCTTTGAACCTACATCCGTAAACCAAAAATATGAATTTTTGGATTTAACATAGGGTGATGTTTGACCACTAATTTCTTTGTTTGGTTCTAGTAAGAGATGATGAATTTGAAGATAAAAGTATGACTGACACTTGAGGATAGTTGTCGGAAAAGTAGGTGCTAGCCATATAAAGTAGAAGTAAGTAGTAGATATATAAAGTGCCCTAAAACTCATGCCAACACCATGGTAAGATTCGCGACCACGACCGGACTGTAATTTATCTGTAAGATAAATATATTACGATAGGCCTGTTTCAGAATGTTCGAGTAAGTTCCGGTTATACTACCCAGAACATATTTATTAAACCAAACACTATCTTTGCGTTTCACAGTCATCGATTTAGCCTATCAAAGCTTGAAATGCGCTATTGAACGCGATGTTTAACTGTCATTTTTATCATTCAGTTATTTTATGTGTTGGTTAGCAGCCCGAAACTTTATTAGGCCTTGTGTCTTCACCATTTGTCAAGAGCCACCTTTAGCCCCAGTCTCATTATTTAGCCAACAACAAAGGCTACTCCAGCTGTAGCTAGTGGGGGGTACTTATGTCGAGGAGGCTGTCTTCAGCAGTGGACAATCCGGCTGATACAGTAAGGATTTTAAAGATATTTCTCACGTTGTAGACGTATCATAAAGACTGACTCGTACGTAATCCGTCAACGTCCGTCTTTGAATAAAGCAGGAAGTGGTGCGGCCCTAAATACTTCAACCTGGTACAAGAAACACGTAAGTTGAAACTTGGAGTAACTAAGGTTCAAATATAAATTGCTGGTTCTTTTTTAAATGAATAGATTCAGGCGTTACTTTGCGGTAATCCATATTTAATATTTTCATTCTTGATCGTGCGCTCGTATATAGAGGCAAGACATCCTGAGGATGCTTCGTGTAGAAACGAAGCGCGTCGAAAATTCTTCTGGTTTGGCTGCGTGGTGTTTGTGACGTCACGTCGGCTTAGCAGAAAAATTAGGCGGAATTGTCACTAGATATAGTTTTTAAGTGTTTTATTAAAATATTTTTAAAATATATGTTATTAGTTTGTTTTTTACTTTTCTGTATTGCTTAATCTGTGGCAATTCGGTTTTATTTTTGCGTAATTTCATTGAAACTAAATATTGTACCGACTTTTATATGTATTACTTGATGTCTACTTAGTCACCTGAGCCGGATGAACATACTCGCAGTTTAGCATTTCTATAAGTTAATCCGTAAATTATGCAACCTGTTAGTAAAGATATTATTTTTCAATTCAGTGAAAGGAAGGCCATTCAAAATGGTTAATCTTAGTTTATTCATTAATATGAAATTATTACATGGTAGTTTAAAGTAGTAAAAATGGTAGTTTATTTTGGTGCATCGGTGCGGGATTGACGCGATGATACGACTCCAGAATCGTTTCCCTGGCTTATTCCCTGGGCCAAAGAGATACATATCACGAATTGCTTATTCAATATATTTCGAGAAGCTACACTTAATAGTGTCCCTTGCAAAGCATGATAACAGTAATTGCCTGATCTACCTTTTTATGGTGGTATTTATGTAATTACCTCGCAATAATTGTAGTAAGGTTTTTGAATGACTTTTCCTCATTAGCTAAACAAGCTAATATCCGTAGAAAATCTTATGGTTCTGGCAGCTGTCCTGAGCGTCAGTACTTCTAGGTTAGTCTGAACAACATCTTCGACTACATCATCTACTCGTATACTATAACTATCAGGTGAGATAGTGGTCAAAGGCCAACCTATTAGCTATAAATATAATAAAAATAAAGTGAAAATAGGTCGTAAGATATTTTTCATATGGGTATATTAAACTTTTATTTTTTAGATTATGGAAAAAGGACGTCAACTAGTATTATATATATTGATCCTTTTGCCAAACACACTTTTACTAATTAAAGCCTTTTTAGGTAACTTAGCGCATAGTATATAATCATATGGTTTTGTTGCCAACTATTACGGATAACCTACGAATAAATAGGAATATTTATTCGTAATACTACTCGTCAGATCTCACTCAAATTTAACTGAGAACACATAAAAAGCACAACCTTTTTTCTTTTTAAAAAACTTCAAAATCGGTACATCTAGTAAAGAGTATTGAGGTAATACACAAAAAACATACAGTCGGATTGAGGACTTCCTCCTTTTTTTGACGTCCGTTAAAAAAAAAACAGATAAACTACCTATCGTAATTCCACGGATTTTTAAGTTTGAAGTTTACGCCCACTTGTAAAAGCCGCCTTTACGTATCACTATTTTGACGTGTAGTCCGAAATATAACTCAGTGAATGTGTGAATGTAATATTTCCCAACTTGGTTGGCTAGATTGACATCGCGCGGAATGCACGCGTGGCTCTAATCACTTGGGAACTTACCACACGTTCTCGGTAAAATGTACCCAAGCACGTTATGAAGTTGATTCATTAAGGAGTGATGTGACATGACACCATTTACGTACAAGCTGCTATTAAGAGTAAAGTTCACGCATCGCTTTCCATACGGAGTTACGTCACATTTTAAATACAATACAATACATTACACCACACTTTATTGTTATTGTACACCAATAGAAAAATACAAATAACTAGAAAAACTTAAAACTAAAGTATAAAGGCCGGACTTACCGCTTAAAGCGATCTCTTCCAGACAACCTTTAGATGGATCGTTTAAGGAGTCAGAGAGGTTGGCGAACACAATAAATTAATTACATATATCTACTTTAATAAATCAAATGCTTAATTTCAGTACATACATACTAATAAGGTACTATAACAGATAGAATTTACTAAGCTGTAGCTTATACAATAGGTACATAAACGTACACAATACTACATTCTAAAAAACTAAATACAAATACTTACTATTCAATGCTAAATACAACATACTGTTAAACATTACGGATATAGACTAAAATTCAATGAGATGGTAAAGTGGATAAATAATGGTCTTTAATTTGATTTTTAAATACAGCAACAGACTGAACTTGTCTAATTCTAAACGGAAATACCAAGTGTTCGATCAAACTCGGTGAAATTTTGTACGCATATTGCTGAGCCTAATATCTATGCTTCTGGTTCGCAAGTTTTTGATTTATTAATTATTTTATCCCTAAATGTCAAAATAACAATACCAATACAAAACGATTTTTCGAATTACTTTTGAAAATACTTAACTTTACGAAAATCTGGCACACCAGAAGCATAGATATTAGGCTCAAGTATATAAATGCAAATTTTCACCGACTTTGAACACATAGCATTTAAAATATGCTGAAACTACGTTTGTAGGCAATCCGTGAACTCTACTCTTAAAAAGTGCTCGGTTTAGTTAGGTTTAATGCAGATAGATGCAAGCGTCCAATGAATGCATATTGAACAGCTAAGATTTTCATAAACGAAGTCAGCGCTCTCTAACTCATACAAGTAAAATTTTAACAAAAAATAACCGAACCCAATTATAATATATTTATTATTAGGGTATATATATTAAAAAAGATAAAATAATACAACTTTAATACTGCTCGTCAGTTCTCACTGTAATTTAAATGGGACACCACATGAGAAGCACTAGCTTTCCAATATAAAAAAAATCATCAAAATCGGTATACTCTATAGAGAGGTACGAGGTAATACACCCGAAAATACAGTCGAATTGAGATTTCTCTTTCTTGAAGTCGGTTTAACATTATTATTAACATAAATCACCTTTCATCGTGACAGCTGTTACATCTGGCGTTGGTGTGCGTGTAAAAGCACCTTTTTGGAATTCCAAGGTCCCGCGTATAGAGTCGTGAACTGTGCCCAGATAGTATCATTAGGCTCGCCCCTATTACATGGGACCAAATCATACCAGGCGCAATGTGGATGTTTTGACGCCTCTGCCTACCTTTTTGGGGACAGCCGAAGTGACGTAACATTTCTTGAAATATTAGGTTCAAAGTGGTAAAGGCAGTGAACAGCTTGGGAAATTATGTGAAAGTTCTTTGTTTGTGATAATAAAAAAATTAAATATTTTTAGTAACCTTTAAATTTATATCTTAGAAAAATATTTATTAATATAAACATATATCTAGTGACAATTCCACCAATCACATGATGTCGTAAACGCCACGCAGCCCTTCCTAATTTTCAAATCAAATCAAAATTTGTTTATTGCGACACAACAACAATGAGAACCAATACACAAGAAACAACTTAAAAAAATTCGTGCCTAACATAGAGGGAAAACAAAAAGATTACATGATATACAGACTGTCCCCAGAACCACTGAAGCTGGGAGGTAGAGGACCTAGAGGGCTATCTGAATCACCCCCATGTATGTTCCGCGATATTTCGTATTTTCGGAGCTATGCCTTTTTTTTTAATCTTTCACCTATCGCCGAGTACGATGAGATATTTATTTATGGTGACGTGAATTATTGCGGTAGATGCTTTTTTTTTTTTTTATGCTAAGCTGATAGAGAGGCCAATTCAGTATGGTAACATTTACTATCGTTAGATCTTTGAATGGAATAAAAAAAATGCCAAGAAAGATAAAACTACCCAGTATATTCACAACTTCAAGGGCCCTCAAAAAGAAGTTGTGAACATACTGGGCAATTTTATCTTTCTTGGCATTTATTTTTTTCAGTATAAGCTTCAGTATATCACTACTTCTTGGGACACTCTGTATAAATAATGTGGGTAAAATGAGAAAATTCGGCATAAAGTCTGTACACATATTATTACCTATGTGCACAGACGCTGTTTTCCAGTAATTCTCTGTGCTCGATACAAATTATGAGTCTTCAAGCGTCGCTAATTAAGTAAGAAATAAAAATATCATACATTTATTATTATTAAATACGGATTTCCTCAAAGTAACGCCAGAATCTATTAGTTATGCTTGTTTTTTCATTTTAAGAATTAATAATTACTCTTAGGGCCTGTTTCAGAGTGTTCGAGTAAGTGCCGGTTTTACTACCCAGAACATATTTAATAAACAAAACACTATCTTTGCGTTTCACAGTCATCGATTTAGCCTATCCATCGGTTAAAGCTTGAAACGCGCCGCATGTCCACTGTCATTTTTATCATTCAGTTATTTTATGTGTTGCATAGCAACCCGAAACTTTATTAGGACATTCTGAAACGGGCCCTTAGACTTCAATAGGCAAAATTGAAAATATTATTAATTAGATACAGAATGCAACGTCGTAGTTCGCAGTCTCAGATTATAGATTTTTTCTATGATCTGAGTTCGCAGTATTATGAACAATTGTATTCATCGTCGATCAACTGCAAGATTGAAGTCAGTCGCGCGTAACGCAATGACTACGCACCGTAATCGCTGCGTAACCGCTGCGGTCACAATGCGTTACAAAACGGCTGTTATTGATTTTATAGTAATTTGTATTCAATCTGGGTGACGTTGAGGAAATTACGCGACATCTTGTCCAATATTCCGCAGAACCTCAAAACACTATATGGTTTGTCAGGACCATGACTTATGGTAGGTACTTAGGAGTGGTCCTTAAAAAATAGTTTCAAGTTTGCTCAGGATTCCTTGATGATAATAAACCTGCTACATAGGTACCAGAGTAAGAAATACCAAGAAGCGCGTTGAAGTCTTTTGTAGGGTGATTTAGACAATACTAAAAAATGTACGTAGTAAATTGATAATCAGAAGCATGTTATAAATATGTTATTTATAATACATTTTGTAAATGTACTTTTTCTGTAACAAGATGAGTGAGCAGAAGTTCATAGAAGTTTTTTTACAGAGTATGAAACTCCTATGAACTTCTGCTCACTTGTTACTTTGTAAAAAATATACACTTATAATAAATAAATATATATTTTGTTAATTAATAGACTCAGGCGTTATGTTGCGGAAATGCATATTTAATAATAACAAATAATTTAAAAATATTTTCAGAAAACATGAAATTAATATTTAAATAAAACGCATAAAAAATATATCGAGTGACAATTCCGCCTAATATATGGGTGAAAGAGATATGCAAGGATCGTAGCAAGTGGAAATGTGTGGCCTACCCCTACGGGAAAGAGGTGTGTATTAATTATTTGTACCGTTTTCTAAGAAGGAACCCTAAAAATATTGCATCATTGGTATTAAGTTAAAGTTACTAAACCCCATTAAACTCATTTACGCTCCTAACAAAACTTTACCATCAACTTGGCAAATTAATCATAAAATTACTCAAAGAATCTAATTTAACGCAATAAACTGCTATTGTCTTGGTTTACAGTACTTTATCGACCATAATAGAGTACAGGCTTCAATACTTCCGGAAGTAGAACATACTTTCGTTGTTACAACATTATAAATTGCACATAAAAATACTTTGAATACATAATATGTGGCTATAATGTGTAATTTTTGATATAAGGAAGTTTTTCATCTGGGGGCGTTTATAATTTCTCTATAGATAGAAATCGCGATGCAAATCTTATAAGGAAGTTTCTTTTATCTATGGGCGTGATTATTGTCTTGTTATCAAATCAACATGCAAAGCTTCTATGAAAGATTATCACAATATTTATAATAGATTTTGGGTACTATATACTGTGATTTAATTATTATAACAATATCCTGAATTGCACGTAAAAATAGTTCAACTAATGAACATAATATGTAATTTTTGAAATCAGGAAGTTTTTTATCTGTGGGCGTTGAGTATGGCTTAGTTATACAAGTTCATTTAGAAATATTTTGAGTGGAACGATAAAGTAAAAAAAGTATATAAAATGATTTAAGTATACGTAAGTATAATTGGAATACATATTTATACACAGAAATAAAAACATATTACTAATACCATACCTAAACTTTGAAAAATATGAACACAGTTGACACAAATAAATAATTTTACAATACGTGCGGAGGGTTTTTTTTAGCAATTTGTTAGTGTTTTGGAACCTTTATCAAAATTCATGTCTTGGGTCAGGTGACTAACATTTAACTAAGTATATCAGCTAACTGAGGCTGTAGTTATTACCTTTATCTATATCCATTTATTAAAATACTAGTCCTTTCTCTATGCCTACACTAACAAATTATTCGAGCACATTTTCTTTGTCTCGGGCGAGATTCGATCCAACGTCCTCCGATTTTGCGCCATATAATGCCAATGGTTACAAATGGCTAATAGTCGTTCATTGTGGCGTTCTATAGGAGAGGCATTTGTTTAACAGAGGAAAAGTACATTGATTCGGATTAAGTTTGAGCATAGACAAAAGACATAATATGGGAAAAGATCAGTGTTTTGTCTATGGTTTGAGTAAACAAAGCTACGTTTAGGCCTTCGATTCGATTCTCCCCTATACCTTCGGCTCCCATCTTATCGTGAAGATCTTAATGCGATAAATCCTTCTATTGTTACGTATTCGTTCACATTATGTCTATTGTTTACAGACAATATATATATAATATCTTCATGGGTAAATCTCAGCATAACCTCGTAATTGTGCAACTAAAAGAATTTACTTTTTAGTTTTTAATTTAGATATTAAGGCCGCCTTCATTGCAAGTTTTAAATGCCAGGGATATTCTTTTTAGTCTTAATTGACAATTTAGTTTTTAGTTTCGATGTAAATTTGCGCTAACGAGGTGTAAGTAATCGTGTGATATTAGATTTTGATTTTTAAATGTCAAGGAGTGTTTATTTAGAACAGATAAGAGACCTACTTTTTGAAAAACCAGCTTTGCCCCGCGGCTAGGGTTACCATCTGACCGGATAAAGCCGGTCTAGGCCGGATTTTTACGTGTTAGACCGGACTCCGCCCGGATTTTACGTCAGACCGGATTTTTGTCATACTTGCATGTTCTTCCGCCCGCTCAAGCAGGTCCCGCACGCACTGAGCCCGGAACGCAATTTTTATGATGAGCTCGCTGAAAAGCAATGGTGTCTCTTTTTTAATACAATTAACGACAGCTCAAGAGTTACAGAATTTCTGAAGATTTGTCAATATTTCTTTAGTATTTTGCCACACAACGCAAATGTGGAGAGAGTCTTTAAAGATAAAGATAATTTTATTTGCATAAACATCGGTAAATACACAGTAATGCATTGATGTTCAATAAAAGTAAAAGATCCACATGTTTTGCCTTAAAAAGGCGTACAAACATTCGAGATACAAAGGCATGCAGGTAGATTTAGCAGTCAAACATAATGTGAAGAATAATAATACAACTTTACTCTCATGATATACTTTTCTCTCATGACTTCTCAGTGGACCAAAGAAAGAAACAGACTTTCAGTGGAGTCGGTGAGAGCCATATTGCTTACGCAATATAACTATAAACACGTGACGTGTGAACAATTTTATTGCGAAATTGCTGGAAAAATCAACTTTTTGCATGCGGTTGCTAGCAACCAGAAATATGGGTCTAAATAATATAAGCAAATAAAAAGGTTTTTTTTTTTTTATGCCTGATAGGTTAGCCTTTGACCACTATCTCACCTGATGGTAAGTGATGACGTGATCGAAGACGTTGTTCAGGCTAACCTAGAATGACTTAACGTACTTTAATACTATGATTTTTATTTAATACAGGACCGGACTTTTTTTCAAAATCAGGATTTTTAGACATGTCTGACAGGATTTTGCATTTTTAGGCCTGGTAACCCTACCCGCGGCTTCACGCGCGTAGACGATGATGAAAAGTGATGATGAAGTTGAAAAATATCCTGTGTTACAGGACCTATCACCACCCATCCAACTCATGACCGCGATGGACTTTGCTTAACTTTACTGATCGTTAAGCTAAGGACTACGAGCGCTTCAAATATCTCCTATCTATCCTCTGATCCAATCTCACCTGATGGTAAGTATTGATGTGGTTGAAGATGGTAAACTCACTTAACTAACAGGTCTCTTACGCAAGAAACCGTCTTGGTGGATACCACCGCATTGTCAGATATTCTGCTTCGATGCAGTCAAGCAAGCAGTACTGTGTATAGGCGTGAAGGGCACTGTAGCAAGTGAAACTACTGTGTTAACGAGATATAATAACCAAGGTCTCGGAGTGACAAGTGCAGTGTCAAGCAGAACGACAAGTTCAACTGTTATCGACAAGCATGTCGTTTACAATCAGGCGTGCAATATGTCCGTCTAGCAACTACAAAATATAAAAAAAAAGTACTTAAATTGGAATCTGCTCTTAAGGTAAACTGGCCAGTCAGTTCTCAATACCAACATCGTAGGGTGACCATTCCCTTATTTGAGGATTTAGGTCCAGAACAAAGCATGATATCGATTGACCTCTTTATTATCTAGGTTTGTATCGTAAGTTTGTATCGAAACATTATCTAAAGTTTTTGAGGCTCATAACTTTCAACTTGATTATCTTTTTTAAATTTCGTCATCATACAAGCCTAGATAATGCCGTGATCAATCGGTATTATGCTTAATTCTGGACCAAAAGCTCAAATACGGGAGTGATTTGAAGCAGTGATAGCTCAGTGGCTTTGGCTATGGACTGCCGCGCAGCAGGTCCATGGTTCGAATCCCGCCGCGGGCTTGAGCTTCACCGCATGGTGGAAGGGCATTTTTGCGAATGCCCGCCTGGCTAGCGACCACCCTCAAGTTGAAAATCTGTCGCCAAGCACCTAACGGTGTGTTCCGGCAGCTGTCCTTGAGAGCCAGTCATTCTAGGTTAAGCCTGTTAACACCTTCAACCACATCATCACTTACCATCACGTGAGATTGTGGTCAAAGGCTTACCTATCAGCAATAAAAAAAAAAAAAAAAAAAAAAAAAAAAAGTGATCACCCACGTCGTTTGTATGGAGAAGTGACCGGCGAGTTCAACCTTAACGGCAGGAACACACCGATTAGAGTATGGCGACTGTTTCTATATCTGAGCGTGGTAGCTAACCAGGCGGGTTTACGCAATAATGCCCTACCACCATGCAGTGAACTCAAACACGGGGAATTAGTAATTTCTCATGTATTCTTTTAATGCGATGAAAGAATCAATCATAATGTCCAAAAGCAGATGAATCATCCGTTGTGTTGTGATATTGTAACCGACTTCAAAAAAGGAGAAGGTTCTCTGTTCTGTTTTTTTTATGTTTGTTACCTCAGAACTTTTGGCTGGGTGAACCGATTTTGATAATTCTTTTTTGATTTGATAACTGATGCTGGTAGTCCCATTTAATTTTCATCAAAATCGGTCAAGCCGTTTTTGAGTTTCACTCCAGTAACTGAAAGATATTTTCCAATGACTGACAATCGAGCCCGTAAGTAGCAAAGAGCACTAAAAAGGGTAAAACATTTTTTTAGCCGAAAATTGGAACTGAATTCAACGCTCAAAAGTGTGAAATAACTTGTCGAAGTCGGTACCTTACGCACAATATTATGTTAATAGGTGCTATTGAACTATCATAATACCAACTTCAATAAGTTATTTCGCGCTTTTGAGTGTTGAAGTCGGTTCCACTTTTCGGTATTTTTTTTGACATCTGCCTGTTCTGACTCCCCAATCTCACCATGTCATTAAGCCATTTTGCTAGTCAGATAAAAACTAGTAACAAAATCGATAATTTTGTTCTATTGTACTATATTTAATGCCTTTTGTATTTTAGCTAACTAACCCAATTTTGGTGCCAAGGACAGTAAATTAATTATATCTAACTGCGAGTATAAACCAAGCACAATATTATATCGCTCGTTACCTATTGTTATGGTGAACCGTAAAAAATGGAAAGGCTTAATAATAGGTTACGAGTTACGAGGTAACCGAGGTCAGCCCACAGAATTGTGATCTTCCTAGTGAAACGGAACGGTTGTTGTACCAAAGTATTTACAGAGTTGGTAGTTCGTCCCGATTAGATGTCTTTGGATGTACGATGTTCACAAACTTTGGCTTTAATCTAATTGATGAGAGAACTTTCTATCATAGCCTAAATATACCCAGAAAACTTTATATTATTAAGTCTAAGGAGGAATCTCCTTTGCGTCGGGCCATTATAAAAGGCTTATTTTGCCAAATAATAGAAAAACTAAATAAAAATTAATGGATGAAACACGGCATGAACTTGCTCAGTTTAATTTGAACAATCAATCAAAAATATAACAGAATATTATTATATTATTATATAAATGACAGGCAAAACATACAAACAAGACAGTATTACTAAGACCGTCCGGTTACGCTAAAACCACGCTTGGCCACAGATTATTGAAAAAGAAAACGTAGGTATGTGTACCACAGACCAATATGTGTACCATGACTGCGACTCTTGGCCCGGACGTCTTGTAAACAAGACGGGGTCTATTGCCCCCAAACCACCAACACCAAACTACAACCGACGGCAATGGATAGAAAGTTGAATGCTATATTTTTTGAAGATGACATTCTGGCTAGAATAACCGGCAACCTAATGGCTTCTTGCTGTATCTTACCGGATATACCGCTTCAAGAAACTCTACGTTGGGCGGATATAACAACGTATCAAGTATATGCGAAAAACCTTCATTGTGGTGTCGAGAGGTACAATGATAAAATGTCAGATGGAAGAGCACTTCGGTGTATATAATACAGATGTGTTAGGAGATTCACAGACAGGACCTAACGTATACTAAGAGGTTCAAGAAATTTGCTCCTATTGGGGTCATTGATAATCCGGATAGCTCTGCAAATCTTCACTTGATGGAGGCTCTGAGCCTAAGTTGGGAGTAATACTGCACATGAAGCGGACTTGAGCTTTTACAACAAAATTTACTCGGTATTAAATATTTCCTGGTCTATACGTGACGTCATGGCGTGTTGTGCTTTGAAACTGACTGTTTAATTCAGTGCTATGGGCGCGGCATTATAAACAAGTGTCAGGTTTGAATCTTACGTGCTATAAGGTTTTCTTACAAAAATGGTCAGTAGAAGTCCGGAGTCTTGAACTGTGAAAGGTAAAAGCTACGGCTCTTCCCCTTTTTAATAGAAAATAAAAATATCTAGTAGTTTCAGTTTATACAAAAGTAAAGTATTATATATAAAGCATTCTTCGAGGCATGTCACAACATTGGAAATTCACGAGAGGAAATATTATAGTCATGTGCGGGATACGACATTTCCTCTCGTCAATTTGTAATTATGTAATATCATATAAGTATCTAGTATAAACTTTCCAGTTTATCAACAAACCAGCCTGAATGCTTTTAGGAAATGATAACCAGTAGTCATGAGTCATGAGGTTAAGAGCTCCATTTAAGATTAGCGATTAAGTTGAAATTATTAGACCAATAAAATACTTACTTCATTTCAAAAACTCATGTTATCAACAATTCAATTAAGCTAGGTTAAATATTTTTGATTCGATGTCTGAATTTGAATGGATGTGTAGGTATAGAATTAGTGTTTTTGTATCACAACTACTGTTTTCGAATGAATTGTAAACCAGAAACCCTGATCCTTTATTACTTATACACTTCTTAATACCACTTCAGCTATATGCATTATACAAGCGTATTGATGATTTGTTATTTTTAAACTCTCACTCGAGTAAGTACGCGAGTTTTTGACGAAACGTTCTGCACATGGTTCGCCAAGCTGTTTTATATATTTCCCGAAGCTAAACAGTGAATATTCAGCGATCTAGCATTTTAAAGATACCTAAACCAATTTTATTTTCGCACAAAATTAAGACTACTTTTGAGATGAGTTAGTGACCTTAAACCTTAAAGGCATTCATATACAATTAAAAGTGCATTTTAAATTTAAAATAGATTTCATGGATTAATAAGTTAACAGTATTTTAATGAGCATATTTTAAGCTAAATATTTTAATAAATAGATTGAATGAATAAAAATCTAATAGAATTTCGAAATAAAAAGTTAAAGATATGTTAGTATTGTATTAATAGATGAAAAAAGAGTTTTCATCCCACCATCTCGGAAAGAGTATTTTTAGGGCCGGTTTCAGAATGTTCGAATAAGTTCCGGTTTTACTACCCAGAACATATTTAATAAATAAAACACTATCTTTGCGTTTCACAGTCATCGATTTAGCCTATCCATCGGTTAAACCTTGAAACGCGCTGCATGTCAACTGTCATTTTTATCATTCAGTTATTTTATGTGTTGCGTAACAACCCGAAACTTTATTAGGACATTCTGAAACGGGCCCTTAATCTTCAATATCTGAGTGGAAAAGCCGTTTTTATTCTCTAGAGGATAAAGTAAATTGAATTTAGAACATCGTGTGCACTAAGTTTGTGAATAAAAAAAAACATTAAACCTATTTACTGCTACCTCTATGGTGCCGAATATATCATACAACTTTTTTTTAATTTGTTAAAAACTCAGACTCGGAACCTTCTTGGGTTTTTTTCACCTCGTGCTCTTTTGATTCCCTCGCTAACGCTCAGGATTCTAATTTTTAATCACTCGCTGCGCTCGTCATTCAATTTTAGTATCCTTCGCTTGCTCGGTCATCAAAATTGAACACGCGGTTAAAAGCAACTTTGCACTCTTGTATGTATAACAAATAACTATAGTTAAATACTTAGATTTACATCAGAAAAAGTAAAACAGCTTGCTTGAGTTTATATTATATAGTCACTCGTATAAATGGAATAATTTAAAGTGAATGATTAATACGTAGTAAGAATACAGAGGATAGTTCAAATTAAGTAATTGACGTAGTATTTTATTTCAGACCGAGTCACGTTTAGACCCGAAAGTAAGTTGGTTTGCTCTAGAGATCGGATGGCTTGTTATAGTAAACTTAACGATATTTTAAGGCGGATTTTTATATATCTGTTGGGGCAATATATCAAAAAACATTTATTTACCTATATATATTTCTACTTGTTACGCAAAGCTGCATAGTTGTTATTTGGTGCAAGTACTTTTAATCTGCGGAAGCGAAGGATTCCAGGGTTGAACCAAGAACGAAGCGACTGGTTCAAATTATATAATCTTGAGCGTACCGAATGTTTCAAATTTACAAGATAACTTTGCTGCCAAGCGCAACGCACATTTTCCACTTCACTCTTGGGAGGAAAATGCTATAAGTGCGATTAAAACAGCTTAAATAATGTATTAAACTTGCGTATGTAGTGAAAAATAAAATTAAAATTAGGTACTAACATTGATAATATTTGAAGTAAATTATTTTTTCTGGAACTTTTATAGAGGTTCAAATTTCAAAAACCTTAGCAACGCTAGCGGATAAAATGCACTTTTCCACCCAGATCTTGAATGATAAACAACACCTTTCCTAGTTTGTAAGGTCAAAATATATTACTTATTTAGTAAAATTATAGTCTTAAGTGCCCTAAGACTTCTGCCTCTCGTCGGGTCTAGGGGCTCCTACATATATGTAGTACAATAAAAGTACAATAAATTTGACTATAAAAAGTAACAAAACACACAAAATATGGTTTTATGACAGGCCACCTGTCTGACATCTACCCTCGGGAAAGCACAGCCCTCCATTATAATAATTAAGAAAAAGTAACTCGTAAATATTTTTTTACTTGTAAATAATCAGAAGATCAAGTAATATATTTATATAATACTTGATCTTCTATTCCTTACATCTAATCTTTTACGTTTTTAAAGTCACTCGGATTGTTCGGTCTATTCCGCAATAGACCGAACAATCCGAGTTCCGCATTTGTAATGTATGTATCTATCAACGGCATAAAATGTCAACAATTCATTACTGCACCTAATTATTTCGTAGTACTTATTCTATTAATAAAGCTAGTCAATCCAATAAATAGAAAACAATAATGTATACAACAATCACATTACACAAAATAAGAACAAACTCAACAGAATAAAACTCACCTTTTCACTCCAGCACAACACTTGCCAATAATCCAAAAAATAAAAAGAAACCACCAACTGTCGACGATTTAAAATTCGAACACAGCACTAGACAAAGAATATAGCGCGTGCGTCAACCGCAATATTTTGCTAGGCACTGCGCGGGCGCACCGAAATGCCGACTTTTAGATTGGAAAAGCTGAACTTTTGCGATGTTCAGGGTCTGCAAAGCGAGGTTGTGGGTCGTGGTGAATCACCGGTCAAGCGTGACGGGATGATGACAGTTTTTTTTTCTTGAGTGTGTTTTGTAGCGATTACAGCTGGGAGTGCTGGGACCAATGAAAACAACAGGCGTCCTCGGGTTCAAATTCAGACGCGGGCGCGGGCGAGTATTTGTATAATATCCACCGTCGAACACAAATTCTGTTGCCAACGTTGTGTACCAGCAGCTTTTGCTGCCAAACAATCTCGACCACATCCTCACTGACCAACAAGTGAGATTAGTAGTGAAAACCTAATTATTAATAATAGCCTAACAAGTTACCACAGTAAAACAAAATAGAAAGTATTAAATACTATCTAAACCTTGTTAACAAGTGCCCAAAAGTCAATCTCATTCTCATTCACGAGCTTTCGCATTTTAAATATATATAAGTATGTGATAATTAATAATTAATATTTGATATTTTTTCATCACACTTGCACATAAAAAATATCTAAACATACAGGTTAACTTGGCCGTAATGCTCCATATAAAACCCTCGAGCTTTCTTTTTGTCATGAAACCCAAGGTCAATTAGTTTTTTTTTTATTTATACCACAGCATACAGGTCGTGCAAGTTCAAGCAAGGATTTTACACGCAATTAAAAAAATATCTTAAAATGTTATCTAAACAGGAATTTTAATGCAATGTCACTACATATTACTTCAATACTCAACTAATGTTCTTAATAATCGATTTTAATAGTTTTTTGTATCAAAACGTCGATTTTTTTTTACACTCCGTCATGTCTGTATACCTACGTAAGTATTTGCCCTTAACGTTTCTGAACGAAACATTTGTATAATCTGTGGTGAAGGCATAGAACATATAATAATTGGTGTAGGCAAAAAGTCCGCTTATAAAAAATTAAGTATTTCGAAATAATAGGTATATATTTCTATTTATATACTGACTTGTTTAATAAAGCTATAATTTTTAATTATTTAAATATGATGAAAAACATTGTATGTTTCTCGTGCGGTACGAGAATTACGAACCTCGACTCAGAAAGCTATCATCATCAACAGCCACGAGGATGTCGATGATGATGGGCATTTTAGTATCAAACAAAACTTGACATGGGTAAATGAAGGAATGAAGAGGCATGTGAAGATACGACGAGTTTAATGAACCTACTGGATCCAATCATTTGCCTGATCGCTGTTGTAATGAGAGAGGCGATAAAAAGTAATTTTGTTAGGTTGATGCTATAATTTGCTTTATTATTAAGGCCACATATTGCATGTAAGTCATGTAATATCTTTCTGATCATTTCCTCCGTAAAAGGCTAATTTATTCACTGAAAATAGATTTATCACTATTTTGGTGGTTGAATTTAGTACATATCAATATATTTGACACATACAACCTCGCTGCGCAAAAAATACTAGATGCAAACTTCTTGTGTAAATAATACTCGACATAGAAACTCCAAGGAAATAAATATCCCTTCACAACATACATCCTAATCACTAAGTACATAGTATAAACAAAGTCACTTCCCGCTGACTGTCTGCCCTATGTGTTCTTAAATCTATAAAACATCACAACTAATTTTGATGTTTTTTTTTTAAATAGATAGAATGATTCAAGAGGAAGTTTTATACATATATACAGGGTTATTGGAAAAATGCTAACAACCTCTTTGGGTTCACTTCTGCTAGTCTTAATAAACATTTTGAGAAAAAAAATTGTCTAGAAATAAAAAATTTTTTGTTATATTTTTTTTTATTTCTTTTTGTGTTTTTTTAATGGTTTTTTGACTGAGTAGGTACGAGGACACCTGATGTTAAAATTCTCTTGTACCTGTAATGGATTATTTCATAATTTTTATTACTTTGCTCGATGTAAATATTCAAAACTCTATTCAAAGGGAGTACGTCACGCTCTAGTGTTGCCACAGGGGGAGCACTTGGCTCAGAGTAGCATTATTATAAAAAAATATATATGTCAAACTGTTTATTAGGACTAGCAGAAGCCAGCCCAACAATAACCCTGTATAATAGATACATAATATACTAAAGATATAATGATAATTTTTGAGATTTCAAATGTGAAGTCGTAAATATACACATTTTTTTTGCGCTTAGGTACATTGCAAACGTTGGCAGAACCCTATGAGATACGAGAAGTAATGGCTTATTTACGCAGTACAGCATTAATCTTTATTCAATTAGGACCATAAATATATTGTGCGTTTAATATAGATCAATATGGCCCTATGAAACTCGTTATTTAAATAAATCTTTTCGAGGATATTACAGATTATTTAGTAGGTATCAGCATTGCACCCGTGCGAAGCCGGGGCGGGTCGCTAGCAATAATAATAAGAAAAGCAGTTGTGATTCAGTATTTAGAATCCTTGAGTTGGTTGTGATACATCTATGGCCCTTGATTTAAATCTGTCCTTTATTCACGAATTGCATAGTATACTATTCGCCCTTAGTGAATATTTTGATGTCATAATATGTACCTTTTCCGCGTGAAATTTAATGACAACGAGCTTCTTTGCTAAATCGAAAGTTTTCTAAAACAAGTATAAATTAACTTTTATTTTTATTTTTATTAAACGTTTTAACGTTTCATTAAAATTAAAAATTCTTATTTTATATATTTATGGAATCGTTTTTAAAGCCCTTCATTAATGATACCCCACTCAATGGGTTTGGAAGAAAAATAAGTTATTTCACAATAGCGGATTTGAGACAGCCTATTTAGTATAACCTATTTATTTATTCAGTTTGTTATTTTTATTATTTTTTATGTACCTGTCACTTGCGCTATCAAAACGAATCTAGCAGAATCTCATTCATTATTAGAAGTTATGGTGGAATAAAGAAACTCACAAACATACATACCTACATACATACATGAATCCTGAAAACACAACACTCACACTTAGCCAGTCGTGTAATAAATAAAACGTAATCTACTTCTAACACTTGAAAACAAGAAATAATTTGTTGTAGTCAGTACCTTGCTGATTCACCTTTGAACTCCCACTTTCATAGCCCGACTTCTACAAGTGATTTTCGTACTAGAAGACAGTTCTGTTATTATTTTAATTTTTCCCTTTTAAGATGTACACACTGCTTCCAAGATAGGTTTCATGAAGTTTCATCCACCCAAATTACAGCTGGCCATTGACAAGAGTTGCTATTACCATGTCATACATGTATAAGCATGTTGGAAATATTTTTTTTAGTTATTACTTATTATATATTACTTTAGAGTGCGCTCTGATAATAACATTGTTATGAACCCTATAACAAAGGTTTGATTTTCATTGCGCCGCCGACAACCTACTACAATTTAGCTTAGTATTACATACACTCATAAAAATAGCATAATATATTTTAATCAATATTGCTAGTAACGTGTTGATTATTTTGACAACCTTCTAACAAATTCGACCTTTCCGCGCTACTCGAATAGGCGCTAGCAATATTGTATGGACCACGGATTTAGGCCTAAATCCGTGGTATGGACTTTAATACAATTGCCTGTAGTTTTAGCCATCAGCAATTTGCTTTGATAATCCAGTCGAATTTAGTTAAAAAAATATTCAGATGCTAAAATATTTTTTCTTTACATACTTTACAAAACTGATCTTATTAAATTACTCGTATAGTTTGAGGAAAGCACGTTGGTCCGCAAATACAGCAGGACTGGCCACGCTGTGATGGCCTAGAGCTTTGTTTATATAGGTAAATTTATTAGGGAAGCGCCCTTCTAATGGGAAGCTTCACGCCTGTCTATCCAATACAGTTGCGTTGTCACTGTTCTCATTCTGCTTGACACTGCTCTGCATCTTCACTTCACTTCGAGTCGTTAGTTTTAGGGATGCAACCGATTACGATACGATTAATCGGCGATAATTAGTCCGATTACGATTAATCGGGAAACCCGATTAATGATACGATTATTTTCCAATTACCGATTAATTTATCTACCTATGGCACAATTTCCTGAAATTCATTAGTAACACACTTTACTGACGACACATGCATAAATATAGCTTTTTGTCTTGATCAAAGGGTTTTTACTCCTGTAGTGTTCCCTGACCTACAAGTACCTGTACATACAAATGTGACGCAGCGTACGTGTTGTTCGTGATTTGGTTAAATGCTTGTTAGTTGGAAAAAGAAAGAAAAGACTATTGAAAATGATAGGTATTATTGTACAACAGCTTGGATAATACATTTTCATTTTTCACACATTGATAATCGGAATCGGAATTGCCAATTATTGATTTCGATAATCGTAATTGGAATCGTCATCGGCAAATTGATAATCGTTGCAATCGTAGTTCATATCTCTTGACTCCCAAGTAATTTCACTTGCCACAGTTCCCAGCACACCTAAACAAAAGTGATTGCACACTACAGCTCCGAGGCAGAATATTTGATACTGTGGTGATACCCATCAAGACATTCTTTTTAAAGAGACCTATCACCTGGTAGAACTGCTAAGGGCTTATAAATCCTTCAATTGGAGCTCGTGAAAGACGACTGCGGTTAAAAAAAATGCCTAAAATGAGCAGCATGCCATTCACGTCGATGTTGATGTACATCGGGCTAACATGAGGACTTATTATAACTTAAGGCCCCAATTACCAGAATGGTAATGGGTATAAGACCACGACAGCATCCTCAAAGAGGCCTAACCTCAAGCAAGCGTCCAGCTTTCAATTTTGCCCGTGTTGTATTGAAGGGGAAGGGGAAATTATTAAGGCACAGACAGCACAGATAAATATTTATCATGTAAGATAGTTGAATTAAGCAATACCCATGTTGCCCCCTATCCCCATCCGAGCTGTACACATATGTGCAGGTTATTACATAAAGTAGAAAGCGGCCGCGCCTCACACCTGCGCCCGTTATCAATGCTATCAGTACTAGACCTGATTAGGTCTATGTTAATTAGGCACGTATGGTGTTCGTTAAATCTATTTGAATCTGTAATTAGGTGACAGCAGTGAATTTACAGTTCTAATTGTGTGATTTAACTCGACGATCTTATCTAACCTAAACAAGCCAAAACTATATATATAAGCTAAACCATTTAGAGGAAAAATATTTTTCGGCGAACCGTGCTCTCTGCGAATAGTGTTTCTGAATACCGTGCGGGGGCGATTTTATTATTTGTTTTATTTTAAAGGTCAAAATCTATCTATCTAATCTAATGCGGGAATTGAATCCGAGAACTCAAGATTCTAAAGCGATGCTCGATACGGTTTTCATCACACGACCGAGAAGGCTTTATTTTTAATATTACATACTATGATACATAGTTGAAAGGTTGACTATACTAAAAAAAAATCACTGGATGACCTTCAATACTTTTAATATGATACTTATTGTGTGCTTCTGAGTCTCTGTGATGCTTTCCTGGTACCAACTTCTCTCTGAAGGCATTTTGTGCAAATGATAGTTCATCATCATCAGCCGGAAGACGTCCACTGTTGAACAAAAGTCTCCCCCACAGAACGCCACAATGAACGGCTATTAGCCGCTTGTAACCATTGGCTACCCGCGGCTTTAACGATGTCGTCAGCCCATCTAGTGGGGGCCTACCAATGATGGTTAGGTATTAAAAATTGTCTAGATATTATGGTTTGGCCTCTCAAAATCATTTATTTATAAACTGTATGTCAATCTTTCTTATCATGACTTTTGCATGGTGGTAGGGCATTAATGCTAGCCTGGCTAGCTACCACTCTTAAGTAGAAAATCTGCCGCAAAGCACCTAACTGTCACATGCCTATGAGACTCTACAACTTAATATGTCTCAAGGTGAAGGGCGCAGTACAGTTGGTTACTTGTAACGAAATGTTATAGGCAGAATGTGTATTCATTTATTTGGTATATTTGAAATAAAGATTTGATTGAACACTTTATTTCTTTATGTGGTAAGATCGCCTTTTACGGTCGATTGTGGCCATTTCTATATTAATTTAGCTAGTAGATGTGGGAGCGATCGCGTGCGCAAGCGCATTGTCGTTGTATTGTGTTGTCACATAGTTAATTGTTGTTAACACATTGTGGGTTTTGAAACTTAGCCTTTGGAAAAATTGTTCCTAGTTACACCAAAAAGTTGCTGTGTTTATTCTTAAGTCATCAAAGAGTGTGTCTCAGTTACTCAACAAAAAGAAACAAACCAATTAGTATTTTCAGATTCATGAGTTTTTTACACGACTGCCCAAAAAACAGTTATGTTTTCGGGGTATTCATGTATGTATGTATGTATGTTTGCGAGTTTCCGTTATTGATTCGTCTCGATAGTACAAGATACTAGGTAGGTAAAAATAAGGCTGGCTGATTTTAGACGATATATTATGAGACATGAAAAAATTATTCTCTCAAACCCATTGAGTGGGTATCAAAATGAAGAGTTTTAAAAAAACTTTTCCATATATATATAACTTGCAGTTTTCATTCAATAGAACGATATAATGTTTAACGTAAATAAATAACTTGCATTCAGGTTTTTTACTTTTTTAATAAAATTATACTAGCTTTCCGGGCGCGGCTCCGCCCGCGCGTATGTCGGTTATCGCCCAAAAACATTAACCTCTTTTTGCGCAGTCGGATAAAAACTATCCTATGTTTTTCCCCGGTTTCAAACTATCTCCATACCAAATTTCATTCAAATCGGTCCAGTAGTTTTGGCCTGAAAGCGTAACAGACAGACAGACAGACAGAGTTACTTTCGCATTTATAATATTAGTACTGATAAGTTATAGGATCCCCTATGCCGAAGGTATTTATATGAGTACCTAGCCAATGCTTCGCGTCAATTTTCACAAATATCAGTAGTTTTGGCCTGAAAGCGTAACAGACAGACAGACAGACAGAGTTACTTTCGCATTTATAATATTAGTACTGATAAGTTATAGGATCCCCTATGCCGAAGGTATTTATATGAGTACCTAGCCAATGCTTCGCGTCAATTTTCACAAATATTTTGGCATCTTGGGCTGATATAATATAAATTACTACTCCTTTTTCTGTCTACAGTAACCAGCTATGAAAAGTGACTTCTTTTTCGTAACCACTTACGAATGGAATACATTTTTAACCAACTTCCAATAGAGAAGGTTCTCAATTCGTCTGTTTTTTTGTGTTTGAAAATTCGTTGTTTGTCGCTTGGTCCCATTTTAAATTTCATCAAAATCGTTCAAGCCGTTTTTGAGTTACTTACAATAAAATACCTGAAAAATATTTACCTATCTTGATGATATAGTCCTTAACAATGAATCATAATCGATCCCGTAAGTAGCAAAAAGTCCCGTAAGGTCACTAAAAAGTGTGAAAAATTTTTTTTTTGCAAAAAATGGAACCGACATCAACACCCAAAAGTGTGAAATAACTTGTCGAAGTCGGTACCATGCGCACTATATATTGTGATAATAGGTACTCTTGAACTATCATGGTACTGACTTCAACAAGTTATTTCGCACTTTTGGGTGTTGAAGTCGGTTCCATTTTATGCAAAAACAAAAGTATTATAAAAAGAAACGTGGGTTTCACACATTTTAGTAAATATTATGGGGAACTCACAATCATTGTAATTTGTAAGGTGCGAAATATTTTACCTTTGGCTATTTGCCTAATGTGCAGCAACACCCTACTACATGTTCCATCGATGTAAGTTTAATCCGGCGCAAATAATCCTACTCTTTGTTTTTGTGCTAAACATCACAAATGTTTACAAAAACCGCTTATATAAGTAATCACCGAAAGAGTTTTTAATAAAACCTTCGCCTTGAATAGCTACCGGTGTTGCTCAAGCGTGGCAAAATATAATTATATATAACTTATTTTGTTTATATTTATAATGATAATTTGTAGTTTTTTGTAGGAAGCTAGAAAAAGTTGGAACTAAGTACGTACTTAAGCTAACGTTCTTGCTTGAGGTCACTGATGGGTAGATGTCCGAAGGAGGTCAAATGTGCCTAATTAGTATCTGTTTTCTAAGGTACCGTACATTCTATAAAAATGAAACCATTCCCATTATCATTGTCATATAGAAACTATCTATATATAATTATAACTAAAGTGTAACAACAGATATTTCTGACTAAAATTAACATATAAAACATAAAATTACTACAAACTAATCCAATATTCCGCTACCATTAGGCAGTGTTCCCAAAATGCTGGCCGCATTGCCACGTTGTATGGCAATGCTTATCCTCTGTCCAAAGTATATGCCAGCATTTTGGTCACAAGTAGCTAGTAATATATAATTTGTGTTATTATATTATTAATATTACTTCGGTGGAGCAACCCATGCGACGAAATTAAGTATACTAACCTCGGTAGTGGTTACATATTTGAGCCGTTTGGTGTAGAGACGTTGGGTCCGTGGGGACCGGGAGCTCATCGCATAACTTTTGAGCGTTTGGTCGATGTGACGCGTGATCGAAATTGTAGGCAACTTATTTGGCCCAACGAATATGCATTGCAATTCAACGGGGCAATCCTGCGAGCGTGCTGGACACGTTGCCACATGGTAGTGGGTTGGAGCATTTGGACTCCCTGTGAGTCTGCAATAACTTGTAGATAAATGTTTTGTAGTAAAATTTAGTAGTTGTAGTGTTGTATATAGTACGTAGTTTTGTTAGTATAAGCATAAGTAATCCCATTTATATACGTAAACTGTCATATATCTATTATTTATTATTATTATCAATGCAGCACACTCCTAAAGTCAAATCCCAACTCCACTCTCTTTCTGAATAGACTTTATAAGTTATTTTAGGAATATAAATAGTGTTTTCAATATTTCAAGCCCAAACTTTACCATCTTAGTTGTAAAAACATGTTAAAATTTTGATTTTTCCGCCGTAGCACTTCGTCACAATAATAATAGTCAATATTCAATATAAAAAAATATATTACTTAATTAATTATTTACTATTAATTTGAGATCAACATTTATTCAAAATAATTATTAAATTGCTCACACTTTGTGCTCCAATAGTTTGTAAAATATGTTTTCACTTAGCACGCGACAGTGTTTGTAATCATATATAGAAATACTTATGAAATGCTTTTCATATTTAATATTTTCATTCTTCATATCTATGTTTAGTAAAGATTCATTGGGCCAAATAAAAATGAATTTAAAAGGGCACCGTAAATCATTGCTTTCACTTGCACACTATTGCTGTCCCTGGTGTAACAATTTCTGGCGCCATTTAGTTTTCTAATTTAGATTTATTTACGCTTGAATCTATTATCTCAATAATATAAAATTGTACAACATTTAGCTTGACAGATGACAGGCAAAGGTTTGTATCATTTTCTGTCATCTGTCATGATAACCGAACATGATAATCCTAGGTTTCCGTACAAACAATGAAAAAATCGGCCAAGTGCGAGTCGGACTCGCTCGCGAAGGGTTCCGTACCATTAGCTATACAACATTAGACTTATATATCATATCAACATATTGTAACCTCTTTTTTTAACGTGGACTTTTTTAACGACTCGCACTTGGCCAACTTTTTGTGTTTGTTGTTATAGCGGCAACAGAAATACATCATATTCTGTGAAAATTTCAACTGTCTAGCTATCACCGTTCTTGAGAAACAGCCTGGTGACAGACGGACGGACAGCGAAGTCTCAGTAATAGTGTCCCGTTTTTACCCTTTGGGTACGGAACCCTAAAAACCTGAAAAAAATCCCATGGTGGGAGATTGGCAACATAGGCATAGTTCACGTAATTCCAAATTTGAACTCCAAATATCTATTATCTCTCACAGAGCGAAGCTAATCCTATTTGTACACTAGAAAAATTACAATATTGCTCCACAAAATATCAAATACTAAATTACCTAATACCTCTAATCGTAGTAAAAGCGACCTCCTCTATAATGCGTACCTTGACGGGCACTTGGAATATTTGATCAAACATTTGCTCTACTTGGACAAACTGTATAACAATTATGATATACTAGCTTTCCGGGCGCGGCTCCGCCCGCGCGTATGTCGGTTATCGCGCGAAAACATTAACCTCTTTTTGCGCAGTCGGATAAAAACTATCCTATGTTTTTTCCCGGGTCTCAAACTATCTCCATACCAAATTTCATTCAAATCGGTCCAGTAGTTTTGGCGTGAAAGCGTAACAGACAGACAGACAGACAGAAAGACAGACAGACAGAGTTACTTTCGCATTTATAATATTAGTACTGAAGTACTGATATAGTGCGGCGCATTGAATGGAAAATATGGTACCTGCGGGTAGAAGACGTAATGGCGATTCAGAAAAATACATTTTATGCACAGTAAAAGTCCCTCGGTTATTAACCATTTCACCCATTGTGACTCGTTTTGGTGACACGAAGGACTCCAAATGAAGGATTATTTTTTTCCCGGGTCTCAAACTATATCCATACCAAATTTCATTCAAATCGGTCCAGTAGTTTTGGGGTGAAAGCGTCACAGACAGACAGACACACAGAGTTACTTTCGCATTTATAATCAGTAGTCAGTACTAATATTATAAATGCGAAAGTAACTCTGTCTGTCTGTCTGTCTGTCTGTCTGTTACGCTTTCACGCCAAAACTACTGGACCGATTTGAATGAAATTTGGTATGGAGATAGTTTGAGACCCGGGAAAAAACATAGGATAGTTTTTATCCGACTGCGCAAAAAGAGGTTAATGTTTTCGCGCGATAACCGACATACGCGCGGGCGGAGCCGCGCCCGGAAAGCTAGTAATATTATAAATGCGAAAGTAACTCTGTCTGTCTGTCTGTTACGCTTTCACGCCAAAACTACTGGACCGATTTGAATGAAATTTGGTATGGAGATAGTTTGAGACCCGGGAAAAAACATAGGATAGTTTTTATCCGACTGCGCAAAAAGATGTTAATGTTTTCGCGCGATAACCGACATACGCGCGGGCGGAGCCGCGCCCGGAAAGCTAGTATTATATAGTACTGATATGACCGTGACAGTTTAAAGACACATTTTTCAATCTGTTTTTGCATAATATTCCTGGATAGATACGCTATCGAATGTAGGTAAACTACGTAGTGTTAAATTCTCTTTGGGTAAGCTATGAGTTGTGCAGCCCATGCATAGTTTTTTTAAAACAAAGATCTAAGTCAAATATGTTTCGCTTACTACCCTAAGTTTAACCTAAGGTGGTGTAAAATGAATAAAATTTGGTCACATGAGTGCAAAGTTAAGGCAAAACATGTCTGTTTCATTAAGATTCCGAAATGGTAAAGTATCACTGTATTTCTAGCATTGAATACAAAATAAATTCCTGTTACAATAAGTCAAGAGCTTTTTTCTAAACTATGTACGACTTTCCAGCCGCGTCTCCGCCGCCCGCGCGTATTTCGGTTATTGCGCAAAAACAATAAACACTTTTGCGCAATAATAACAAATATTACCGAGCGCACGATCGACACAGTCTCGATCGTGCGCTCGGTGAGTCAATACCTCCTGAAAATGCCTCGTTTAGAAGCGAAACTAGTCGAATATTCTTTTGGTTGCGTGGCGTCTGTGACGTCACGTAGATTTAACAGGAAAATTAGGCGGAATTGTCACTAGATATATATTTTTATACTTTTTCAAGTGTTTTATTAAAACATTTTTTAATATTTTCTAATATTTTAAAAAAAAATATTATTAAATATGGATTTCCACATAGTAACGCCTGAATCTATTCATTACTCTTTTTGGGGTTGGATAAAAACTATTCTTTGTCCTTTCCCAGGTCTCAAACTATTTCCATGCCAAATTTAATTCAAATCGGTCCAGTAGTTTTACATAATCAGGTATTTCTAGACCGTATTAAAACCTAATAATTTTTTTTTGCTTGCTCATATACTTATCCATAAGGTGCGCGAGAAAAAACCGTATAAATAAACCATGATTCCAGGGAGATACATTCATTTGAGTACTGACAACCGGAGTGATAACATCAAAATGGAGAAAAACGAAATCAGAGCTGTGATCAACTATCTCTGTCTGAAAAAAAATTCTACCAAAGACATACACAACGACTTGGTGGAAACATTGCGGCACTCTGCCACCCCATATTCCACGGTTGCATGCTGGGCCAAGGAGTTTAAACTGGGTAGAACATCCACGGAAGATGAACATCGCGAAGGACGCCCATCCACGTCCACCACTGAAGACAATGTCAAAAAGATAGAGGATATCGTGATGGCAGATCGAAGAGTGACCGTCAGGCACGTAGCTGAGATGACAGGGATTTCGCTAGCGTTCAAAGAATTTTAACCGACAAATTGCACATGAAGAAGGTCTCTGCGCGTTGGGTACCGAGAATGTTAACAGACGAGCAAAAGAAAAAGCGAGTTGACATTTCAAGGGTTAATCTCGAGAAGTTCCAAGCCGAAAAAGAAAATTTTTTGTCACGTTTCGTGACCATGGATGAGACCTGGGTCCACCATTTTGACCCGGAAACCAAAAAGCAGTCGATGTCTTGGAAACGAGCCTCCTCGCCGACGCCGAAAAAATTCAGTCTCAAGTTCAAGGCGGGAAAGGTTATGGCGTCCGTTTTTTGGGACGCTGAAGGAATTATTATGGTTGAATACTTGGAAAAGGGCGCTACTATTACGGGCTCTTACTACGCAGACCAAATAAGAAGATTACGGGAGGCCATTAAAGAAAAAAGGCGCGGCAAACTGCGAGCTGGGGTGCTGTTTCACCAAGACAACGCACCGACTCACAAAGCCGCAGTTGCGATGGCTGCCATTCAAGAAACAGGGTTCGAACTGCTCGAACACACTACCTATTCGCTAGATCTAGCTCCCAGTGACTTTTATATCTTTCCTCGGCTTAAAGAACATCTCCGAGGCCAGAAATTTGAAGATGATAGCGAAGTGATGGCAGCTGTTGAGGAATTTTGGGAGAGTCAAGATAAAGATTTTCTTTCTAAGGGAATCCTAGGTTTAGAAAATCGAACTAAATGTATTGCCTTATGAGGAGACAATGTAGTAAAATATATTATTTTTGTAACTTTAACCACCTTGTATTATTTTGATTATCATTACTTTTGGATCACCCCTTGTAATATTAGTACATAGAAAGAGCTAAAATTTACATCATTGCTTAAAATTAACCTTAAAATATTGATTTCATAAGTGTGGGATTTTAATATTATTTTTTTTATTATTAGATCGTTTTTTAAATAAAATTTACAAAAGGTGTTCAAAGTGGAGTAATGCCTGCTCTACACATTCTGATGAGTTTTTCTGCTAGCATGTCTCATTTCGGTATTTTTTTCATTTGCATTCGCTCCCGTATGTGGTCCACTGAGGAAATGGGATCTTTGTAGACCTCTTTGAAGCATCCCAATCATCTTTGTAGACCTTCTCATTGAAGCGGGGCAACCATCGCGCTGCAGCCACATTCTTCTCCTTTCTACCAATGAAATATTTTCCAATAAAGTTGGGAGATCATGTCTTAAATAGATCTCGAATAGTAGAAGGCGTACACCATTTGCTTATGGAATGTATCCGGAACAAAACTCAACGAGAGTCATTAATGCAAACACTTAATTTGAACAACAGTTTCGATGTGGGAGTGTTCACACATATTTTAGCGGAACCTGTATCTGAATCTGCAAAGCTGTTGTTCAAGTTATTTGAGGGCATATAAGTAAATATTTTGTTTATTAGTGTTTAGGTTACGATAGGACTGGCATGCAATTTTGTAAAAAGTCCCTAAAAAAATAAGATTAAAATAAAACAAAAAAAAAATTGCTCTCTGTGGTCTATGTTCCTGGCAATTTGTAATGTTACCGTCTCAAGAACGGGAACATAGGAGGACTGATTTTCAAGGACAGCTGACAAAGCTGACTGCAACCAAAACACACAGTCATGTGCTTGGTGACAGATATTTCTACTTTAGGACTTAGGGATATTTCGCTAAATTTCCTAACACCCTGCGGTGGAGCTCAAGCCTGTGACAGGATTCGTACAATGAACCTAACGCCTTTGCCAATAATTTCATTTCATAGCATTGAACCAACATCGTCAAACATTTGGTGTACATACCCCACACTTTTGAATTTTTCAACATATTGTTAAAACCAGACATTTGCGGGTTTTTTTTTATGCTTGAAAGGTTAGCCTTTGACCACTATCTCACCTGATGGTAAGTGATGATGTGGTCGAAGATGTTGTTCAGGCTAACCTAGAATTACTGGCTCTCAAGGACAGCTGCCGGAACACACTGTTAGGTGCTTGGAAACAGTTTTTCACTTGAGAGTGGTAGCTAGCCGGGCGGGCATTCGCAAAATGCCCTACCACCATGCTATAACGACTGCCATCCTAAGACAACAACCGGGACCGACGGCTTAACGTGCCCTCCGAAGCACGGAAGCGCTCAGTAGTAATGTCACCAGCGGTCACCCATCCAAGTCATGACCGAGGCGCCCGTTGCTTAACTTTGCTGATCGGTTCAGAATGGCTAAGCAAACTTCGCTACGAGCGCTTCAAAAAGTCAATGGACTTTTTTGGTAATTTGAAAATCCGTACCATGATATTAATACGATATAGGTATTATTAAATAGACCGAAGGAGAGGAGTTGTCGACAATAGAAGAATCTGCACTTCCTGGCTGGCATGAGATTCTAACCAACATTTGTATTAAGGATTTTAAAGCCAATATTGGTACAAATAGACCAAGAGCCATAGGAGGTACTGTGTAAGCTGTGGCTGCGGCTTGGCCCAGTTCCCACGACGCATCGCTAAGTGACTCGTTGCTAAACTGTGATCCACTTTCGGTTTCGATGAGACGAACTCACGAGCCAGGAATGGGTTAAATATATTTCATCGACATCGATAAGATTAAAATCATTTTTAAATCAAAAGTATAGTGCCGCCAATCGCATTGCTAGAGAATGAAATTAATTAACTGAGGCTAAGTTGAGTAACTATAAACAAAGAATGGTACAACTTGAACTATTTAAGTCACGAGTTAAGTTAAAATCCAGTTATTACGATGGGGGATTAAGTTTGGCGCCCTCGGACAGAAGCTTTCTGTATCGTTCATAACCGATCAACTATGTTAAGCAACGTCCGATGTACTCATGACTTGGATGGGTGACCGCAAGTGGCATTAGTACTGAGCGTGCAAGTCGCCAAGCGTTAACAGTGTTTTCCGGCGAAAATCCGCGACGTCCTTGTTGTCACTGGAACCCTACGAATAAAAGTTCTTGTTAATGGAACCCAATGTGGATCATCATAGTCACTGTTGACGCTCAAATTTTCAAAAAATGGTGTTGTTTGTCGCCCTGATGTAATATCCGGATCTTCATTGGCATTAGGTATACAGATGATTTTATCAGATATAGCTTCAGTTACAGCTTCTTCATTAATCAATTTCAAAGATATTAAGACCAAGGCTTCTGGCGTTGTAAGGTAACCGCTAGAACAGCGCACTTGAGGTACACCTGCATTATGCTGATTAACTAATAACTAAATTTTCTTGGCCAAAGCTGTTTACTCAATTTGTATGGTTTTACACTCACAAGTCCAACAAACTTTCGTTTAATTCAGTGTGAAACCAGTAACAACCTAACTCATTGACCAACTCAATTATTATAAAGAGCGCCAATGAGCGAGAAGTCGTGTAGATTCTACCCTCTTCTATTGGAGAAAATAACATGATCTATCTGTCTTACTCAGCCCAGTATCTAATCCTGATCGATTCACATAAGACATTCTTTACTAATAAATACCTAAATATCACTATTAAGATATACTAAAAACTATTAAATATACATTAACACACACAATTTAAGTACCATTTTTGTGTAGAAATTACACTGAAAACATTGAATTTCGTAAGCAAATTACGATTAAAACGTCGTATATATACATGAGAGTAAAAACTCTTTAATTCGATATAGCTTCGAAATGTGGAACGGATTGGGGTAAAACATAGATTTTGACTAATTTGAGACTTAATAGGTCTTAATAATATAACCTACATATTGTGTTATTGCATATCTGCAAACTATTAAGAGATATATTACTGAACTGAAGAAGAGAAATATTACCTACTTTTTACTTCGAAAAGCCAGTGATTATAGAAATATAAAGAATGCTTTGTTGTTTGTATCGATACAATTTAAATTATTTTTATTGATGGTTCCCCGCACTAGCGATTCATAACCTACTCGATCTCTTTGTAATTGAGAATATGCGCCATCACTATTATTACAGTTCGGCTTTTATCTGAGAGCGAAATAGAATCGTTCACACAAATTATGTAACCTTCTTTTGAAATTTTATATTATATTTATATAAATACATTTATTAAACTGTATAATATGTACATATATTGTACCTTGTAAACTAACATAAAATTTTTTACTATACATACTTGCCTTGCTTTAAGCTATTTGTCACCAAGTATTTGTACCTAGGTATACTTCAGTAGAATTCCTTGAAGGCCAGTTCTATCCTAGATTAAGCCGGTTCGACCATATTATCACTTACCATGAAGACAGGTTGTTATCAAAAGATAGCATATCAGTAATCTTCGACCAAATTATATTGGTCGAAGTCAGCAATATTAAAAAAGATTTACCCCTTAAGATGCTAAATAGATTTACTTGAACAGATTTTTAGCAATTTTGTTCTTAGTTTGTAGCAGTAAGAAAATTATATGTTAATCTTGATCACATTATCTAAGGCCATGAAAGTCCGAAACACGTTTCCTTAAAATTTTCTCGATATAATAAAATTTAAATGTTGACTCTAAATTACATTCGTAACGTAAATATCTTCATTATTTACGTATGAATGTGTATGAGAATATATTAATAAAATAGCAAAACTTATAATCAGGGACAAGAAGAGTTACATTTTCGATTTACGTTACTAGTTTTGTATTATTTGGGATAAATATTAGGGATGCAACTGTGATGTATTTCGCTAAACGTGCCTAGGTGTCTACACTTTCCGCACCTCGTGATCATGGACCGTTAGCATCAACTCCCTTTATTACAAAGAAATTAGAATGGAGCGAACTCAGCACGGCCTGGTGATATATCTCCCCGAGGAGAGGATAAAAAAAACTCACGTATATATATTTTTTTTATGCTTTATAGGTTCGCGTTTGACTACACCCTGCCTGATGTTAAGTATTAAATATATGTATTTTCTCTCCATTACTGTCATATATAACAATATAAAATAAAATCATAATAGCAATTAGGTAGGTATAAATATTGTCAAATTTATTACTTATTGAGCGAGCTTATGACCGCTATATTACCTTATTCAAAAAAAAAAAATTCAAAATTCAAAATCATTTATTCAATTTAGGCGTCTACGACGCTCTTATGAAGGTCAATTACAAATTTTAATATTGAAATATTCTACATTGTACTGCCACGTTCAGCAAAAAAAGTTTATAGAGCCACTGCGAGAAGAACGGGCAAGAAACTCGGGGCCATTCTTTTAAACGTCTTTTAAAACGTCCTTATAGTACCTACCCAAGTAATGAAGTTGTCGAACGTGTTAAACAATAATTAAATCGAAAATTAAAATATGTACGGAGCATATATAATTCTTTAAAATTAAAAATCATTAATTTTATGCCATACATAAGAATATTATATACCAGACATGACAAGTGGCGAAGTTGTGTTAGTACGTGGGTACTAATATAACTTCTCCCCTTCTTTCTTTCTTCATACGGAGATAATTTCATCTACGATCTGTATCATACACATAGATACAGATATATTTTTTACATGTTGTTTATAAATATGTTGTCAAAAAGAGATAATTTTACCTTTCTCTATAAGTGATTTTGTCTTGAAATTGGATAAAATGAGGGGATACCATTATAAAATTTATATCTCCTGTCTGCCTAGATCTTATGGTTTAATCCAGGTTAATGATTATTATGTCAAAATATTTACACCTCTCTACTGGCAAAGGGCATACGTATGAGAATTTCGAACTCTATAGTCATGTTTCCGTAGTGTAGCGGTTATCACGTGTGCTTCACACGCACAAGGCCCCCGGTTCGATCCCGGGCGGAAACAGTTGCTTTTTGCATAGTTTCTCTTCACCTTATTTTTTTTTTGCTACTTATTATTTAAATCTTTAAATATATTGAATTGAACTGAACTAAAAAATATTTAAATGACATTTAATAATCTATAAATCTATAAATAGTAATCGTTAGGATTTCTGCTGAAATATTCACAGCAAAATTGTAGAGTATAATGCTATTAAATTATCGTCAGGAACTAATTGTATAACGAAAATACAACGACTGTATCATCTACTGAATTATTGATACTTTTTAGGGTTCCGTACCCAAAGTGTAAAAACGGGGAAATAATAATTTACTATTTCGCTGTTTTTCCGTCCGTCTGTGACCAGGCTGTATCTCAAGATTCTCAAGATAGTTAGACAGTTGAAATTTTCACAGATGATGTATTTCTGTTGCCGCTATAACAACAAATACAAAAAGTTGGCCAAGTGCGAGTCAGACTCGCGCACGTTAGAACAAAAATGATTAAAATATGAAGTCTAATGTTGCGGAGTTGAGCCAATGGTACGGAACCCTTTGTGCACGAGTCTGACTTTTTAATAAGATATCTTCCACTTGGCCAATTTTTTAATAAGATATCTTGCCTGAGGTAGAAGAGACTCTGCTAAACGATAATTTTCCTTCTAAATATTGAAAATAAAATATTAAATAAAAATTAAAATATTAAATGAAAACTAAATATTTAAAAATAATGGATTTTTGATCACATACACACCGAGGTAGAAGAGACTCTGCTAAACGATAATTTTCCTTCTAAATATTAAATAAAAATTAAAATATTAAATGAAAACTAAATAATATTTAGTTATAGATATATTGTTATAGTTATATATTAGTTATATAAATATGAAGTATAGACTTACTTAACTAACTTTAAAACGTTTAATATCAAGAGGCAAATTATTTTAAATTTTAATGACTGTAAAATAAACCTTTATGTGTAAGTTAAGTAACATTATATAAACATAACCTAAGTTAGTATCTAACAAAACAATAGAAAAGGTGACTTAATGTAAATTTCCTTTAATTTTGTTAGAAATGTTTAAACAAAATCATTTTTAGCGACACCCACGAAGAATAGCACGCCATTACTAACGGGTAGAATCAATGTTGTCAAAATGAAAAATAATATATGTGTCTGGATATATTTCCTATCAATAGGATGCGTTCGCATGGCCTGTTCTATGAAAAATCTACCTTTATATGTCTTCAAAGTTGAATGTGTCAAATATTACTTCAATGTCAACTGTACCCGCTGTTACAAGTTCGACCAACTTATGTGTGAACTCTAAGAGGGCGCTGTCGGTTGAGAAAAACCAAAATTTTTTAATTCTTTTTCTAATTTTCGTATGTAAGCAATTTCGTAGTTCCTTTTTCTGCCACTTCACAGATAACTTGGTTGAACTGTACGTTACTTGTGGCATATAAATAATATGTTTATGTTTAGTCTCAGTGATTTTCAGGTTTAAATATTTATTGGAGTAAGTTAAATTTCGTTGTTGAAATTCCCAGTGTCGTCTTTTGTCTGGCAGTTGAGTTTGGTGTATTATGTTCAAACTATGAAATAGGTTTTTAGTTATTACCATTCAAAATGTCTTTAACAGTAAAGTTTCATTAGTTGGTGTAGCCAGTTATAGTAAGTACCAGTTTTCTTTAAATTAATTTCAATGTTCTGTCGTTTTCTGATGAGTTTAGCTACGTACATAATTCATACAATATATATATATTCTTGTACACCGCATTTTTTATTCTGTGACCGTAAAGTTAGAGTCAAAATAATTTGGTTGAATTTGGCAAAATGTTCAATTAAGGGCTTCACAATGCTTTTATAAAGGTCATTTACTAATTTCAATATTGAAATAATTTTCTCACTGCCACATTTAACGATAAAAGTGTTAAAGAACCACTGCGAGAAGAACGGGCAAGAATCACTGAGCTATTCTTTTAAAACGCCCTTTGACAAAGTGTTTCAAAATAGGTTATGAAATTATTACAATATTATTATGTAATAGGTATTAATAGATAGGATAGTTTTAGGAGGAGGAATCGTCCGAGTATTTTTGTCGTTCAAATATTCACAAACTGTAATTGAAATAATTCTCTAAGAATTTCCCTTTTATTTGTCATTTTTGATCTTGCACCACAGTTTTATTTTTATTCCTGGTTTTGTAATCGTTTATAGCCATTCTGAGCCAAGCTTAATGTTTGGTTCAACATAAGTAACATTCGGTAAAGACAACTTTAAACATTTATTATTTTAAGAATTGAGGAGAAGATTATTAGCCGTGAACACTTTAGAAATCCTTGTAAGTCGTACCTCTAGCTATGTATCTACATATTATTATATATAAGTTAATTACGTATTAGGTGGGTTGGTACTTGAACTTTATTCGGAGAACAATGATCTTATAATACTTACTTTTCTTTAAACTTTCGTGAACTAAACTCATGTTTCTAAATTACTGACGGGTCTATCCACGCACGAATTAACATCAAAATAATATTTTGACTAACCTCGACGTTTCGATCAAGTTGCATTGACCGTGGTCACGAGTAGACTGAAGAAGCGGGTGTCATCGTCTTGAGGAGCGGCGGGAGCGATTTAAATCTACCCCCGTTTGGTTTTCGTTAATGGCTTTATCACTGTCACCTCGACACACTACACTAACAGTATCGGATCTTGCACGCGGCGGCAAATTACGACTCGAGCACTTTCTAATTACAGGATTCCATGATGCAGACAATTTAAATCCATCCTCCCGATTGAAATTTTTGTACTTCTTAATTTGAAATTAAGAAGTACAAAAATTTCAATCTGGTACTTACTATAACTGGCTAGACAATTTAAATCCATCCTCCCGATTGTCTACATCGTGGAATCCTTATAATACTTGTATACAAACAAGACTAGCCAAGTGCGAATAGGTCCACGCTCTTTTATATGTCCACTTACACACTCATTACAGCTTCAAAACTACAGTGTATGTTGTAAATTGTGTCTCCAGTATTTGTACATTAAATAGAGGATATGGTAAAAAAATATACCGAAATTATGTCTAACTATTTTAGTTTTAAAAGATATAGCCCGTAGTAAAAAAGGTACAAAATGGGCAACTTTAACGGCTTTCAATTAATTTAATTTATAGAAATAAAACTATTCTCGACAAGTTCGAGGGCATTCCTTAAATTGGGTGCAAAAAGGTTCCTTTTTGGTTTACCCAAGTCCAATATCCATGTATGGGTCAACGTGCTACAAAAAATATCAACATTTCAAGTATGTAACTGTTTCGTTTATAAGCTGGAGACCTGAGATATACTCGTATCTACTCGGACAAACAGAACAGTCTTATTGATTGAGCTCTATTTTGGCCATAGAGTATGGAACTCTAAAATGAGGTAGTTATGGTATACGCGCTCTATATGAATGAAAACAGGGAATGCATCGCGAGCACATGAATAACAATACCGCGAGATCTCGCCAATTTCGATATCTCGCGAGATTGGGTTTTGTGTGTTTATTCTTGCAAATAATCACAATATTTGAGTAAATTTTGAAGCAGTAATGGCTCAGTGGCATTGGCTATGGACTGCCGGCCAGCAAGTCCATGGTTCAAATCCCGCGGCGGGTTTGAGCTTCACTGCATGGTGGAAGGGCATTTTGCTAGTGCCCGCCTGGCCAGCGACCACTCTCAATTAGAAAATCTGTCACCAAGCACCTAACGGTGTGTTCCGGCAGCAGTCCTTGAAAGCCAGTGAAATTAAATTACAGGCACATGAGACTTAACAACTATGTCTCAAGGTGACGGGCGCAGTGCAATTCGTGACTTGTGACGAAAATCTGTTAAAGGCAGAGGTTAGTCCGCTTAACATCAGTTGGGTCTCGAGCTTGTTCCGTCACAATAATCATTAAAAAAATTAAAAATAGCACATCATAGTAAAACCAGAGAATTAAAATATACTTCTAAAACAGTGATATAACACTATACTGCTACTTTGCCTGAACTATAGAATAAAAATAGGTTATAAATTATGCCATTTAGATAGCAGTTACACATCTTACTTAAAATATGAATGTATCATATTGAATTCATCAAAATTATAAATTATTATTTCATGTAATTTTTGTGATGGAAATAATGTTTTTGTGATAAACTTCACGCATTATAAAACTTACAATTTTATAATCAAATATAATTTTAAGAAATAAAAAATTAATCTTGTGAACGTATTGTTTAATTTTCCATAATTTTCCGAAAATTATAATGATAAATAATTAATCTTGTGAACGTATTGTTTAATTTTCCATAATTTTCCGAAAATTATGGAAAATTAAACAATACGTTCACAAGATTAATTATTTATTTCTTAAAATAATATTTGATTATAAAATTGTAAGTTTTATAATGCGTGAAGTTTATCACAAAAACATTATTTCCATCACAAAAATTACATGAAATAATAATTTATAATATTTGTGCAATATATTTTTTTTTTCTCTCTGATTCTTTCAGCTGATTTACTCGGCTGATTTACGCCCTCGCCTACGGCTCGGGCTGCAACGCACCGCCTCGTGTATAATGAGTAACTTAGCTCACTTGTATCATAATATACTATTGTAAGAATTGACGGGACATTAAAATGTCTAAACTAGGTATAAAAACCTGCATTGAAATTAAAAATTCTAGCGAATCCTTGCAGTTTCAATTTACCAAACTGTATATACTTATATGAAAATAATAAGTGGACACTTCAAAATTGTATTATTTCTTGATCACTCTGGACTTTTTAAATACTAATATTTGATGACGTCCACATATTTTTCATATAAAAGATGTGTCATATATAAGATGTGTTCATATTCGCGTCAATTTTCTTAAAGCTATATAAGAATGATTTAAATCTAAACAAAATTGTGAACAGATAGATCAATAACGATGCCAAAGCGATCAATATATTTAAACTAGAAATAAGAGATGTTTATTTTTATTTAACTTTAATTTATCAATAAAATGATCAGCCATAATTCCTGCATCATTTCTATCATGGATCTAGCCGATCCATATTAATATTGATCAAAATAATGGAAACAGTATTCTACATGAAACAAAAAAAAAATACAATTAAACCAGAAAAAAATATCAAAAAATAAAAACTTTAGAAGTAAACAATCTAATTTCTGTTGCCCACCTTCAAATTTGAACCAATATTCATTTTCTTCGAGCAACTGAATAATATCGAAATTAATAAAGTGATATTTTGTATTGTTATTTCGTATTTTATAAGTTTTAATTTAATAAAATCTGAAAATCTGGCTATTTTTTACGTTTATTTACAGACTAAACAAACCCAAGATAATTTATCTATTAATGAGAGTTTAGTTGTCGGACACAATATTTAATTAACTACAAATATTGTTAGGCAATATATTAAAATAAATGGTTCAATTATAAAAGAGAACACGTAGGATATAAGGGCGCAATTAGACGAACCACATGAGAACGTACATACGTTACAACGATGAAAATCTATACTTATAATAAAACTGTAACAGGTCCAATTCTGTACATGGCAGATATTTTGAAAAAAAAAAATGTACAGTACTCTGTAGCTGATACTGATGCCGAAAATGTATTTATTTTTATTTTTGTCTGTCTGTCTGTATCCCGGCCGTGCATCAGGCCAAAACTACTGAATGGATTTCAATGAAACTAAGCATGATTTGAGTTCATACTACGAGGTAGGATAACTTGCGCTTTGTATCCCGAAATTCAGTACGGTTCCCTTGGGAGAGGGGATGAATGTCAAAATATACACTTAATTGTAATTTATTAACGTGTGGTCTGATTTCATACGTTCTATTTAGGGTTCCGTACCCAAAGGGTAAAAACGGGACCCTATTACTGAGATTTCGCTGTCCGTCTGTCACCAGGCAGTATCTCAAGAACGGTGATAGCTAGACAGTTGAAATTTTCACAGATGATGTATTTATGTTGCCGCTATAACAACAAATACAAAAATTTTGCCAAGTGCGAGTCGGACTCGCGCACGCTTAAACAAAAAAACCGGCTAAATGCGAATGGGACTCGCGCACGAAGTCATCGGGTTTGCAGTTCAGATAATACAGATATATAGTCATAATGATATTCTAAATTTGATAGTCTAAATTTTTTAAAGTCATCATCATCGTCTCTTTCTGGAGCTGTAGAAACAGCTGCAGGTTCTAACACCGAAGATTGAAGACTCGCCGCCATTACTGTCGTAATTCTTTTGAGATTTGACTGTAGTCTTATCCATTATTCTTTGGTGCAGGGAGGTATCTTGTAGGTTTATTTGTCATCTTTGATAAACTGAAGAATGGAAACACGTCATCGCTAGCGTAAGTATGGCTGAAACTACAGCTACAGCTTAATCCATAGCTGTTTTGATGCAGTGAGGATATAAGAACCCTAGAAATAATAAACGTCAGATAATCTTTGACCGAAGGAACTTCTTCCCAAAAACTGTTTGGTAAGTCCAAATCTGATTGCTTGTGTACACTTTGAGCTACAATATCATCAATATCTTTACTTATTTGTAATATACAACGGCATTTTTTAAAAACATTTTCAGTTTCCTTTATTACTTGGTTTTCCAGGTTAAAATCGCAGCCATTAGAATAGTTAATAAAGTCATAATTTCCCTCACATAACAGTCTTCTATGCATTTATTGATTGTTTTGGTTCTTAAACCAAAGTGATCAACGCCATAGCAATCAATAAAATACACAAATTCGTTAATTCTGCCTAAACTAAAAATTAAACAACAAATTTAGTTTCTTCAGCTTAAGAAATACACTTTTTAAATACGTTAATACTTTTTAAGCAACATTTTGATGCCAGGTTTTTTTTCTAGAATAGTAAAAAAATATCATGTTATTATAAAAGTTCAAAATGTTTTTAGATAGTTTCACTTAAAGTCGCGAATAAACAAGTGACCGCGCATTTTTTTTATTGGTCTGGCGCGGCATGATCTGATGCTCCCATCCCTACCTACTCATACTAGAATCCCAAATTTTCCCTCACGGTCTTTGGCCAGTTGTATGCTTCGACTGCTTATCAAAAAAGTTGTGCACTGCGATAATAACAAACGCACGATCGAGACCTGCGATCGTGCGCTCGGTGAGTCAAGACCTCCTGAAGATGCTTTGTTTAGAAGCGAAACTAGTCGGGTATTCTTCCGGTTAGGCTGCGTGATGTTTGTGACGTCACGTAGATAACAAGAAAATTAGGCGGAATTGTCACTAGATATATAATTTTATGCTTTTTTAAGTGTTTTATTTAAATATTATTTACTGTTTTTTAAGATAATTTTAAAAGTATTTGTTATAATTAAATATGGATTTCCGCAAAGTAACGCCTGAATCTATACATTACCTTGTGCACTGCGTTTTTGCGTTCCTGAATTATCAAGCTAAACATTTGATAAATCTGGCTTTCATTCACGAAGTAATTGATCACTATGGTATACTTTTCTTATTTAGTGTTTAGTTTGTGTGGACTCATTTCAAGCGCTCGTAGCGAAGTTTGCTTAACCCAAGCTAGTCTGTCACCTGTACAATTAAAACAAATGTAACTACTAGTAATTAAATAGTAGTTTATGCAACTGTCATATAATAGAGGGTATTAAAACATGAGTGTAGTTTTTTGAAACGAGCCGCAGGCGAGTTTTAAAATAAGATTACACGAATGTTTTAATACCTAATTATATGCAGTTTCATACACTACTTTATTTAATCTCTTGGCTATAGATAGCTACATAAAATGCAATATAAACCCCAGCGCGTTGCGCGCACAGCGCGCTCACCATAGATAATATGTACTTAAATTGAATTGAAACCTCCTTGGTCGGGACACATTGTACTTTAATAATTAAAAAATTGTTTTGTTAGGAGAATGCTTTAATTTAACTTTTTAACTTTCTTAAAGAAGTATGTACATGAAATATGCCAATAAAAGTTTGTATTTAATTTCATAATTAGAATATTACCGAATGAGATTATATAAATATTTTTATGGCACATTATGTAGATTGTTTTTTTTTATTTTGCACATTATGTTGATAGTTTGTATGTCCCAAGTTTCTTGCCCATATACCTCGCAGTTCTTTATAACACGTTTTCTTGAATGTGGCTGTAAAGTGTTAAATTATTTCGATATTAGTTTTACTTGACCTTGATAATAAAAATGTAATACAAATTTTGAAGTTTTGATTTTATAAAAGGGCGTTTTTGTAATTTTTCGAGGTTACAGATTGATTTTATTTATACCATAATTATATGAGAATTGTTTCAGTAGATAGTTTTTTGTGATTCATAAATATACAGTCAAACTTTATAAAGATGATACATACGAGTATATTTGAAGTTGATTTGTCTAGCTTGAATTACTTTTATAAATCTGTACAGCCGGATTGTCCACTGTTGAACACAGCCTCCCCCCCGCGCTTGGCAGGCGGTCTTGAGGATCGCAGTGTGAGATATCAGTTCCTTCGAAAGCGCTGGTGTGTTATCCTCAGTCACCTCTTACGACAATTCTATAATTAATTGACTACATTATATTTTAACAACAGCAGATCCTTACCAATAAATAAACATGATTCTGATTTAAAAACAATTGTTAGGATAATTTCATGGGTTACATATTATACGGACTAAGAGTTGAAATCTTAGTAAGATTGAACTATAGTTGCGTGGGATTGAGTACGTGGGGTGAGGAACTGTGTTGTGTCGTGTGTGTTTGTAATGTGAGTGATCGTGTGTAAAGGTGTGTGTGTGGGTGTGTCGATACAAGTGTGTTACACAGGTATGCGAAGGAGAAGTAAGAACAGGTAAGAACTAGGTGACCAGTTAAGGGGATTTGGTATGGCAGGAGAATGAACACAAGAGAAATTATGTAAATATTATAACTTTGTGAGGGCTGAGAGAATTGGTCTGTGGAAAGGTACCTTTAATCTCAATATCCCGCATGCGGTTCCAGGTTTGTTTATGTTATTGTGACCGAACTAGCTCGAGGCCCACCTGATGTTGAGCGGACTAACCTCTGCCTGTAACAGATGCATTTTGTCATAAGTCACGAATTGCACTGCGTCGTTATAGTTGTTAAGTCTCATGTGCCTGTAAATTATCTTTCTCTCAAGGACTGCTGCCGGAATACACTATTAAGTGCTTGGCAACAGATTTTCTACTTGAGGGTGGTCGATAGACAGGCGGGCATTCATAAAATGCCCTTCCACCATGCGGCGCGGCAGTCCATAGCTAATGCCACTGAGCTATCACTGCGTCAAAAAAGGATGGTGACAATCAGGTGACAAACCCGGCGGTAGGATTCGCCAACTTGGTGGGTACCACCACAGTGCTCCATATTCTACATCCAAGCAACAATGTCCGAACACTGCTGTGTTTAGGTTTCAAAGACACTGTAGTGAGTGAAATTACCGAGTAATCCAAACATAAAAGCGAATGTGAGATGATGTGCTTACGAAGTCACACCACACAGAACGCATCCACTTCTCGTAAAAGTTCCTGACATTGTATTGGTTTCTGTGTCAATATTGCAAGGTCGTCAGCAAAAGCTAAGATGGACTCTGTGTATCTGTCATTGATCTTAAACCGATAGCCTCACTTTTTCATGACTGCTTAATTAGCTATCAATTAAAATATTAATTAGTTACTATATTATTCTCACACACAATATGGTGTCACTGTAACTGTAACGGACGGACGTGGCGCTTACAATCAGGCACCAGCTACTTCTTCCCGGTAGTTATTAACAAAAAAAAATGTAACCAAAAAATGGAACCGACTTCAACACTCAAAACTTTGAAATAACTTGTTGAAGTCGGTACCATGATTGTTCAAAGTACCTATTATCACAATATTGTGCGCATGGTTCGACAAGATATTTCACAGTTTTGAGTGTTGAAGTCGGTTTAATTTTTTGTAAAAAAAATTATTTCACTCTTTTTGGTGTACCTTGCTGCTTACGGCCTTACGAGATCGATTGTCATTCACTGTCAACGACTACATCATTAAGATACGAAAATATTTTTCAGTTATTAGACTCAAACTAAAAAAACTGCTTGACCGATTTTGATTAACCTTAAATGGGACCCAAAAACAAGCATCAGCTTTCAAATAAAAAAGAATGAAAATCGGTTCACCCAGACAAAAGTTATGAGGTACCAAACATTAAAAAAATATACCCGAATTGAGAACCTCCTCCTTTTTAAGTCAGTTAAAAAAATACCTTGTGCAGTAGCACAGATCTTTATTCTAAGTAGGTTATGCTTATAAGCATATTTGTTTACGTCTATCTTATGTGGTTGACCTATGAACTAGGCTCTTAAGTAGACCCGTTTATTTCTGAAGTAATGAATACATAACGTGCTGCAAATTTAACTGTAAAGTTTGTTGTGGCGCTGCTGGTGAAGAGAAACGATTCAGCGCCTGTCACACCACAATGTTATACGAGTTCCATTTTCTGCCACCCGCACGGATAACTTGGTAACTCTATATACCTACTTCAGTTCTGGGTTTCAATTGCCGTTGTGCTTTTTAAGTGGCGAATAGGTATACTTGTATATTAACAGCTGAGTTAGAATGGAGTCAATATAGTTTGTAAGAGTTTGAGTTGAGTTTTTTTTTGAGTCAGCAGTTTTTTTATATAGCTTTTAGATAGGCCTTTGACCAATAACCTGAAGTTAAGTGCTGATTTGATCGAAGACGTTGTTTCGGCTAACTTAGAATTACTGGCTCTCAAGGGCAGCTGCTGGAATACACCATTAGGTGCTTGGCGACATATTTTCGACTTGAGAGTGGTAGCTAAACAGGCGGGCATTCGCATAATGCCCTACCACCATACTATAGTATACCTACAGCTTGAAACAGTTTATGCCAAATAATTATGCCCTCCGAAGCTAGGATGCGCTCAGTAGTAATGTCACTAGCGGTCACCCGTCCAACTGGACCGCGGCGGAAGTTGCTCGTTTAAAAACGGCTAAGCAAACTTCGCTACGAGCGCTTAAGAATTTTTGACGAATATTACATTTTTGATAGTATTTCTATTGGTTCACTTGTTTAGCAATCTTTAATTTTACAATAGCTGTCATTCTTATGGAAAAACTTGGGTGCATTTTTTGGATTAATGCTTCAAAAATTTTCTAGTATATATGAGTTTCCCATGCAAACAAAGAATATAAATACCACGAAACATGCATAATTGAAGTACTGATCCTTTTTATTCTGTGACACTAGACTGTATCAGCTGGATTGTCCACTGCTGAACACAGATCCCCCCATTTAGGGGGATGTATGCTATAATCCCCTGGCGTCTTGGGGATCGCAGTGTAGGATAGCTGTTCCTAAGAAGGCGCTGCTTTAACGTCCGATATTTTAGTCGACTCTTACGACACTCACGGGTAATGTTAGTGAGACAACATTCTACCCTGGGACCCTATGGATCAAATTTGAAGTGCTAAATGATAACATTATAAATTGCACCAGTTTCAATAAAACGTTATTGTAATATTAAAAAAAATTTTTTATGAACAACACACAACAAAGTAAATACCACTACAGCTACTACCACGAAAGTGTTTAGGCACCCTTAAGGCTTTTGCAGGCCCACAGACAGTCCAAATGCTCTTGCCCACTACCAATTGGCAGCCTGCCCAGCATGTTGGCAGCATTGCCATTATTGTTACTAGATTGTTTGCTAGAACGTGTAAGATTTTTTTTTAATTAAACGCGTTATATACTCTTAGTTATGACTGTTACGCAGTAAATACCACAAACTTTATAAAATTAAATTTATTTAATAATAACTAGAGCTACGAGATACAGAGGTTTGATGATTTCGAAGTTCAGAATAGAAGAAGTAGACTCTTCTTAACAACAATAAAGCTTAAATATCAACTTAGGACATCATTGAGGGACGGTGAGGATGAGAAACACAAACAAGGAAGTGATTAAGAAATTAGGGACGCAGATACTTATGCTAATGAAATATGTAAGTCTAAGTTATGAGCGTAACTATGATTATATTTAATTTAGATATCATTCTAATATTATATTGTTAACTAGTCTAAGGGCCTGTTTCAGAATGTCCTAATAAAGTTTCGGGTTGCTATGCAACACATACAATAACTGAATGATAAAAAAATTTTTAACAAAAAATGGAACCGACTTCAACACCCAAAAGTGTGAAATAACTTGTTGAAGTCGGTACCATGATGGTTCAAAAGTACCTATTATCACAATATTGTGAGCATGGTACCGACTTCGACAAGTTATTTCACACTTTTGGGTGTTGAAGTCGGTTCCATTTTTTGTAAAAAAAATTTTTTCAATCTTTTTAGTGTAACTCAAAAACGGCTTGACCGATTTTGATGAAATTTAAAATGGGACCAAACGACAAGCATCAGCTTTCAAACAAAAAAAGAATTTTCAAAATCGGTTCACCCAGTCAAAAGATCTGAGGTAACAAACATAAAAAAAAAAAAAAAAATACAGACGAACTGAGAACCTCCTCCTTTTTTGGAAGTCGGTTAAAAATGACAGTTAATATGCAGCGCGTTTCAAGCTTTAACCGATGATGGATAGACTAAATCGATGACTGTGAAATGAAAAGATAGTGTTTTATTTATTAAATATGTTCTAGGAGTAAAACCGGAACTTACTCGAACATTCTGAAACAGGCCCTAAAGGGCAATACATAACATGAAACATACCCACGAAAAAAACATTACAAAAGATCTCTGCTCCGACGTGGGACAAAAATAGAATTTATTTCCTTGAAAATGTCTTCTAATTAAGTAAATTCTTACTAAGGAGCATCGTTTTAAACGTAGATTGTATGTATAGGTTATGTGCATTTTTGTCTGTTATCTGAACTTTGTGCCTCAGATTAGTGTTTTCTATTCTGAGACAAAAATACATTAAAATCACTACAACAGTACAGTATCACTACCTACTAATAGTAGATACAGTGCAGTAGGTAAGTGCAGATGAAAGCCATCATGGCCTCGTCTGGCCCCGAAAATATTGAACCTCTAATCAAATCTTAAAAGAAAAGAAATTGCATAGTGCGTAGTGCTTAGGTCTGGTCTGGACTAAGTGCGGGGGACGCAAGGGTGACTGAGTCATTCCTTGACCACGATCGTTGCAAAGTGTTTCTGATGTCGGGACAAAAATAATGATACATATACGTGATTTAAACCATTTAAAGTTGTTTAATTACTATGTGGAATAATCACGTAAACCTTAAAACATTATAATTAATACGTACATTTTACACTTTGTCTTTGTATTTATATTGTAAAAAATATAAATCCGTTATTGGCTGTATGATAAGTTAACTTTGATCTTTATTGTATATATATTAAGGGCTGTGGATTTTGTTGAATAAGTGAAAATAAAAAATAAATAAAAATTATCAGGTTTTCCATCCAGGTAAATAACGGTTAGATTTGTCGTCCTATTTTTCAGGTTCCACCAAATATTCGTTAGTGACCCACCAATGGGTCGCGACCCATACTTTGGGAACTATAGCGGTCTAAACTAAGGGATTAAGTCCATATTTATGAAAACCTTCTAATATTCTAATATTGTAATTTTGCATCAACGCTTGCTAAGTGAATAAGCTTACAAAATTGCAACGAAAGGAAAAATTGGAACTATACGTGCGGTATTCGCGCCCGCGTCCTACCGTCTCTACAGGGTTATTAGTAAAATGCTAACAACCTCTTAGGGTTGACTTCTGTCTGCTAGTCTTAACAAATAGTCTGAAATACAAAAAAAACAAAAAAATGTTTTTTTTAATATTTTTTTGTGTTATTTTTAAGTGTTTTTGACGGAATAATTACAAAGACCACCTAATGTTAAAAGTCTTTTGTGCCTGTAATGTATTATTTCATATTTTTTATTACTTTGCTCGATTTAAAATTTTGAATTGAACGTGGTACTTATTTCGACAAAAGCACATAAAAAAATTACAAAAAAAACTTAAAATGTTTGTTAGGACTAGCAGAAGTCAACCTTAAGAGGTTGTTAGCATTTTACCTATAACCCTGTATAGCTGAGACGTGCTCTGCCAATTGAGCTATCGTAGTGAGCGAGCCATAGCTCAAATTTATCCTTTTGTTCCTATTGTTTAATCGTCTTAAAGAGACGGAGCGCCATCTGCAGCCAAACTGATGGACTGATGAAGTCCGTTTATGATCGAATGTTTTTAACTCCCAATTCCAATCCGCCGTTTCCTACTCCAACCGAAAACCTGACGAAATTTTACTTTTTCGATTGGCTATCCTAAGGGATTAAGTATATGGTGAAAAAAAATGGTGAACGAAATTCACAATAGAATATATAGGTATATATTTGCATAGGTCTTATCATTAAAGTTCCGGAACAGGATAAATGCCAATGGTATTAAGTAAGTACTGAAATAAGAACCACGCCAAACAAAACTGAGTGCAGAGGGCGTCGCGTCGTGTTATAAATATCTGCTATTATGAAGATACAAGTGACACTACGGTTTAAATCACGCAAATACTGCTGTCACTGCATACATTTCAAAAGCTCGGTTCATAACTGAAATACGAGAATATGCACTGTTTGCGCGCAAACGATGTGAACCGATATGTAGCCGCGTTTATAACATCTGCTAACTGTCAATTTGCTTTTTCGCATTTGACCCAAAATAACCTTCACATCAATTATTGATTATATAAGTATTGCATTTCAAGGCATTCTTTTGTGAACCAATGTTTGTACGTTCAACATTGATTTGAGCAACAACAAGATTTGAGTTTGACGTTTGTGCACACATTGCACTTCCACTTTTCTGTGAGCGTTGTTTGCGGCCGGAGCCGGAGGTGACGTCAAAGATGACGTCATTATGCTATCGTGGTTATTTTGAAATTATAAAGACATTCAAAAGTTTAAACATAAAGAGTACTGAAGACTTGTGGGGTATGTCAGTTTAAGTGGCAGAGTCTATAATTTGCATTATCGCACCATACTTAGTAACAATATTCAATCTTTGTGTCGATAGAGGAAATTTCCCCGACTTAATGAAACTATGTAAAATCACTCCAATTTTGAAGTCGGGGGCTGCATCTGACCCTTGCAATTATAGACCTATTTCCATCTTACCTGTTCTGAGTAAAGTATTCGAAAAAATTATGCTCAAACAACTTTTATCTCATTTTAATGAGCATAATATATTGAATGAGAATCAGTTTGGTTTTACTAAGAGCAGATCCACTACAGATGCAGGTGTTCAATTGATGTCACATATACTTGAAGCCTGGGAGAGTTCACATGATGCTATTGGCGTATTTTGTGATCTTTCCAAGGCATTCGACTGTGTAGAACACTGCACTCTGATTCGTAAGCTTTCACACTATGGTATTCGTGGAAAAGCTTTGAATCTAATAGAGTCTTATCTGTCAAACAGGCTACAGATGGTTGGAATAAATGGCAATACTTCTTCCGGGTCTTTGGTAAAAATAGGTGTACCGCAGGGATCAATTTTGGGACCTTTTCTGTTCCTAGCGTATATTAATGATCTGCCTTGCATGGTCAAAGATTTCTGCAATATTGTTTTATTCGCCGATGATACCTCTCTGATTTTTAAAGTAGATAGGAAAGATAGTGAATTCATTCATGTAAATAATGTGTTATCTATGATCTCTGAATGGTTCGCCGCTAATAATCTTCTCTTAAATTCAAAAAAGACCAAATGTTTAAAGTTTTCTTTACCAAATGTTCCTTATGTTGAACCAAACATTAAGCTTGGCTTAGATAAACTCTCTATTGACAAAGCGACAGTCTTTCTGGGAATCAAAGTGGACTCAACTTTACAGTGGGATCCACATATACATGATCTAGCCGGAAGACTTAGTTCTGCTGCATATGCAGTTTGTAAGATAAGACAGTTAACAGACGTAGCTACTGCACGGCTAGTTTATTTCGCGTACTTCCACAGTATTATGTCGTATGGTGTATTGCTGTGGGGAGCTGCTGCTGAGATGGAAACAATCTTTATCTTACAAAAGCGTGCAATTCGAGCCATATATGAAATGGATCCTATGGAATCTCTAAGGGATCTTTTTAAAGAAATTGATATATTAACTTTACCGAGTCTACATATATTTGAAAATATTATGTATGTTCGGAAAAAATTGAGTAAATTTAAATTAAACAGTGACAACCACGATTACAACACTAGGAACAAATATAAATTAACGGTACCGTGTTTTAGATTAGCAAAGACAAATAAAAAGTCCTTTTTAGGTAATTGTGTGCGGTTTTATAATAAAATTCCCGAACATATTACAATGCTCACAGAAGGAAAATTCAAATTACACGTGAAAAACATTTTGATTAAGAAATCCTACTACACAGTTTGTGATTACTTAAACGACAAAAATGCTTGGAAAATTCCACCTCTGCCAAGCCATCACCTGTCTCCTACGTAATTTAAACAAATATTGTAATAATTGTATTATATTGTTTATAACAAATTGTAAACAGACGTTTAAAAGAATGGCCCCGAGTTTCTTGCCCGTTCTTCTCGCAGTGGCTCTATAAATTTTTTTGCTGAACGTGGCAGTACAATGTAGAATATTCCAATATTAAAGTTTGTAATTGACCTTCATAAGAGCGTCGTAGACGCCTAAATTGAATAAATGATTTTGAATTTGAATTTGAATTTGGTGTCTGTTTAACAAGTTATGAACCGACCGTTTGCGTGCATACAGTGCAAATAGCGCATATTTGCGTGACTTGAACCGTAGGGTGAGATGTTCTGCATGTTATAGATAAAATTATACGTTTTATAGAAAACACGAGAGGTTGATAACCGTATAATAGTCCTCATAGCAGGTTCTTGTGTTATTGAGCAGAGAAGTGGGAAATGTTGACCCAATCTGTCCAACCTCGATCTTCATGTACTGAACGAACCAAGGTAGTTATTTAAAAGTCTCACATAAGTAAACTTCTTTATTTATAAGAGTTAAAGGGTAACTTGATGGCATCTTGTAGAACAGTACGCTACATCTTCTTAACATAAAGTTTTGTAGAATAGTGTGTTAAAACAAACACTGTTGCGCCTTATGTCAAGGTATTACCCATGACCAAAATGTAGAATTTAAAATACTTTTTCCGAGCGTAAACAACTCCCGGCAAGACCCGTGGGGTCATCATCATCATTTTAGCCGCAAGAAGTCCACTGCTAGATATAGGCCTCCCCTATGAATTCCAAATAGAACGGTTGGAAGCGGCCTGCATCCAGCGTCATCCACCCACCTTGTAGGTGGTCTTCCGACGCTGCGCTTGCTTGTTTGTGGCCTCCATTCGAGAACCTGTCGGCCCCACCGACCATCAGTTCTCACCCGTGGGGTGGCGGGTTCGAATTGCACCTCTCCATATCTTCCCGTTGGTGTGCTAAAAAGCGGATAAGGGAAAAATACTGGAAGGTGGGCAGCAGCGCCATTTAAAGAACTGAGACCCACAAGCCGCCTGCCAAGAATAGGCATTATATATATAGCAAATAGACGACACGGTCGCGTTGGAAGATACAGGCCTACTAACTACGTCTTAAGTTTACGCACGCTACGTTGTTTATTTTTCAATACGAGTATTCTCTTTCAGATGTATTTCAAAGAACAGCATGGGCGGTAATCAATGGCAAAAAAACTATCACATCTTAGACTTGCAGATCTGATAATATTCTTTTTGAAGCTCTCGAAGCATAGTTTCCTTGGCCGTTCTTAGACGAACTTGTCCGCCACGGTCATGAGTTGGATGGGTGACCGCTAGCGGCATTACTACCGAACGCTTTTGTGCTTCGGAGGGCACGTTAAGCAGTGGGTTCTGGTTGTTCTCTGAGGATGACAATCGTTATAGTATGGTGGTAGGGCAATTTGCGAAGGCCCGCTTGGTTAGCTACCTTCAAATAGAAAATCTATCGTTAAGCACCTAACGGTGTGTTCCGGCAGCTGTCCTTTAGAACCAGTAATTCTAGGTCTAGCCTGAACAACATCTTCGACCACATCATCACTTATCATCAGGTGAGATAGTGCTCAAAGGCTAGCCTATCAGGTATCTCTCCGACAGTAAATGACCTTCAGACAATGCTTTATGACTTGGGAACCTGCTGGGAACATAGAAAGGCAGGACTGGATATGAACACTCATAAAATAAAGGCGACGAATAATAATGAATGAATATAAAGAGAATAGGAATATAATGAATACAAAATATACTTAATGCGATGACTCTGTGAACGAAATTAACCTCCTTTATATGTACCTTCGGTTATCGCGCGAAAACATTAACCTCTTTTTATGCAGTTGGATAAAAACTATTCTATGTTTTTTCCGGGGTCTCAAACTATTTCCATACCAAATTTAATTCAAATCGGTCCAGTACTTTTGACGTGAAAGCGTAACAGACAGACAGACAGACAGACAGACAGAGTTACTTTCGCATTTATAATATTAGTACTGATTAGTACTTACTGATTGGAAGGATATATATGTAAGTACTAAGCCCCGTGGGGTGCTGGGTCAGAATGTCCCCATTGCTACCTGTGGGTGACGTAAGAGGCGACTAAAGGTAAAATACCGGAGGGTGGGCAGCAGTGCCTTCTGAGTAACTGCTATCTTAAACTACGATCCCCAACTACGACGCCTTCCAAGCGTGGGGATTATGGCAAACCCCCTCCTAAATGAGGGAGGCTGTGTTCAACAGTCAATCCAGCTGATACAGTACATATACTATTTGACTAATTTTTACCGTTCCATCCATATCTTGGGCACCTTTAGAGTACCTATGTTACACGCGCGTAGGTAGTTCACTTTTAGATAATTTTAACTACTTGGAAACAAAACATACCAAGACACTTCTGTGTACCCTCTCGTGCATAAAACCGTGATAATAAGTTGAAAGCGTAAAATTGGTAAAGACCATTAAAATTAACACAAAATGGAGTTAGACAACTGTGCAAATAAAATAAGGTAATTTAATAACATTATGTTAATTAGCAACGTTGCCTACTGCCGACTTATGTGTATTTATAAATAATTCAATCGTCTCAGGTACGAAAAAATCGTTTCAACGGTGACCACAGTGTAAGTAATACTTACTTCTTCAATTGGCTAGATGATTATCTGCGACAGTCGTGCAGGTACCGTGCATTATTTACGCCAGTAGGCTAAACGTCGCGTGTAGTTCCACAAGCGAGGACTCTGTTAAGTGAAGTGATCGTTTTATAAGATTATTCTCAAGATTTTCATGAGTGAGTACTGAGTACCTACAAAATATTATTAAATTTTGTTGCAGTTGTTGATAAAATCAATTTTATCAGAGGCATCAGTGTGTAGTTACTTTGTCGTTTTTGTTTACGGGCCACATAAAGATTACGAATACTCTATTTTTATTTTCCAAAATTGAGGAAGGTTTTCAAGTCGTTACGTATTCTTTGTGTCCTTTTTTAATAATAAGCATTTATTCAAGAAACAAGCACAATTTACAATCTTAAATATGTTACGCCAGAAAAATTTTACTTTTTCTTTCTTGGATATTTGGTGCTGAACTAGGCTTATGACGGTATGACCTGTATTTTAGCATAGAGCGCCCTCCCCTACGGTATGGTAGTGCGAATCTAGCATAAACATATTATCTACTATATTTTACATCTAAAAGTATTATATTATCATTATCAAGCATAATATTATACTGGATCATCCAAACTTCCTGTTTTGTTGAATAGTGTAGTTATATATGTACCTCCAAAATGTTTCTATTTAATTTGAGTTACTCCCTGAGCGCCTCCATCACGCAGATACCCTTCCCGAGGGCTCCGATTTCTAAATTTCAAGATAAAGTTTTTCAAAGGATTCTTGATTAAGAGTACCAAGTTTACAATTCATATATTTGGCATTTGAATATAAATAAATTAGAAGTTCTGTATCATGATTAAAGTAATTAAATATATTAGTACAATAATAGCCGATTGGAGTAGAAATTTTTTAATTACCATAATAATGAGGTTTAAAATTTTACAAACAAATTACAGTGACAATAAAATTAAAAATTTGTGATCATAGTCCGGTCAATTTAGACATTCGAAGTTACATAAAGTCCCAACAAGCTGAATTTCTGTGAAGTTGTTCAAAACATAATTACAAACAATGTCTAGAAGTTCCCCATCATTCCCCTGTAAGGAAAAAAAATAATTCAAGGTCAAAGGTCAAAAAAATGAGTTATTCGCGATTTTCAGCAAAACGGTAAGTTTTATCATAAAAGTACCTCAGACAAAAATTGTAGATCATAAAATTATCTATAAAAAATGTCTCAATACTTTTTTCTTACGAGCCACCGTTTCTGAGATATAACGATTCTAAAAGTTATAAAAGTTGTTATCGTCACAATATGCACACGTTTCCACGCCACCTATGAGGTAGTGTACTTAGCGCGTTTTTTTAACGTTGTTTCCCCAGTAGGCCTACTCCACGGGTCAGTTGTGATCCTGTTTAATGTAAAACTATTGCAAAATAACGGAAATTTTCAAAGATTGGGAAAGATAAAAGCGATGTAAATGAAAAAAAAGTGTTGAAGTTTATTCGTCTTATTCGTAAGTTTCAAATTCTTGTTCTTCTTCTTGATCTTCTTCTTGTTCTTCTTCTCCTGCTTCTTCTTCATCTTCATTTTGGATGCAAGTAAATTGCGTCAATAGCGATGTATCGCATGATACTTCGTCGGAGTCAAACGAATCCTCCATTGTTTGTGATTCAATATTAGAGCACGACCGGCCTTGACAATTTGTGCATGCCAAAGAACAAGACAGTCCGACTTTTTTGCAACCACATTTACCACTGCATCCCTTTTTGCAGTAGCAAAAAATAGTGTTCAGCAGTTTTTCCGGCGCAGGTGGAAGTAAAGTTTGAACTGGCTCTAATATATTGTTGACCAACTTCCAACTCCAGTCTGTAGGATCTAGCTGATAACCAAACCACACTTGAACTTGGTAATATACTCGAAGAAGATGTTGGTGAGCAGCATATGAGGTTGGAGGAAGACAAGCTAATTGAACTTGTTTTTTATTTTTAGTATTTTTAACGAAACATGCATATCGATGCATATCTAAACAGGTAGTTTTTTAGGAGCTCCGTACATAGAAAGAAGAAAGCGGATGCCGTTGGTTGGTTGATGAAAAAACTATTTTTTTCTTAAAACCAGGAAAAGCTCAGCATCAATCAGATTTATATTCATCAAAAAGTTTATTTACTTTTGTAAAGTGTAAAGATCGTGTACTATTTTCAAGCAATAACTGGCTGTGATACGACATCTGCATTTTACAGGAGGGGTAAAACAGCAGTTTTCAAAATGTTTGAAAAACAAGATTTAATTCAATGTGCTGAAGTTTTTAAAAAAAGTGATTCAACTCAACAAGAAGTTATTACCAACGGCATCCGCTTTCTTCTTTCTATGTACGGAGCTCCTAAAAAAACTACCTGTTTAGATATGCATCGATATGCATGTTTCGTTAAAAATACTAAAAATAAAAAACAAGTTCAATTAGCTTGTCTTCCTCCAACCTCATATGCTGCTCACCGACATCTTCTTCGAGTATATTACCAAGTTCAAGTGTGGTTTGGTTATCAGCTAGATCCTACAGACTGGGGTAGGAAGTTGGTCAACAATATATTAGAGCCAGTTCAAACTTTACTTCCACCTGCGCCGGAAAAACTGCTGAACACTATTTTTTGCAACTGCAAAAAGGGATGCAGTGGTAAATGTGGTTGCAAAAAAGTCGGACTGTCTTGTTCTTTGGCATGCACAAATTGTCAAGGCCGGTCGTGCTCTAATATTGAATCACAAACAATGGAGGATTCGTTTGACTCCGACGAAGTATCATGCGATACATCGCTATTGACGCAATTTACTTGCATCCAAAATGAAGATGAAGAAGAAGCAGGAGAAGAAGAACAAGAAGAAGATCAAGAAGAAGAACAAGAATTTGAAACTTACGAATAAGACGAATAAACTTCAACACTTTTTTTTCATTTACATCGCTTTTATCTTTCCCAATCTTTGAAAATTTCCGTTATATTGCAATAGTTTTACATTAAACAGGATCACAACTGACCCGTGGAGTAGGCCTACTGGGGAAACCACGTTAAAAAAAACACGCTAAGTACACTACCTCATAGGTGGCGTGGAAACGTGTGCATATTGTGACGATAACAACTTTTATAACTTTTAGAATCGTTATATCTCAGAAACGGTGGCTCGTAAGAAAAAAGTATTGAGACATTTTTTATAGATAATTTTATGATCTACAATTTTTGTCTAAGGTACTTTTATGATAAAACTTACCGTTTTGCTGAAAATCGCGAATAACTCATTTTTTTGACCTTTGACCTTGAATTATTTTTTTCCTTACAGGGGAATGATGGGGAACTTCTAGACATTGTTTGTAATTATGTTTTGAACAACTTCACAAAAATTCAGCTTGTTGGGAGTTTATGTAACTTCACTCTCATTTTTTGGTCTAAATTGACCGGACTATCACTCCAGTCCGGTATTATTATATTAATAGTATTAATAGTACCGCATATATTATATTCGATTCCTTTATCATGATCTATAACTTATCATTTATTTGTAATCTGTATGTTAAGACAATTATTACTTCTTGCTCAGAGGATTGAAGACCTCGTGACGTGACTAAATTTTTTTTTACGTATTCAACCCTCATATTTACCTACTCTGCTTAAAAAATTTCCAAAAACTGAATTAAGGTTTATATAATTATCGGACCTGCTCAGAAAATTTCACAAGAATCGGTTGACAAATGCTTCCTATAGAGGAGAATCACCGGAAATCCGGATTTCTAACAGATATACTAAAGCATTTTTGCGCAAGCTGAAACGGAGACGCTGCGTTCGCACTTCGCACTCGCTCGGTCTAATATTATATATAATAAGTAATGAAAAAACTTATAGGTTGTCTAAATGCTTTTAAATGTATTAGCTGCAGTATTGTTTATAGTTCGTAGTATTTTGTTAATAATGGCATACCGCCCGGGTGGAAAAAAAGGATTGAAAATAAGGTAAGTTTTATTCGATGATATTAAAATAATTTTTATAATATATTCAATCATGATAATCCAATTTATTCCTCTCTTATTAAGAAATATTAAGAGCATTTCTATGGCAAATTTTGCTTTGTACTTATACTCATTTAAGTACTTTCCCAATGCACGAGCTTTCCCCCAAAACTGTTCTGCGTTAATAATGTACATATTATTATGAGAAAACTACAAAGTATTAGGCGCAGAGTTGTTAGTTTATCGATATATTACCGGATACATCTCGGGGAGCGTTCCGTTCCCATCTAAAAACGTACGAACGACACTGTTTTATATTATTGTTTGACATACATAATACATTTATTTGATATATTTAATTGACATTATATGTCGGTATTCGCTTTATCTTTGGCTTTCGTAAATTTGATCACATCTCGCAATACCGATCACAACTTAAATGGCTTCCCATAAGGGACCGAAGGAAGGCCAGGGTCGCTACTAGATACAACGAAGTTTAGTTTTTCGTGTTACGAGTGGCACTTTATTTGCGGTACAAAGTTCGTTGTTTCATATAATCTATGGTCGGATTGCATCGTTCATCACAAATCGTGCCCTCTAGGCATCGAGAAAATAGGGGTTTAAATCTCGTTGCCTCTAGGGAATCTCCCATACTACTCTGAGAACGCTATTATGGCTCAATCAATTTTAAGTCTTAATTGCGGGATATTAGTAAGAGTGAGAGAGATGTTATGGATCAGCGAGAGGTGTCGCTACTGTTCTATAAGTAAGATACTCGTATTTAATTTTTTTTACGTTAATTTCTATGTTCTCCATAGGTATTTATATCCTCATTAGTATAATTAGTATATGTGTTCTTTCTGCATATTTAGAACTCGACTTTGACAATGAATAAATTATAATTTCATATTATTTAAATGTACAAACCATACGAATCCGATTTAAAAAATACCTTATTCAGAATCTACACAGGCAAATGCTTGCTAGTCTATGCTACGAACGAGTTTAAACAAAAGTGGACCAATACGTGTTTTGCGGATACCTTTCTTTCGGACCCGAAGTTCCAAACTTCGACGAATTAGAGTACTACAGGATTACTACCTGGGCCCCTACTACAGGATTGTGGGCTTGCTTTACTCTTCGCCTACTTAACTAAAAGAAGAGTTTAACTTTCTGGCCGATAGTCACAATTTATCCCAATACGTTCTGCTGATTCCTTGCTTCTTGCTACGCGCTCCCACACTACATCTTTCATGGACAAATATTTCATCGTTATGGCAGTGTCAAATATATATTATTATTATTTATTATCATATTTTATATTACATTATGCAATTTATTTACTATATGCAGTTATGGTTAATCACAGCTATATATTCTATATATTTCCTATTATTCTCCTTGTTGTACTTCTTGTAGTTTTCTATTTAGCATACTTAACCTATTTATTCACCCGTTGATGCACATACACCTTCTCAAACACCATCGCTGGATGCCTGGTAGATAATGCCTTAACATTAAGTCCTCCTTTTGTACATATTATGTTTTTTTTGCAATAAAGTATTAAATAAATACATTTTGATATAGTGATTCGACATAAATTTATTTTCATGTTTTATCAATTTCAACATTTCATTTTGTATTGTAATTATGGTTTTAATTTCTATATTTTAGCACGTTAACTGTATTTTTCGATTGTTAACATGGTATAACTTGTTAACATAGGTACATAGTTATTGATAAAATGCTAACAACCCCTTTGGGTTGACTTCTGTTAGTCCTAAGAAATATTTTGAGATATTTTTTTGTGTTTTCGAAAAAAATTACACTATTATTTTTTGTTTTAATACCTACTCCGTGCCAAAAGCGCCCGCAACACTGAAACGCTCCCTTTGAATAGAGTTTTGAATATTTACAACGAGCAAAGTAATAAAAAATATGAAATAATACATTACAGGCACAAGAGACTTTAAACATCACTCGTACTTATTGCGTCAAACACATAAAAAGGACACAATAAAAAAAAAATCACAGCAGTCAACCCTAAGAGGTTGTTAGCATTTTACCAATAACCCTGTATATTTTAATGATATTGTATTGTGACGTCATTATATTTTCAATGGTATTATTAGTTTTTGGATGTATTGTAATTTTGGTTTTTATTACTATGTTTTATTTTGTTATTTGTATATCAACATTTAAAACTTGCTAGCTAATGTAATTGGTTAAACCGTATTAGTTAAATAAAATAAATAAATAAAATAACATGGTAGATATTTCAACAGAGAATGAATAAGACGGCAAACCGTTTCGCTTCCTCTTACCAGACGTGTATGGTCAAAGAGTCTAATTAATTACCGGAGTCTGTGTTTCCTGATACCTACATATAATCTCGTTGCCCTTAAGGCATAAGTTCCATAGTATTTTCTTGGCACGCGCGTATAATCATCAATTGCTCAGTCAAGTATCAACGGCTAAGATGGCAATGTAATGCCCACTAATTATACGTTAACATAAAAAAACGAACCTTTACATCTACAACTGAAAAGTATAAAATACTTCCACATGTTATTAAGTTTTTTAGAGTAGGACTTCGGTCAGGAATACCTGATCGGAGGAGCAGAAAGTTGATCCGGAAAAAAAATGTTTTAGTCATTTTAGTGATGGATATATGTTTACAAGATCATTGATACTCGTCTAAAATACGTTTTCATTGTGAAAAGTAAGGAAATTTTTTGTTAGTTTTTTCTTATAGTCTTTCTTAAAATTTTAAATATGAACATAATTCGACTCCCTTGGGGTTCAACCTTAATAGGAGTTTTTTTTTAATTCACACTGTTCATAAATAGAATTAGTTAATAAAAGTTCACATAACATTCACGAACTTCACAAAGTCACATTAATTATGTTATAAACTAGTTTTTTTTAGCCTTTACGTAAACACAAACGTAGTTGTTATTATTTGGTTCTAATCTCCTCATATTTTAAATAAAAAATATAGAGTGTATAATATGGATGTAAGTCATCGATTCCTACTTGAACATAGCCGCACTATTTTATATAAGTACTACTAATGTTATTATAATCAAAATAAATATTATAAAAAACTACGATTTCTATATTTTCCTTATATTATAGTGAAAATCAGAGTGTTTAACACGGGCGTAAGTCATCAATTCCTATTCGGCCTGTAGCCGCCCGTAAATATACCAAACCAAAATTTTATTTAAAATTTCACAAATAGTGGTTGGGATCGAACCATGGACTTGCGGCAAGGTAGTGCGTAGTCATCACCACTCGACCAATATTGCTTCAAAAAGTTGCTTCAATTTTATTCTTTTACTGTATGTACCATTAGCCCACACCTACACTAAGTCGTCGTGTACAAACGAGCCTATCCGTACAAATGCTCATCAATAATTTTCTGTGGAAGGGCGTCCCTTCGTGATGGACCTCTGAACAGGTCTACGTACCAACTCATAAAAACACCTGTAGCACAGAATAAAAATGACCTGCAGGCAGGTACATATATCTTGCTCAAAAGTCATCTTTCGCATTTCCAGTTCTCCTTGACAAAGGGTACAGCTCAACATTTATACATAATTCTAGTTCATTTTAAAATTAAATTATCTTTCCCTATATTTCTATATATTATGATTACAATCACTACCGCGTACTAAGCGAAAATCATAAATTTACAAATTATTGGAATACAAAATGTTTTGCCCCGGGCGGGAATTGAACCCGCGTCCTTCCGATTTCGCGCCGGATGCTTTATCTATTAAGCTACCGGGGGTACGGCTGTGTCGCCGAAATTTCGTACTCCAATCGTATTTCTTAAACCGTCATAGGGGACGGTGCGCGGCCATCAACCAGACTACTAGACTTCATCTGACCGAAAGAAGTGTTTTTTTAAAACACTTAACTCTCGGAATGATGTCGCTACCCTTCTATATTTCTATATATTATGATTACAAGCACTACCGCGTACTAAGCGAAAATCATAAATTTACAAATTATTGGAATACAAAATGTTTTGCCCCGGGCGGGAATTGAACCCGCGTCCTTCCGATTTCGCGCCGGATGCTTTATCTATTAAGCTACCGGGGGTACGGCTGTGTCGCCGAAATTTCGTACTCCAATCGTATTTCTTAAACCGTCATAGGGGACGGTGCGCGGCCATCAACCAGACTACTAGACTTCATCTGGCCGAAAGAAGTGTTTTTTCAAACACTTAACTCTCGGAATGATGTCGCTACCCTTCTATATTTCTATATATTATGATTCCCGCCCGGGGCAAAACATTTTGTATTCCAATAATTTGTAAATTTATATCTTTCCCTATATCGAGTTAAGTTGAGTATATACATATTTTTGATGTATTTTGATATTTGTCTATCTTTATTATTCTATTTATATATTGCTCATAGGCTAACCTTTGACCACTATCTCAACTGGTGGTAAGTGATGATGTGGTCGAAGATATTGGTCAGGCTAACCTAGAATTACTGGAAGGACAGACGCCGGAACACACCGTAAGATGCTTGGTGACAGATTTTCTATATACTTGAGGGCTAGCCAGGGGCCAGCTAGCCAGGCGTGCATTCGCAAAATGCCCTACCACCATGCTATAATGACGGCCATCCTAAGACAACAACCGTGACCTATGCCCTCCGAAGCACGTGCACGCTCAGTAGTAACGCCACTAGCGGCTACCCATCCAACTAATAACCGCGGCGGACGTTGCAAGAACGGCTACGCAAACTACACTACGAGCGCTTCAAGGGTTCCGGTTCATTGACTTTAATATTCTTACGTTGGACCTCTCAGTTGCAAAAATAAATATGTTTATTTATTATTTTGCATCAAGGACATGTATCATTAATATACATAGTAACTTAGAACGTATTCATTACAACATACATACTAGTTACATTATAATTGAAGTATTAATTAAATAACGAAAATTTATTCCATTGTTCTCTAGCTACCGCAGTAGGATTCCCTGTGTTTGCGATAACTAGACTCTTCAAGGATTCAACACAATAAGTTAATTAGATACATAAAACTTTATTAATGCATTTTTTTTATTTATATGTGAGGTGTGGTGTATGTGTTTATTATTTTTATGAAAGTACTATGTTTATGAATAATATATAACATAATTTTATTTTATATAATCTCATTCGGTAATATTCTAATTATGAAATTAAATACAGACTTTTATTGGCATATTTTATGTACATACTTCTTTATGAAAATTAAAAAGTTAATAACAATGTGAACCGACCAAGGAGGTTTCAATTCAATTTAAGTACACATTATCTATGGTGAGCGAGATGCGCGCGCAACGCGCTGCGCTGGTTCCGAGCCAATAGACCAATAACATACTTTTTCCATTTTGGCGCTATTTCGTACATACGAATTTGAGTAATATTTTGTTGGATAAAACTTTAGTAGCAAAAATGTCAAGCAACATCCACGATACTGATGATTTAACTCCACCTGACATTCTAGAAACAGCTACGAAACTAACGAATAGTCTTTTGCGAGAAAAATCAAGAAAAGCGTATAGTCACAGAGAGTTGAAATACAGGTAAAAAAAATAATATAGCCATGAGATTAAATAAAGTAGTGTATGCAACTACATATAATTAGGTATTAAAACACTCGTGTAATCTTATTTTGAAACTCGCCTGCGGCTCGTTTCAAAAAACTGCACTCATGTTTTGATACCCTCTATTATATGACAGTTGCATAAACTACTATTACTTGACCGACTGAGAAAATTTTCTGTCACAACTACTTGTAAATTTCTATGTGTACTTTTTTTTGATATTGTTATATGTAATTATTGGTTTTTTATATGTATCTTTGCATCAATCAGTTTCTAAGCGCGAGGTCATCAATTAATCAATGTCTAATTTAATCCCCAAACGGTCAGTCGAAATTTTTTGCCTATAGTTTAGTGCAATGTTTCCATTACAATTTCCAGTGCAATGTTTCCATCCAGGTCAATGTTTCCATTACAGTGGGGCTCGTTTGCTAACAAGCGTTGTCGTAATAACGATTGCAATAAACTTATACTTATTAAATTACGTGATCAGTGGTCATAGGTTAGTCTTATATCTAGTTAAAACAAGTGTATATTTTTTTTTAATTAAAAATCCCGACTGAAAATTATTTCTTCCGCTGAAATTAAAACCGCAAGTTATGGAATAATTTTAAAAGCCCTTTATTTTAATACCCCACTCGATGGGTTGCAAGTTATATTTTTTTATCTCACAATATGGCGTCGAAAATGCAGATTATTTTTTTAAATCTTTTAAACTTATTTTGTAACTAATGTCACCTACACTATCAAGACAAATAGAAGTTATGGTGGAATAAAGAAACTCACAAACATACATACATACATGAACCCTCAAAACATAACACTTTTTCTTGAATAGTCGTGTTAAAAAGTTTATTTTATGGGGCAGTGTACGCGTTACAGATATGAATCAAAAATATGATATTCATGACAAATACACTGCCCGATCCAAAAACACGACTTATTTCTCTCGATAGAAATCTTGGATATAAAATTTCACTTAATCAAGTTTTGTGCCCATTCAATCACGTGATACAAAACTTGAAAGATTTTTTCGTTATAAAAGTTAATTTGTATGTGAATTAATTGGAAGTATTTTGCCCACGTTTTTTATATACAGCGTAGTTCTATTTGGCTCACTCGCATGCATAACGAGGTATTTCCGTCCTACGCCCTCAGACTGACATTTCTCAATGACGTCTGGAAAGTCCGCTGGAGTGGTGCAGCCGACGAGGGCAAACAGCATCCTCGTCTCTTTAAAAAAACGCTACGTCCACTGCGGTAATAACTTGGACGGGCACCCCTAGTGACATTCATTACTGAGCGTGCAAGTGCTTCAGAGCCGGAGGCAGTCAGCGTCTGTCCCGGTGCTTATTAGGATGGCAGTCGATATAGCACGGTGGTAGGGCATTTAAGTATGCCTGCCTGGCTTGCTACTACTCTCATGCAGTCTGTCACCAAGCCCCTACTCTTGCAGGTGGGTTCCAGCAACTGTGCTTGAGAGCTATTAATTCTCACCATTCGTTGTCCCCAATTTAATCGTATTTAAGAAATTTACTGTAGATATATGTGTACGTATTATTTTTGTATAAATGTGTTAGGTAAAATGACTTTTAAATTATTGCATTATCACGTTTAACTTGCATAGAACATTAGAAGTTTTTTAAGAAAGATAATTATGTTTGCATGTTAGGTTTTATTCTGTGGATAGGTTTGCATTCAAAAGAAATCATGTAATGTGATTTACTTGAAATGAAAAAAAAACTAGGTGTAGCCTGTAATGACCTCATCACCGCTAATAACAGCTGAGATTATGCTGAAAGTCTAAACTATCATTAAAAAAAACCATTCAGTTTTATTTAATTTTATGCACAATAGTTTTTAGAAGTTATTTCGGATAAGTAGTGCAGCGGGATTTGAACCCCCAAACTAGATTACCTTTCTGATATTCCATCCGTTTTAATTTTTTGATGCACGCATATTTGATGTTAGCGACATCTACCTCAATAGCATGAAACTATTTACTTAGGCTGGAAGCTTGATATTCGATTAATACCATCACCAATTTGATGACGCTGTTTTACATGACTATGAAATTATGAATGTATTATTTATGGAGCATTGTTGCGTGCTCGACGAACAGATAACCGATGGGGAAGAAAGGTTCTCGAGAATAAGCGGCAAATAGCCGTTGAATGCATGTCTTATTGACGTTGGTGACATCTACCTAAATAGCATGAAACTTCATTTAATTTTAATATTTTTATTTTTGCAATAACGCATGCTCTGCGGATGGCATTACAAAGTTACAAATTTACTAGAGGATAAATCCAACAAATGATTTTAAATTTTCCTCTCGTAAATTTGTAATTTTCTTAATTTATAGAATATATTTGATAATTAGTAAAACATACGTGTTTTTATTTTCTAAATATAATAACAAGCACTATCGCGTGCTAAGCGACAATCATATTTTACAAATTATTTTATCGTACCCGCGTCTTCCGATATCGCGTCGGATACCGAAACCTCCTCGGCCATCTGGACTTGGCATTTCTAGCCGAAATTTCGTGCTCCAATTGTATTACTTTAACCGTCGTAGGGGACGGTGCGCTGTCACGAACCAGCAGTGCAAGTACCGTAGTATGGCTCGTGAATTTATCGATTTGCTATGATCGATAAATTTAACTAATCGTATCGCCTATTGCAAGTATGGTACTGCTGTCGACAACTCTTATCAGCGGCTTACGATCGTTAAATTGTGGACAGTATGTCGATTGACTTCGAAATTAGATTGTTTTTGCACAGATTATTAAAATTCTACATTCTAATGACACTACATTTCAATGAGTTTTTATGAAAATAATTACGATCAAAGCATTTTTTTAGATAAAAGAGATAAATACAGTCAGTTTTGTCGAATACAACAAATTATAGAAAATTTACACTAAATTATAAACTTTCTCAGTATCAGGCTCATATAGGCATATTATTATATGTTCTATGGTATCGGGCTGAAGTTAAATCAAAGAGAAAATAATGGTAATGACAGCTGACTGAAGTTATCTTCCAGATAGGTTCACATGGAGAAGAAAATTTGCTCTTATAATCTTATAATAGTTATTATTTTTGTTCAGCCTACCTATTCGTAAACAAAAAAAATATCTCTAAATTATTCTGCCCGTTACAGAAGACATAAGCAAACAACTAAATACCTACTTAGGTATTTAGTTTGTGTAATGTGCATGGGCAAGACCGTAAGATCGCTTCCTAATATCCATTCTCAAAGCCTTGCATCACGAGCAATCAAGTACAATTTCTTTCAATATTCAAAATAGATTCCTGAAGCACTCTTGCGAAAGTCCGATGGGTAGGGTTGTTATCATTTGTCAACCTCTGCCTTGCAGCATTTGCACAGCACCGCTCTGTTTTCAATAATAAATGGAACCCAAAAAACCATTAAAATTTGTCTTTGTTATATCGAGCTTCTTTTTAAACCTGATAAAACAATCGTTAAAATCTACAAAATAGACGATCTCAGGCGTCATTTTAAAGTTCCATGCTAGGGTTATCGTCAAATTCGTTAAACTTTAACGATGTTTACCGAATTTAATTACCGATCGTTTAAGTAGGTTTCGTACTTGCAAACTTCGATATAACCCGTTTTATCGAAATTAGACGATTTCAAATGTCAAATTTAGCGATCGGTATGTTCGGTACTACTTGCGCTGCGGACTATATTTCAACTGATTGAAAGTAAGTGTTTTTTCAAACACTTTACTCTCGGTATGATTTTGCTACCCTTCTATATTTCTAAATATAATTACAAGCACTATCACATACATGTTTTGCTAGAGCTAGAATCATTAGGTACAAAAACTTTCGAACAGCACGCACGCATACATACATATCGAGTGCCGAGTGCCACAGAACATTCTAAGTTCTAACTATCGTTTTTGTTTCAGCATTATGGCGGGAGTAGTACAACAGATCCCTTTGGAGAAGGAGTATGAAAAGGACCACGATATCACTCCAGAAGACATACAGAAATTGCGAAAATGGCTCGATACTCAGCCGCATTTACCCGGGAAACTATTAACAGGTAAATAAGTGTATGTTTCCATTTCAGAAAAGCCTTCGCTGTTCTTCCGTCCGTCCTAACTTTAAGGGTAGATTAGAAAAGGTGTTCATAGCGCTTTCTGTATAAACGTACTTTCTTTATATTATAAATAGGTACTAGGTGTTCAAATTCGGTGAAATTTTGCTTTCATGTCTATGTAATAATAAATATGGTTTGCCAGTTTTTCGTAATAGTACATTACTGCCGCGGCCAGCAAAGGAGGCATTGATGGACGAACATGTAATACACTCATACGTAAGTCCATCAATGCCTAGTTGTGGCCAAGGCTTGTATAGTGCTTTTCTCAAATAATGCGCGGAAATTAAAACAAAGAAGTATGTACCTAGGCAGAATTTTTTATTTGAAGATACAGTTGTTAAATGTACAATTTTCAATAAACAGCTTTCTATTTGCAAGCCAGATCGAAATTTAAATAAAACCTTTGATAAGTTACCTCCTTGTTTGCCATGCTTCGAAGTACGAGTAAAAGATTGTTCCATTTTTAAATTACACGACAGATATGAGTTTACTATATAATTTATTTGGCCCCTAGACACGACAAATATAGATTGTCATACATTTTTTGCCGGCCGCTGCGCGCATGTGTTTGGCCAGTACAGCAATCTCGATTTATCTCGAAGAAGGTTGTCAAACTAATCCCCACATTTCCAAGCATGTTTGAGAAAAAATATTTATTTTCAAAATTATTCGCAAAATTCGTTTTGTATGGGAATAAGTGTTATTCATGTGAGTAAATGTTTAATGCCTTATTAATATGGGTAGTATTTAGCAGCGCCTTTCCAGCTTATATAGGTCGATCCCCGATCGATTTCATTGTGTTTATGATAGTATTATCTATATGCTGGTTATTTAGGATTTTGGACTGTCTATATAGACAAGCGCTGTGGTTACACACACTCATCAGGGTTTGTATGTAAGGTCGCGATCACAGGCTATTTATCTATGTATAGGGTTATGGGTAAAATGCTAACAACCTCTTAGGGTTTGCTATTCCTAACAAACATTTAAGTTTTTTTTTATATTTCTTTTTGTGTTTTTTTATGTGCTTTTGTCGAAATAAGTACCACGTTCACCTAATGTTAAAAGTCTCTTATGCCTGTAATGTATTATTTTATTTTTTTATTACTTTGCTCGATGTAAATATTCAAAACTCTATTCAAAGGGAGCACAATGGGGGTCCAGTGTTGCTTTCAGTGTGAGATATTAGTTCTTCAGTAGGACTTGCTGCCACTTTTTCCCTTTTGACGCCTCGTGCAACTCCTCCAAGAAGATATGGTGTGCCATTCTAGCCTGATACCCCACGAGGATTTGACCTTTATACATGTACCTAAAACTTCGTAAATAAACACAATGTTATCTACAACTTACAATCACGCCACTGCTTATTGAATAGTCTAAGGGCCTGTTTTAAAATGTTCGTTTAATTTCCGGTTATACTACCCAGAACATTTATTAAACAAAACACTTTGCGTTTCATAGTCATCGATTTAGCCTATCCATCGGTTAAGGCTTGACACGTGCTGCATATTAACTGTAATTTTTATCATTCAGTTATTTTATGTGTTGGTCACCAACCTGAATTTATTAGGACATTCTGAAACGGACCTTTAGTAAATTTTTACCCATTTACGTATTTACTATTCACCTATTACTGTCATTTACGGAGGCAATTGAACGGACCATGCATGACTATATTAATTGAATGACGTTTTCTAACCCGAAAAAAAATCATCATTTTTACCTTTTTGTGCGGTTTTGTTATTCGATTAGCAGTAAAGATTAGGAGAAAAAGAAAATATAAAGCATTAGAGTAATTGGTCTGCGTCATCGACCTTACACAAGTTTAAAACTAGTAGTCTTCTAGGTCTTTAGGTCAACTAACATAATTGTAGAACCATGATTAATTAGCAATAACGAAACCCAGGGGCAGGATGGCCATTGTTTCGGATGCCGATGAACTATGCCCGAGCGCATAGCAGACGATCGGATCGATTAATATTAAGTATATGTTTGTAACGGTCATTTTGTGAAACATGATTAAAACGTGTTAAAGGTTATCAAGTCTAATATGATGTGTAACACACGGTACCACTACACAGATACACTCTGGTAGATCTCTCTCACGACTTAAAAGACACGAATTTAATGTAAAGTATCTTAAACGTAAATGAGCTAGTAAATGGAATCAAGGAAGACCTAACTTTTATGTTAGAAATACTGAAGTGTGATTCACATTATCATGCAGTGTATTGCTTTGTGCACGAACGTCAGTTCAACGCTCAGGAGGAAAAAACATAATTAAAGTGTATCAATATTTGGTTTTTCACAATAAAAATTGAAGTGTTGAAGAATGACGTATCTGTAAATATGGAACGATATTGTGCAGTTTTCTGTATTTTACTTTCGTTGATATGTCTATCTACTGCTAAATTCTTAGTTTCAACCTGCACCGAATCCGAGTTCCGATGTAGCGATGGAACTTGCATAGACTCTGCACACAAATGCAATGGAGTTGTCAACTGTCTAGATCAAAGCGACGAAGATTATGTCATCTGTAGGACAAATAAGTGTAGAAACGATCAGTTTCAGTGTGTCTACGGAGCCTGTGTGAATGGAAATGCTCCTTGCGATGGAGTGCGAGACTGCATCGACAACTCAGACGAGTTACTTCTCCAATGCAGAAACGAAACAACCTATCTGGATTGCATTAGTGAAAGTCTCAAGAGCATTGTGTGCGCATTTTCGGGTTGCCCTCTTCATCTGTCATCATCGGCTAAACGAGATAAGTATATGAAAGATTGTGAACAAAGAGAACGGACCTGTCAAGATGGTCAGTTAATCAACCTCAAGCAAAACTGTGACGGTAAGGTTCATTGTAAGGATGGATCAGACGAATCTCTGAGGACTTGTGCTACAAATAGATGTTTTGAATTTGAGTTCAGGTGCAAAAATGGAGCTTGTGTGGCTTCTTCTGATATGTGCAATGGAGTCATTGATTGTGCCGATGGTTCCGATGAACTAGATGATATATGTCATTTTAATAATAAGGGTTTATGCGTCTTACCGTCTTTTCCTAAGCATGGATTCTACAATGCTGTGGACCGCCCATATGCGCGCCCAGATGAAACTTTAGATTCCGTGAAACTCAATTACTCCTGTCATCCGGGTTATAAACTCGATGGCCCTAATACTATTAACTGTGCCAGGGGATACTGGACACATTTCCCTCCAGTGTGCATCTCACGGTGTGAATTGAAAAAGGATCCAAGTGTAGAATATATCTGCCTACCTAATAACTCCAGCTTCCAGAAGAGCCCAAAAGAATGCGAAGAATTTGTTGCAGATGGCACGGTAGTGCGCCCAAAATGTCGGGAGCCCTCTTACCACTTTAAAGGAGTAATGGTCAACATGCATTGTCACGATGGTCAGTGGGACCACATAATTGTCTGCTCACCGTTAAATGAGGGCCTTTGTTCATTACCACATTTTCCAAACAATGGATATTACATTGCGGGAGATCTACTGAACGCACATCCTGGACTGGTTGTCGAATCAGTGCATCTAAACTACTCCTGCCATTCTGGATATAAGCTTATCGGTGTTAGATTTCCTTACTGTATCAAAGGCTGGTGGTCAGAAAAACCTCCGGAATGTGTATCACAGTGTCTATTACATAAACACCCGAGCGTAGAGTACGTGTGTTTGCCGAAAAACTCCAATATACGATATGGAGAAATGGAGTGTGATGAGCTAGTCGAAGACGGTACAGTGGTGCGTCCAGTCTGCCGGAATAACTACTATGATTCAGGTGTTGTAGGCAACATGCACTGCACAGATGGCGTCTGGGACCACGTTAAGATCTGCTCGCCTCAATGTGGCTTAGTGACTTCAGAAGGAGAGCAGTTGGTCTTAGGCGGAAGAAGCGCCAAACGGGGTGAGCTACCGTGGCACGCTGGAATTTATACGAAAACTACTAGACCTTACCAGCAAATTTGCGGAGGTTCGCTCATCAGTACTACTGTGGTAATTTCAGCGGCACATTGTTTTTGGGAAGAACTGTGTGTGCCAGCATCAGACTTTGCGGTGGCAGTGGGCAAGCTCTATCGACCCTGGAATAACCCTCGTGACAAGGATGCCCAAAAATCAGATGTGTATGATATAAAGATTCCGGCAAGATTCCAAGGTGCGGCTTCAAACTTCCAAGAGGACATTGCGTTGGTTATAGTAACGACACCGTTCTCATTTCGTACTTACGTGCGTCCCGTTTGCGTAGATTTCGACTACAACTTCAATCGAAGACAATTAAGCATCGGTTCTTACGGGAAGGTCGCTGGTTGGGGTCTCACTGCTGAAGACGGTAAAGAATCACCTGTGCTAAGAGTTGTAGAACTGCCTTACATTGACATCGGACAGTGTATTTCTGCATCTTCACCCGCATTCTTTCCGTTCATCACTGCTGATAAATTCTGTGCTGGTTTTGTTAATGGTAAGTATATACAGAAGCTACTAAGTCTCTATGAAGTTATTTACATTTGGAGTAAACAGAAAATAAATTTATTGACGCGCCATTATGCAGTGCGCTTTTGGCACTGGATAAGATCGATATTACACACACTAGCTTGGATAATTCATATACTGCCCCATATTTTTTATTATTATTTATTCATCTAGAATAGGACGCTTCTGCATCTTATATCGTTGTCAAGCTCCATTTCTTAATGATCTGTCTTTTTATCACTTGGACAGATTAAATATGACGTGATGACTAATGATATGTGATTATTGCCCAGGAACTGCGCGTGCTGTGTGCAAGGGGGACAGTGGTGGAGGACTGGCGTTTCTAGCAGGCGAGCGTGGAGCTGAACGTTACTTCCTCCGAGGGCTGGTATCCACAGCGCCCACTAACGACCACCTTTGCAATGGACATTCCTACACCACTTTTACGGAGATCTACAAGCACAAAGACTTTATTACCGAGTATTTGTAGTAATAATCGTTATAAATGATGCGTTCGAAGATGTAGTTCAAACTATCCTTAATGCGAGTGGCACTGCCGACTGCAACTAACTGCGGTGTGTTCCGGCAGCTGTCCTTGAGAGCCAGTAATTCTAGGTTAAGCCTGTTAACCTTCGACCGCATCATCCCTTACCATCAAGTGAGATTGTGGTCAAAGGCTTACCTATCAGCAATAAAAAAAAAACAAAAAAAACTCCCAACTGCAAGTGCCGCGCACTTGTCCTGTGCGCCCGCAATTGCACGTGCAGCTGTCGCGGCCCTCGGTAGTAATTTCATAGATATACATAAACACCGTAGTTCAGCCGCGGTACTTGCTGCTTGCTATTGCAGTCGGCAGCGTATTTTGGAACAGAACCTTTACTAGCTCTCAACTGTGTTTGAGTGCTAATGGTGATGATGACACCATTAGCATAACCTAACCCCATTCATGTGCATTCTCCCCACATGCAGTTCTAAATTATTATGACCTTTTGTTGTTGTTTGGTGTTCATTCATCATTACTGTAACAGCCGGATCGTCCTCTGCTGAACACAGCCTCCCCTATTAAGGGGGTATTTGCCATAATCCCCATGCTTGGCAGGCGTCTTGGGAATCGCAGTGTAAGTTGGCAGTTCTTTAGAAGGCGCTGCTGCCCACCTTCCAGTATTTTTCCCTTAGTCGCCTCTTACGACACCCATGGGACGATATGGGGAGATGCAATTCTAACCCGGCACCCCACGGGGTTTTGGAGCATTCATCATTATACTTACTTAATTCCATTCTTCATATGTTAATTCATCATCTTAATATTATGTTCTTGCGTTAATCGACAAGACACATTGTACCGACGAGACAATAAATACTTATTATTTAGGCAAGAACAATAATATCCTCGTCCAGTAGGTAGGTACTGATCTGTATGTGTCATCCATCATGTATAGTTATTTTTTACTAAACTTATAAATATGTATGTTATTAATTAAGACCAACACCACATACTCGCACCACCGTCAAAAGTTTTTTTTATTTGATAAGTGCAAGCATTTGATGATGCAATATGCTCTAATAGTATTACTGTATACATAGTATTTGATATGAGTAGCGGGTGGAAAACGCTGCTTCCCACCTAAGGGTGAGAAAAATTCCTAATAAATGGTTTCTTCTCTAGGGTCGGAATGTCTTCTACAACTGTGGTAACATATACCTATATGACATTGTTGTACCTATAAACAAAATTAGATGCTCAAGTTTTTAAGTTGTAAAATACTCTGCTGTAATAGAACATTTACATTTGTGTTTATGTAAAGGCTATAAGAACTACTTTATAACTTAAAATGTGACTTTCTTCTGTTAGGGTATGTTATATAAAAATTTTAGTCACTAATGCTGTTTATGATCATTGTGTACTATAAAATATACCTATTAAGTGGGATGGCCTCCGACGAGACGCATTGAGTTCCATATTTAAAATTTTATTCTCTCTCTATATCCTCTGGCGGGATTGCAACTTTATTTTATAATACATAACTACTTAATTAATTTATACATGTATATTCTATTTATTTTATCATTTTCATGTAGTAATGTTTTAAATGTAGATAAACAACGATATTTTATTTCGTCATAAATAAATGAAAAGTAGAGTGTTTCACACGGGTGTAATACATGATTCCTACTCGGACTCTAACCGCCCGTAAATATTCCAAATCAAATTTCTCAACATTTTTTTAAAAAGTATTATTATTTTTAATGAATGTTTTAGAAAAACTACTATTTTTCTAAATACCTTATTAAACATCTAAATACCTCGTATGGGAATTGATTCCTTTCGACCCTTATATAACAATATATTACAATCTACTATTCATATACTGTTATAAACAGAGGTCGGAATTAGGTAGAGTTATTTATGTACTTACCTATACTGATTTCATACAGCGAAAGGATAAAGTGGATATGCCTTAAATCTCGATATTAATTTTAAACAGCAGATAAATCACGTGATTTAAAAAAAAAGTAATTTAAATAAAAAAAAACATTTTAGATCGGGTTTGTGAAGTGCTTTAACAGCACACAACAAATATTTATATGATCTACAAGTAATTGTTCCGGGTCTGGGTAGTTGTATAAGTGCGAGTTTGAATCTTTGTAAACGCATCCGCGTTACAGGAAAAAATTCTAGTGTGCGGCAACGTAAAAAAACATTATTTCGAATTAATGTATGTACTAATAAAAAAAAAAGTAAGTAAATAATCTTTGTTTTATTTGACTTATCTATCTCTGAGGTTTTTATTACTATTTATTCGTAATATTACTGTCCACACGGGATGGTAATATAAATCCCGGGAAGATCCATATTAATATCAACATTTCGATGCAAGTACGTAAATAACTCTACTTAATTCCGAGCTCTGGTTTATTTTATTAATGAATAGTTAGTATCACATCGGAATACATCAAAGTTGAAAAGTATTTAAACTCTTGTTTAAATACAAATTTTAAATACTGACTCCTGGAAGTCCTAATCAATATCTTGTAATGAAAGTCCATAACTTGTTTTTAGGGTTCCATACCTCAAAAAGAAGAATCGGAACTGTTATAGGATAACTTTGTTGTCCATCTGTCTGTCAAAAACCTTTTTCTCAGTAACGCGTAGACAAGCTGAAATTCATATCAAATACACAAGTCTGTTCTTTGGAGCTGTGAAAATTCAAACTTCTAAGCTAACGCAATTAAAAGATATAGTCGTTTTTCCTTTTTTTACGACAGATTTTCTACTTGACCACTAGGCCATCATTGATGCACTTTTTATAGCATTGGAGAGTAAACGAGCAGGCGGCTCACCTGGTGATAAGTGATCATCGTCACCCATGGACATCTGCTACTTCAAAAGCCCCAATGATGTTACATATTTATTTCGTATAAAACTAACTTATATAAAAATGCAGTAAAAAATACTTGTATATTAATATGTTAATGTATAAATAAGTACTATAAAACTATTCACATACGTCTTCGTAAATAAGGAAGGAATGAAATTAAACAATGTTATCTGAACGTGCAGAAACGCAAGGATAATAATAAAAAAGTTTTTATAATAATGTTGTTTAACTCGTTTACATGCGTGCCATTTGACATGAAATATTATAAAGTTGATAATTAACCTTGATGGTGACGATGCATTTGGTATTCAAAGCGCTTTATATATAAATATGGTTTCGTCATTTTAAATTACCAAGTGTTAAAACTCGCTGAATCTTTGCAAGTATGACCTTGAGCCTCATATCTATGCTTCTGGTTCGCCAGTTTTTCGTATTATTTTTCAACTAGCTTTCCGGTCGCGTATGTCGTATATCGCGCAATAACATTAACATCCTTTTGCGCAGTTGGATAAAAACTATCCTATGTTTTTTCCCGGGTCTCAAACTATTTCCATAGAAAATTTCATTCAAATCGGTCCAGTAGTTTTGGCGTGGAAGCTTAACAGACAGACAGAGTTACTTTCGCATTTATAATATTAGTACTGATACTTACTGATATTTTCTTTTAAAAGTGTTAACGAAAAAAAAAACTTCAAACATAAAATACGCATTATTAGAGATTACTTAAGTAGATAGGTACTATTCGTCAGATCACACTCAAATTTAAAAAGGATCACATGACAAACACAAGCTTTCAAGTATTTTTTTTTAAAAGTGTGAAATAAGTTGTTCAAGTCGGTACCATGACAGTTCAAAAGTAACTATTATCGCAATATTCAGCGCATGGTACTGACTTTGACAAGTTATTTCACACTTTTGAGTGTTGAAGAAGGCTCCAAATTTTTTGGTAAAAAATTTTTTTCACCCTTTTTAGTGACCCTTGCTACTTACGGGATTGATTGTCATTCACTTTCAACGATTATATCATCATGATAGGAACATATTTTTCAGTTATTGGAGTGTAACTTTAAAACGGATTAACCGATTTTGATTAAATTTAAATGGGACCAAACGACTAGCTTTCAAATAAAAAAGAATTACCAAATTGTTTCACCAGTCAAAGTTCTGGGGTAACAAACATAAAAAAACAGACGAATTGATAACCTCCTCTTTTTTTGGATTCGGATAAAAAACAAAATCGGTATACACTGTCAAGTGTTATAAAGTAACACACTAAAAAAATACAGTCGAACTGAGAACCTCAACCATTTTTTTTTAAGTCGGTTAGAAATAAATACCATCATCAATATTAATTTTGGAGATCATCTTTATAATAAAAAACCAAGAAAAATTATATTGAAACAAAGATTGTTACAATTGCAAAAAGGCTGTTATAAAACAACCTGGGGCCTTAGGGTCTCTCTAAAGTTATTACCTACTACATGAAACATGCAGTGACAACTGTGGAGAATATTTTAGCCGATTCCGTATCGACTTTTTTTGTTTTAGGCTATTTTCTGTTTGACGTCGATTTTTGATAATTTTTTTACATTACGTGGTCGCTCTTCTGCCCGTACATTAGCTTTATTCATACTCTTTTATAATAATATCATATCCATACTCTTTGGAAATATATACCTGTTCCTAATTTAAAACTCATTATTTTACTCAAACTTGCTCCATGTTCATTCAAAGGTTGTCTGGAAGAGATCGTTTACTGTTATAAGCTAAATGTTTTTAATTTTGTTTTAGTTTATGGTGTTCAATAAATAGTTTACCTATTTATCTACTGTACCTACTCTATGAATGTCTCTAAGAGTAAAGGTTCATTTTGTTTGCAATTATTGTAGAACCAGTCTTCGTTTTTTCGTTGAAATATGTATGGTTTAATAAATGTTGATCACTTTTTTGACCGCTGTTGTGACCTAAAGGATAAGCAACAAATAAAGTAAACAGCCTTGCGCGTCGTTCCATAAAAACTTTATTTCAACATCAATTATTTTTTTTGTAATCTCCTGCAACGAGATGACATTGTTAGTGTGGAAAGGCATGCAATAACAAATGCCGACAACAATGATCATTGTATTTAAATTTTTTATAAGATATATCTGAAATAGACACAAATCGCCATGCCACTTTGAATGATATGTTATTTAAAACTAGGCTTTTTTCACCTCAGTTTTGGAATACTAGATCTATTCCAGCTCAGTTTGAATTGAAAAAATAATATAAATTAAATATGAAAAAAAAAAAAAAATATAAATAATAATAATAAATAACAATATAAGAATAAAGGTGGTCAAAATGCGGGCCCCATAATTTTGAGCGAAAATTGACCTGAGCGTAGAGGTCAAGGACGACTTCAAAGCATTGACGTTAATTCATAGATAGGCAAAAATTCGTAAAATATCTTGTTATATTAGAATGCTTGGGTGAAACCCATCAAATCAGAAGGCCTGGTTGTATAAAACAACAAGTAAACTCCAGTCTGACATTGTTTTTGTCATGATAATTCATTGTTACAGAGGTATTTCATGAATAATTTTATATATCCCAATATCGAGCCAAATATACACACCACATTTAAACTCGGGATCAACTAATCAGGGCCTAATATGAACCTGAAAGTGACAACTGAAGCTTTCCAGGCAGACTCACTAGGTACTAACTAAACTAATGTATGGTTGTCAAATCCAAAACTTATTATTAGCGAAACTGTTTTATTCTATAGTTTTATTATATGTATTATTTTATACTAAGCATACGAAATTACTTATTACACCATTAAATTTGTATTTAACTGTTATTTGTTGAAAACAAAAACAGAATATTTTGAGTAAAAAATATCTGATTTTGTAAAATTATTTTTTAGAAATAAAAAATAAATTCACATACATATAAAAAAACATGTCCAAACGAACAAAATTATGGCTGTAGGTACTAAGTTTTGTGTTTTTTAGGCCCAATTTCACAAAACTATTGTTTAATTCCACATTTAAAACAAAATAATGCGACAGCGGTATGCGAGGAAGCGGAGCACTGTCACCGAGATTCAGTTTTCGAACTAGTTCGGAGGGTAGGGTGAAGTAGTATTGTATGCGAGCCTGTAGTTATTCTGTGTACATACTTAAAATAATACGAAATTTATATAATTAGGTTAACGTTTGTCATAATTACTCATCACATCAGTTATAGTATTGTATTGAGAGTGACTATGAAGTGAAGTGGTACGATCTGTCTCGAGTGCACATTAAAGTTTTATATTATCTACATTAATTCACCTACGAAAACATGTGTCCTTCAACACTTTCATCTTATTTAAGGAATTTAAGGAATAACTAGGTATGTACACGTTATAAATATATTATAGTTAATTAAGTATATGTTATAGGCTAAGAGATTTGAAATAAATTATTTGTATTTGTATAATTAATACGGGGATAAGTTATACAATATACCGTTAAAATGTGCAAGGCTTTTGCTACCATACAACGTCAGACTTAGAGGCAGTTCTTGCATTTGTTTTTTTTCACGTAACGAATGGTAGTTTTAAAATTGTTACGTACAACGCACTTCCATAATTGTTCAAATATAAATATTAGCCTCTAAGTATTTCTATGTCATGCCTTAGTTTTACTAATTATTTCGTCACCTGCAAGGCTTTGCCTGAAAATCAGCGTCAGTTGCTTGCAAACACCTGACATTTGTGCTAAGGTAAGGCCTTTTTGGCTTAATCCTGCTCTTATCTGTCTGTTTTTCGTTGTAACTTTTTTCTTTATGTGCCAAATAAAGTTATTTTTCTTTTCTTTATTTTCTTTCTAATTATATCTAAATAAATAAACGTTCCATTCTTATTTATAATTTGCACTTATTTATTTTCTAATCCCTCGCTGCACTCAGGATTCTACATTAGAATTACGTTTGCTACACTATGCTCGTGAGTGTACTCTAGAATCCTTCGTTCTGCTCTGAATTAAAAGAAACACTCTTGTCTTTAAAATGGTTGTTTGCTCCCTTGGTAAACAATCTACTATTTAACTTGTAAGGGCATGCTAGATTATTATCTTAGATGCTAAATTAAAGCTTGGTGTGCTCAAAAAGGAAGAAATATTTTTTTTAATAATTTTAATATTAACATTAAAGTAATAAAATAACCGAAACTCATCCAATACGTTGATTAATAATTCAAACCCAATAAGTTCTAATTTCTGTGCTTCTATTTTATTTTTATCGGTTTGAAGGGCAAGTGTGCTGTTTGAACTTGCAGTATTTTTTATTCTATAGTTGCTGATGTACAGATTGACCTTGCATGCAGTAGAAGTTTATTTACCTACATTACGCCGCCGCACTTTGAAGGTACCTACTCAAGAATTACCCACTCCATACCTAAATATAGATAGTTCAACTTAAATTCATAGATAGTACTCGTATCTTATACTACCTGCTCGACAATGTCACATTATTTTTGATATTTTTATCTTTGCATTTGCATGCTGCACTGATTACATTACAAAGTTACGAGAGTACAATATACGAGTATATACACTCATACTATAACTTATCCATACGTTACACTAAGAGAAGTCGTTTGAGGCAAAAGTCATTTCCATTTTTGCTAATTTTAAACTTAGTGCGCTTCAGCGCTTTACGAGATCAGTTTCTTTTCTAATACTTGTAGGCTAGCCTTTGACCGCTATCTCACCTGATGGTAAGCGATGATGTGGCCGAAGATGTTGTACAGGTTAACCTAGAATAACTGGCTCTCAAGAACAGTTGCCGGAACACACCGCTCGGTGCTTGGCAACAAATTTTCTACTTGAGAGTGGTAGCTAGCCAAGCCGGGCATTCGCAAAATGTCCTACCACCAAGCTGTAACGACTGCCATCGTAAGACAACAACCGGGACTGACGACGGCTTAACGTGCCCTCCGAAGCACGGAAGCGCTCAGTAGTAATATCACTAGAGGTCACCCATCCAACTCCTGACCGCGGTGGACGTTGCTTAACTCAGCTGAAAGATAAGGAACGGCTAAGCAAATTTCGCTAAGAGCCCTTCTGCAGACTGCAGCCTAGAACTAATTATATCGTCTAACCAAACGATCCAAACACGCAGCGCCACAGCGCTTGTATAGGCTAATGTTTCCTACTAAAGTTCGCTTACAACGCTGAAGCTAATTGTATCATCTAACCAAACTATGCTTTCTCAAGATTGAAGACTATCAGCATACAGAATAGACATAGCTTTTGTACATACCAAACTTTGGGAGGAGTATATTAGTTAAATAAGGTACTATTGGTTCCAGTTACAACTTTTTACAAGAAACAAAGTGGTACCTACTTACATTTTTTTTATCGAGATTTTATTAATTTATTATATTCGGTTTGCACTTATGATAATTAATATAGTCGAGAACGCGACGACGCCCGACTAGTTTCGTGGGATTCGGTCCACTTCATCACGGAGCGGGTTCGACAAACTACGTAAGTATTTGACATATTAATTTATTATACACGGTTTGCACTTATGATAATTATTATAGTCGAGAACGCGACGACGCCCGACTAGTTTCGTGGGATTCGGTCCACTTCATCACGGAGCGGGTTCGACAAACTACGTAAGTATTTGACATATTAATTTATTATACACGGTTTGCACTTATGATAATTATTATAGTCGAGAACGCGACGACGACCGCACGTGCTCCGTCCGCTCGAGCACGTGCGGGCGTCGTCGCGTTCTCGACTATTAATATGTCAAATACTTACGTAAGTTTTAATAATGATATCGAGATTTTATATTGTGTAAATTGTATTTTTCATACATTTAAATACAATTATATTTAAAGAACATTAATTAAAGGTTCTTTTAATATTTTTTATTCAATCAGAATTTGGCGTTATAACGTTACATTTACTTAACTGGAAGCAATTAGGCTACCCAAAAAAAAAAGCCTTTGCAGGTCTATCTAAATGTTCCAACCTACTACCAATTGGCAGGATGTGTTTTTGATGGAACAAGCACGAGGACCACATTAGCGTACGTGTAGCTCACGTGCAGGATGACCCAACATTCAAGTCACGCCACTATCCCCTCCCGCACTTCTATGGCTCCAGCTACTGAAAGTCAACCGGTATTAGAGAAGTATTTTGAAAAAACACAAGAACAAGTTGGGGTGTATTTCATAGCCCACCACATTCGCGTCGTATTAATCTGTACTGATTCTCATAGGCCTTGCCACCGCGCCAATTGTTATCGATACTATGTGCACTAACTTAGGATTAAAATTTGTTTTCATAGAATTGTTCATGTAAGGTACATCTGTGTACAAAACTATATAAAACCATGTACTTAGTAAAGCTTCTTTTTCTTTTGCACAGGTTTTTTAACCTACTTCCAAAAAAGGAGGCGGTTCTCAAGTCGTCTGTTATTTTTTTTTTGCTACCTCTGATCTCTTGACCGGGTGAATCGATTTTGAAAATTCTTTTTTTGTTTGAAAGCTGATGCTTAGATTGGATGCTGTAGATTAGATAGAGACCCTACGGATTGGCTAGTGTCTTGGGATAAAGTAGTATGTTACGAGTGCGTCCCTGGACTCACGGGGGACCTTTTGAATCCCAAAGGTAGAGCTAGTAAGTTTGAGCGTTGTAAGGAAGTTGACAGTACTAAGATTCTGGTCTTATTGATCTCACATGCTTGGAGTTCCGTATCAACACAGTACTTGTACCAACGCAAAAGATCGATTTTTTCATCACATTATTAGTATCGTACTCCATTCGTTTACTTTCTTACAACTCGATGTTAGTGGTAGTAACTTGAAAATGAGTCCAAAGGGTAAAAACGTGACCCTATTACTTAGACTTCGCTGTCCGTCAGTCCGTCTGTCACCAGGCTGTATCTCAAGAATGGTGATAGCTAGACAGTTGAAATCTTCACATATGATGTATTTCTGTTGCCGCTATAACAACAAATACAAAAGTTGGTCAAGTGCGAGTCGGACTCGCGCACGTTAAAACAAAAATAGGTTAAAATATGAAGTCTAATGTTGTATAGCTAATGGTTCGGAACCCTTCGTGCGCGAGTCCGACTCGCTCTTGATAGATTTTTTTTTTATTATTTCGTACCTTTTCTTTTCTCACGCTATATTCTATTAGGCTAGTTATATTATGCTAAGATGTCAAATTTGTTTGTAAGTAAGGCATACTTACGTTTGCTTCTTTGAATTGAATGCTCTATTGTGTCATCCTAATTAAAAAGGATTCTTATACATGTACATATACATTAATACATGTTTATGCGTATTGAATGTAATATTTCCTAGTATTCATCAATGATAAAATTGACTACCTATGCATTTTTCATAGCTTATGTACTAATAAACAACAATTATATCTATGCAACATGATTGCGCACCTCGTTGTCATTGCATTCAATATTATTTTGGTCTCTATTCTGTCATTTTTACCATTCTGCCTTTTATAATGAAATTAAAAACCCTAATGGGCTCAATTCTAATCTGCTATAACCAATAAGCTCAAAATGAAGTCGACTCATTTGACAATTTTCTTTGCTTACTCTCAGTTAACCCAGATTACCCACTTCTTTTTTTTTATTTTTAAAACCAAAAGGTCTAAGGTCTAGTTGATCTGTATATTTTGTACAAGTTCCTAATAAGGAGAAGGCGCGAAAAACTTTTATCGTTTGTTGAAGAACAAAATGGTCAAAATCCATTCTGTTTTTGCAACTTTTAACTAAATTATAGCGGTACTTGAGTCAAAGCTCAATATAAACTAAAAACTTATCACCTATAACATATTATTACTTGTGTATTCCCAAAAATGGTAGGAAGTATTTTTTGTTAAAAACAAGCATTACTTTGCAATCCCGTTACAATCATAACTTAATTTCTAGCCCGGCACCCCACGGGCAATAGTAAGTATATACAACTAGCTTTCCGGGCGCGGCTCCGCCCGCGCTTATGTCGGTTTTCGCGCAAAAACATTAACCTCTTTTTGCGCAGTTGGATAAAAACTATCCTATATTTTTTCCCGGGTCTCAAACTATTTCCATACCAAATTTCTTTCAAATCGGTCCAGTAGTTTTGGCGTGAAAGCGTAACAGACAGACAGACTGAGTTACTTTCGCATTTGTAATATTAGTACTGATAGTATAATAGTAAACTTAAATGGCCAGATTCAGAAATTTGTTCTTTTGAAAATTCTTCTATGGCTTTTCATGTTATAGGAGACTAACCGCTACATCTACCCGGCACAGTCACTGACTCTTGACACCGAAAATTAATGCAGAAGCCACATGGAATGTCTGACCCATGATCGAGCCTAGGAACTTGTGCTAACAAATTGATGCTTTCGCCACTCCAGCAACGTGGCAGCTACAAAAGGTTGTTTAGAATTAACATTAAAATTTAATAAATCACTTAAACACAAATCTACTTGTCGCCTTACTATTGTGACGCCATTATGCCATTAAAATTACAGAATAGCCCCCTAATTACTAACCGTTAAGGTTCTTTTGCACCTACGTGACTGGGTAAATTGGCGTTTTTCTAGTAATTACGTTTAAAGAGGTTAATAAAAGTTCTAAGGTTAAATATTATAACATCAACTGACGTCACTTTGTAGGCGAACGTCACACGCTCGTCACTTCAGTAGCTGCACAGTATTTAGATCTAGATTATGACAAATATTACTTGTCCCTGCTGTTTGGGACCCTACGATTACAATTCCAAAATTCATATCAATGCTATGAAACATTGAAAAAAGTTTGAAACAATTATGATGCTTAGTGACAGATAAGTATTTTACTCCGATGTTTGGTAGCTTTAAGAACTTTTTTTATAAAGAAAAAAATATTATAAAGAAATTATCTACGCCCCGCGGTTTCACTCGCATGTTGATACATGTTGATGATGATGAAAATTATCCTACGTGTTAATCCAGCGCTTCATCTATCTCCATACGAAATTTCATGAAAATTGGTTTAGCCGTTTTAGTATGAAGAAGTTACAAACATACAAACACACTTATATACTTTCGCCTATATAATATTATATAGTATGATTCCCCTATATAACCAGCTAATACCTCAAATATTCAATGGCACTGCACAGTAGCTGGAACACTATTCGCATACTCTGACGTGACATTTAAATTGATACGAAGTATTACTGTTCCAACGACAAATCCGTCATTCTTCAATGTTAATAATGATATCCATCTTAAAAAGCTTCTTTCTTTAAGCGGATTTAAACTTCATTTTGACTATTTTACGACAAAAATGTATTTAATATATGTTTAAATTAAGTACAATGTTTTTATTATAAATAAATGCAGAAAAAAACATTTGTTCAGTGCTAAGTAACGTCAAAATCATGCGATGTTATTTGAGATTTCAGATGTTTTTTTTCGTGTATATACTTGATTCGTACAATTTTATTTTATTTTTATTTTATTTTATTTATTCAACAAAATCCACAGCCCTTAATATATTATACAATATAGATCAAACTTAATTTATCATACAGCCAATAACGAATTTAAATTTTTTACAATATAAATACAAAGACAAAGTGTAAAAAGTACGCTGTTTCCTTAGTTATATAAAATCATTAAAGTAATATAAAATAATTTGTTGATATAAAATATAGATAATTATCTAAAATAACAACGTATTATTAAATTAAATGAACAAATATACCAATTTTTTTTTGTAGTGCATTTAATTTACGTGATCATCCTCCATAATTTTAAGTATCTCTTTCTTGAAAGTTTCTTTATTATTGAAAAATATATCACAAGAGTTGAAATCCTTATTATAAACCTTGTGTAATCTATTCACAATAGAAAACTGTGCATAATTTGTTGATGAGTGCGAGACGGCAAACAACTTGGTATGCCTTGTTCGAGTTCTGGGTGTACAAAATGTCAAAATTCTACTAGTTAGTTCAGGACAGTCTACATGACCATTACATAGACTTTCAACTCAACTTATTATATTTCAAGCTCCTTGCCGAGTGTTATGAAATGATACTTTATATTTTTAGCTGATATGCGTATGCCTTTGACCCCTATCTCTCCTGATGGTAAGTGATGATGTGGTCGAAGATGTTGCTGAGGCTAGCCTAGAATTACTGGCTTGCAAGGACAGATGCCGATACACGCCGTCAGGTGCTTGGTGATAGAATCTCTATTTGAGGGCGATAGCTAGCCAGGTGGCCATTTGCAAAAAACCCTACCACCATGCTTCAACGACTGCCATCCTATGACAACGAATGGGACTGACGGCTAAATGTTGCCCTCCGAAGCGCGGAACCGCTCAGTAGTAATTAACCATCCAATTCATGAGAGCAGGGGACGTTTCTTAACCTTGTTGAACGATTAAGAACAAATAGTTAATTCGCCTTTAATTTGGCTGTTACTACTTTTATGCAAGTTTTCTTTGTGTTTCTAGATTATTAATGAACAGACGGTAAATGTACTAACCGTGCGAGTCTAATTTAAAACCAAAAAAGTGAAAGTTCTGCAGCAATAATATATCGTAAAACTATGGTAAAACAGTTCCATAACATCGTAGCAGTGCAAGCGGGCTAACGCTATATTATAAACATCTTGTATCTCGCTTGCACATCCGTGATACATATTTCATTAGGATCATCAAACCAATATTGTTCGAGGCGATTATGAGGCGGTGAGAGTTCTTCTGCGTATGATTATTTTAAGAATGAAACAAAGCGCTCCTTTTCTATGATGGTTTCGTATAGTGTGGAATTTGGTCCCCTGTTAAAATTTCAATAGATTTTGCCACATTTCTCAGTGTAGCAACTTTTTAACGATTTTGCCCTTACTTAGCCGTTTCCTTCCAGATCTGGACCTGATCCTCATGTACCACTGCTGCGAGCGAAGCATGGAAGTATCGAAGCAAGTGCTGGATCTTCACTATACCCTGAGGAGTGCTGAGAGCTTCGCTTTATTCTTCAGAGATCGCAGCTTCGACAAGAAAGTGGAGTTCGCTTTAAATACTGTGTAAGTAGTGATTTATATAGCTCATGAGGTTCCAGGCTTGAGTGTCATCACCTCTTCATCTCTACCCGCGATGACGAAAGAAGCGACTAAGGTAAACACACACAAGGTGGGCAGCAGCGCTTTCGAGGAATTGATATCTCGCACTGCGATCTCCAAGACGTCTGTCAAGCGTGGGGATTATGGCAAACCACAATCTACTGTAATGGTCAAAGTTAGCCTATAATATGGTTGTAACGAAAAAAATTTTTATCAACAAATCGGAACCAAAATTCAACACTGAAAAATATTAAATAACTTATGAAAGTCGGATCATGCTAATGTCCGAACGTCGATGTTTTAAATCAGCATAGTACCGACTTCCATATTGCCAGTTATTTCATACTTTTCTGTTGGGAGTCGGTTCCGTTTTACTGAAAAATATTTTTTATTTGCGATATTAACACCCAAGCTGTGAAAATTTCAACCATTTATATAGGGTTTCAAGATTTTATTATATAATTCGTATACTTTTATGTACCTTTTAAATATTATCTTTTTGTACCACCGTTTATACTTTTTCGCATATGTCCTGTCCATCCAAAGTTTGTCTGTATGAGATTGCAACCTCATATTAGCCATAAGACTGCCAAAGGCTACTATGTATTTAATATAAGTGCACCCTGTATTTTTAATGGTATGCAATAAAGAGTTATCGTATCGTATCTTTCTAATTACCTCTTTCTTTGTAGGCTATACGCCGTTATGCCAACTCCCACCGTGAACGGATATCGTGCCATATACCTCCGTCTGCTGGACCCTGATGTCAGGAACTTCCTCTTCAATGACATAGTGCGCGCCTTCATGATGGTCTTCGACTTGTGGCAGTTTGAGGAAGGTACTTGGCCTGGGTATGTACAATAAAAGAAACACGATTTGCATTACAACCCATAAGTTGTGAGGATCGACTGTCAATTGGAGAACCAGGAGCTTTATTTTCCAAAAAAAAATAAAAGAAATGTTGATGAACTCAATTTATAACAAACTTTCAAAATAGGAAAACTCCCAAGTCATATATCTTTTTATAATTCTTTTCTTTTTATTTGCATGGTGGAAGGGCATTTTACGAATGGCCGCCTTGCTAGCGACCACCCTCAAGTAGAAAATCTATCGCCAAGCACCTAACGGTGTGTTCCGGCAGCAGTCTTTAAGAGCCAGTGAAATTACAGGCACTTGAGACTTAACAACTATGTCTCAAAGTGACGGGCGCAGTGCAATTTGTGGCTTGTGACGAAATGCATCTGTTATAGGCAGAGGTTAGTCCGGTCAACATCAGTTGGTCCTCGAGCTAAATCAGTCACAATAACATAAAAAATAACCATTATGGGTATTGAATAGGGTGAAACAATTAAAAAATAAAACCTATTTCTTACACAGAAAATTATGAATTAACTTGCAAAAGTCGAACCATGAAATTTTTTATTTTAATTTATTTGGTATTAACGAGAAAAGCCCCGTGAATAAGAGAAGAAGGTGCCGGGTTAGAATTGCACCTCCCCATATCACCCCGTGGGTGTCGTAAGAGAAAATACGGGAAGGTGGGCAGCAGCGCCTTCTAAAGAACTGCCAACTTAAACTGCGATCCCCAAGCCGCCTGCCAAGCGTGGGGATTATGGCAAATACCCCCGTAATAGGGGAGGATGTGTTCAGCAGTGGACGATCCGGCTATTACAGTAACGAAAACAAAAATGTATATAGGCATACATTGTGTTTTAGTGGACACAGATTATTCAAAAGATATTTCAATAATATTTAATTATTAACAATTTCAGATTCGTCCTAATAATCGACATGGATTTAGCCACCATGAGCCACATCGGAAAGTTAGAAATTATGACGATAAAGAAGATTCTTTATTTTCTTCAAGTAAGTTGTAATGTCAATCTTCAAGTAAGTTGTAATACATTACTAAGGTTTATTAACGTTTAATTAAATCTTCTAGTGAACGGGAAAGGAACTCTATTCTTAAGGGAGATCTTCATTACTAAGGTTTATTAACGTTTAATTAAATTTCTTATTTTCACAGGGATAAAAACATGATAACGTGAGTGAATACGTATCTTCTGGGTAAGCGCGCTCCATCATCGACCGCATCATCACGTGAGATAGTGGTAAAGTGCTACCCAGTTTGGTATAAAAAAAACTAAAAACTGGCAAACCAGAAGCATAGATATTAGGCTCAGGAATGTACATGCAAAGTTTCATCGAGTTTGAACATTTAGTATATAAAATATGACGATACTACGTGTGTATGGAAAGCACTGCGTGCACTCTAGCTTTAAGGTGTTCAGAATCTCCTAGTCTCTCCAAGTATCCATAGTTAGAAGAAAGTTACGGGGTCTTAGAAACCTAAGCCATGCGATCCATCCTCAAAATCACAAATAATAAATGGATCCAATAATAACCTGTGTCTGCACAGGACGTGCGAGTCCAAATTCCGAGAAGAGAAAAAAACTTTTAACTTAGTTTTTTTTCTAAGCAGATCTAAAGAGGATGACCCACTGTCCAGTAATTAAATTACATACTTACTGGACAGTAGGAAATTCCAAATTCAAAATCTCGCTTTTTACTGGACAGTTGTGAATAAGTTTCCTGTAGAGTTCACTTTCTGGATACTTTTTAGAGATGTTATGGCAACATTACATACTATTTTAGAGATAAATAATATTTTGACTAATGAGAAACATGGACCAGCTGTATTCGTTATTTTCGATGTTAACACTCCAGGAATGCATGACGACGCGTCTCAAAGAGGTCCACTTCAGGAACGCTCCCCATTTCATGGACAAACTCATAATGCTGCTGAAGCCGTTCCTCACGAAGATTCTTATGGACAGTATTCACATCCACTCCGTTGGTTCAGACAGTATTAGCAAGTATGTGCCGATGGATGCCTTCCCGAAGGAAGATGGAGGAACGTTCAAGGACCGAGAGACGATTAAAGGTAAGAAATAACTCTCTGGTGATGTCACAGTTGGGTCTTATCAGTGATGGATTCACAATTTAATAGTGAAAAGCAAAAAAACATTGATTTGAAATGTTAGTGTAATGAATAGATTCAGGCGTTACTTTGCGGAAATCCATATTTAATAATTACAAATATTTTAAGAAAACCCAAATTAATGTTTTAATAAAACACTTCAAAAATATAGAAATATAACTACTGACGATTCCGCCTAATTTTCCTGTTAAGTCGACGTGACGTCACAAACGCCATGCAGCCAAACCGGAAGAATTTTCGACGCGTGTCGCTTCTACACGAAGCATCCTCAGGTCTTGACTCTATGAGCGCACGATTGAAAAAGATTCTCGAAGAAGCAAAACGCGAAACAGCTTCCGGTTTGGCTGTGAGTGTTGTATTAAATTATTAATTTGATGATTTCTTAAAACATTTATTTTTAAGTTATTATTAAATATCAGTTAATGTGGCCCTTGTAAAATGTAATGTACATGTTCACGCATAAAAGCGCGCACAATAAACTATTGATGCGGGTTTCTAAATATATATACAAGCACTATCACGTGCGTAGCGAAAATCATATTTTACAAATTATTGGAGCAAAAAAATTGTATGCCCCGGGCGGGAATCTTTCCGTGCCCATCCCCTACGCAACGTCCCCTATGACGGTATAAGTAATAGTTGATGTTAAAAGTCTTTTGTGCCTGTAATGAATTATATCATATTTTTTATTAATTTGCTAGGTGTAAATATTCAAAACTCTATTCAAAGGGAGCACGGTGCGGTTCAGTGTTGCGGAGGCGGGAGTTCTAGTCCAGCAGCAGGCATTAAAAATAAAAAATATGTGTTTTTTATTCGCATCAAAAAAAAATGTCTCAAAATGTTTGTTAGGACTAGGTTAAGTAAACCGTAAGAAGTTGTTAGCATTTTTCCAATAACACTGTATGTATGTCAAATAAGAGGCAGTGGTGAACAAAAAATAATTTCAAATTACTTAGATATACCTGTTACAACTTTACCAGGTCTCTTCCGTCGCAGTCACCTACCTTCGGGCTGGCGCTTTGTCTGTATCATAATTTAATTATACTAATACACAGAAATACTTTCTAATTTCAGAGGAAACTATCAAGAGAGTACAGGCAAATAAGGCTTTCTACCAAGCGGAGAACTTGAAGCGAGTGAACGAGTCTCTGCGGCCGGGTGGGAAGTCCAAAGTACAGGATATGTTCGGCATACAGGGCAGTTTCAAGAAATTGGAATTAGATTGATACATATTAAGCTTTAAGAATGGGCATAGATTAAATGATAGTTTGTTTTGGTTTAATAATATAGTTTCTATGAGTTTTTAATACTTAGGTACCATTTTTATAGGATTGTGGTGGAACAACATACTAAATTTCATCCAAATCGGTCCAGTAGTTATTAAGTTTATTCGTTGCATACAAAAATACAAATTTATCTTCTTTATAATATGAGTGTAGATAGGTACGAGTAGAAATCTTTCAGTGTAAAAATGCACGCCCCTAGTATTTACCCATACAAGAATAATAGTGTATTATATACAATACACACAACCGCGAATATCATTGCTTTTTCAGTCATCGTGGTATGTGTGCGATCTGTGCTAAGTAAAATCGCTGCACGCACACATATTTAAGTAATCACGCGTAGAGGAGGGGCGTGCATTTTTAGACTGAAAAATGTCTACGTGTATGTGGTTTCGCACACTTCTGTTTATGCAATAGTGCCACAAGAATAATATACTTATTATTCTTGTGGCTACTACTGTACCAACGAATAAATTTCGCTTCTGTTTTTAATACGTTTGGGAATAAAACAAGCTTGAAACAGTGCAGTAACATTTTATTAAGTGATTGATTAAAATCTGTAGACATTTAAACATATATAGGAGAAGATGCTGTCTTCAATCTCAGCCCGTTCGGAATCTTCCAGAGTTAAGCTGTTGAGTTACCTGTAGAAAAAATAATGGTAAGTAATATGTAAACTAGACGCGGGTTCGAATCCCACACTTGACTTAACTTTTTCCTCTCGTAAATTTGTAATTTTGTAATGTAATCGGCAGAGTATGCGTTATTGCAAATATAAAAATATTAAAATTATAGTTGCGTCATCATTAACAAGTTTAAAGCTAATTGAAATATTAGTCCGGTTTGTAGTACAACGTAAGTTGAACTATAGATGCCGCTCCATCCCAATACGATGGTTAAAAAAAAGAACAATAGGAAAAATTTGAGTTATGGACTCATTGTCATGTTAGCTCAATTGGATTAGAGCAACCCTGGCTAAAGGGGTGGATGGACACGGTTTCGAATCCCGCACATGACTTAATTTTTTCCATTCGTAAATTTGTAATTTTGTAATGTAATCCGCTGAGCATGCGTTATTGCAAACATTAAAATATGAAAACTGTTCAAAATAAGTCAATTTTTTATAACTTTTGCATACCAAAAATATGGAGTGCCGGAGAACTTATGTACAAATTAGCTACTTATTAACAATCGAATAAGGAGAAAACACTGCACTGTTATGTTTGAGCGAGTAGGCGAGGGCTTATAATAGACCAAGCCGAGGTTGGAATAATTAACGTAAGGTCTTTCTTTAGTTCTTTTCAGCGCCAAGCTCTGTTCTCATAGTAAAACTAAACTGTAAGGTGAAAAGCAGGTGTGGGGTTAGAATAAGATCCACATTATTGATACAAATAACGTCTATGTTATACGAGTAGCAGAGGAATACAGCATTTACGAGCAAGTACTACCAGAACTCTTTGTGTACAATAAAAGAAGTACTGCTATGTACCTATTTCTAACAAAAAAAGTATATGGGCGCCGGTGATATTACAGCACATGAGACTTAACTACTTTATGTCTCAGGGTGATGGGCGCAGTGCTCACGAACTGCATCTGTTATAGACAGAGGTTATCGCTTAACGCCGGATGGGCCTCGTATGCTGGTTCCATCACGATAGGATAAAAATTAAAGTGAATTGAAAATTATATTTTTATGGCTTATCTAAGACCGCACTTTTCCATTTGTAAGTGATGATGTGGTCAAAGTTGAAGAAGGACAGAGCTAGAATTCAAAATGACATATGATAGCAACGTCTGTTGCAGCTATGACTTGGATTGGATGGGTGACCGCGAGTGGCATTAACTGAGCGCTTCCGTGGTTCGGAGAGCACGTTCAGCCGTCGCGTCGGTGCTGATAGTTGTCTTAAGAAGACATTATTTATAGCATGGTGGTAGAGCATTTAATGCCCTGGCTAGCTACCACTCTCAAGTAGAAAATCTGCTGGCAAGCACCTAATGGTGTATCCGGCAGCTGTCCTTGAGAACCAATAACTTTAGGTTAGCCTGAACAACATCTTCGACCACATCGTTACTTACCATCAGGTGGCCAAAGTGTGCTAAAAATACTTATGAGTCTGGTCGGCATAATATCTCTTTTATAACTTTAATATAATTAGTAACTACGGTGAACTGTAGAAATAAAAAAAGCTGATAGAATACAATATTACAACAACAGTTAAAAATATAGTCATGTGAGGGATTTATTTTCTTCTCTAGTTGTAATTTGGTCCTAACACATCCGCGGAGCAGCGTCATTACAAAAATAAACGTATTAAAACTGATAGATACTAACTTGGTGGGGGTCCAGGGGGTGGTCCTCCATGGCCGCCACCTCCACCGCAGCCGGCCTTTTGATCCAAACCTCCTGTACTCATACCACTCTGAAAGCATTACACTCATATGTATAACCGACTTCCTAATAAGTATGTCATTGAAAAAGAGACTGCAAGCTTATATAAAGTGGTTACCTACGTTGTAAGGTCTGAACACTGATGACACACACCCCTGGTGTCAATGACTCTCATATTGTAATTCTGTCTTATTTTAACCTTTCAATTTTATTTCGCACTACTACATATCGATATAGTAAAATTACATTAGAACTTCAACGTCAGAGCGGGCTACATGCATTGAAGTATATAATTTGTGCGATAGAGATAGCGCTATATTATATTGTTTCTTTACGGCCACCGTACGAATCGCAATATTAATGTTTTAAGCTTTAAATAATGACGTTGGTTTTCCATAATATATTTTAAAAGGTGGGTCCCAGAAAAACCAGAAATGATTCTGGTTTGCCAAGTGTAGTTTTATAGATAACTAGATTCCCGGGCGCGGCTCCGCCCGCGCGTATGTCGGTTATCGCGCAAAAACATTAACCTCTTTTTGCGCAGTTGGATAAAAACTATCCTATATTTTTTCCCGGGTCTCAAACTATTTCCATACCAAATTTCTTTCAAATCGGTCCAGTAGTTTTGGCGTGAAAGCGTAACAGACAGACAGACAGAGTTACTTTCGCATTTATAATATTAGTACTGATTATATCTTTAAATGTCAAAATGCGAATTTCTATACATAATGATTTTTCCGAAATCCGTACAAAAGATTTTACGGAAAAGTAACAATCCAGAAGCATGTATATTAGAATCAAGGAAATTCATTTAAAATTTCACCATTTTGAACAGATATATAAAGAAACTCTTTGTACGGAAACCGCTACGAAAACACATCATGGAACTAGCTCGTACACTGAATGAAATACAAGCCTGAAAGTCAGGTCTTTGGCTTGGCACATGGCTAGATTTTATGCAATATATAAAACTATTGTCAAAAACCCACCAAAATACGAAATTATCACAGAATCGGGTTTACTACTGAAACTTTTTTCTCATATAGAAGTGTATGTTTGTTATCTGAGGACTTAGGGTTGGCACTTCGCTGATTTTTGTACAATACTAAAACTATTATATAGCCCAAACTAAAGTGAGTATACATTTTATTTCTCTGTTATTCATTAAATATTGTCAATTTCAAATAATACCAAAAATAATATTGTAATTAGCACTCACCACCAGAGCCAATACTGCTCCCATGACGACCATCAGAACTCCGAAAACCTTCATCTTCTCTACTCAAAAGTCACCACAACACTGACTCTTCCATTACCAACCCTTCTTTATATACCAAAAGTACTTACCGGAAACTAGGTAGGCATTTGTCAATTTGACTACTCTCGGTATTTTAGTGACAATAACTATTAACTATAATGTAGGATAATAGTTGTAAACATGTTCATTTCACGAAGTGGTAGCGCGTGAAATTTTATGTATTTGTTATTTTCAAGGGCTTTATGTAGTCACTGCAATAAGTATTCACATTTGGTCTAATTGAACTCTTATAAATATAGTTTTCAATATATATTTTTTCATGAATATTAGAATCTGATGGTAAGTGATGATGTGGTTGAAGATGTTGTTTAGGCTAACCTAGAATTACTGGCAATCAAGGACTGCTGCCGGAACACTCCGTAAGGTGTTTGGCGACATATTTTCTACTTGAGGGTGGTAGCTTGGCAGGCGAGCATTCGCAAAATGTCCTACCACCATGCTGTAACGACTGCGATCGTAAGAGAACAACCGGGACCGACGGCTTAACGTGCCCTCCGAAGCACGGAAGAAGTAATTTCGTTGGCGTCACCCATCCAACTCATGACCGCGGCGGACGTTGCTTAACTTTGCTGATCGGTTAAGAATAGCTAAGTTAACTTCGCAACGAGGGCTTCAGGTAACCTGCGGTAGTAGGTATACATTATTTTTCCATAATGACCTTTTGTGATTTTATGTAAAACTCATTAGACTTCTTTACTGTCGATAGGTTAGTCATTGACCACATTATCACATTTGTCAATGATTATATTATTATGTTCGAAGATCTCTTGGACAACTATCGGAACACCTTTCAATTTTTTTCTTAATAGAGTGGTGGTAGCTAGCTATGCAAGCATTCGTAAGACACGCAGTGACGCCCAACCCCGTGCCAGAGCCCGGCTCGAATCATGCACACAATAGAAAAGTATGTAGAGAATAAAAAAACTCTATGCATCAAGTATTGAATTTTGTTTCCAATGTTTTCTTTACCAGCACTTTTTAATTTATGAAGCACTTTCCAGTTCGTCTACTTCTATGACCTGCTCGAACGCTGGCATATCTTCAGGCGATGAAAACTCTATTTCCAGTTCGTTCTACAACATGGTCTTAGCTGATAGCTGTGTCTCACCATTTTGAGTTTTATATAAGTTAAATGGAGGTCACATTTCAGTGCCCTGTGGGGTGCCGGGCTAGAATGTCTCTCCCCATTGCGGCCTGTGGGTATGATTAGAGGCTACTAAAAGTAAAAACAGAAAGGTGGGCAACAGCGCCTTCTTAGGAACTGATCTAAGAAGGCGCGGTTGCCTACTATCTTAAACTACGATCTCCAAGACGTCAGCCTTGAGGATTACGTCATCAAAATGTAGGATGCTGATATTAAAATAATTATAAGAATCAGAGTAAAAAGGATAACCACACAGAGAAGACATATTCTCTGAACTCCCTAAAATATAGTAGCCAAAACCTGAGTTTTGTGAGGGCTCGCGTAGTTTTTCTAAAGGGTACCTAATATTTTTTTTAATTTTTACTTTTTATATAGGTTTATATATTGATATGGGCTTCGGTAAATAATTCACGAATACTTAAGCCTGCACCTAGGCAGCAAAACGTAAAAAGGCATCATCTTAATTACCGATTTATTTGAATATATTCGTATCATCTACGAAACTAAGTAGCATTCAAAAAAAATGCATCAATATCTGCTACAAATATTAGAAAGAGGAGTGGACCCTATAACTAACCTTGCAGAATACCGCTTGTGATCTACATCCATTAAGAAATGTAATTCCTCAATAGTACCACTCTAGGTCGATTAATAATATAAGAGCAAACTATTTCAAGAGCTTAAGTCACCTCTGATTCCATATAAACACAAGCATACATAAGCATAGCATGCTGATTTAGGTATACTGTTGGATCATTAACTGTTCTTTGGCCACAAGCCCCTTTTTATTCTGTGCCACAAGTGGATATCTTGGAGCAAAGTGCCATAAGCCATTAAGATGGCGGAGTATTTATTGCGTTTGCCTCAGAACCCAGTTCTGGATTTATTCATATTTTGTAATTCTAGGATACTCAAAAACCTTAGAAATATAATCCTGTTAATCATTATTTTGTAGAGTATTAATCTGTGCTCGTCCTCGTATCTACACCTGCATTCTTATTTCGTTGAAAAAAATATTGTTAGGATGGCTGATGATGGATTTATTTACAGAAAACTTAATTCTTAAATTTGCCATCAAGCAAAGGCATGCGGTTCTATACATATACTTTTTCGTAGAGGATGGCCGCTTTGAAGCATTTGTGGCATAGATTGCTTAGTCGTTCTTAACAGATCAACTATGTTAAGCAACGTCCGCTGCGGCCATGATTCCATGGTTGGACGCTCAAAGCACAGAAGCGCTCAGAAATGACAACTAATTTCTGAGCACTTCTGTGCTTCGGAGGGAACGTTCAGCTGTCGGTCCCGGTTGTTGTATCGTTACTGCATGGTGGTAGGGTATTTTGCGTATGAAACCACTGGAGTAGAAAATCTATCGCCATGTACCTAGTGTCCTTGAGAACTAGTAATTCTAAAAATTGCTTTGAAGCTCACTATATCGCCACTAGCGGCTGGGCTTTGAACTAACGAGATTGGTATTGATTGGTACACGTGTGATCTCAGAGACCTGCAACTCTCCATCCTTACCGCTACCATGGTACAATACACGGAACAATTTTTATTTCCCATATTACTACTGCACCAATAACATTGTTAATACTGCTTCTTTAAACCAAAATTATAGATAGATAGATAATTCTTTATTGTTACACCACTTACTATACAAAAATAACATCAAAAAGAAATCTTACAATAAAGTGTCACAATGGGCGGCCTTATCACTAATAGTGATCTCTTCCAGGCAACTTTTGGATGGAGAGGAAATACAGGAATAACAAGACGGGTGTAATAAAAGGTAAAGGTACAATCAAATCAAGACAAAAATACATAACTAAAATAAACTAAATTATACTTGTAATATTTTAGCAATTGCAACTTCTTTTTACAATAGCATTTTTTTTTTGTCTGGTTTATAGTTTATACGCTATTTATTATCTCACCTGATAGTAAGTGATGATGTCGAAGATGTTGTTCAGGCTAACTTAGAGTTACTAGCACTCAAGGCCTGCTGGAACTCACTGTAAGGTGCTTGGCGACAGATTTTCTACTTGAGCGTGGTAGCTAGCCAGGCAAGTATTCGCAAAATGCCCTTATACCATGCGGTGAAGCTCAAGCCCAAGGCGGGAGTTGAACCATGACCCTTCTGCGCGGCAGCCCATAGGCAATGCCACTGAGTCATCACTGCTTGAATCTGTTATTTTAATACATAAAGGCTCTTTAATGCTTAAATTCATGTAATTATCTGATATGTGTCGTTTTATTAAGGGTGCAGTAAACAGAAAACCAAATATAGAAATATTTACAATTTATTTTTTACTTATTTCTCACATTATTATTTCTTCCGTCTCGACAATTAAACGTTAAAGTAAAAAAACGTATAAAATTAAAAATAGATACAAAATCTTTAATATGGCAATTTAAGAGTATTATACGTTCGTCTAAATTTCTATACATTTTATGTATTTCTTATATAATATGTTATATTCCGAGAACGTTCTATTAAAAGAACTGATACAGATAACATATATATTTGTAATAAAACATTATAATATACTCTTTACCACGCAAGTTCGACAAAGTTCTGTTTATCATTCGAAATCAGCACGCATTGTTTTTTATCCATTAGCGGGAAATAGATTTTTAAAATTCGAACATTCATAACAGTTCTTAAAAAAATCGAACGCTACTCTAGTTTTAAAACACGCTGTTCTTTTTCAACTTGCTGTGGTGAGGTTAAAATAATATTTTTGAAGTGGTAAAATAAAGGTTCTGATTTTAAAAATATTTTCCACGCTAGGGGATAAAACGAAACTTGCAGGCAGATTTCGAACGATGAACAAAGCCATTTCGATCTTGTGGGGTAAAAATAACTATTGTGTCACGCTTAAATAAATTTTACTTCTCGAAAAATTGTGTTATACATGTTTACACGCGTAAATATGCGCTTAATTTCGAACAATATATATTACTTTTAAAAAATACATTATAAAATAATATCGATGCAGTTTTTAAGCTCTTTGGAGTGTCCGTAGTTCTAAAGCTCTGTGGAAACACATTTTTATTTCTCCGTTTTCATTTCACGATGGTAGATAATGGCATGAACATTTTAAGTATGTTATTATTTTAGTTAAATCAAAAATATAAGTGAAGTTAAAGCTCTTAAGAAAGGTTTTTATACAAATATATTTCCGGGTTTTTCTTCTTTCAAGCAAGCAACCCCATCATCATAGGACCATAATTTTCGTAACGTTTTGTTGTTTCAGGCTAGCTTGAGATGGAATTAACAAAGCTGAGATCAGAGTTATACGTGGCTATGTGATAGAAAGAGAGACGCCTTGTAGGTGAATATAAAAGTTAGGTACTCTGTGCTTTGCAAGCTGTAATGCACTTTATTGCTTCGAAGCTAGAGTCGCTTATTTATTGTAACGACTGCAGAGTGACCTTTCTGGTCCTTTTAGTTTTGCACTCCTCACTAATGTAAACTTTTTAAAGCTCCTACTTAAATGAGTGTGGACGGCTTGGGTATTGAATACATCTCAAGCAAGATGTCAGTGAAGCATTTATCGCCTCCAAATAGAATAAGAACCACTAATGTACCTACTAATCTTCTAATCATAGTACATTTCAGTTTTTGAACACAATATATACTGCTTTATCTACCATCTTTTAACACGACAAATAGTAACTACACGTGCTCTTGCAAATGCTGGAGCTCTTCAACCTGCAACTCCTGGAGCCTTCGCTGCTCCTCTTCTTCTTGCTGCAGCGCTTCCCTCTCAGCTGCTATCCTCGCGTGCTGCTCGGCGATCACGCGGAACAACTGGGCATGCTTCGCTGCAGCAGCGGCTACGGCTTCGGATTGACGGGGGACTGATGCTGCTGGAAGTTGATTGACAGGATTTTGTTAGTTTAAAATTTAGTTAACAGATGAAAACATAATTTTAACGTAAACGAGCAAAATAAGAACAGCGTGGGCTTGAAGTGGCCATGATAAATGTGAAAAATATACTCGGGAAGATAAAATAACAAGGTTCAAGTCCATTCATGGATAGAGCTGGATGGGAGAGGAGGCAAGATGGAGTACTTCACGTTTTGATTTCAATAAATCGTCACAGAAAGTACAATAATAATGTAAGTATTTTATAATATAAACATATTATGACGCATGTATTCCCCGAAAGGGTAGGGAACAGACATATAAATTTCAAAGCAATGATAGCCGAGCGAAAATAGCTATGAACTGCCGTGCCCCAGGTCCCTGGTTCGACCCCCACCGCTGACTTGAGCTTCACCGCATGGAGGAAGGGCATTTTGCGAATGCTCACCTGGCTAGTTCAAGTACAAAGCACTGCAGGTATAAAGCTACAGGTATATCAGCGTATCCATCCGGATGGATTAATTCTAGGTTAAGCCACCTTCGACCACATCAACGCTTACAACAGGTGAGAGTGTGGTCAAGTTTTTGAAGCGCTCGTAGCCAAGTTTGCTTAGCTATTCTGAATCGATCAGCAAAGTTAAGCAACGTCCGCCGCGGTCATGACTTGGATGGGTGACCGCTGGTTGGGCATTACTACTGAGCGCTTCCGTGCTTCGGAGGGCACGTTAAGCCGTCGGTCCCGGTTGTTGTCTTAGGATAGCAGTCGTTACAGCATGGTGGTAGGGCACTTTGCAAATGCCCGCCTGGCTAGCTACCACCCTCAAGTTGAAAATCTGTCGCCAAGCACCTAACGGTGTGTTCCGGCAGCTGTCCTTGAGAGCCAGTAACTCTAGGTTAGTCTGAACAACATCCTCGACCACATCATCACTTACCATCAGGTGAGATAGTGGTCAAAGGCTAACCTATGAGGCATTAAAAATCATCTCTGCTTCAGTTATTGCTGCAAAGTTATTTCTAAGCAATAATTGATTTCATTTATAACCGACATGTAGTTTTCTACTATTACAGAGAAAACACTAGTAAAGTTCTTACCAGGGTCAGGGTGAGGGTGCGAGGCGTGCTCCTCTGCTATCTTGGCGTATAGCTGGTAGTGCCTGTCCTTTGCTTTCGCCACAGACTCGGAGTCGGTCGGGTGCTCCGGGGGCACGTCGCTCAACACCGGGTGGAAGCCCTGCTTGTCCGCAATGTAGTCTACAGTCCGGACCTTCTGTGCAGGGTCCACGTATGAGAACGTACCTGGAATGTAAGCAATATCATATATTATCGACCTTGAACGTATTGTAGATTGAAAAAGGGGTTTGTTTGTATTATATTATTTATTAGTCCTTCAACTGGAGGAAACCTGTTTGGTCAAGGTTTGATATTTAATATTTTTTTTTTTGCAATAGCATTCTACGGATTACAAAATTTGTGATTTTGTAAGGTTTGGTATTGTTTAATTCATAAATACTACATGCTATGCTTAGCATGGACAGGTGATGAAAAAGAAATCGCCACTAATTTCATACCATTTTATCCGCTTTCTAACTAAACCATCTGTATTTGACCTTTCCTTGGTGTTGTTCGCCGCGTCAGAAGAGATCAGAGCTATGCGATAGAAAGAGAGACGCCTTGTAGTTGAATATAAATATTAGCTACTCCGTGATTTCCGAGCTGAAGTGCAATGATGTCTCTTATTTATTGGAATAGCTTCTTCCGCTTCCGACCATCTTGTCTTTATACTCTGTGGTCATACCTAGAACTACTATGTAACTACTAATACTTATGTTAAATAAGTTTTAGTAGTTTACGTAAGCGATTTCGACTTGTTCGAGTAGACCCTATCTCATTCACGTAAGATATATAATTTATGTGATAATATACCCATTTAGAAGTCAAGTTTATAAGCTCTTTGGACATGGACTAGATATAATAGGTGGGTACTAACTTAACATCATATAGTGTACATTGTACTTGTATAGACATAAAACTATCGTATCTGTTGAAAATTAGGTAGGATTACCCACCAACGCTTATGTATAGCCAACATTGATAAATTATCATAAAATGGACGTATATGGCGGGAAATTCAATATTGAATCAGTTTTATTGCGCTTGTGTAAAGCGAGGTTTAGTAAACATTCTAACCATGCGCGAGTTTTAAAAAATGCCCCGGTAGGTAACACCATTGCAGATACTCTGGCACAGAAAGAAGCAATAAAACAGGTACTTATGTGATGACGTAAAGAACCTTTGGAAGCTATCAGCAATGGAAGTACGGGAACTAGTACGTCGTCACACCGAGAGAGAACAACAACTGTACCATGAATTACTTTCTGCACAAAACTGGAGCAACAGACAGTCCTATGTAGAGGCTGTATGCGTGAAGACGAGACCGTGGAGCATGTAGTATCGCATTGCACTGCGAAGCCACGGAACAAATAAGAATTATCCATCGGAATCTATATAGATGGATCCATCGGAAGATCAGCCCTGGTTCTCAACCAGGATACGCTGAGATGGGTCCTATTTCTGACAGCTTAGCATTGGGTTGGCATTTTAATTATATTTTATTACTAGCTTTATTTGTTTGTGAAACATATTCTTTTAATTAAGTATGTCAATTTTAATGTTACGCACTGTCTTAAATAAATTAATTTCATTTCATTTCATTTCATTTCAATTACAACCGTACTACAAGAGTCGTTTTCATCGACGACATCCTCACCACAATCACACACGCCACTGGAGTATGCCAGCTACCCAAAGTTCTTCTCCGCTACATCAAGGAGTTGGGATGGCTTGGGTAGAAGCTGGCAGGGGAGATTCACAAAACTCCCCAAGCGTCATCGCCCCCAAATAGAATAAGAATAATCTTGTGAGCATGTTGAACAGCAATGCACACGATTTCTTGTTACGTACAACGTAACAAATTTTCTGCCATCATACCTATTTCTACCGCCACGCATTAGTGTGAACATATATATATATATATATATATATATATATATATATATATATATTATGTTCGCACTACTATGTTCCGGTTTGAAGGATATGGGTGCCGGTGAAATTATAGCAGGAGGAAAAATTATAGTCATATGCGGAAAATAAAAATTAAACCCATAGTCGGGTTCGAATCCCGCACATGAATTTTGTAGGTAATATAGTTTATGTTGTCTATGAATCCGTATAACGCATCAATGGAAAATTATTTATTATTTAAAATTAGTCATTTAACTTTCAATTCAATTCTACGCTCAGGTTTTCGCCCATAATTATGGGGCCCGCGTTTTGACCCCCTTAATTTTAAAATATATAAAAATTAAAATTTCATGGTTAATTATTATTATTTTTTATTTAAGTACTTATTTTTTGGTACTCAAATTTTTTTTTCAATTCCGATTGAGCTGAGAATAGATCTATTCCATAATGAGTTGGGAGGAAGTGACAAACGCAGGGCACGTCTAATCCCGTTTCACTATCCATTGCCGTTATAGAAGAGCTACTCATGTGAAAATAATCAAAAAACATCAACGGAGTCAAAATAATTTACGCGGATGTATTTTTAATCATTCATTCGTTATTACGTGAACTGTGCAAAATAACAGAATTGTTCTCAGGCCTTCGTTGAATCTACGCATACGAATACCATTTATGTATACTTAAATATCTCAATCGTCTATAGAATCTTAAATTTAAGTCGCCAACGGAATAAATTTAAGGCCTGCTCTGAATACTTATTATAACACAATTTTGCGCCTGTTCGAAGGCTGATCTTGTTTCCTCATTCAAGAAATCAACCTGTTTGGACTAGGGCCTAACATTTACGCAATATTGAATACTAGCTGAAATTGGCAACTTTACCTGCATTGGTATATAAAATGAAATATTTTTTACTCCTGAACACTATGCAATATGTAAAGAATATTAGTTCGAACGACGCTTTGCTTTTGGCGATCATCACTATTTCCTGGACCACTAAACTAAATTGTGCTCCGTGGGGTGCCGGGCTAGAATGTGACCCCTTCATTGCTACCTGCGGGGGTCGTAAGGGGGCGACTAAAGGTAAAATACCAGAAGATGGGCAGCAGCGCCTTCTGAGGAGTTGATACCTAGAAATGCGATCCACAAGCCACCAGCCAAACGGGAGATTACGGCAAATTTGGCCTCCCCCGGAGGCTCTATTCTGTAGTGGACAATCCGGCTGATACAGTAAACTTAACTATACAATTTTTGTGCGCTTTATTGACAAAACACTACAAACAACACTACAGGTAATAAAATACAACAACTGACAAACATGCTTTCTAAAGGCCTACAGGCGGTCGAAACGCTGCAATCCACTACCATTTGGCAGTAGGCCCAGCATGCTGGCAGCATTGCCCCGTTGAATTGCAATGCTACATTTGCCAATTTTGATTACGCGTCGCATTAGCCGCCACACGCAGTGCGTTTTGTGATTGAACTCTTTGAATTATTTTTCTTTGCAAGCTCCTAATTGCTCTGGTTGGGAACTACTTGGCAAGATGCACTACGAGTGGTTCATAATCTAAATGTCTATTATAAGGAGGGATATCCACCAGTCTATTCCTACATAACTAAGTACTTAGTATTAACTCAGTACCTGGTGTATATTGAAACCTATAAAACGGTGGCTACAGAAGTATTAAAAGCTTCCGCTTAGAAACTGCTGCTTATTCTGTGTCGTATAGCTGGGGTGACTCACCCCAGCTTGGTCTCATTTCTCTAGAATTGTGTAATATCGCCTTAGTTAGGAATTTGTACATAAACTGCAGAGGTACAGAAGTGTTTCAAGAAAGGAGGTCATAAAACATGATGACTTAATTTAAGATTGCTGCCCTGCTAATAGTGGAACTGTAATATTTAGTAGCTTAAAACAAGATGAAGGAATGTACCCTGTCATCCAATTAGAGAACAGCACATAATTAAACAACTTTGATCAAAACTTTGTCAAACTTTTTTTTATACCTAATAGGCCTTTGAGCTCTATCTCAACTGATGGTGAGTGATGGTGTCGTCGCAGATGTTGTTCAGGTTAACTCAAAATTACTGGCTCTCATAGACAGCTGCCGGAACAAACCGTGACGTGCTTGGCGAGAGATTTTTTACTTGCAGGTGGTGCCAGACGCTCAATGCCCTACCACCATGCTATATAACGACTGACATCCTAAAAGATCAACCGGATCCGACGGCTTAACGTACCCTCCGCAGCACGGAAGCTCTCAGGTGTAATGCGTTCACCCTTCCAAGTGATCCAAGTCAAGTCTACGGCGGACGTTGCTTAACCTAGATGATCGGTTAAGAACGATTACGGTTGATCTTGAATCTATGCTGAATAATGATCTTGTGCTGCGTTTGCCACTTGATAAAATACGTATGTAAACGATCCTCAACCATCTTTATGTTAACTGAATTTAGACTGAGAGTACTATCCGATAGTATAGATTATGACATCGTATATATTTTTCGGAGAAAACAATCTACCAGAATATCTAAGAAAGTTTGGTTACCTCGAACAGTTCCACTTCCATCGCTGACTTCACTGTGCTCCCGATCTACATGCCCAGGGTACCTCCCAGCTGCGTACGAGAACAGGTACGGCCTTGGTGGTGCAGGCTCCGTGGTAGTAGTGTCCAGGATATGAGAAACGTCGGCGGAGATCAGCGCCACGGTGGCCAGGAGGAGCAGAGTGCGGCACAGCATCTGGAAATTGAGTAGGTAGCTGATGTGAATTGGGTTTTGAGGATTTCAAAGTTGTATTTACTGTATTGTATCAGCCAGATTGTCCACTGCTGAACACAGCTTTTGGTCTTAACCTGTACGCTTGGCAGGCGGCTTGAAATCTTCAATTATATCATCATGTTTTATGGCAAAAGCATCTTATGCCTTAATCCTAGATTTAAACTTTCTTCATTCCGAGTTTGATCCAAAGCGGTTCAGCTGATTAATCGTGAAGAAGTAACAAACACACATTGACGTCCTCACTCACACATTTACAAACTTTAGTACATTGAGAAGTGAGATTCCAGGAGCCCAGTCGAATACGCCACGACATCGTGGTAAAGTTTGGAACTACGGGGATGAAAAGGGCCCCTGCCCATAAACATAATAATACTTATAGTAATGAGTAGATTCTGGCGTTACTTTGCGGAAATCTTTATTTATTTATAATCTCTCCATCGTGCGCTACAAGAGTCAAGACCTCCTGAGAATGCTTTTTTGGTATCTTTATGTATAAAAATTACGTGTCACGTTGTTTGTCCGCAATAGACTCCTAAACTACTAAACCATTATTAAATTTGAGTTGCACACCGTGTGCAATTTGATCTTAATTCAGAGATAGGATAGCTTACATCTCAATTTATAGTCGTAATTACCCGTGCAAAGCCGGGGCGGGCCTCTAGCAATGTATAAAGTTGGTTTGGCTAGTGCGTAGTATTATTATTATGTTCTATGGTTCAACAGGAAAATGAAGCGGAATTGTCACTAGATATATTTTATATTTTTAACTGGCTTTTTAATATATTATTTTCTTAAAATAGTTGTTATTATTATTAATAATAGGTAAAGTATTTATAATATTAGATAATCTTATTTAACAAATGATTGGAGCACAAAATGGTTGAAAAAACACTTCTTTGATGAAGTCAAGTAGTCTGGTTGATGGCCACCCGGCACGAAATTGGAATACGCGGGTTCGCCTAATGCCGAATAATAGATATTATTCGGTATTCGACGAATATAAAAAAAAAAAGTCGAGTAATGTCGAATACCGAATAATAGCGAGTATTCGCGGCAACTTTAATTATTATTAAGGTTATTGTTTTGATAAACCAAAATACGCACAAAATTAATTTCATGTAATTTCGACTGGAGGTGCGGAGGATGATAACATAGTCTAGTATTTTAAAAAAAATAACAAAAATATACTAATATAAAAATAATACAATCATTTGTAAAATATGATTTTCGCACGCAATAGTGCTTGTAATCATATTTAGAAATATTAGATAATCTACTGTAGAAATAACACCTGCAAGTGATCTTTTCAAAATATCTATTAACTTGTGCGAGAACAGATTCTATAATAGCGAATGTATCTGGCGCATAGCGCTGTAAACACACAGCACAGAACACAAACAACACACTAATAATCACACGAAGTGTATTTAGCACCTACATTTTGTGTTAGTTGAGTTTTTTATTTTTGATAGTCTAGCCTTTGATCACTATCTCACCTGATGGTAAGTGACGATGCAGTCGAAGATGTTGTTAAAGATAACCTAGATTTACTAGAACTCATAGACAGCTGCTTAAGCACTTGGCGACAAGTTTTCCACATGAGGGTCGTAGCTTACCAGGCGGGCATGCGCGAAATGCCCTCCCATCGTGCAAATTGGTGTCTGTCGAGCGACAATAGTATTCATAATGCACTAAATTGGGATATTCAGAATCCAGTCATTTCAATTGAGGAGGATGACATCTATTTGGCTCAACGAATAAGCATTGCAATTAAACGGGGAAGTATGCTGGGCACGCTGCCAACTGGTAGTGGTCTGGAGCATTTGGGCTGCCTGGGAGTCTGCAATGACGTGTAGGTTGTCTTTATAAATACTTTCATTGTAGTAGTTGTAGTGTTGTATATATACACACATCAAAAGCGCCTAGAGATCGTGTCATATATTGAACTAGAACGGACTTGTTTGGCAGAAAAACGAAAAAACTTAGGATTTTTGCTATGTTTATTGTAAAATTACATATATTGATATCTGTGCTTCTACCATTTACACTAATCATACAACCACAGCGATTAGGCATGCTTAAAATCCGTTCATCAAAATCAATTTGAGGAATGTCCTCCCACTTCTTTGTAACAAGTCAAAAAGCTGTAGTGGGGTATGCACGGCATCCATACTTGGCAGAGTACTTCTTTGTAGCATATCCCATACATGTTAAATGGGGTTGAGGTCTGGCGATTGAGCAGGCTACGGCAGAACGTTGCTGCGAGCATCGGCAAGAGTGCGAGTTACGACTCTGGTCGCGTGTGGACGTGCATTATCGTGCATTAGACGAAACGAATTACCCAAACCACTTCGCAAAGGGATAATCACTTCTGAAACAATACTCTCCATAAGTCTGATCATTGAGGTTGCCCTGATCCAAATGAGATCTGTTTAAAACTTACTTCATTAACTCGAAAACGTACTTGATCCCTAGGCACTTTGATGTTTATAGTTAAAAAACAACAACAAAGCAGTTAATATTATGCAACATTGCGTAAATATGCCCTAACCATATAGGGAAACTATAAAACAAGATTTGCTAGAGATATTATCTCAGTCACGAATGATGCTACTTCAATGGTTAGTTATACGCAGAATCCTCATGTTTATATTGCTCATGTTGTATGGTAATAACTTGTTATTGATGCATGTGATTACGGATGTAGAAGCTTTATGGCGCATAATTGCGAATATTCGCGATAGCCGGATGTAAATATTCGTATTTATTAGGATTGTGTTGTGTTTTGCATCAAGGTTTTTAATTAATAGCCGACAGCTTGCAGTTAGCCTTTGACTTCTGTCTCATCTGATGGTAAGTGATGATGTCGAAGATGTTGTTCAGGTTAACCTAGAATTACTGGCTCTCAAAGACTGCTGCCGGAACACGGAGTGAGTTTGGCGACATATTTTCTAATTGAGGGTGGTAGCTAGCGAGGCGGGCATTCGCAAAATACGCTTCCAGTATGCTATATCGACAGCCATAATAAGACAACAACCAGGATAGACGGCTTGACGTGCCCTCGGAAGCACGGAAGCGCTCAATAGTAATGTTACTAGCGGTCACTCATCCAAGTCATGGTACAATAATATACTACGCCTAGACCATCCAACTCCTGACCGCCGCGGACGTGGCTTAACTTAGCTGATCGATTAAGAACGACCAAGCAAACTTCGCTTCGAGCGCTTCAAGTTATTGCAGGCTCATGAGACTTTTAGCAATTGTTAGTTAGTCCCAGGGGTATGGGCGCAGAGTAGTTCGACACTTAAGACGAAAAGCATTTGTTATAGTCCGAGGTTACTGCTTAACATCAGGTGGGTCACGTGGGTGGTCCGTTTCAATAACATTAACAAAATGTGGTTTATCAATGACCTTTAATTAAAGTATAGCAATCCTTAAGGTTCTTTTCCGAACACACCCCACTACAACTGCAGGCTTGGTAGTGTTTAGCTAATCAAGGCACAAGTACCACCCGTAAAAAATCAATTTCTATTTTCATGCTCGTACAGTTCTAGCTTGTGAAGTGTCAAGAAGTTTGCTTGGGTTCTTAATAATACTCAGAATATATCAGGAGTATTATTAAAGACCACTCAAAATAGAACTTTGTTCAAATATCAGTTACAATTTTAATCAAATTTATTTGCATAACTGGCAATGGGGCCCGTTGGGTGCCAAGTTAGAATGTCACCCCTCATCTCTTCCCGTGGGTGTCGTAAGAGGCGAAAAGGGCTAAAAAACCGAAAGGTGGGCGCTTTCTGAGGAATTACACTGCGATCACCAAGACGCCTGCCAAGCATGGGGATAATGACAAACCCCTCATTAATGGGGTGGTTGTGTACAGCAGTAGACAATTCGCCTGATACAGTAACAGACAAAATCATTGTTTAATTTACTTGCAATTGAAGTTAAAATCCGAGTGTATAACTCGAGCTTAAAATCCGTTTTAGCCGAGACGTTTTAAAGTCAGAGCCTGCGAGGACTGGTATTTAAGTCGAGGCTCATTTTATTGTTATATGCACTGGTTGTACAATTACTATATTCTAGTATTCTCTATTGTGCCAGTATCGACGCCATATTAGGGGGATATGAGCAACAATATGATAGTAATTTCTGATGATTTTATGTGCCCGTAGATTAGTTAAATCTAACAAGTATAATATAAAGTAAGGTAATCTAAGCACCAGCAAGTTATATGTGCAAGTTCGTAGTAATGAGACAAGAATGTTGACGCGTCAGTGAAGACTGGTTTCGATGACCTTTCGGGGTCCGTTGCGTCACGGAGCGTGAGACGCGGTGGATCCGCTTGCTCTCTGAGCCTAATAAATAATAGAGAAGACGCTCCTTCACTATTTTATAGCTACGTGAATGCTAGGAAGATAATGTGGTACCTCCTAATCATCTTCCAGCATTTATCTTCCTACCCTCATACTCTCAAATCCAGACATGCTTAACCGTTTTGAATAGATCAACTTAGTTAAGCAACGTTCGCTAGGGTGACTTGGAGGGTGACCGCTAGTGGCCTTACTATTCATGCTGAGCGTGAACGTGCTTCGGAGGGTGTTCCTTATCGTCTTACGAGGGCAGTAGTTTTAGGAAGGAGGCGTGGGGTTTTGCGAATGCCTGCCTAGCTGTATAGGTACCTAAATAATTTGTATGGCCTGTAATGGCATTTCGGTTGCCTCATTGCTTTGAGTGTAGTAGCTGTAGTGTTTTATATTAATTTGTTTTATATTTAAACTAATTTTACATTATTATATTTTCGTAATTTTTTTTAAATACTATAACTATGGTATCGTTATCGCCTTCGGGTACTTATAGTCCGCCCCTCCAGTTGAAATTACATGATATTAATTATGTGGTTATTTTGTGTTATCAAAACAATAACCTTAATAGTAATATCTAATATATCTAATTCGATACCTACAAAATCTTGAATAAGTAAAATTCGAGATGATATAAAATGTAACCAAAAATTATGAAATACGCAATTTGGATTACTAAATGACATAGTTTTCCAGTTATAAATAATTATTGAGAATGTATACTACTGGAACAATTTTGATTTATTAACAAAATACTACAAACTTTAAACAAGACTACAACCACTACAATGAAAGCATTTAGACGACCTACAAGTCATAGCAGACTCACAGGCAGTCCAAACGCTCCAGCCCACTACCAGATGGCAGAGTGCCCAGAATGCTGGCAGCATTGATTAGGATTATTTAAACGACTTAAGTACATTATTTTTAGTGCTATACAGATATTACATCAAAAGTGGTTACATATTTGAGCCATTTGGTGTAGAGACGTTGGGTCCGTGGAGACCGAAAAAAACATATTAATGCAAGGTGGTACATAATAATTTAAGATTTAGGTTATTAAAGGGCATAACACACGAAGGAAACGAAAACATGTTTATTTGAAGTTATTTTAAGTAATATACCAGTCGTTTTTGTTATTGGATCCCAAAGATGATTTCATTCCATATTACCTGCTTTAATAGCGTATTATCGCCGAAAAAACTTTTTATATTCCTAAATAAACAAGGTAACATCAGCGATAAAAATACATTAATTGGCCAAGTGCGCACGAAGGGTTCCGTACCATTGCATTATCTATACAACATTAGACAATGTATTATATTATTACATCTTTTTGTAGTTTTCACGACCGTGAATCGGACTTGCACTTGGGTGATTTTCAGTATTTGTTGTTATAGCGGCAACAGAAATACATCATCTGTGAAAATTTCAACTGTCTAGCTATCACCGTTCATGAGATACAGCCTGGTGACAGACAGACGGACAGTGGAGTCTTGGTAATAAGATCCCGAAACCTAAAAAGCATGACTTAAATAAAGTTCAATTTTCATGAGCGCTGCACGTGGCGTCTACGACCTTTTGCTTGTTTGAAATAAGAGAAATTAAAGAAAATAAATTTTTTTAAACGGTTGCGATCGTCCGATTTGAAAATGTTCTACACGGATTTGTCAAAGATTTAGTTGGTCACATTTGCACCGAAAGGTAATATTAAAAAGCCTAACAGACTTACATCTTAAAAACTATGAAATAACTTGTTGAAGTCGATACCATGCTGATTCAAAACACTGACCTCATTATGATGGTCCGACTTCCACAAGCTATGTTACGTTTTTTTTATATATCAGTTACGTTACATTATTTCACTCTTTTTAAGGCCCTTGGGTACGTCAAATTCGTACTTTCTAAAGCGAACTCCTCCGTAACCGCTGAAGTTGAAGACTTGAAAAAAATATATTTTATAGATGAATTCAAGTACAACATTTGCAACATATGATTTTAAGGTATTACTATTACTTTTGTCTTAAAAAAAATTCAAACTACATACTATTTCTTGACTTATATGGCGAACTCCTTCTAAACGGCTACGATTTTTGAAAAATAAATTGTACCATTAAATTTCTAGATTGTTATACTACAATTATAACATAGCATTTGTAAATCCATTGATATTTTCCTAAGAAAATGTCGAATTATTCAGATTCAGAACGCTTGCGGTTCCGAGGTGCTCTGCGCGGACGCGGGCGGCAGTGTTGCGCAAGCGTTGGCACGGGAAGGCTGTGTCGCTCGTAGCTCCGCTCGCGCTTTCGACTGATAACGATCTTGTCTTTGTATTAGTGCATTGACACGCGAGATTCGTAGCTGTGTGCGTGCAATGATTCGCTCGCTGCAGAGGGCCAACTTGATTGCGACGTGAAGTATGCGCGGTGACGCTTTATTATTGGTATTTTGTAGACAAATTTTATTCGAATTGTCTCACATATGAAAAGAATCAAAACTTGAAATTGACAATGTTGTGGGTAAATTACAATGGGCGGCCTTATCAATAAGATCAATGAAAAGTTATATAATATATGTACAAAATTAATTAGTAATGTCTATAACGCTCTCATGTTATAACTGGTTAACTAAAGATAATATATTTTTTTATATTATGGTAAATAGTTTCCGGCTTTAGTAGTTTGTAGGGTACAAAATGGTTCTCTACTACATTTAGAGTTTGTATGGGGCTACATACATCTTTTGGAGTTCTAAGCTTTTCTTGATAATTGTATTAGGTGTTTTGATATAGGTTAATTAATACTACATAAAGATAACGTCTGCTAAGTGAAGATGGATAACGTATCTCGAAAATAGTGAGAGATAGGTAAGGGAGATTAGCACCGTGGGGTGCCGGGTTAGAATTGCACCTCCCCATATAATCCCGTGGGTGTCGTAAGAGGCGATTAAGGGAAAACTACTTAAAGGGGGGCAGCAGCGCCTTCTAAAGAACTGCCAACTTACATTGCGATCCCCAAGACGCCTGCCAAGTGTGGGGATTATGGCAAATACCCCCTTAAAAAGTGAGGCTGTGTTCAGCAGTGGACGAACTGACTGTTACAGTTACAGTACTGAAAATCGATATATAGGTTTTTCTGGACGTCCTTATTCCAAATTTGGAATTTATTTTTCGATGACGTCTGCCAAGTGAAAAAAGTTAGTCCGATATGGCTGAAAATCGATATCTAGGTTGTGCTGTGCGTCATTATTCCGAATTTGGAATGTATATTCCGATGACGTCTGCCAAGTGAAAAAAGTTACGTAGATTTGGCTGAAATTCAAAATCTAGGTAGTTCTAGACGTCTTTATTCCGAATTTGGAACTTATTTTTCTATGACGTCTGCTAAGTGAAGAAAGTTACTCCGATTTGGCTGAAATTCAAAATCTAGGTAGTTCTAGACGTCTTTATTCCGAATTTGGTATTTATTTTTCGATGACGTCTGCCAATTGAAGAAAGTTACTCCGATTTGGCTGAAATTCGAAATCTAGGTAGTTCTAGACGTCTTTATTCCGAATTTGGTATTTATTTTTCAATGACGTCTGCCAAGTGAAGAAAGTTACTCCGATTTGGCTGAAATTCAAACTCTAAGTAGTTCTGGACGTCTTTATTCCGAATTTGAACGTATTTTTCTATGACGTCTGCCAAGTGTGGAAAGTTACACCAATTTGGATAAAATTCAAAATCTAGGTAGTTCTGGACGTCTTTATTCTGAATTTGGAATGTATTTTACGATGACGTCTGCCAAGTAAAAAAAGTTGCTCCGATTTGGCTAATAATCGAAATCAAGGTTTTTCTGGACGTCTTTTTTCCAAATTTGAAATTATTTTTTCGACGACATCTGCCAAGTGAAGAAAGTAACTCTGATTTAGCTGAAATTGAAAATCTAGGTTGTTCTGGACATCGTCATTCTGAATTAATAATTATTTTTTTGAAGACGTCTGCCAGGTGAAAAAAGTTACTCCTATTTGGCTGAAAATCGATATCTAGGTTTTTCTGGACGTTTTTGTTCAATATTTGGCATACATTTTTCGACATCTGCTAGGTGAGGAAAGTCACTCCAATTTGGCTAACATTCAAAATCTAGGTAGTTCTGGACGTTTTTATTCCGAATTTGGAATTTATTTTTCGAGGACGTCTGCCATGGGAAGTAAGTTACTCTGAATTGGCTGAAAATCAATATCTAAGTTTTTCTGGACGTCCTTATTCCAAATTAGGAATTTATATTCCGATGACGTCTGCCAAGTGAAAAAGTTCCTCCGATTTTGCTGAAAATCGATATCTAGGTTGTGCTGTGCGTCATTATTCCGAATTTGGAATAATTTTATCTATGTCGTCTGCCAAAAGAAGAAAAATACTCAGAATTGACTAAAAATGGATATCTAGGTTGTTTTAGACGTTATTATTCCAAATTTAGAATTTGTTTACGATGACGTATGCCCAGTAGATAAAGTAACTTCGATTTAGCTGAAAAGATCGATCGTCTAGAACAACCTAGATATCGATCTAGGTTGTTCTAGACGTCTTAATTCCAAATCTAGAATTTATTTAACAATGACGTCGGCCAAGTGGAAAAAGTTACTTTGATTTGGCTACAAATCGATACTTATCTTGGTTTTCCTGGACGCTTTTCTATTCGTACTATCGATCTTAATTGTTATTAACTTGTTGTGAAGTGCGTGAATCCCTCTAGGGTGAGTTCCTTATTTATTATTGTTATTTCATAGTGCTGACTAAAACCTATGTAACGTAAACAGCTGTGCTGCCCTACCGCGCTAGACTGTGAGTTTTAAAATGTGAGTCGCTGGTAACAGTACCACGATCGTGTCGGCGCGGCTTGGCAACAGTTGGCTGAGGAATATCAGCTACTAAGCCGGTGTCTTCCTTCCAGGATTCCACTTCACTGATTTAATCCGAGGACGGGTGTTTCGAGCACTCACTACCGAGATCCAGAACTATCAGCTGACGCCAAGACCACCACATCTGGGACCTGGATCACGTGTACTATTAGGCCAGTGTCTTCCTCCGGTCTATGTAACTTCAGTAGAACTGTGCGGCTGTGCAACCTGATAAGGCTTGGCCTAATAAACTTTTCAAACCTACTCCCTGAGTTTACCTGCCTACCTGCTGGCCGTGGGATGATTAGCAGTTCCCTATCGCCGCAGTACGATAAGAGTAGGAAAATTATGATTACTTATCAAAGACGCACGAATTAACATCAAAATAATATTTTGACTAACCTCGACGTTTCGATCAAGTTGCATTGACCGTGGTCACGAGTAGACTGAAGAAGCGGGTGTCATCATCTTGAGGAGCGGCGGGAGCGATTTAAATCTACCCCGCTTGGTTTTCGTTAATGTAATTTAGAAACATGAGTTTAGTTCACGAAAGTTTAAATAAAAGTACTTATAAATCAATTATTCAAATCTCCTAATAAATGAGAAAGTATATCGGTTACCTTTTCACGATGGAACCAATCTTTACAATATAGCTGTAGATAAATTGCCCATATTATTATTTCCTAGACAAGAAATTATTCATCTCATATCTCGTACCCGGAAAGTAGTGTTTGTTTGATGCGAGTAGCGGGTGGAAGACTGCTTCTCACCTATGGGCGGGAAAATCTAAAGGTAAACACTTCCTTCTCAAGGGCCGACATGTCCAATAGCACAAACGTTGGCCATTTTGTATTTTTGCGTACGACACAGTCGTCCCTATTCTTATTTTTCAATGTATTTTCGCCATTATACAAATCTTCCTTTTATATCGTCGTTTTTAAACGAGTAAACCCGCGTCGGCTATAATCTCATTTATAAGGAGATTTGAATAAACGATTGATTATTATAATTTTCTTACTCTTATCCGATATATCTTAGCGTTTTAAAGATACTTCATCTATCTTTACTTAGCAAACGTCATTGAAAAATGAAATCCAAATGTAGAATAATGACGCCCAGCACAACCTAGATATCGGAGTAACTTTCTTCCCTTGACAGACGCCATTAAAAAAATAAATCTTAATTCGGAATAATGACGCCCAGCACAACCTAGATATCGATTTTCAGCCAAATTGAAGTAGTTTTTCACTTGGCAGACGTCATCGGGAAGTAAATTCCAAATTTGGAATAAGGACGCCCCGAAAAACCTAGATATCGATTTTTAGCCAAATCTTAGTAACTTTTCTCTCTAGGCAGACGTCATCGAAAAATAAATTCCAAATTTGGAATAAAAACGTCCAGAATAATAATAATAATATAAATCTTTATTTAAGCCAATAACACTTTTTCCAAATCTTGTATTGCTGGTGGTCTTCACACTTCGACGTTGAAGTTTGTATCGTTAAGACCTTAATTGATAGCTGTACAGTGCACAGTTGACTTCAGTACAATTTTTCACGCAAAATAGTTATAAACATAAATTTAACTTACAAATTATCCATAAAATAACATCTTGTTCAGTTTCATACATTTTTTTTTATAAATTATCCACACAGGTGGTATTTATATTTTAACTAAATTTGTGTTATTTACGTGTTTGTATGTATGATGCTATATGGTGATATATAAACTGAAAAATTCAGGACTTGACTATATAAATATGTTTTAATAAAAGGGCTAAATCTTCTTGCAAAAGTTGTACGAATGACAGGTTATTTTAATTGAAAAACTCGTTTATGTAGCATATTACTAAAATTTGCAGATTTTTTAAAGAGTCTGTGTGCGAACTGAAAACAACCTAGATATCGATTTTCAGCCAAATCGAAGTACATTTTTCACTTGGCAGACGTCAACGTAAAACAAATTCTTAACATGGAATAATAACGTCTACAACAACCTAGATATCAATTTTCAGTCAAACCGTAGCATTTTTCTTCACTTGGCAGATGACATTGAAAAAATAATTCCAAATTCGGAATAATGACTCGCAGCACAGTCTAAATATCGAGTATCAGACAAATCTGAGTAACTTTCTTCACTCGGCAGATGACATTGAAAAATAAAGAAAAGGAATAAAGACGTCCAGAACAACCTAGGTAGGTACACTATACATTTTCATTTGACGACTGATCTCAGTCGCAGTTGCAATTGCGGATACTCACTAGAATCGTACGGTAGGAATATAAAGTGCCATGTTACCGGAGCGCATCGCGCATCTGCATATTCTTTGACCGTTATATTTGTGCAGCGAGCGCGGAACGTATGCGGCGATGCGCGAGTAAAGTAAGCTCGATTAGGTCCAGATGCTCAAGGCCATTGGCGACTCTAATCGCCTTAATGATGCATACTTTTAATCTTTTTACTGCTTACAAAATCTTTCACTCGCCATAATACTGTTCACCGATAAGAATTGTCAATACATTTAAGTCACCCAGGTATGCAAAAAAAATTTACAGTCAATCTTATAATTTATCAACCGATTTTGATGAAACTTGGACTGTCTACCTAACGAAAAAATCATCAAAACAAGTATAAATTAATTAAAAAATAAAACACGACTGCAATTTATATATAATTTTGTTAAGCTATTTTTCATTCTATTGAAATTAAAACAGCAAGTTATATATATTTATTTTATGACATCGCTTTTAAAAGCCCTTCATTTTAAAAACCCCAAACGATGCGCTTAGAAGAAAAAAAATATTCTCGCAATATGGCACCTGAAATCCTACAGTGCGTTTTTTACTATGTTTATGTACCTATATGTATCACTTGGGTTATCAAGACGAACCTAATGATATATCATACATCAAAATCAGTTAAGCCGTTTAAAAGTTATGGTGGGATAAAGAAATTCACAAACATACATACATATTCATACACGAACCCTGAAAACATAACTCTCCTTTTTTTGGGCAGTCGTATAATAAATTTGTAATTGAGAGTATATGACAAGTATTTGGATATACGAGGTCTTGCGTCAAAAAAGTCATCCTATTTCCACCCGATAAAGATTCCGTACAGTGTTAAAAAATCTAACGAGGTTTTTAGTAAGCTGAATCAGTACTAATATTATAAATGCGAAAGTAACTCTGTCTGTCTGTCTGTCTTTCTGTTACGCTTTCACGCCAAAACTACTGGACCGATTTGAATGAAATTTGGTATGGTGATAGTTTCAGACCCGGGAAAAAACATAGGATAGTTTTTATCCGACTGCGCAAAAAGAGGTTAATGTTTTTGCGCGATAACCGTCATACGCGCGGGCGGAGCCGCGCCCGGAAAGCTAGTAATTTAATAAACTTAAAACTTGTAATGGAACCCTCAGAGTATGGTTCCAACTCGCACGTGGCCGATTTTTACCCGCATATACACGGTCGAATCTAGACTTAGTATTGCAAAATGTTGTTGATAAAATCATTTCCAAGCAATCATTGCATTGCCCATTAAAATAATCCTTGTTAGAAAAGTGCCTACATTGTCATGTTCATCTCAATTACAAACAATACAATCTATACGATGCCACCTTGACCCGATCATCTTAGTAAACTGTCACTTTCGAGCGACGACGACGCGCGGCGCCCGCGCACCGCAGGTTTATGACGTAGGAATGTTTCTCTTCTTTTATATATGGGTTCCGTATGACAAAACGGGTTCCTATCTAATAAACCGCTGTGTTTCCATCCGAGATAGACGCTTTCGTATATGGCTGGGAAATCAAAACAAAATTGTTTTTTAATTTTGTTGCTAGGTTGTCTCACTATTTGTACCGCGTTGCGCAAACTTTTAGTTTCGGCTAGCTTCTCATATATTTGAGTTGAGCCCTCATGAAAAATTACTTTAATTGAATTTCTAATCCAATTTCATTTAGTCAGGTTTGTTACCCTTCCGTTTACAAGTTCGAGACCCGAGACAATAAAATTAGACTTTGTATTTACATGCGTATTTTTTTTCTCCATTAATAAAATATACAATTTTAAAGAGATCCCCATACAAAAAAGGTTTTATACCTCTTCTGCAAAAGGTCGTTTTGATGCCTACTCTTGCAGCAAAGTCAATTTATGGTGTGAGCGTGAGAAAAAGCGAATCGAGTTTCAAACATTAAGAATTTATCGACGCTGTACAAGTTTAAAACAAGACTTTGCTGCAAAGATTAGGCATCAAAACGACCTTTTGCTGGAGAGGTATAAAACCTTTTTTGTATGGGGATCTCTTTAAAATAGTACAATTTGTTAATGGTGGACAAACGACACAGATTTACTAAATCTGTGTCGTTCGATGTCTGTCGGGGGTAGTAAACAAGGGTCCTGTTTTCTCTTACGGAGCCCTAAAAATGACCTGATCTTGACCCGGTCAGCTGCGATCGTGTGAACACTGTCACTTTCAATCGGTTTCGTCTGTGTAGTGCTTTCAGTTAGAACGTATTGCAGGCTTCATTACCACCAGTAGTACTAAATCCAACATATTTAGTACATATTACACAATATTAATCACTATGTGTATGTGGAATAAGAGCTAATTCTCAGAGATACTATAAAACCGAAGCTGAATCTTTTAAATTGTTCTTAGATACATATTGTAGCCACCGACTTTAAATGATGTAAGGGTAAGGAAGAGTCCAAAAGCAGATGTTTGACTCGAATCACTTTTTCTCCCGCTCGAAGCAAAATCGATGTTTGCTGTGAGTGGCGAACATCAATACGACCCTTTTTGTGCTTCAGAAGAGGCAAAACTTATAATATGAGGACCTCATTAAAGTTTATAATTTACTTGAGCCATAATTAACACATGGTGACTTTGTGAATATATCAAACCAAAACAGGTTTAAAAGGTATCCCTGTATATTAAGGTAGACCTTAGGTGGACAATGACACAGGCTTAGTAACCATGAGTTTGAACTTAGCGACCTTTTTTGTGCCGGAGAGGTGGAAAACCTTTTTTTTGTTTACCTGTCGGACCTCTTTAGTTTCTACACGTAGTGATCTCCATCATGGGGATAAGATAAGGCAGTTCTTCAGAAGGCTGTGCTGAACACATCGGTGTAACCTTCGTCGCATCACCACTTCCACCTTTTTTATGCCTGGTAGGTTGGCCTTTGACCACTGTCTCACCTGATGGTAAGTGATGATGTGGTCGAAGGTGCTGTTCAAGCTAACCTAACTTCCCACCAAGAAGTTTATTTAAGTTAAATTATTACAGTTGCAGTCACCGTTCTTAAACTGCTCACTGCTCTCGTTTCTCCTACAGGTTAGTTTCTTATGTCTCATTCGCCCAGTAATTTCACTTGCTGCAGTGCCCTTCATGCTTTAACTGTGTTTGCACACTACCGCTTCGAAGTGGGATATCTGTCAGTGATACCTACCAAGATGTACCTTTGCTAAAGAATCCTACCTGGTGAACTAGTGAAGGAAGTAACACCGGGATCTCTATGAAGAATGTGAATATAAAATACCGATCTTAAAACGGAAGATGAAACATTAATTTGTAGATGTTTTATTTTGTTATTAGATACGTTGTGTAGTTCCGTGAAGTCCGGTTTATGTCTTAGTCCATTCTAGCCCCTGGGGTGTCGGGCTAGGATGTCATCCCCCTATCCGTTCCCATGGGTTTCACAAGAGGTGAGTAAAGGTAAAACACCGGAAAGTAAGAGCAGCGCCTTCTGAGAAACTGCTTTCTCACATTGCCATCCCCAAAGACGCCTGCCAAGCGTGGAGATTATGGTGTTCAGCAGTGGACAATTCGGCTGATACAGTACAGAAGTGCCGACCGACTCTACATGCGATAAGGGTAGGGTAGTGAGGTAATTTATTGCTTATCTCAGCAAACAAGTTCACAACAATAATATAACAACACTTCCTTGACCTCGTCAGCTGCGAGCACTGTCACTTTCAACCGGTGCTGTGGCGCCTGTGTTGAAATTGATAAGAGCTTTTTGTCTGATTTAAAATATTCAAGACTAGCTGTACCCGCGACTTCGTTCGCGATTGCCGTACCTGCAGACTAATTATTCACATTTGTGCACTGTTTATCCCATATTAAGCAACACTGTGGTCTACGGTGAAGTACTCTTTTAGTAAACCATAGCTCAGAATGGAGCTTTTTACTTTGGATTTCAAAACTTCCGGGTTGTATTTTCCAGAAGACAGTAGTTAAGTAACTCAGAGAGTTCTTTCCCGGTTCGCACAATAAATGTTGAAGCAAAGTACATTGTGCGTTTCTTTAGAATTTCGATTTTATAGCGACGGTTTGTTTGACGGTAGATCAAACATATTTTTTTTATTTCTCATTCTCGGAAAGTAGTGTTTGTTTGATCTGAGTAGCGGGTAGGAGAGGCTCCTTCGCACCTAAGGCCGGGAAAAACTCATAGTAAATGCTTTCTTCTCTTGGGCCGGAATGACTTGTAACAATTGTAACCATTGGTGTAAACAAAGTTATCTGTCTAAGATTTTTCGTTGTAAAATACTCTGTTGTTATAAAAAAATAATAACAACTATGTTTGGCAGGGTAGTAACTAAATATAAGGTAAAAAGTGTAGGTTAAAAAAAAAATAACTAAAAATTTCCCTAAATTTCATTGTTCTAACTCCTAGTGTATCTTTGTATCTTCTACTCATGTTTATTATTTTTAGTAAATATTTAGAAAAACTAAATTTTTTTACCGTCCTCATATTTTAAATGAAAAGTAGAGTGCTTAACACGTATGTAAGTCTTCGATTCCTACTTGTACTATAGCCGCATTAATTTTAAATAGGTTCTGCTCATGTTATTAAAATCAAAATAAATAATATAAAAAAACATACTATTTTTATATCGTTATTCCTTATATTAGTAGGGAAAAGCAGAGAGATTCCTCTTCGGGCAATAGCCGCCCGTAAATTTTCCAAACAAAATTTTACGTAAAATTTCACAAATAGTTCTATCCTCTCAATAATTTTGTAGTAAGTAAGTTATTTTTTCAATGAATAATTTTTAGAAAAGCTACTTTTTTTAAATTCGAAATGAAAAGTAGAGAGCTGAACGCGGGTGAAAGTTATCAATTCCTTTCGACCATTGTATTACAATCTACTAAACTTGTTCACTTCCAACTTAAAACGGTTTAAATCACGTATATTTATCGTTATTTTTGTCCCGACAGTCACCCCGTGACCAAGATCACTACAAAGTGTTTGAAACGTCGCGGGACAAAAATAATGATAAATATACGCGATTTAAACCGTTTAAAGTTGTTTAATTACAAAGTGTAACAATCGCGAAAACCTAAGACAACATTGTGCACTTCCATTACGCAGTCTCCGAAATGTATCCGGCAAAAGAAAGATATGTAGTTATAAAAACTGATTGTGGTGAATGTTCCACATTTTAGAGTTTTATCGTAGCAAGCTTGCAAAACTAAATAATTGTGTGTGATGCCGGTCTGTCCGTGGGGTGTCGGGCTTCCCGTGGGGTTCCGAGCTTCCTATGGGTCGTATTTAGTTTGTGATATCTGTAATTTCTTAACTGCAAAACTGAGGACTTTGAAATATTTACGGGAAAATAATTAAATTACCACTATTGTAACAAAAAAACAATGATTGAAATCGGACTACGCGTTAATAAATTACAACTAAGTGTATATTTTAACTTTCATCCCCTTTCCCAAGAGAACCGTACTGAATTTCGGGATAAAAGGAACCTATGTCCTTCTTCGTAGTATGAACTCGAATCGTGCTAAGTTTCATTCAAATCCATTCAGTAGGTTTGGAGTGATGCGCGGCCGGGATACAGACAGACAGCCAGAAAAAAGAAACAGTTTTTGCATCAGTATCAGCAAAGTCAAAGTCATACCTATACGATAAAGTGCGACCGCCAGCTTAAGATGAGCCGTACGTTCAAAGATTTCTGTACATTTTGGGTGTCAAGTTATTTGGAACGTAATATTTAGGTTGTGATGTCTGTAATTTCTGAACTACAAACCCGATGACTTTGAAATATTTACGGGATAAATTTTAAAGTTACTATTCTAACAAAAAAAATCGGCCAAGTGCGAGTCGGACTCGCGCACGAAGGGTTCCGTACCATTAGCTATACAACATTAGACTTCGTATTTTAACCTTTTTTTGTTTTAACGCGCGCGAGTCCAACTCGCACTTGGGCAATTTTTTGTATTTGTTGTTATTGCGGCAACAGAAATACATCATCTGTGAAAATTTCAACTGTCTAGCTATCACCGTTCTTGAGATACAGCCTGGTGACAGACGGACAGACGGACAGATGGACGGACAGACGGACGGACAACCGTTTTTACACTTTGGGTACGGAACCCTAAAAAGAACGTAAGAAATCGGACTACGCGTTAATAAATTACAACTAAGTGTATATTTTGACTTTCATCCCCTCTCCCAAGGGAACCATGCTGAATTTCGGGATAAAAAGCTAAATTATCCTACCTTGTAGTATGAACTCAAACCATGCCAAGTTTCATTGAAATCCATCCAGTAGTTTTGGAGTGATGCGCGGCCGGGATACAGACAGACAGACAGACAGACAGACAGACAGACAAAAATAAAAAAAAATACAGTTTCGGCATCAGTATCAGCTAAGGAGTACTGTAAATTTTTTTTTTCAAAATATCTGCCATGTACAGAATTGGTCCTGTTACAGTTTTATTATAAGTATAGATAATGGTTACTTTTGTTATGTTATTGTGATGGAACAAGCTCGAAGCCCACCTGATGTTAAGCGGACTAACCTCTACCTATAACATAGATGCATTTCGTGACATGTCACGAATTGCACTGCGCATGTCACCTTGAGACATAGTTGCTAAGTCTCATGTGCCTGTAATTTTAATGGCTCTCAAGAACTGCTGCCGGAACACACCGATAGGTGGTTGGCGACAGATTTTCTACTTGAGGGTGGTCGCTAGCCAGGCGGGCATTCGCAAAATACCCTTCAATAATGGTTACTTTTGTATGGCATAGTGATATAATAATGGGGAAGCGTCATGTCTGCCGAATTCCAGTTATAGAGTCACAGCGCATGCTGGTTACTCCGAGACATTCGTCCTTATGTCTCGTTCAAACAGAAATCTCACTGTCTACACTATCCTGCACGCTTAAACACAGTAAGTCCTATCACACTACTGCTTCCAGACAGAATATCTGACACGTCGGTGTTATCACTAAGAGATAAACGATACCAACTTTATTATCATTTTTGCACTTGGTCTGTGTTAAAAATACCTTTGGTATTTGAACTGACTGAGAAGCGAATATTCGTTTTTCATCAAAGGCAGACATTTTAATTATGTATGTTATCTAACAAAAAGCCCATACAATATATAGGTATATAAAATACTGGCTATAAGGATATATTTTGTGGGATGCTTTATTAGCCTTCGTGCCCTATGATTTGAGATGCAATTGTGCGGGTCAAAGTTTTCAGTATGGATTTTGAAACGCTAAAAGTCTTTGCAGTTCAGGTGCAGATTACAATATATCTTTAAAATGGACTTTTAACCTAATAATAACAAATATTTTTTAATCGCGTTTCGCTTCTACACGAAGCATCCTCAGGAGATCTTGACTCTGCGAGCGCACGATCGAGAATTCTAGAAGCGAAACGCGTCGAAAAACTCTTCCAGTTTGGCTGCGTGGCGTTTGTGACGTCACGTCGGCTTAGCAGGAAAATTAGGCGGAATTGTCACTAGATATATTTTTGTATTTTTTAAGTGTTTTACTAAAATATTAATTTGATGTTTTCTTAAAATATTTTAAAAATATTTGTTATTAATAAATATGGATTTCCGCAAAATAACGCCTGAATCTATTCATTGACTTTTAACCTATTATATAACAGTAACTAAAAATATCTTCAGATGAAATATTACTTGGGATTATTTTATTAACAGTATGTAAAAAAGTTGAAGAAATCCCATATGTTTTTTCTACTGTGTCATACGAATCTATTTATCCGCCGTTTAAAAGCAGTTTAGATTACAGGCAAGTTAAACACTTGTGCCTTCTATAAAAACACCAGGCCATAACGAGGCATAGCCTGGTGGTTAGTTATAGTAAATAAAAATAAACACCTAATCGCAAAACACAAACGGAAATAACCATGTAATAGAATTGCTACCGTGAAGTGCAGTAACGCATCGTCGGATTTACTAAACCACCTATTATCTAGGCATTTTGTTATGCCACTATTAAACGCAATTAAGCCAATTTATATCCACACATCTTACACCTTCTTCATAATGTAACATCCGCATGTTCAGCGAATATAAAACTAATATAGTACAGGAGGAGAACGCAAGCGGCGCAAGTATGCTAACCTCGGTATAGTTTTCATATTATATGAGCCGTTTGGTGTAGAGACGTGGGGACCGGGAGCTCATCGTATTTCCCAAAACTTATCTGAGCGCTTGGTCGATGCGACGCGTGATCAAAATACTTTCACCTATTTGGTTCAACGAATAAGCGTTATAATTCAACGGGGCATTGCAGCCAGTATGCTAGGCACGCTGCCAACTGGTAGTGGGGTGGATGGAGCATTTAGACTGCCTGTGAGTCTGCAATGACTTATAGGTTGTCTAAATTCTTTAATTGTAGTAGCTGTAGTGTCGTATATAGTTTGTAGTACTTTGTTAATAAAGGTTGCTAAAAAAAAATGTTATACGAGTAGCAGAAATGCAATCGGTCCCTGTCGGACAAGTTATTGTGTTTTTCTTGCACTGAATAAAACAAAAAGATTGAACTGCTCGGCAAATGGAAACAGGATCACGAACTATAATGAGGGCCAAAACATTTCTAAACTAACATGGATGTTTTATGGTGAAATTATGAGGCGGAAAATTCAAAATTTAAAATACCTACTAAGGTATTTTCACAATTATGGCTGGAATTTGTAATCATTTAAAAAAAAACTTTATTTATTCACAGCTAGTGCTGACCCTATGATATGCAATAAGAATAAAGCCTGATAGAATGACCTTAACTCCATGGAGTCGCGGAAGGCCGCTAGTTTGGGATGCCACTTTCTTCGATACGCTTGCGGCCTCTCATTTACCCTCCACCACACTGTGGCAGTGGCAGCAGAAGGCTCCAAAAGGCGAAAATACGAGAGTCTCGGCGATGGTTATATATTTCTGCCGTTTGGAGTAGAAACATTAGGACGTGGGGTCCGAAGCGCATGGATTTTATTTAATGAAACGATGAAATGATTTGTCAAAGCGGCTCATAGAAAAGACAAACGACCAAAGGGCTGGCGTTTACCTCGGCCAGAGAATTAGTATTGATATACAATGGGGTAATGGGTCTATTAGGTACTCCAGCCGTGGACCTGAGCTCTGTTTTCTACTTATGATTGCCTCCTGGTAGAAAACAGAGCTCACAATTTTTATGAGAAACATTTTTAGGTCATAGATATAGTTAAATTATTTATTTTTGTGTAGCTTTTCTTTTTATTTAATGTGAATGTTTATGTCAATTAAAATTTTAAATACATCGAAAAAAGAATAAAGCTGTGCTAAATACTAGTCACAGAATAAATAATAGTTAATTACTCAAGAGGTACCGATAGTACGTGGATCTAAATGTATCGTAGCCAAGTAAAAGCTTGACGCAGCAACAAGCTACGCCTTGAGATTGAGCCATTGGTTATTTATACTTTCATATCTATCAACTTTGTGTTAGAATATTTGCAATAGAGTATTGCATATAAAACTGGGGCTCGATTCTGCTCTTTTATAACTTATTTTATTTTTTGCCTCCGCCGCTTAACAATTACAGTTAAGCAGTAAGATGCTGACAAAATGCTCGTGTAAATCTTTAATATTGTTCTAACCTTCTAAGCTTGGTGTTGCAGCATATAAAGTGTTCGACAGGGTTCTTTATCGTTTTAAAGCCTTCACAGAATTAATATACTTTCAAAAATATACACCTAACGTTAGCGAGTACACTACCAACACAAAAAGGAGGGTTGGCATCAGATATGTGGACAGCTAAATCACCAAAAAGAAAAGTGAGTCAGCAAAGCTAAGACCTTGGAGTACTCTTACTAAGGTACCTATAATTTTGTGTGCTGTGTTGATACTAACTGCGATATTTAATGTTTACTCAATGTAACCTTGTAATGGGGTTATTATTTTGAAGACCATCTTTGAACAGTAATAAAGTAGTAAAACTTTCTGCGTTACTCAAATAGGCGACAGAAAAGTTGTACGGAAGTTCTTTCCTGGTGACTTTAAGGCCATCAGCTATTTCCACTGAAAATCCATTAACGTATCTCATCACTGCAAGCCTTGCTGTCCGCGCTTTATTCCAGGTTATCCATCTAGGCTGCAATGCTGACCGCACTGTTATTATCTGTTATTGGCATGGACCTGCGCTATGCTACGCTTTCAGCCATCATCATAACTGCCAGCAACGCAATCATTACAGACCAGGACAGTTATGTACAATAGTCATGTTCTTTTGTTGTCCTTTGTGATAGAGATATTGTCTCGACCCCACAAGACACGAAAAAGTAAAGGAAGAAGAACCATCATTGTGGAACTATTGATATATCCATCCCCATATGATGGAACGAGAGGAAAGTTTGAGTTATGAACCATTGTCATGTTAGCTCAGTCGGTCAGAGCATACCCTGGCTAAAAGGGTGAATGACGCAGGTTCCAATATATATATCGGAGACGACTATAATTTTTCTTCTCGTAAATTTGTAATTATGTATTGTAATCTTGTGACTATTGATATACTAAGTAGAACTGCCCCCTAGATCGACAGTTACAAAACTTTAGTTCCTGCTTGCAAAACGTTGCAATAGGTTTACCCGCAAGTGCGTATTGTCAAAGATACTATCTCTCGATCGAGATATGAATGTAGGTTACGATTGTATGTAACTGTGTTGGAACTTTGGAAGTTATCTACCTACTTCTTATTGAATAGAATAGAAGTTGTAAACCTACAAAATATACCGAATAGAAATAATAACCTTATTGATTATTCCGTATTATAAATTGGGACTCTAATAGGAGATTATAATAATAGCTTTCGCTGTTCGTCCGTCCTCGTCCACCGGGCTGTATGTTTGGAACCCTCATACCTAGGTAGGTAATTGAAAGTTTCACAGAATACGTGTTAGTATGTTCTATGGTATACTGTGGTATCTACAGTATGCCTGAGAAATTATAACATAGTTAAAAAAATAAAAATTAATGTAACCATTTTTTGTTTTCAATTGTTCACCTTTAATTTTAAATTGATATAACCTCCGACGTAACAAGAGGGATGTTCATTGAACAGAGGCAAGGTAATCTATTCAAAAAGTTACATTTCATTCATAATTTTCCTAACTTTTACCGGTTTTTATGGTAGTCAATTGGTGTTTGTAGATAAATATAGCCATAAATGAAATTAAATCAAACATATAATTTTCATCTTAGCCAAATACTTACGTAAATATGAAGCTGTATGTACGTATTTTTGAAATATCAAATAAATACTTCAACACATGAAAACAATACACTGTTTTCTTTATAGATTAGCGTCGTAATGTTTTTAAGACAATAACATTTCCAAAATTAAAGAAATATCTCATTCCAATACTTAAGCATTGCCATTTAACTAAAACCACCTAAATAAACAGGGAAAATTAAACTCCTCATTTTTTGAAAACCAAATGCGACATAACAAACCGCTTTAAAAAAAAAGTTTGGTATATCAGAAAAATATTGAATATTTCTATGTAAAACTACCATTTTTGCGTAACTAACTTTTAGCGCCATCTGAAAGCACAATGGCCTTTTTCATTCTAAGCTTGGCTTGGCACCCCACGGGCAAATAGATGATTAAAAACCATTCATTGTTTGCAAATCATCACATTATCAACATTATTGTGAATCATACACACTCATCCCACAGTATCCGATAACAGAGGGCGTAGATAATTAAATTAATCATGAAATGAATACCTGTGCAATGTGCACGTCTGCGTTAATGTACAAAAGTAACATGTAGTAGATGGTATAACTAGTAACAGTATACATACATAACATCACGCCTCTTTCCCGTAGGGGTAGGCAAAGACCACAGATTTCCATTTGCTACGATCCTTACATATCCCTTTCGCTTCATGAGTTTAGATCTCATACATGAGCGTCGGTTTCGGATACTCCTTACCTGGCCTATTTTCAGAACGTCTTCAATCTGATTTCGGAACGTTCGCCTAGGTCCCTTCCAACACTTCAATTCACTTGTCCATGTATACCTGTTTAGTCAGTCTCATCTCATTCATTCTCTCTACATGTCCAAACCATCTTAACATACCTATCTCGATTTTGTCACCACATCCTCATTCACACCACATCGTTCCCTTATCGCACTATTCCTTATCCTGTCACTGCGTTTGACATCAATTATTTTTCTCAATGCTCACTATGTACGATTTAATTTGCGAGAGCGCATTTAAAAAACTACTTAAAACATAAAATACGCATTACTAGGGATAACTAAAAAACAACTCGTCAAATCTCACTCAAAAAAAAAACACATAAAAAGCAACAGTTTTCAAATAAAAAAAAACATCAAAATCGGTACACCCTGTAAGAGTTACATACAACAGAAAACTAGTCCAATAGAGAACATCCTCCTTTTTTTTAAATAGGTTAAAAAACGGAGCCGACTTACAACACGGGATTTAACTTATCTTGTATAAACATAGGTCATAGATAATTAAAAATATTGATTTGTTGGATTGTCGATAACACTGAATTACAAATGCACCCCTCGCATCTTCCTGTGGATGCCGTAAGAGACGACAAAAGGAAATATGCCAAATGGGCAGGAGCATCTTCTTAAGAACTGCCATCTCACATGTGTTCTCCAAGAGATCCTCAGATCTGCCTGCCAAGCGTGGGGATTATGGTAAACTCCCCTGATGTGTGAAGCCTTTGTTCAACAAGTGGAGGTCAAGGCTGCACATGATGACTTGAAAATTCATTACATATCTACTCGACGCGGGGTAAAATAAACAGACAGAAGTAGGTAATTTAGAAAGAGCTTCAATATAAAAAAATCCAATAGATTTATGATAACACTTTTTTAACCGACTTCTAAAAAAGGAGGAGGTTTTCAATTCGCTTTTATTTTTTTTCTTTTTTTTTATGTTTGTTACGTCAGGGCTTTTGACTTTATAAACCGATTTTGAAAATTCTTTTTTTGTTTGAGAGCTGATGCTTGTCGTTTAATCCCTTTAAATTTTTCAAAATCGTTCAAGCCGTTTTTGAGTTACACTCCAGTAACTGAAAAACCTATCTTGATGATATAGTCGTTGACAATGAATGACAATCGATCCCGTAAGTAGCAAGTGTCACTAAAAAGAGTGAATTTTTTTAAAAATAAAAGGTGGAACCGACTTCAACACCCAAAAGTGTGAAATTACTTGTCGAAGTCGGTACCATGGACACAATATTGAGATAATAGGTACTTTTGAACATATTGGTACCGACTTCAACAAGTTATTTCAAACTTTAAGGTGTTGAAATCGGTTCCATTTTTGTTTAATTTTTTTTTATGCTATAGTCATTTAACCAAGATTAAACTGAAAGACAACCTATTAGAACTGAGACTTCATAAGTTATTTAAGGCTAAAGTGAACATAGCGTTCTCTATACAAAGGTCGTTCTGTCATATTTTAAATACTAAGGATTCAAGGACCTTAAAAATTTTGCATTTATATCCCTGAGCCTAATATAAGCTTCTAGATTGGCAGATTTTTCGATTTATCAAATATTTTACCCCTAAATGTAATATAAGAATTACCATACAAAACATTTTTTTCGTATATTTTTTAAATTACTTAAAAATTTCAATATATGATTACAAGCTATATCGCTTGCTAAATCAACTTTACACATTTTTTAGCACAAAATTTTATGCCCCGGGCGTGAATAAAACCCGCGTTCTCCAATCTCGCGCCGGATGCCTAATCCACTCGGCTCGGCAACCTGGGCACGCTATTTCTAGCCGAAATTTTGTGCTCCAATTGTATTACTTTAATCATCATAGGGGATGGTGCGCGGCCATCAACCAGACTACTAGACTTCATCTGATCGAAAGAAGTGTTTTTTCGGAATGATTCCGCTACCCTTCTATATTTCTAAATATGATTACAAGCACTATCGCGTGCTAAGCGAAAATCATATTTTACAAATTATTGGAGCTCATAATTTTATGCCCCGGAATCGAACCGAACCCGCTTCCTCCAATTTCCCACCGGATGATTAATAAAAGGTAGGATTCCCGCCCGGGGCAGAACATGTTGTGCTCCAATAATTTGTAAAATACTTAAATACAGAAAACTGATAAACCAGAAACATAAATATTAGACTCAAAGACATGCATGCTAAATTTGACTGAATTTAAACACGTAGTATTTTAAATATGGCAAAGCGCGACGTGCACACTTCCCTTCACACTGTTCCATGTAGGAAGAATATACTTAGACGAACGCCCCCATACAAACGCAGTTCCAATCTCATTTTAATAATAGCGAAAAAAATTCAATGATTTCTTACCTACGTAATCAGTTAATCACTATCCTAATATCTAGGTTTGTGGTGCATCAGATTTTCATTAAATTATACAGTTTTGAAATTACACTAGCTCAAAAACGAGTAATTTTAGATAAAAGAAAGGCCCAACTTTAAGCACCTCTTTCAAGAAAAATTTGCATGTTTTTAATATTTCTATTGCACCAAAAACATGGGGAATATAATGAACTTTCTATAATGGGAAATTATTTATACATGTGTACTATAATATATTCTCAATAAATCTGGAACTACGAAATACGCTCGATTAACGCTCTCAAACTCCTAAAAACGAGTGCTATACTAAACTTTGTAATTATTAGTCCAAAAAAAGGATTCAAACCGGAAACGATAGGTCTCATAATACGCTATATTTACATGCGAGATTTTTAAAATAACCAGTTAAGTTTATAAATAGGTTTACGCTTTGGCTGGCGGGTATATGTCCTAAAGTTCTTTATTTTCCTTTTGATATTTTAAACGATATATATTCAGATAGGCATTATGTGTGACACGGATCTCCAAACCAATAGAGTGGGCGAGCCCACTTTCTATTCATATAATATTATTTAATTTGGATAACGCCTTCACACCTCGTAAAGATGTTACGGAAGTGGTATTGAGCGATGTCTCAAGGATTATGCAGATATCTATTGTTAAGTTCAGTTCAAATTATAAATGCTACATCATTGTCGTCTTCCCACCCATGTCTCACAAAGGATGTTTACCCACCAGAGAAGCAATGCTGGCCGAGTGGATATAGCAATGGACTGTGGTGCTGCAGGTCCATGGTTCTATCCCTACGTGCCGGCTTGAGCTTCACCGCATGGTGGAAAGACATTTTGCGAATATACGCCTAGCTACCCTTAAGTAAAAAATCTGTAACTAAGCACCTAACAGTGCGTTTCGGTAGCAATAATTAAGAGCCAGTAAAATAACGGGTACATGAGACTCAACAACTGTATAGACATACAGGGTGTGACGGGCGCAGTGAAATAAGTTTTGTGATGAAATGCATCTGTTATAAGCAGAGGTTAGTCCGCTTGACAGAAGGTCGTACTTGTTCCGTCACAATGACAAAAAAAAGATGTGCAAGGAAAATTAAAGTGTACTAGAAAAATTAAAGTGTGCTAGGAAAATTAAAGTGTGCTAGAAAAATTAAAGTGTGCTAGGAAAATTAAAGTGTGCTAGGCAAATGATTAAAATTTACATCTACACTAAGACGTAGTGTACAATCGAGAGCTATCTGTAAATATACACATCAATCATTTTCTGGGGGGGGAATGGGGGGCGCCTTCGTGACTGAACACCTGTTCACTCACTGTACACCTGATGGACGTAATTCAATGCCACGCTATTAACCACATCCGGGTGACCTATCATTATAATTGTATGAAGGTGCACCAAAATATGAGCATATATGAACCGCAGGGCTTGCAACATTGATGTTGATGCCTCTGTCGAAACATCGGTTAGGCAATGCCACGCTCCGGCAACTAGTTATTGTTCGAGAATGTAGCGATAGATTTTAGATTTATGCGCTTTTGGATGATTTATGATCTGAGCCATTCGATAATAAGATAATAAGCAGAACCAATATATAACTCGATTTATAAAAGAAACGAATCAAAGATGGCGCTGAAAGACCAAATCAAGAGAGTTTGGGTTATTGTAGCAAGCGCAAAGATAATCTGTATTTTTTTAAATGTTATTGTGACGGAACAAGCACGAGGCCCACCTGATGTTAAGCGGATTAACCTCTGCCTATAACAGATGCATTTCGTCATGTGACGAATTGCACTGCACCCGTCAAACAGTTGTTAAGTCTCATGTGCCTGTGATTTTTCTGGCTTTCAAGGACCACTGCCGCAACATACCGTAGGGTGCTTGACGACAGATTTTCTACTTGAGTGGTCGCTAGCCAGGCATTCGCAAAATGCCCAAAGTAAATCGTCGGTCCGCCACAGATGACATTGACAAGAGCCCTTGAATAGTATTTTTTTTACGTTCCATTCTGCATATAGTCTGTTATTAGTTTTATCATAAAATGTCACTTTAGTACTTATATATACGATTATTAAGGACTTACTGTACATCATTATAACATTTATACATAGCATTCTTATTACAATGTCGGTATAAAAATAATATATCGATAGGGTTTGCGACACGCAAATAGGAACGTATTAAATAATGAGTGCGTTCGGAATGTTTGTGTAGTTTAAATCGGTGTACGAAATCATTTTGTAAGAAGAGGGATATCATTTTTATTAGGGCTTGTCTTGGAATAACGTTTGTTCTATTTGATAGAGAAAATATCGTGATATTTTATCAACAGTCTTTAATTTTGAGACATCTTCTGGATCTAGCGAGGTACTTTCTGGCCGTCCATCTTTGTACATATCACTTGCACACAATCCTGGGAGATACAATGATTTTCAGCGCCATCTCTGATTAATTTCTTACATAAATTAGGTTATTTTAAATGTTTGAGTGTATGTACTAGCCTGCAGTTACATCCGGGTAGATAATGAAAAAAGTGATGACAATGGTGATGAAAAATATCCTATATACCTCCAGGGTCTCATCATAATCATCATCATCACATCAGTTTTCACGTCCACCGTCGAAAAAGATCGTCCCCATTACCCCACGCTTGGCAGGTATCTTGGAGATCGCAGTAGAAGTTGCCAGTTCAGAAGGCGCTGATTCCTACCTTCCGGTGTTTTTCACTTAGTTGCGTTCTCAGACGCCCACGGGAAGAAATGGGGGCGGGACATTCTAACACGGCATCCCACGGGGGGAGCAGGACAAGAACTATCTATACTCCAAATATAATGTCTCTCCAAATAGTCACAGAGTAAATTTGCGTAGGGCCCACTCTCAACGGTACAATACAAGACTGCCGTTGTACCGGGGTAATTACTTCCGATAATCCCAATGTCTCTCGGCAACGACTCAAGCTGAGGTCCGTACCACAGTGGTGGCCTCGAGTCCGTTATCGACCCCTCCTTTAGTAGCGGTGTGTGTTCGGCGCCCACAGGAGACGGAGGTAGAGGGCGTTTTTCGCCTTCTACGCCCGTCTGGAGTGTTCCCTCTCCAGGGCTATAAGAAGGCCTTCCCTCGCCCAAAGTCCGGAAAAGTTGAACAACCGACAGTGGCAGTCAACATCCAAGTCCTCACTAAGGAAACAAACGTACCCCATCTTTCATTTTTACTTAAATCGATGAACGTCACTCAAACATATGGAGATGCTCACTTTTGTCAGTGAAAAGCTCTATACTTACAGTACAACCAAATCTAAATAGATGAAATTTATGAGAAAAGTACAGGGGGATCCGTGGAGTGCCGGGTTAGAATGACACCGCCCCATTTCATTTCGTGGCTGTCGTAAGATGCGACTAATGGAAAAGTGCGCCATATGAGCAGCATTCCACCTGTTACGTGGATGTGAGTAGGGTGTTGTGGACATTAGACGCACAAAAGAGCTGTTTACCATCTTAGTGCCCTGCCAGGGTCTCATACAATATGTTCTTGTATTCCTGTCTTTTATGTTATTAGTTATTACCGTAAACATATTATTCGTAATAAGTCCTTGTGTTTCATCCAGTGTGTTAGAGAAAACATTTTGTATGACCCTGAAACTGTATAGCAATAGGCTCACCCCATATTACATGGGACCAAAACCCAATTGGTGAAATGTGGGTGTTTACACACCTCTGCCTTCCCCTTGGGGGAATACAGGAGTGATTATATATTATATATAAAATGTATGTATGTTTGTTTAAAACTTCCAATAAACGATAAATATGAAACAACCGGACCTGCAAGCTATATAAATCTACACATGCTATTAATTAAACATATCCATTAACTCTTGTGAGAATAAGATCAGTGTCACCTTTCCAAAGAACGTATTGACATTGAAATGAGCCTGTTTTGCAGCATTTTTGTCAAATATAACTTTATGTTGCAATCATTACGACGTAGAATTCTAGACTTTGAATTAAGATAATCTCTTTTTAGAATTTTGTGACGTCATTAATTTTGAAACAGGTAGGAATACAATGTAAAAAATATTTAGTATTTTATACCATTAGTGCTGATGCATAGCGGTTTGATTGACCTATGGAAATAATAATGATGAAAAGTTATCATGATGATGATGAAAGGTTATGACAATGGTGATGAAAATTATCTTTTGCAATAGTTCAGGATCAGGAGAATAAAATTGATTTTGAGTTTCATATATACTTAGTACTTTTATACCTATAATATTACAAGGTGCGTCCGACGGTTTCACCCATGTAAAGTTAACCAATGATGAAAAGTATCTTTTGTTTTTCAGGACTCCTAAACAACCTATAGTATATTCTAGATATCATCCCAATCGGTGTAGCCGTGTCAGCGTAAAAGACACCAAACATACACACACACTCACACACAAATTTTCGCATCATTATATAAGTGTGACTATTGTGCGTCAATCGGGTATGTACAATGAATGATGAAAGGTAATGATGATGAAAGCATTCTGTGTTCAATAAAATTTAAAATTGGATATCTAATACAAAAACTCATAAATTAGAACAAAATCTAACCAAATTGGAACGATATCGAATAAATTTGAACTAAGTACATCTTATAAAATTGGAATAACAACTAATAAAATTGGAACGATTTATAAAGCCAGAATCTGTAAACTCATACGAGTATAAGTCAAATTATTTTAATACACTTCTAACGTGGAACATACCCATCTCCACAATAAAATCATACAATATGTTCTTTAGGCATACCAATGCATCGCATAATCGAGTAACTTTTGGGAAATCCAAATCTTTATTCTCATGAGTTAAACGAATGCCACTTCAGAGGAGCCAATATCAAGGTCGACTATACTGAACCTTGAACTTTTAAGCATATTTTCGTACTAACGTGTTATATCTATTCTGCAAACTGTGTATGAGGCGCCACTACTACGTATCTGACATTTATATGAAAGGATTTATTAGTGTTTATAATCGCTGCTTATAACTTCCGGCATAAAAATATAAGGACCATATCCTTCTGGTTATAAAGGCGATACTCGCATCAGGTTTCCTCAATCATCAGATGAGAAATACCAGACTCATAAAATGTTACCCGACCAAATTTAAAACAAATAAGGAAACTTTTAGGCAGAAGTGACAAAAATCGAGAAAGGTATGTTAAGATGGTTTGGAAATGTGAAGAGAATGAATGAAGTGTGACTGAGTAAACAGGTATACGTGGGACAAGTGAACGGAAGTGCCGCAGGTGCATAGTTCGATCCCCCCGACAGCTAAAGCCGCACCGAATGGTGTAAGGGCATTTTGCGAATGCTCGTCTGGCTTGCTACCTATCATGTAACTCAAGTCCTCAAGTACAAAATCTGTCAGCAAGCACCTACCAGTGTAGTCTTTGACAGTGAAGTTCAGTGATAGTCAGTAAAGTTACAGGCGCATAAGCCTTAACATCTGTATGTCTCAGGGTGAAGAGAGCAGTGCATTTGGTCATTTGTGAAGAAATACGAGTATATCTGTTAAGTACAGGCAGAGGTTACCGCTTAACATCAGGTACGAGTCGCGTCAGTTCCGTCACTCTCCGTCTCTAAAAAAATGTAGCTGTATTGTATACTCATAAAAGTTAGTTTAAGATGCTTAATAAAGAAAAACATATTTTAAATAATCGTAACTTGGAATAAGGAAACCAAAATGTTAAAGGAGATCTTACTAAAATCGTTTCAATAATCGTTAAAACGAAATACTACGGATTTGTACAAAAGTTTGCAACGAGGCCTCACGCAAGTAGGTTACATACCGATTGGCGTCTAATATAATGTCGATAGTCGTTACAAAACCGACCGGACGACGACTTTTCGTAAATTTATACTCGACTGACCTTGGCAAATCGATTTGTGATATATTTTAAAGAAACCTACAACGTTCAATAACATAAACCTGTGTATTGAATCCAAGTTATTTTGTTTGTATCTCTTATCGGGTTTCAATTTCAGGACAAACTACGAGTTGTTCAGCCTTAACTAATCTAGCTAAGTATGAACTAGTTTGTCCTTACTGTCCCGTTGAAAGTTGAATAAAAGTTATTTCTATACGCCTTCAAGAAGTTGCATCCCGGTAACTTGAATTATATAGTTTACTGTAAGCAACACAAATAAACTTTACTTTATATATACACTTTTTACTCCTTTTATACTTATCTGTTAGGTTAGCCTTTGACCACTATTTCAACTGATCTCGATTGATGATGCGATTGCAAATATTGCTCTGGCTATACTAGCTAGAATTACTGACGCATAAGGACAGTCAGCCAGAACATATCATTATGTGCTTGGCTTCTAATTTTCTATTTACGGCGTTAGGTAGCTAGGCAGGTATTCACAAAATACCCTAACACGTATGAATAAAATATAGCTAATTCACCGGGACTCGGGCCAAACTAGTTTGTTCTTAAATCGGGTTTGGTTGGAGACATAATTATATTATTACAAAAGTAAGCATTTTGAGTACGACTCTGAGGATGAGCATTTAACTTCTTCCCAGATAATAAAACTTGGATCTCTTCTATATATAACAACTTTGAAAAGGCGCGGTTTCTACGGCAACAAATACCTACAGGTCCAAATTTGTATTTGTTTTATTTTACGTCAAATAATTTGCCTACTTTACCACTTTACTACACTCATTTTGAGTGTTCTTATTTTAGGAACCAACACATTCTTGTCATCAGTACTTCAGTACTAATATTATAAATGCGAAAGTAACTCTGTCTGTCTGTTACGCTTTCACGCCAAAACTACTGGACCGATTTGAATGAAATTTGGTATGGAAATAGTTTGAGACCCGGGAAAAAACATAGGATAGTTTTTATCCAACTGCGCAAAAAGAGGTTAATGTTTTACATATACATGCGCGACATACGCGCGGGCGGAGCCGCGCCCGGGAAGCTAGTAATATATATACATGTATAGCAGACGCTATATACGGCTAATATGACTTCAAATTACTAATCAGTATTGCACCTTAACAATTTACATGCAGTTACAACCTCCTAAGGTAGTACTGACTCATGACTCATTTAGCGTATTTTCTTGTCTGATTTTACAAAAATCGTATCAGGAAATTGGGAGACGGTCCCTCAATCCGGACATAAACTGGAGTTTGAAAACGGTCTATCTATTCCTAAACATTTTTGTTTTAATGTTAGCTTCGGGTAGTATTATTATACGAGTATGTTCTATGGCTTCGGTTTTCAAAAGGCCTGTAGATAATTGTAAACCTTGGGGCTATGTATTTTGTGAATCCGTATGTAAGGTCACTAATATATCTTGCTAAATGACATGCCAACAATTATGCTCTTTTTTGTATCTTTCTGCTATTATTTTATTTATAGCTGATAGGCTAGCCTTTGACCACTTTCTGACCTGATGGTAAGTTACGGGCTGTCAAGGACAGGTGCTGCCGGAACACACCGTCAGGTGCTTAGAAACAGGTTTTTTACTTGAGGGTGGTAGCGAGCCAGGTGGACATTCGCAAAATGCCCTATCAATATGGTATACCGACTGCCATCGTATGACAACAACTGGGACCGACTAACCGCTTAACGTGCCCCCGAAGTACGGAAGCGCTCAGTAGTATAGTAATGTCACTAGCGGTCACCCATTCAACTCATGACCGCGGCGGACGTTGCTTAACTTAGCTGATCGGTTAAGAACGGCTAAGAAAACTTTGCTACGAGCGCTTTAAAAGTTTTTCTTTGAGCTGCAAACCTTTTTAATATTTATGCGCCTGTGAAGCACTTAGGTTGGATTGCACCAAACTTGTCGCTGGTATTTTTTTTTTAGTTTAGCTTATTGCCACACAAAAAGAAAAATATATATATAGATAGATACAACAAAGACAACCAATACACAAGAAAAACTTTAAAATAATTCGTAGCTAACATAAAGAAATATAAAACAAAAAGATGATATATGATATAAACAAATATTGTGGGCAAAAGGAGAAAACTCAGCTTATAGTCCGTACACATGTTATTACACATGTGCACAGACGCTGTTTTTCAGTGTTCCCCCGTTTTTCAGTGTTCTAACTAAATTACGTTATAAAATCAACTTATTCCGACATAATTACTAAACTGATGAAAGATTTGCATGGTGGTAGGGCACTTTGCAAATGCCCGCCTGGCTAGCTACCACCCTCAAGTTGAAAATCTGTAGCCAAGCACCTAACGGTGTGTTCCGGCAGCTGTCCTTGAGAGCCAGTAACTCTAGGTTAGTCTGAACCACATCCTCGACCACATCATCACTTACCATCAGGTGAGATAGTGGTCAAAGGCTAACCTATCAAGCATAAAAAAAAAAAATAATAATAAGATTTGACAAAGATAATATAGTGTAGGCATAGCACATATTATATCGACTAGGTGTACGAGTATGTATTAATGGTGATGTTAAAACCACAAAGAGCAAGTTATGAGAATAGGAAATTGATGAATCTAAGGTCAAGATTGTGGTCAAAGGTTTCTGTTTAAGTTATAAAAATGTTCTCTTCTTTACGTTTTCCTATCGCATGTAATTTCGAATTATAAGCATAAATATTTAACTATATACCTACATAGTTAATTATATAGATAAGTAGTAGGTATGAATCTATAGGTATAATATACATTTCATCTTTGCAATATTCGAATTATTTTGAGACTTGTGTTAACAATTTTTATGATTTTGTTTTTAACATTTAATCTTTTGAAATGTAATGGTAGAATAAGAGAAATTTATAATTCTGTGTGTACTTAATATTATTATTGATTAATCAATGTGAATTTGATGAGCGCACAATGTGTATGGGATGGGGCAATGCTGCCAGCATGCTGGGCACGCTGCCAACTGGAAGTGGGCTGGTTGTCTAAATGCTTTTATTGTAGTAGCTGTAGTGTTGTATATAGTTCATAGTATTTTGTTTAATAAAGGCATACCGCCGGAAAAAAAAATGTGTATGAAGATTGTGAATGTGACTTAATCTTATGATATTTACTGTATAATTCTACTATTTATAATCCATTGACCAAACATTATTTTTCTTATTTTTATTGACATAATTGCAGCAATGATGTACTCAATATTTATTATTAATAACGAGTAATTTTGACATTTATTTACTGATTAATTTGTTGACTATTTTGTAATTTCGTGAAATCATGACATGATGATGCTAAAAATAGTTCATTGTATAATTACTTTCAAAATATATATTTATATAATTTTATTGGGAACTTTATTTTCTTTGATATAATAAAATATATAATTTGTAAATAATATTAATAATATTTGATTGTATAGGTAGGTTTGTTAGATAACTAATGTAATTGGTGATATTACCGTATTAGTTTAAATAAATATATAATAAATGTTAAGATCAGCACATCTAACCTTATTTCAGCGAAAGAATGATACTATATTCTATTATATTGTATGTTTCAACCACTCAAAAACCTATGTACTGAATCAAGCGTACATTACTAAAAGATATATGACATGAACTGTTACTTACTAAAATGGGTATTTACACCTTGTAATTTGGGCATAACCACGAAAAACAAAATGGGGACAATCTATGGAAATATTATAATAAAGTGTATTATAGCCAAATCAGCCATAATGTGTACTGAACGCATTTTCACGTGGCCAAAATTTACGTGATACTAAATGCATGAATTTTCATACCCAAGAGATTACGGCATTTTACCTGCCTTCTTTAGTTTTTTATAATACATTCTTTGAGCAAACCTTAGGTAACATAGCATTATAAAAAAAATTTGGCAGCTAAACCAATAGAACAAAATCTAGTAACGTACCTAGCTATCTTTTTATTGCTGATATATAAGACCTTGACCACAATCTCACCTGATGGTAACTGATGATGTGGACGAAGGTGTTAACAGGCTTAACCTAGAATTACTGCTACGGGTACACATCGTTAGGTGGTTGGTGACAGATTTTATTTTTGGGGCGTTCGCTAGCCAGACGAGCATTCGCAAAATGTCATTCCACCATGATTAGAGGCTCAAGCCCGCGGCGGGATTCGAACTATTATTACTATATCTATTCGGTTGTCCTCATACAAATTTTACCCCATAGGGTGGCTAGGTTACCTATATAACACTTGTCGCTGTCGCCAAGAACCAAACGCGTGTTCCGTCTATCCTGGAGACCCAGTTTGAATTCTGGTTCGTTGAGCTTCTTTGCCATCACTGTTCGCATTTTAACTTAGCAGCAGGTGACATTGTGATCAAAGGCTAAACCAGCCATCCATAACAAATAAGTAAAGATATTTTTGTTGGTGACATGGCTGACTCTATCGACGTTCTAGCTATGTGGTTCTCAAGTTGATCTATGGGGCTAAAACACATAAACTTGAGCTTAGTTTTCTACCTGTGATCTTTACTTTTGTAGCAGGAAAGAAATCAATAATAATTTCAGATATTAAGATTTTATAATACGTTTTATATTACGTAATTAGTAACACCCTTTCTAGTTGTACCTATTATCAATTGTGTTTCGGGTCTCCATTTACTTAATTGTTTTATCATTTATATGTAAATATTAAGAAGTTTATAAAACTTAACAGCTAGCTGTGATATATTTTCAAATCGGTAAGAATAAAGTTGCAATGATAATGGCCTCCTTACTGCTTTGCTATCAGTATTCTACTCTTATGTTTCCTACATTTGTGGGGTGTAGAGTTAAGTTTTCTACTAGGTATAACAGAAACAATACGTCGACTGAAAAATTACAAAAGGACAGATTCGTGTATTTTAGGTAACTAGTTAAAATAAATCGTCCAATAAATATGCAATGACTGCTTTAGGTATATATATAAAATGCTACTCAATAAAATTTGTGTCGACAGTAAAAATCGTATCCATAAATATTAAAATGGTAAAGATTACAATATCACAAAGCTCTAAAATATAAAAATGTATTGTTTTACAACTTTTTTATTGGCTGTGCCGAATGAAAATGCCAAAAGAGAACGCTCCTAAAATCTGACATACATATATTAATAATATTATTTACATCTGTCAAATCTTATACCTATTAATATCAACTATAACTCACTAAAAACTAGTAAAATTTTGAGTTACATTTACTCCTAAAAAAATATAAACACTCACTTTGAAAAAACCTGCAACCGAATACACAACCCGAGCACTCTTCGCTATTGAACTGACTGACGTTTGCGTTTCGTTCTTTACCGCCTTTACTTCGTTCACGAAAGGTGAACAGTTTGAACGAGAAGTGAACTATTGTACCACAGTGTGGTTTCATAGTACCAGGCAACTTGTTACGTGCTGTCATGTTAGAGCATTATGAGCTCTATACCTTCCGCTTAAAGTTCACATCACCGGCTCAGTTTTGTTTGTACAGATGTGGATGGTAACTATGTGAAAGTTATAGAGAGAAGTGATAATTATGGGAGTTTAAATCATTTTAGGTGTATAACGAGTAACTTACTGATCGTGTCTGTTAGTGACGATCTTTTCTTATTATATACTTCCGGATGTTAGGAGGAAATCTAGCTGGGAATTACTAAGTTCTCGCTAAATTACTTCAAATTGAACGTATTGGTATATAAGCCATTAATTATCGTCTTATAGCTTAAGTATCTACAGCAGTATAAGCGGGGTTTGTGAAAGCACGAGGATCAAGAGAATGCATTGTGACCATCGGATATATAGTAGCAAAATGCAGTAATGTAATATCACAAAGTTTTGGATTGGCATACTACTGATAAGCGTTTGATTTTATTTGATGGACGTGCTTATGGAATAGGTAAGTACATAAGCAGAAATGAGAAGGGTAAAACCTTGCAATAGTACTGAGAAATTGGTACAGTCATTAAGGTGTGTCGTTCAAATCTCTAGGGAGGCAGGAAGATGAGAAACCTACGATAAGCGAATATCCAAGAATGATCTTGCTGAATTTCTAATTTATTTCAAACGAAGAAACTGAGTTTTTGTTGTTGGAGACGTAAATAACCTGCAAATACCCGAACCCAATAAGGCCAGCCGAAAATAAACAAAAATGGCACAACATACTCTGAAGGCACATAGGAATTTTGATTCTCCGATGAAAAGACAATCTTCAGGCTGCACGTTTAGTTAATATATCTCCGAGATTAATATTCAAGGCTTTTACTGATAATGATATTCATAAAGAAACTTCCCCATGGGGTGGCGCTTTAGAGTTGCACTACATCTACATATATATTACGCTGTTCCTTACCTTCATCTTCGGTGCCAATTCGCTCGAATTGGCATCGAAAAACAATGTATGTCATCGACAAACGCCACCAGTAGTAGCACCCTTACTACATCACTGTGACGTAGCGTGTAGTAAAGAATGGCGATGACCTTGAAAACGACATTGGAGTGACTACATTTAATTAAGTATACATAATGTCGATACGTAGCCATTATTAAAAACCTGTTATGCACAACTGGACTGGAACATGTAAGTCTCATTTACAAAATCACCATGCTATCTGTGCGTGTGGCAGAAAATGGAACTATGGACTCCCTTTAATGAGGAGTCAAGTTTCTCTTTACTCACAGCGCCCACAATTATATCATTGGAAATAAGTTGGCAATAATAAATATAGCATTTTCTATAATTATTAAAATCTCAGAGGCTGCACAATTAACAAACTATTCTTTTGGCTGATTTGATACTTTATAATTTTTTCACAATAAATGGAACCGACTTCAACACCAAAAGTGTGAAATAACTTGTTGAAGTCGGTACCATGATGGTTCAAAAGTACCTATTATCACAATATTGTGCGCATGGTACCGACTTCGACAAGTTATTTCACACTTTTGGGTGTTGAAGTCGGTTCCATTTTTTGTGAAATTTTTTTTTCAATCTTTTTAATGTAACTCTAAAATGACTTGACCGATTTTGATGAAATTTACAATGTGACCAAACGACAAGCATCAGCTTTCAAACAAAAAAAGAATTTTCAAAATCGGTTCTCCCAGTCAAGAAATCTGAGGTAACAAACATAAAAAAAAATACAGATGAATTGAGAACCTCCTCCTTTTTTGGAAGTCGGTTAAAAACAAAGGTCCGCTTTGAAGCAACTTTGAAGTAAAGGTATTTTTTCTTTGCACTATGGTAGGTAGGTAATGCGTTTTGCTAATGCTCACCTGGTTAGCTACCCTACCACTATCAGGTAAAAAATCGGTCGCCATGCATCTAATGGTGGTTTCCAGCAGCTGTCATTGAAAGCCAGTAATACTTAGATCAGGCTAACCTAAAACCGACCTAGTGTGAATTTAACTCGCTCAAAAGAAATTACTTCTAAGTCTTCTAACACTGGAAAGTATAAAATAACTTGTGGAAGTCGAACTATAGAAATGGGAGCTCAGTTTTTTTTATTGCTGATATGCCAGCCTTTGACTTATACCTCACCTGGTGGTAAGTGATGATGTAATTGAAGATTTTGCTCAGGCTAGCCTAGAATGACTCTCGCCATCCTAAGATAACAACCGGGACCAAAGGCCCTCCAAAGCACGTTTACGCTCAGTAGTAATGTCACTAGCTCTCACCCATTCAAGTCATTAGCTGATCGATTGAGAACGGCTCAGCAAACTTCGCTACAAGAGCGTTTCAAAATGGAATAAGGATGATATCTACCAATTTCAAATCTGTGCAATGACACCAAATGTAAATTTTAAAGAATTGAACACTTGATAAATCATAAAACTTACTAACTTTGTAGTTTCGTCGTTCATTTCGTCAAATATAAAATTCCCAGTACCTACATTTGAAATATATTTTTGTATAAGTTTTTTTATATTTTCTTTACTGGCTATTACTTTTGAGTAGTGATAATATTTCATCATAATGTACCTACGTCAGTATTAGAACATTTTCTTATGTGCGAAAAGCTCGTTGAATTATAACAGGCGTTCATCTGCTGCACCAACCATGAAGACATCACTTTTCTACTCCGCCCATAGTGATTTGTATGTATGGTGGTAGGGCATTTTGTGAATGCCCGCCTGGCTAGCTACCACAAGTTAATCTGAAAGCACGTAAAGCTGTTCCGGCATTTGTCCTGAGAGCCAGAATAGCCTTAAGTCTTACTTAAGTCTTAACCACATCTTCAACTGGATCAACACTGGACATCAGATAGTGGTCAAAGGCTTAGTCTACCAGCAATAAAAAATGAACGCATATTTTTTTAATTAAATTTTTTATAGTTTCAATTATAAAAAAAAATTGTCTTACTAGTCTAAAATTAGTAGACTAAAATAAGTCAATTAATCTTACCTGCTGGTAGGTGATGATGATTTGGTGAAATGCGTTGAAGAGGCTAAGCCTAGAATTGAAGTGGAAGGTGATGATGTGGTCGAAGATATTGTTCAGGCTATCCTGGAATTACTCGCTCTCAAGAACTGCTGCCGGAAAACAACCTTCGTATATAATATGTCACCACTCACCAAGCACCCAACTGTGTTCCAGCAGCTGTCCTTGAGGGGCAATAATTCTAGGTTGAACCTTGAACAATATCCTCGACCGAATCATTACTCACCATCAGGTGAGATAATGGTAAAAACTAACCTATCAGCAATATAAAATGTCATAAGTATATGTTCTTTTATCTGAAGCAGTGATGGTACAACAGCAATGACTGAACTGCCACGCAGTACCTACAAGGTTTAAAAACTAACGAGAATTTGAGTTTCACCACATGGTAGAATTAAGCAGAAAATGTGTTGCTAAGCACCTAATTGTCATTCAAATTATGACTATGACTTAAACATGTTTTCCATTCTTCATCACTTAAAATTAAGTAGATCTTGGTCAACGGCTGGTCTAGGCAATTATAGGATATCATACCAGAAATGGACATCTTAATAACACAAAGACACAATACACATATATACAGTAGTTCGACTCCGCGGTATCCTGGAATTCAATGACAAATGACGATCAGAGCGCTAGGGAAATCACTATCGAAATTTTGAGTGTTGTTGTTTGTTATAAATAAATATTTTTTTTATTATAATTGTTTTTTATAAATAAATTTTGTTGTGAATAGGTAAAAATATAACTACGAGGGTGGATTGAAAAGTTCGCGGCCTCAGCAAGAAAACTATTTGTAATATAAACAATTATTTTATTTTTCTACGTAATCTCCACTTAACTCTTCTTCCTTCTGGTTTCCAACGCCTGTATGCCAGTCATAAAAAAAGTTTCTTCAAGGCCTTCAAAAAAGTCACCCACTGCAGCTTCGACCACCTCATTTGATGAAAGTTTTTGACCTCCAAGGTGTTTTTTTAGATTTGGGAATAAATGAAAGTCTGAAGGTGCCAAATCAGGGGAATAGGCGAGATGCGGCGGTAATTCAAAGCCACAATCGCGAATTTGAGACATAGATTCAACAGACGTGTGAACGCGTGCATTCTCCTGATGAAACAACACTTTCTTGCTGAGTAATCCTGGCATTTTCGCTTTAATTGTTTCACGCATACGACGCGACGTAAAAGGATGCAGTAATAAGCCGAGTTTATAGTTTCGCCTTTTGCAAGGTAGTCCACCTTGATGACACCCTTAGCATCCCAAAAAACTGACGCCATCACCTTGCCAGCTGACAAAATTGCTTTGGCTTTTTTTGGAGTCGGTTCATCAGGTTTTTTCCACTGCTTGGATTGCTGTTTTGACTCTGGGGTGTAGTGGTGTACCCAGGTTTCATCCATTGTCACAAATCTGGCCAAAAAATCTTGTGGATCAGCCTCAAACAGTTCCAAACAGTCGCGAGAAATCGTGAGCCGTATTCCGTTTTTGTTCAACTGAAAGCAATCTGGGTACCCACCGCGCAGAAACCTTAGAAAATCCAAGTTCATTGACTATGATGTTTTGTGTTCGTTCATACGAGATGCCAATAGTGTCTGTAATCTCCCTGATGGTCAATCTCCGATCTGCCAATATCAGATCACAGAATTTCCCGATGTTTTCTTCAGTCGTAGACGTCGTAGGCCCGCCGGAGCGAGGGTCATCTTCAATACTCTCTCGTCCGCGTTTAAATTCAGCAACCCACTTTTTCACAGTCGTATACGACGGAGCAGATTCCCCCAATGTTGTTGACATGTCTTCGTGAATCTCTTTTGGAGTTAGTTTTTTTTAAAACAGGTATTTGATGACCACACGTTGCTCAATTTTCTCCATTCTTTTTTTTTTTTATCCTGAACTGGGTAACACTTGACCACTATCTCACCTGATGTTAAGTGATGATGCGGTCGATGATGGAGCGCGCTTACCCAGAAGATACCTGTTCACTCGGGTTTTGAAGACGCCCAAATTGTACTTAACCGGAAACACAGACTCAGGCAGGGTATTCCATTCCCTGGCGGTTCGTATAATAAACGAAGAAGCAAATCGCTTTGTTCGGGTAAATGGAATATCTACCATATAGCGGTGGCGCTTCTGAGTATCCCTGGATGTCCGGTTAAAGAATGGGAATGGCGGAATCAAATCATGTAGTTCTGTGGCACACTATGTATCCGATAAAAAACCGACTTTGCGGCAATGCTCGAAACTTTGGAGTCTTTTGCTTACAAGTTCGTCGTCGTTAATGAGTCTCTTGGCTCTCTTCTCAATAGCTTCCAGTGTCTCCAGCTGGTATTTGGCAGAACCATCCCAAAGATGAGAACAGTACTCCATACACGACCGGACTTGCGCTTGATAAAGATTAAGCAGCTGTCCCGATGTGAAGTATTGTCTCACCTTAGCCAAAACACCAACAACCATTCTTTAAAAATGCTCACAAAATTCAGTCTAATTTAAAAACTGATAATGCTATGTATTGCGATAAAATTTTACAATGTGACAACCAGAGAGTAAGCAAATCGAATGAGGTCAGTTACAAATAGTTCAAGTATTTATGTGTTAGGCCGCGAACTTTTCAATCCATCCTCGTATTATATAGGTATCTATTTATTTGAGCGAACACAAGCGCGCGCAGAATTGATTGAAAAAACCATTGTCTTTGGTAACATAGTAAGGCCACCAGTAAAGAGGTTATTGTGTGATTATTTGCCTTTAAAACTCCTTGGGTTCTTTTTTTTATTAAAATGATGAAAAGATTACAACCTCTATAGTGTCAATCTGCTGACAGCTTTTAAAGCTAAACTGTAAGTAAACACCGCAGTAAGGCATGTGAACATCAGTATAGTTGTATCTTTTTGTACCTCCTCGATGTAGGCCGCACTATGTGTATATCTATGGCCGCACGGTTGATCACGTGACTGAATTCGGGTAATTTCTCCGTAGTTAAACTACTGCTTAAGAAGCTCCATGTATCTATTGTGACAAAGAGATCAGTGGGCGTTTTCAAGGGATGAAGAAATCTCAATAGTTCAGAATTAGACCTCTAGTATAGAAGGGTAGGGGTGAAGGACTAGATTTACTAGATAAAGAAATTTCAATACACCAGAATGGACCGCTATAATGACTATAGTTTGTTATATTTCACAAAATCAAAGCAAGAAGAGAGAAGGATGAAATGGGGGGTTCAAAGGGAATTTGAAGCAACTATGGCCACGTGGTTATATATATGGACTGCCGTGCCGCAGGTCCCTGGTTCGATTCCCACCGCCGCCGGCTTGAGCTTCACCGCATGGTGGAAGGGCATTTTGTGAATGCTCGACTGGCTAGCTACCACCCTCAAATAAAAAAATCTGTCGCCAAGCACCTAACAGTGTGTTGGGGCTGCTGCTTGTTCTTGAGAGCCAGAAAAATTACAGGCACATGAGATTTAACAACTGGATATCACAGTGTGACGGGCGCAGTGTAATTCATCACATAACGAAATTCATCTGTTATAGGCAAAGGTTAATCCGCTTAACATCAGGTGGGCACCGAGCTTATTCCGTCACCACAATCAAATAAAAAAAAAGGATAAGACATTTGGATAGACCAGGATTGGACCTCTGTTGACAATAATTTTATATTTCACTAAAACAACGCGAGCAGGTACACTGAGAAAAAAAATAGGTAACGCAACTCTAATATTTAACCTAATATTAGGGTTTGGTCGGACAACGTAACGTGTCTAGTATCTACAACCGAGTGCGCTAGGTACTACGTGTTCTTTGTTTTACTTACTTACTGGGTAAATATTAACGTTACTCTCTAAGGTAACGTTTACCTATTAATAGGGTGTCCGACCATTAACGTAACGTTAGGTTAAATATGTAATACCGAATAATTAGGTATGAATAGAATACCTTCTATAGTTTACCGATACCTTACGACTAACGTTAAAAATACGTACCAAAACGTCAAACGTTACCATTGATAGCAGATTAAATTCATATAATTTATAGGTTAGAATTACTGAATGTATTTTGTCACTATATCATTGACCGAGTATGATGAATTAAAAATACCTGTTGTGTGTTATCAAATAGTTTAATGTAACCTATACTGTTACGCAATAATACGTAATTCTAACCATATCGATTAGGCTGCGGTTAAGTTGGTAATACGTAGGTAATTGCACCATGGATTCGGCTAGATCGACCTAGCTAATAGATTGTAGTAAAGTAGTGTGTTTGTAATTATTACCTAATAAATGCTTTTAAAAAAACCCACTCGACAGGTCATATGTACCTTTTGAAAGAATGCAATTAGCCGTATCAAAAGGTTAAGTATACGCGAAATAGTTGGTAGGAGTTACTTTTTTATTATGATACAACAATATTATTAATGAGTAATTGTAAACAAATGACATACGCAAGTAATACGTAGTTGTGCGTAAATGATACCCACTTAGACGGTCTCAAGTACCTTAACATATGTGTTGTTCTAATCTAATTGGAATGCTTTTAGTTAAGCGCTAACCAGTTCTTAGGTTATTGTGACCAAGGCAATGGGGCTCTGCAATATTCTGTATACGTTTTGGTTACCTAATAAAATGTTTCAACGACGTCATGGCTACCATACTATAGGTTCAAGGTACTTAATGTAAAAGGTATTAGTAACTATCTACTAGGTTGTATCAGACTATTGAATTATTTACGGTAACGAACTATGTGCGTACCGGTTACGTTACCTGAACGGTGAACAAGACCTTGTTGATAGGTTTATGTACCTTTTTAATAAGTAGTTGTAAACTAATTGATAAGTGTGCGGTCAAATGACTGGTATGTTATTGTAACCAGATATTCGGTTGTAACCGTTTAATTAGTAGTTAACGATAAGTAGAGATAATCTACTGTTAGGTATAATATATGTAATAAAAAAAATTGTACAGACCTATTTGACTAGTGAAATATATCTAGTCAGTAAGTTATGCGTACCCAGTTTTATGTTAGGTAACCAACAATCGAGCAAAAATCATAATTATTTTTCACTCAAGTAGTGAACTTAATTACAAAGTTACAGATTTACGAGAGGAAAAGTTATCTATTATAGTCATGCGATAAATAAAGTGCAAGGTTTGCGTACAATATGGTTTTTGCATAATGTTTGTTAACTAAAATAGTTGAGGATACCCGTAACCCACAGACTAGGCTTTATCACGATAATCAATTATGTCCAAAAACTTATTTACGAGTTTATACTATACCTACAACAGACTTATCGTTAACTGTTAATTAAATTACATCAATGGAATAGCTGATTATTATAATACACAAATCACCGCACAAACCTCAATAAAAAAATATACATATGAAAAAGGTCCTTAATCAGAACTTAATTAATTTATAGAGACTGAGAAACAGATTTGTAATAGTTCAACTTTTTTTTTTACACAGTACATAGTGTATATCGTATATCTATAATTACAAAACTACCAACTTGCTACCTTTAAGGTTGTTATTTCTACTGATGTGACAAGTACAGAATGCATCGATAAGGAACAATAAACGGAATATATCACAATTAATATATATTTATTTGTTTCTAATTTCATTGCTTTAGAACTAATCATTAAAAAAAAACACAAAAATTTAAATACGATAATATGTTAACCAGTCAAATTTAAAAAACAAATTAACTAATTTTCTAGCCTATTGAATTTATTTTTATGGATAGGAACTATCTAATGATTGAAAAGCCGGGCATCAATCAAAATAATTCTTGCCGTCAGTCAAACTTACAATCTTTTTTTTTTTTTTTATTATTATTGCTGATAGGTAAGCCTTTGACCACAATCTCACCTGATGGTAAGTGATGATGTGGTCGAAGGTGATAGCAGGCTTAACCTAGAATTACTGGCTCTCAAGGACAGCTGCCGGAACACACCGTTAGGTGCTTGGCGACAGATTTTCAACTTTAGGGTGGTCGCTAGCCAGGCGGGCATTCGCAAAAATGCCCTACCACCATGCGGTGAAGCTCAAGCCCGCGGCGGGATTCGAACCATGGACCTGCTGCGCGGCAGTCCATAGACAAAGCCACTGAGCCATCACTGCTTCAATTATTACACTAATGCTTACAATCGATAAGTAAGTATAATATCAAATACAATATTAAAATTCATAATAATATAAACAGCGAATTATTCAGGAACAATGCGACTACAATCACTGGTGTTGATACTGGCGGTACTTTTCCGCCAGTGGAAAATAAATATGGCAGCAGAAGCAGGGCAGCCGTCAATTTGTTGTTTTCATTGTCTGTAAAATTAAATAAACACCACGGTAACGATTACTTGCACAGAAAAGTATAATTCAGAAGACTTTAACAAAAAGGAAATTATTGCCGTCGTACGGCAATAATTTATATACAATAATAATTCTCTGGTAAAATAATGGATACTAACAACATTTTTATACAGCTAATAGGCTAGATCTTGACGGCACTGCCCGGGAACCATTTGTAGGGTATTGAGATAAAGGTACTTGGACCCTTGGACGAAGGTGACTCATCCGCCAAAAAACTTAAGATGTTTATCATATATTCAATAATGAAAGAGACTAAGTAGTTAAATCTATGTATGTACGTATACACAGATAGACCATGAGCTGGAATAAAACAGGATAATATTTATGACACCATTGATACAACAAGTAAAAGGTTCCAGTATTCAAAAGTTAGGTAAAAAACAGTACTATAAGCATGACAATATACAATAACAATACAGTCCTGCGTAAAAGACGCTATTGTATAAGTTTCAGTTCTTTTTTAATATACATATAGGTACCTACACAGGAACTAAGAATAAAATGTTATGTGGGTGTACCCAAAGCTAGATTCTTAAATTCTAATTTAGGTATACCTATACACCAAGAAATATGCCTAACTACTGCGAGTATGAATCATACCATTACCTTACAAGTACTTTATAAGAAACTAATGTTAGGTAAACGTATGTAACAATTAGGCAAATTCATAATCATGTCTTCGTAGTAATTGTATCCTTTTTGATGAAAATTTAGCGGAATCATAGAAAGGACCGACTACAAATTTGAAACATTTTATATAACTAACCGCATTCGTCGCTAGCTGGTAGCTAAATCCAATAAGTAGTAAGTAGTAGGTTAGGTATAACTAGAAGTTCCAGTTCAGTTGTATGCATCAAAAAAACTGTTAACTATAAAACCTGATTGGTAATCAATGGCAATCGCCATCTTAATTGAAAATGTGAAAAGCAACGAAACACCTATGCCAAACTTCCAACTGAAATTAAATAGATGAAAATAATTCTCACCTACCAGTAAATCTTTTAATTATGTCATCAGGCATCTCAAAATCTTTTAGTAGTTCTTCCATGGAACATAACACTATCAAACCACAATTCATTAATTTATTGGATTTTACTTTGTCGAAACGAATGAAATCAGAAATGAAGTGCGTGTACCTGCGCCGCGCTTTCTAGTCTATAGTGTTACCAGATGTTTATGTGAAATTTCCTCCTATTTTTTTTCAATATAACCCCAAATATTAGCATTTTGAAAATAAAACTGAAAGAGTTTTCATTTTTATTATAGAAAGAATACAAAACAAAATATAGTCTTATCATTTTAAACAAACATAGCTTCAACTATCAAGGCCATTATGTAATAAGTACCTATATTAAGTATATATTTTTCTACAGCCCGTCTTTGAATGATCGCATATAATTTTCTGTTGCAATCAACTATTCTACCGCCGCCGATACAATTTGAAAATAAGTCGTCGGCATAATAGGTCGCTGCGCGCTTAATTTAATAGTGCTATGTTATACAAACTTAAAATTAGTTTTTTTAATGTTATTGTAAAATATTTTTATAACCTTATAATGTTTCCTTGGCAAAAACCAATTCGTACGCTGAGACTTCTTAGTTTTTTCTAGTTTGATCATTCATTCCATTGTGGTTTTCAGCTCTCATAATGATTTCAATATATAGAAAAACTTACAATTTAGCAACATTATCTTTAAATGTAAGCAATATTTAACAATAAGCAACCCTGGCAACACACCTGAATGGCAGAGGGGAGTAACAACGTGAATTATAAAATTAGGTATATCTATAAATGGCGGCCTTTGGGACACAGTTGAAGAATGTTCCGTTGTGTTCTGTTATTTTATTATTTATTCTTATGCTCTTGGTAAAGTTTTGAAGACCTACAGTACCAGTATAGATAGTATTAACTGCGTATTAGGATACTTAATAATACTTCAAAAGAACCTAATCAATTTCATTAATACGTTTCAGTACCCGCTTTATTGATGCAACGTACGTAACGGTTTGTTTGTAGCTACTATTTATTTGGTCGTATTAGTTGCGATAGTTGTAAGTTTAAGTACCTAAATTTATGAGATAACTAACAAAAATATGTACATTTAGCACACGGAGAGATGATACTACACGGAGAGATACTTGACTCGTCCAAGCATTTACATTTCTTTGTGTGTAACGTAAGTATCAGGATACTGCTTACATTATTTACCCAAAAAATGCCTTGCTAAACAGTTCTTCCTTTATAGTAAAGCTAATGGCAATCTTCATGAGTGGCCTTCATCTAGCAGGTAATCAATAATAAAAAGCTAAAACAGGCTGAAGATAACAACAGGTATACTTGCTTACTCAATTTCAAATATAACTCACACATATCATAATATACATACGCTTATATGTATTAATAATATACATATAATATTTATATGAATATATATAATTATTATACCATACAGCAATTAAGCAATATCACAGTTTATAATGAAAAGTGGTAGGTATATGGACTGATAGAACTTTTTTATTTGGTCTTATGTCTCACGTCGTAGTGAGACTGGTAGAGGATTCCATAGACAGGCAGATTGAATAGTGAAAGCAGACTAATTCAATAATTATCGATACTTAATTATATATGGACCTAGCTAATTTTAGCTCTCGGTAACGTTCTGATTAGGTATAGTTACCTAACAATGCTTCAAAAGAACCTAATCGATTTGATTAGTGCGTAAATACTTTGTTCTAATCGCATTATTGGTGCAAGTTACGTAACGAGTAGGGAACCAGTAACTATTTATTAGGTTGTATCAGTTGCTATATTCAGCTGATATATAAATTAAATTATAATAGGTACTTTAGATAACAAACAAACATAAGAATTCACACTCTTTATTGTTCTGCGGGGTACAACGTGACGGGGGCTGCTTGCAAAACAAAGCGATGCTATAATCATATTATCTTTGCCACCCCACGAACCCTGTACCTGCCTATTATAGTATACCTAGGATCCTACTATTAAGATATATGAATGGGAAAATAAGACCGCAGGGTAGGTTAGTTATGGATATAGGCTGTTAGGAAGGTTCGTGTAGGCCGAGTAACATTCACACATAGAACTTATGTACCTATGACACGAGTAGGTAGCAGTCGCTGTTTTGGTTTGTTCGTATCAGAATAGTAACGACTATTTGATATCCTGGGTAGGTGGTAGTGGCCATAGTAGTTAGATGAATTATAGTCATGTTAGGTTCAAAAACTTAAAATTTATTTAAAGAAACTGAATATGTAGTTGTATGTCACCACATGTTGGTATTTTTTTATTCATGCTTAGTAACAGAGAGTTGAAAAAAATCTTAGCTTAGTAACAGTCGTTTCTTTTACCTTTTGTCAAGAATACGTTTAAGTGAACATTTACAGTAAGTACGGTAAATTTTACATACCTAGTACCATAGTACATGTGTACACCTAACTGTATGTTACCATTATACAGGTGCATACCTACCTGCTAAACAGATGGCTATTATTACGGTAAACGCTACGAGGTTTCAAAACTTCGAGCAATAAGGTAGGTACATCTACCTACCTATTTTGAACTGGTCAGATAGGTTCATCATGTTTTAAAAAATAATTGAGTTATTTTTACCTAGATTTGCTTTCAACATTGATGTAATAAATTAGGATTTGACTAGATTAAACGTTCGCATGGTAGTTAAAACCTAGTAGTAAGGTTGATTTCAAAGTATTTGAATAAGTTCCGATAACCTAAGAAAATCTTTGTTGTAATGGGTATATATTACGTAATCACCTAATCACACAATTTTAAAGCCATATTAGCTTATATATGGCTTTAAAATTGTTTAAAGCAACTGAATATGTTCGTTTGATTGTATCTAATTATTATGTTACATAGGCCGGCGTCGGTGTCTGTGTCAGCGTCGGTGTCTGTGTCGGCGTCGGTATCTGTGTCGGCGTCGGTGTCCGTGTCGGCGTCGGTGTCTGTGCCGGCGTCGGTGTCTGTGCCGGCGTCGGTGTCTGTGTCGGCGTCGGTGTCTGTGTCGGCGTCGGTGTCTGTGTCGGCGTCGGTGTCTGTGCCGGCGTCGGTGTCTGTGTCAGCGTCGGTGTATGTGTCGGCGTCGGTGTCTGTGCCGGCGTCGGTGTCTGTGCCGGCGTCGGTGTCTGTGTCGGCGTCGGTGTCTGTGTCGGCGTCGGTGTCAGTGCCGGCGTCGGTGTCTGTGCCGGCGTCGGTGTCTGTGCCGGCGTCGCTGTCTGTATCGGCGTCGGTGTCTGTGCCGGCGTCGCTGTCTGTGTCGGCGTCGGTGTCTGTGTCGGCGTCGCTGTCTGTGTCGGCGTCGGTGTCTGTGCCGGCGTCAATGTCTGTGCCGGCGTCGGTGTCTGTGTCGGCGTCGGTGTCTGTGTCGGCGTCGTTGTCTGTGTCGGCGTCGATGTCTGTGTCGGCGTCGGTGTCTGTGGCGGCGTCGGTGTCTGGGCCGGCGTCGATGTCTGTGCCGGCGTCGGTGTCTGTGTCGGCGTCGGTGTCTGTGTCGGCGTCGTTGTCTGTGTCGGCGTCGATGTCTGTGTCGGCGTCGGTGTCTGTGGCGGCGTCGGTGTCTGGGCCGACGTCGGTGTCTGTGTCGGCGTCGTTGTCTGTGCCGGCGTCGGTGTCTGTGTCGGCGTCGGTGTCTGTGTCGGCGTCGGTGTCTGTGTCGGCGTCGGTGTCTGTGTCGGGTCGGTGTCTGTGTCGGCGTCGGTGTCTGTGTCGGCGTCGGTGTCTGTGTCGGCGTCGGTGTCTGTGCCGGCGTCGCGTCGGTGTCTGTGTCGGCGTCGGTGTCTGTGTCGGCGTCGGCTTTCTCTGATTTTTAAAGTAGATAGGAAAGATAGTGAACTCATTCATGTAAATAATGTGTTATCTATGATCTCTGGATGGTTCGCCGCTAATAATCTTCTGTTAAATTCAAAAAAGACCAAATGTTTAAAGTTTTCATTACCAAATGTTCCTTATGTTGAACCAAACATTAAGCTTGGCCTAGATAAACTCTCTATTGACAAAGCGACAGTCTTTCTGGGAATCAAAATGGATTCAACTTTACAGTGGGATCCACATATACATGATCTAGCCGGAAGACTTAGTTCTGCTGCATATGCAGTTTGTAAGATAAGACAGTTAACAGATGTAGCTACTGCATGGCTAGTTTATTTCGCATACTTCCACAGTATTATGTCGTATGGTGTATTGCTGTGGGGAGCTGCTGCTGAGATAGAGACAATCTTTATCTTACAAAAGCGTGCAATTCGAGCCATATATGAAATGGATCCTAGGGAATCTCTAAGGGATCTTTTTAAAGAAATTGATATATTAACTTTACCGAGTCTGTATATATTTGAAAATATTATGTATGTTCGGAAAAATTTGAGTAAATTTAAATTAAACAGTGACAACCATCATTACAACACTTGGAACAAATATAAATTAACGGTACCATGTTTTAGATTAGCAAAGACAAATAAAAGGTCCTTTTTAGGTAATTGTGTGCGGTTTTATAATAAAATTCCCGAACATATTACAATGCTCACAGAAGGAAAATTCAAATTGCACGTGAAAAATATTTTGATGAAGAAATCCTACTACACAGTTTGTGATTACTTAAACGACAAAAATGCTTGGAAAATTCCACCTTTGCCAAGCCATCACATGTCTCCTACGTAATTTAAACAAATATTGTAATAATTGTATTATATTGTTTATAACACATTGTAAAAAGACGTTTAAAAGAATGGCCCCGAGTTTCTTGCCCGTTCTTCTCGCAGTGGCTCTATAAACTTTTTTTGCTGAACGTGGCAGTACAATGTAGAATATTTCAATATTAAAATTTGTAATTGACCTTCATAAGAGCGTCGTAGACGCCTAAATTGAATAAATGATTTTGAATTTGAATTTGAATTGTCTGTGCCGGCGTCGGTGTCTGTGTCGGCGTCGGTGTCTGTGTCGGCGTCGGTGTCTGTGTCGGCGTCGGTGTCTGTGCCGGCGTCGGTGTCTGTGTCAGCGTCGGTGTATGTGTCGGCGTCGGTGTCTGTGCCGGCGTCGGTGTCTGTGCCGGCGTCGGTGTCTGTGCCGGCGTCGGTGTCTGTGTCGGCGTCGGTGTCTGTGTCGGCGTCGGTGTCTGTGTCGGCGTCGGAGTCTGTGCCGGCGTCGGTGTCTGTGCCGGCGTCGGTGTCTGTGCCGGCGTCGCTGTCTGTATCGGCGTCGGTGTCTGTGCCGGCGTCGGTGTCTGTGCCGGCGTCGGTGTCTGTGTCGGCGTCGCTGTCTGTGTCGGCGTCGGTGTCTGTGCCGGCGTCGGTGTCTGTGTCGGCGTCGGTGTCTGTGTCGGCGTCGTTGTCTGTGTCGGCGTCGGTGTCTGTGTCGGCGTCGGTGTCTGTGGCGGCGTCGGTGTCTGGGCGGGCGTCGTTGTCTGAGCCGGCGTCGGTGTCTGTGTCGGCGTCGGTGTCTGTGTCGGCGTCGGTGTCTGTGTCGGCGTCGGTGTCTGTGTCGGGTCGGTGTCTGTGTCGGCGTCGGTGTCTGTGTCGGCGTCGGTGTCTGTGTCGGCGTCGTTGTCTGAGCCGGCGTCGGTGTCTGTGTCGGCGTCGGTGTCTGTGTCGGCGTCGGTGTCTGTGTCGGCGTCGGTGTCTGTGTCGGGTCGGTGTCTGTGTCGGCGTCGGTGTCTGTGTCGGCGTCGGTGTCTGTGTCGGCGTCGGTGTCTGTGCCGGCGTCGGTGTCTGTGTCGGCGTCGGTGTCTGTGTCGGCGTCGCTGTCTGTGCCGGCATAGGTGTCTGTGTCGGCGTCGGTGTCTGTGCCGGCGTCGGTGTCTGTGTTGGCGTAGGTGTCTGTGTCGGCGTCGGTGTCTGTGCCGGCGTCGGTGTCTGTGTCGGCGTCGGTGTCTGTGTCGGCGTCGGTGTCTGTGTCGGCGTCGGTGTCTGTGTCGGCGTCGGTGTCTGTGCCGGCGTCGGTGTCGGTGCCGGCGTCGGTGTCTGTGTCAGCGTCGGTGTCTGTGCCGGCGTCGGTGTCTGTGTCGGCGTCGGTGTCTGTGTCGGCGTCGGTGTCTGTGTCGGCGTCGATGTCTGTGTCGGCGTCGGTGTCTGTGCCGGCGTCGGTGTCTGTGTCGGCGTCGGTGTCTGTGTCGGCGTCGCTGTCTGTGCCGGCGTAGGTGTCTGTGTCGGCGTCGGTGTCTGTGCCGGCGTCGGTGTCTGTGTCGGCGGCGGTGTCTGTGTCGGCGTCGGTGTCTGTGCCGGCGTCGGTGTCTGTGTCGGCGTCGGTGTCTGTGTCGGCGTCGGTGTCTGTGCCGGCGTCGGTGTCTGTGCCGGCGTCGGTGTCTGTGTCAGCGTCGGTGTCTGTGCCGGCGTCGGTGTCTGTGTCGGCGTCGGTGTCTGTGTCGGCGTCGGTGTCTGTGTCGGCGTCGGTGTCTGTGTCGGCGTCGGTGTCAGTGCCGGCGTTGGTGTCTGTGTCAGCATCGGTGTCTGTGTCGGCGTCGGTGTCTGTGTCGGCGTCGGTGTCTGTGTCAGCGTCGGTGTCTGTGCCGGCGTCGGTGTCTGTGTCAGCGTCGGTGTCTGTGTCGGCGTCGGTGTCTGTGCCGGCGTCGGTGTCTGTGTCGGCGTCGGTGTCTGTGTCGGCGTCGGTGTCTGTGCCGGCAATAAGCTAATATGGCTTTAAAATTGTTTAAAGGAACTGAATATGTTCGTTTGATTGTACCTAATTATTATGTTACATAGCATCAACTTAATATTAGGTGTTTTTAAGTCATGTATATTTTCTGAGTGTAAAATTTACCGAATTTGATTAGTTTAACGTACTTTTACGATTAGGTAACGGCTCATTAACTTAGCGATTAAGTAAAAAAAAAAGGTATGTGTGACCTAAAGTAGGTGAAATACACCTGGTATTTGTTCCTACCTAACGCTGCACGTGGTGCTTACCTATCGCCAGGTAAATATATTACCTTTTGCTACGTTCAGACAAACTAAGTTAGTTAAAATCAAACAATTTTTTGCATTACCTACAGAATTAGGTTTTGAGTTACCTAATTTTTTTCTCAGTGTATAAGCCAAATGACAACTGAACGAGTTTGAATCACGGTTTGGGTATGCTAAAATAACTTGTAAGTCAGGTATTCTAATATAGGTGGGTCGGCCTATAAAAGTATAGAATAAAAAATATTTACATTTGGGTTGTGATAATGTTAGCGTGGATGCTCACGCGCTGTCCAGATTAGGTTAGTAGTTTGTAAATTTATAACCGCATGTAGTGGCTTACACGTGCGTCTAAGCGGCAGCGTTTGTTTGCTGTTGACTGCCGTTGGTACTTTTTTTTTTTTTTTATACCTACCAAAGATCTAAGGTAAGGTAGGTACCTACCAACGGCAATCAAATCTTTCCTCTTTATTTTATTAGTTTAGATAACTATCTAAACTAATCTGGTAGTTTCAGAGCCTATTCAATGCAAACAAACAAACAAACAATCAAATCTTTCCTCTTTTTTTTATTAGTTTAAATATTAATAATAATATAAATTTAATAATTTTATTTGTTTTATTAGTTAGAAATTATTTTTCTAATTGGTCCAGACCAATTAGAAAAATAATTTCACGTTAGAATTAGACAGTATCCCTGATGAATATAGGCTTTAGAAGATTTTCAAATAGTTAGTGATCCGTATGAAAACTTCGATAATGTAACCCAAAGTGCGAAAAATGTACCAAAAAAATCGTTATATCATGTACGCTGCGGAAATTATTGAAAATAGAGCAAAGTGATGTAGGTACAACAATTTTATAGAAGACATCAATGTCTAAAAAAATTCCGCAATATTAAATGTCTAACTATCATAGTTATGTCACAAAACAATAACTACATTTTTTATGTGTTTAAATTTATAATTTTTGAATATTTTGTTCAATTCCCGTGCGAAGCCGAGGCGGACCGCTAGTATATTATAAGACGGGTAGAGATGGCGAGGTGACATTCTAGCCCGGCACCCCACGGGCGTAGATACCAATCCTTTGAAACTGCCTACAAAAGTATTCTGAAAGTGTTACTGCAAGTTTCACAATTCAGGAGCTAGCATACTTAACTTTCACGTATTGGTGACTTGAAAAACTTTGTGTGCCTGTGTACTAAATATCACACTTAACATATAGGTATGGTGGAAGTAACAGTAAGTAAGTATTGTAAGTGAACTAATGAAATGTACTTACCTATGCATTCAAGAGTTACACAAGCAAGGCCTAGGAACAGTAGTAGGTGCAGATTGCAAAAATAGAGAACAGATTTTTACTCTAAATGTAATAATGAATAAGACTATATCTTAAATTATAGGAAATCACTTCACTTCTTCAAGACTAATATCCAAGCTGGTAAGGATTCCCCAATATCCATACAAAAAACTAAGAGCAACAATATTAGTAGGTAATTAGTTTGAATTGAAGGGCAACCTGTAAGTAAATATCAACTCTCACTTCTTTATTTTTACTACAATCTGCGTGCAGTTCATTATATTAATATATAATGAACGGAACGCATTTATGGACTGTTCATACTCGCGTCTAAAAAATATACCGAAGTCACTTTTCCGAATGGAAATAAAATCAGAACTTTGACAAATAAATACCCTATACTGATTTTGCTTGAAGTATGTGTGGGTATTAAACAGTAAAAAATGAGCGAAGGCCGTATTCCTTACTATAAAAAATGTGTTTGATTATTTGCAGCCCATCATCTTCACAAAGATTTAATAGATATTAGTATAGTTTTATAGGAGTAATTTTTTTTTTATGTCCAAGGTTTTTTTCCCGCCTTGGGCATAAAAAAAATTTCGTACTCCAATAAAGAAGTAAATAGTGCTTGTAATCATATATAGAAAAAAAATAGATTTAACAGATTTTAATAAAATAACGTATGGTACCTATATCATTCTGTAACACATTAAATATAATATGAGCTGTTTCAAAACGCGATTTAAACGCCAGCATATCGAGCAAACGCTTTACAATTTTGAAGAATTTTGTTACTGTAAAATATAAGTTTGTTATATCAACAAAGCATTACTTGTAGGTATGACATAGTTTAAGATTTTTCTATTATAATTAAATAAACCTATTTTATATGCTACTAGCTTTCCGGGCGCCGCTCCGCCGGCGCGTATGTCGGTTATCACGCAAAAACATTTTTTGCACAGTTGGATAAAAACTATCCTATGTTTTTTCCCTGGTCTCAAACCATTTCCATACCAAATCGGTTCAGTAGTTTTGGCGTGAAAGCGTAACAGACAGACAGACAGAGTTACTTTCGCATTTATAATATTAGTATTGATTATTAAATACAATGTTATTTTCTTGTGACATTTTATTTAATGTTTATTGTAATAAAAAATATTATGTATTATTTAAAAAATACAAATTAATCTCTTTTTAGACGTGTAATTTTATAAATACCAATAAATTTATTTATGATTTATACACAGTATAGTATGGAGTGTAATGAGTTTTATGTGTATGAATAGAACTCATACATATGTATATGTTACCGGAAATCTGTATAATTCAGGTATTCTATACAATACCTAGGCAATGTATAGAATACCTATTGCCTGTGGCGTCTAGGTAATGTATGAAATATTATGAATATGATTGTCTATTACATACTTTACCTAGGTAATTAATACAATTCCTAGGGATTGTATAGAGTACCAGCTGTTGCACCGGCAATGTGCAAAATAAATAGATCTTGGTCTGTATTGATAAATGTTAACCATTACAAAATAACGGGTGAATAAAACATGTAGTTTTACTTAAAACTTTATTAAACATAACAATTAGGATTCACCTTCAAAATATTTTACATGAAAAGGGTATTTACCTAAAGTATCTTTCTATTATTACAGTAAAATTATCATGTTATGTATGAAACTTCAAATCTAACATAAGCTAGCCATTGTTGCCTGCCGCCCGCACGTCCCCTCCTTCTTCACACTCGTCCTCTACATACATTACCGGCTGCACATTCGGTATTGTATAGAATACCTGGGCCAAGTATAAAAAAATAATATTTCATACCTACACGTTTTAGGTATTCCATACATTACACAGATACAGAATACCGGATTATACAGATTACCGGTAACATATAGGTACATAATTGAAAGATAAATATTTCGTTCCAAAAAAAAATCAGCCCCTGTACATTATATTGTCAACATAGGTCAATTCATACTTACCTATATAGACAACATGTACCATTACCTTTCACAAACATGTTACCTATTTCTTAAGACGCGCGTCATTCGCACGCTAGTGTAAACATAACCTTTTTTCCCACTTTACTCACATGGCAGCGAGCAGAAAACTTACGTCATTGTGACAGAGTAATCTGTATTAAGTAGTTGTGTTGTGGTAAGCAGAGTGATTTAAAAATAACGTAAGTTTTTATTGTTTTTAATTACAAACCCTTCGTGTGTAAATGTCACCATGCTTATGTAGGTATATTAGTAAGCCTTAAAGCGTGTTTTAGCGGTTTATAAATTACATTTACAAATTATTGAAGCACAAAATTTTTGGTTACGGACGGGAATTGAATCCGCGTCCTCGGGTTCCGCGTCGGATGTCTATTCCACTCGTTCATTCTTTCTGCGGTGTTTACTTAACTGGCTTATGCCACTCCAATCCTCTAAATACTAATATCTAGTCTATACTATAATAAAAAAATAATTAGCAAAATCGGTTCACCCAGTCAAAAATTCTGAGGTAATAAACAATTAAATTGAGTAACTCCTCCTTTTTTTGAAGTTAGTAAAAATTATAAGCTAAATAGGTTCTACTCACGAGAAAATCAATAAGTACAGTCAGCAAGAAAAGTCTTAACATTGGTTGTGGCCTTCCTGCGGCGCATACGCGGTTAGTTAATTTTACCGCCTTGCAAACCTGTAAATGAGTATGCGAAGGTTAGCTGACCAATTATCAGAGCAAAAATGTGGACAAAAAGGTAACACCGTGTTTTATTTCTGAAGCGGATATGCGATGCCAGTCATGTGCTTCTAGACAACATAAAAACAAATATTCTGAGTGGCACGTGATTTTACCGCCTTCATTTCATGATTAAGTTGCAGAAATAACAGAGGAATCTCATCCTTTTGCATCACTACGCTCCTCTTTACACCGCAATTATTAAGTCCCATAATTTGTCGTCAAGCACCTAACGGTGTGTTCCGGCAGAAGTCCCTGAGGGCCAGTTAAATTACAGGCACTTGAGACTTAACAACTATGTCTCAAGGTGACTTGTGACGAAATGCATCTGTTATAGGCAGAGGTTAGTCCGCTTAACATCATGTGGGCCTCGAGCTTGTTCCGTCACAATAACATAAAAAATATATATAAACAAAAAAACTTCAAAAATCCAATAGAAGTATGATGTCCTCTACAAACTCTTAGTACTGTTGATAACAGTACCTACTGTAGCCGCCATATTTGATTTACCCTATTCCCTATTGTAATTAGTAACCTTATGTTTATTTTATTGCAGTTTTGTTTGTGTAAGATCTTAATTGTCATACAAGAATAAAATAGACGCTTAAGAGTCTTTACGCCTTGCGCTATCGTTCAAATTTAGGCATTTATCGTAGCGCGGCGCACACGAGCACACCGTTAGCAAGGATCGAGCGGTCAAAGACGATGTCGCATGGAATAAAACATTTTGATCCTTTTTGAAGTGTTATTTATTTTTGATAAATAATGTGGAATGTTATGTAACTTTGTAAATTAATTTCGCATCTTTACAGTTTACATACAAAGTAGACTTAAATGAACCTAATAATAAACCTCTCATTGACTAACATGCTAATATACACCTATAACTATCGTCCATTGAAAAGTTACATGAGCTTTGCATTTTTTAAAGCACGCAATTTTATTTTTGAGACATGTATGGGGGTCTATAGAAGAAGCTTAACCTCAAGTTTGTGGGGTCGCCACCCTTGTCCCCCGGCCGCCATCTTGAAAAAAGGGGTGAAAACACGTATTTTGCGATATCTAAGGTTGGCGACCCTACAAACTTGAGGTTAAGCTTCTATGGACCACCCACATATGTCTCAAAAGTAAAATTGCGCCCTCTAAGAAATGCAATATTCGGTCTTAAATTGTAACATTTCAATGGACTACTGTGTAGGTATCTATATTCGATTATGTACTTCTAACCATCATTGTATATAGGCAAATAACTTAGTTTTGTAGTTTGTATACCTGCTTTGTGCATGCATGTCTTGGTTCATTATATTTGTATAACTGCCCCGTTGGCGGAGCGGCTTTAATGGTCGCTACGGAAAGAAAATAAGGTGCGTTTAATATAGAAGTCTTAAATCCTAACTCAGGGTCGGTACTAATTGTTTAATAAAATATACAACGTCTATATTATTATAAAAATCTTTTATTTTTAACCAAATCAGTACACGGTACAGACCGTTACATAGTCTTGCCTTAAATAAAATTATTTCTTAGAGGCATATATCGTGCTTTTTGATGGCCAATTATTTCGTGTAAAAGACACCTGTTGTAAAAATGTATTACTTCGTTTCCATCTGTTTGGCCAAGTTAATACCTAATATAAAATAAAATAAAGAACAAATAAGAAAAAAAAATACATTTTAGCCTCTAGCTAGTTTCAAGTTTTTTTAAAAACTTTTTTCTTATATATAGCAACCACGCAACTTTTTGGTTTTTGCCATAGTAAAAAAAATTGAACCATAAAATGGAACCGACTTCAACACCCAAAGTGTGAAATAACATGTTGTAGTCGGTACCATGATAGTTCAAAAGTACCTATGATCACAATATTGTGCGCATGGTACCGACTTTGACAAGTTATTTCACACTTTTGGGTGTTGAAGTCGGTTCCATTTTATGGTTACATTTTTTTTTACCATGGCAAAAACCAAAATGTCGGTTCCATTTTTTGGTTAAAAAAATCACTAGTTTTACTAACCCTTGTTACTTACGATATCGATTGTCAATGATTATATCATCAAGATAGGTAAATACTTTTCAGTTATTGGAGTGTAACGCAAAAAGACTTGACTGATTTTGATGCAATTTAAATAAGACCAAACGATAAGCATCAGCTTTCAAACAAAAAAATAATACTCAAAATCGGTTCACCCTTTCAAAAGTTCTGAGGTAAAAAACATAAAAAATACAGACGAATTGAGAACCTCCTCCTTTTTTTGGAAGTCGGTTAAAAATTCAATTCCGATCAGGAAATAATAAATCCTAGTTAATAATGAAAAAGGCATGGTCTCAACAAAAATACCTTTACAATAATAAAAGCATACACATAGATCAAAACAACTCGGTCACGCTATATTTTCATTGCGCACCGTAGTTGCGGCACGTGTAGGGCGCGGGACGAGCAGCGATACGTCCTCCCTCCGCGAGCGCTAGGCGCAAACTGAGATGCAAGGCGTTGTGTTCCGTAATTTATAGGTCATATTGAAAAAATTGTATAAAATACATTTTTCACTAAATTAACGACAAAATATTATTATCTATTAAATAAAAGCTTCAACTAATGAATTGCATATTTATTTATTTGATAAAATACCAGATTTTGTAGAAATAACAAGAAATTTGAATGGTATTTTTGTGCCAAAAGTGCCCTTTCAATCCCTTATTTACTCAGTTGTAACATATATTTATCAAAATGTTATTAATGCACTCCATTGGTGGTAATATGATTGGTTTACTGATATTTTTCAATCTTTAAAACGAATAATTTTTGTTCGATAAAAAGACTGTTGAAGTTACACTGATGAAGAAATTTATGAAAACATGAGTTGGTAAAAATTTTTTTGTCGGGTTTCAGTTGTTTTTTTTATTGTTTTGGTTAATGCAATCCATTATAAAAACAATAAACTTTCTTCCTGCATCATTTAAAAAACAAAAACTTTTATACTTTAGCTGCAACAGCCTCGAGAAAAGGGCTGTAAAATGGCTTTGCTGGGATAAAGGCTCTTAAGATAGAACTGTAAATTACAATAAAAATACAAACCTATATATTTTTTGGCTTTCGAAACATTCTTATTATTTTGATATTTGTGTTGGGACACGAATAAAGGAGTTTTAAATTAAAAAAATTGTCATCTCGACCACATCTTCTCTTACTAAGAAGTCAGATACTTAATGTCAGATAATAACCCTAACAGCAGAAAAAAATAAATTGAATTCATGGAAAAATCACGACATGTCGTGTAAAATCCAACAAAATGGACCTATTAAAATAATTGTAGCGAATTTTGGCAATCCCATGCAAGGTCACGCTAGTAATGAGATCTATGGTGCTTGCTGTGTTTGTAAAGTACATTTTGTAAACAATTTTAGTGTCCAATACCTTGGTCGAGTGATATTTGCGTATTTTTTATTATTATTTACAGATGATAGACTAACCTTTGACCACTTTATCAACTGATGGTAGGTAAGTGCTGATGTGGTCGAAGATGTTGTTCAGGCTAACCTAGAATTAGTGGCTCTCAAGAACAGCTACTGGAACCATAGAGAAATAATAAAGGACCGGACCGGAACACATAGTTGCTTGGATACAGATTTTCTACTTGAGGGTTGTTGTAATGTTGGCTAGCCTGGTAGCTAGCCAGACGGGCATTCGCAAAATGCCCCATCACGAATGCTATCATAAGGTCGACGGCTTAAAGCACAGTAATAATGTCACTAGCGGTCACCCATCCAAGTCATGGCCGCGGAGTACGTTGCTTAACGCAGCTTATACTACGCTACTAGCGCTTCAAAGTTTTCAATGTCAATGAAATAATATAGCTTGGTGCCAGAAGGTTGCCACAACAACTCCTGTAATTCAATGTAATAATAAACCTACACGAAAATGTACTAGGACGAAAGCAATATAATATTTAGAAGCAATATAATAATTGGGTGACCGCTGAGTGACCGAAGTAAATGCTGTCCATTTACTTATGAGCACTACCTTGCTTCGGAAGCTCTGCACCGTCGTAGTCGTTCCCGGTTGTTGTCTTAGAATGGCAGTCATTATAGAACAGTAATAGGGCATTTCACCCTCAATTAGAAAGTTTGTCGCCAAGCATCAAACGGCTTATTGTGTATATAGTGTGTTTGGGTGCCAGTAATTCTAGATTAGCCTGAACAACATCTACGACCATATTGTCAGGTTAGATAGTAATTAGAGCTACGAATAAATATAGGTATATGAATAAATATGGCTATCCTATAAATCATATCAAAAATAGTAAGGTACTTTATTAGTTATCGACTAAGTACTGCCGATTGAACAAACTCGATCTTAATCCATCAAAATGCTCAGTCAATATTTTTACTCGGAAAACAAATATACTTAATAAATTTTATTTACATTCTCAAAAACCGAACATTACAACAAACTCATGTTTTTAGAGATCTAGGTGACATTCACGAATCGAAAATAATATCTGATGAGCATATCTCTTATAAAGTGTCTAAGGCAGTGGTCCGGCCGCCGCGCCGGCGAGAAAACGATTTTCTATTATATTCTATTATTATATTTCTATCGGCGATTTTCTCTCTCAACAATAGCACAATTAATATAAATTCCGTGTAAACGAAAGAGATGCATACATTAAAAGTTGCTCTCTGGCTGTTCACACTGCCGGCGACGACTCGCTTTACTAGTTTTGTCGCTGAGCGACAAAACTGTGCGGTATGGGGGCAGTATTAAACAAATATTAAACAAAATACTACGTACTATATACAACACTACGGCTACTATAATAAAAGCATTTACACAACCTATAAGTCATAGCAGACACATAGGCAGTCCAAATGCTCCAGCCCACTACCAGTTTGTCCAGCATGCATACGTACGTTCCAATTAAATTGTGGTCACGTAAAATTTCCTATTATCTGAATTATTATTTAAACGTGAGTAATTAATTGTAATTTAATTGGGTATTTATCCTTAAAATATTATTTAAAACTGATATGCAAAGATGTAGGTCTTCCTACCAATAAAAAAAAAATCTTAGAACCAGTAATATTAACCAAAGCTCCATTACAAGTAGCATTGGACTGCCACTCAGGGGGTTACGGTTCGATTCCCACCCGGGCCTGAGTACCGCCTTTACAACCTGATCGTCCACCATTTTCCGAATGCTCGTCTGCATAGTAACCGTCAATTAGAGAATCTTTCATCAAGTACGAGTAGCTTCCGGTGTATTCTAGCAGCTGTCCTTGGAAGCCAGTAGCCACAGATTATGTACTAAGTTGTCAGTACCTTTTGAGCAACGTTATGATTGTGACATATCGACCACATGAATAAACACTATTGCAACCACATGAATAAATAACCGTATATTTATTCATGTGATAGGAACTATTAATTTCTTATGAATAACCCGGAAATATTACTAAATGCGGTAAAAAATGGTGTTGTAAATGCCTTATATATACAGGGTTATTGGTAATATGCTAACAACCTCTTAGGGTTTACATCTGCTAATCCTAACAAACATTTAGAGAAAAAAAAAATAATAACAAATACTTTTAAAAGTATCCTAAAAAACATTAAATAATATTTAAATATTATTTAATGTTTTTTAGGATACTTTTAAAAGTATTTGTTATTATTAAATATGGATTTCCGCAAAGTAACGCCTGAATCTATTCATTAAAAAAAAAAATGTTTTTTTTTTGTTTGTTTTAATGAGCCGAGCCTTCACCGCGGCAACACTGTAGCCCTAGCACGAATAACTTGCGAGAACGTAAACGTTGCGTTAACGTATCGAAATGTCACCATTTTGTATAGGATTTGATCAGCGCCCCTACAGTGCGTAAAAGGAACTAAATTTTGGCAGATTGAAAGGTTTTGACATATAACGCGTCGAGATATTAACGTGAACGTTTCGTCACGTAAAAAGTTTTGTATGAAATCGTGAGCACGAACCTAATTTTAACGTAATCTCGAAGGCTGGCTATCGAGAGTCTGTCAAATATCTACGAATGTTTGTCATTGAGAAGTTTTCATTGTGATGGTTGACGTAACGTTTTGAATTTGTAATAAAAACATCGAAATTTCATGTTTTTAATGTGTTTTTTCATTCATATTTCAACTATGAAAAGAGTTACAAACGTGGCAGCATAATTACAAGTTGAAATGTACCATTTCGTTTATCAGAAACAAAGTAAGTGTTAATTAATTTATGGCACTAGAGGGAAGTGATGCTAATGTACAGCTCTCAGCAGATCGCCCATCATTTAGATCAACTAAGGCTGTCAACAAATGCACCAGAAGAAGGCAGCGATACTAAAGGAATACCAACGGCTCGTCAGACTAACTACCTATACGAACTCTGAGGTGATGACCATGCTCAAGCCAACAGTCTAACCACTACGAAGAGAAGATTTTAATATGAAATGTAGAAGCTGTGATATTGGACTTTAGGTTCTTAATAAAAGTAAACGAAGTGCATTTGTGCGTTTTATTTATTGGTATATCGAAAAGTTCTTGGCTTATGAATTTAAGGATTATTCAATATCCTCTTGTTGGGTGACGTGAAAGGTGACTAAGATAAGGATACGTGACGGCTCGCCACTACTCAGGTCGGTGTGAATGCGGTGTTGCTACGCATTGGGCGTACAGCAGAGCTGATGAAATGGATCAGTGTGCGCTCCTAGTGGTTGGCGCACACTGTTCCATCCGACGCCATTCGCTTTAACCTTCAGTATTTTTCGTATGGTGGGTACTCCAAACTACAACGCGCATATAACTATTCAACGCTTCGACTAGGAAGACGGTCGCTATATACAGCTATCTTAACACTAGCATCCGTGAGTAGGTCAATATAGGTACCACAACCTCGTCTACAAATTGCAACCATGCAATGTTTACCTACAGTGCTGTGTGATTTAAGATTAGCCAGTGAAATTACCTACAGACACAATATGTATAAAAGACTATTGGGTGGCGAACTTATAGTAGAAACATTTTTCTTCCCCCTCTGATCGTGCTATGGGCCTGGGTTTACTTGATAACACGCTTTTTTTGCCACACTATTCCTTAAAAATACAGAAAAGGAGATGGATAAAAAACAAAGCTACACCAACATTAGTAATTACTTTATTTTTGGCAAAGTAATAACACACACAAAATTATAATCCAACCATAATCTGACTCATACAAAATAAACACGTATAGGTCCTAAAATTATTATAATTTCAAAACAACACTATCAATCCTGTTGCAAGTCACAGCACTCCCGATTTTTTGTAACGGTGCATTCATGGAATGCCAAGTGGTTTGTATTTGCGAAACTATTAGGTATATTACTATATACTCGCTGCAGTTTGTCACAGTATTCTTCTTTCCCAGAACAGACGGTAAAAATTCCGCTGGGGACCAAAATTCTATCGGAAATCTCCTTCAGTGAACATTTAGAACCAAGAGAGTACACTGCTTGAACTCAATAGCCTTTTTCTGCTAAAACACCATCAAATTTAGCGCAAGCTACTCTTCACGACGGCTGACGACCCTGCTGATGCTGGCTGATTCTGATAGTAGTTGTTTGTAATTAATATATAGTAGGTAAATTATCAGTGGCACAGATTCTAGGCTTGAGAATTCCTGGCTCATAACTATTTATATATCAAATTATATATTAAATAAAGATGTTTTATTACAGCTTAATTTTCACCAAAGAAAACGCCAAAATTGACAAATAGCAATCATAGAGGACTTTGTATAGGCTGAAAAAGAATCCAAACCTCTTTTGGAATGAATCATTAGCTCTTAGAAAGAAGGTACAATTAATTTGATTTACGCCGGATGACGTCACTTTCGTAATCCTATCGAGTTCACGTTAGTCAAGAAACGATGCGTTGTGCTGTCAACCATCGCCTTCTGCGTAAACGTACTGTAAACTCGATACGTTTACGTTACGGACTATCGAAATGTTCGTGCTTGGGCTACTGGACCGCACCGTTCTCCCTTTGAATAGAGTTTTGAATATTTACGTCGAGCAAAGTAATAAAATATAGATATGAAATAATACATTACAGGCAAAAGAGACTTTTAACATTAGATAGGCCTCGTACTTATTCCGTACAAAACACATAAAAACTCGAAAAAAAAAAATTTTAACATTAAAATTTTTTTTTTTTCAAAACCAAAAAAAAAAGTGTCAAAATGTTTGTTAGGACTAGCAGATGTCAACCCTAAGAGGTTGTTAACATATTACCAATAACCCTGTATAAATACTTTAGAAAAAAGATTGGTTGATGAATATTTAACAAAATTGAAATCTTTACTTCCTACGTTTACGAGATCTTACAAGATATGCATATAGATGAACCTGTTTATAGAATATTAACTAACGTAAAAAATACAATGCGAACATTTTGAAAGTCTAATATCTGACCCTTGTGTATTAAAAATTAAAAATAAATTGAATTCATGGAAAAATCACGTGTAAACCAGCATTATGGATTAAAATAATTGTAGCAAATTTTAGCAATCACATGCAAGGTCATGTTAGTAATGAGATCTATGGTGCTTGCTGTGTTTGTATAGGACATTTTTTTATACAATTAGAGTTCTACGTCCAATACTTTGGTTGAGCTGAAATTTGCGTGTTTTTTTTTATTATTTGCAGTTGATGGACTAGCCTTTGACAACTATCTCACTTGATGGCAATTGATGATGTGAGCTGACCCATGTGTACTCAAAATTAAAATTTCAAAGATATAAATTTTTATGTAAAATATTTTATAAAGAACGATGACTGAAAACAATTAAAAAGATCTTTAATTACTTAGTTCATTTTTAAATATAAGTATGATGAAATAAGGTGAATGAAGCTATAACTGAATCTATAGTGATATAACTTTAAGGCTATCTATTACTTCATGAGTACGTAAATTCGGCATGCGAGAGTTGCTGTCTATGCGCACAACGCGGCGCTGCGCTCTAGTTGCACAGCGCGCTCTCAGTACACCGAGCGTCGAATAGATCAATGTCACGTCACACACAGTGCAACTAAAACAGTTGATTGACTCCAGGAGGTCTACTGCCAAAAACGAAGTTCAAAGTTTCGTTTGAAGGATCGCACTTTTTCTTACCACGAAACACTTTCGGATCCAAATTTCTATAAATTCGTACTTCGTGAATTGACATAATATTGCCCGTATTTTACCCTACTCCCAAATGTTATTTGGAATTTATAATTTCGTATTTAGAATTTAAGTTGATTATGGATTAATGATAATCTCTTAATAGATACGCCTACTTTTTCGTCTGTTGTAGAGTTATCGTTTGCTGCGAAAATACTTTGCTTCGACAAAACTTGCTGCATTCCATATTTACACATTTTCGTTTTTAACTAAGAAACTATGTACCAAGTATAAATGAGCACCTACACAGGTATGCTATTTCATAGGATAGTTTATACATTGTACATTTTATCCCTCATTTGCAGCATACATCACAAAAATGAAACTAACTTATTTTATACCCATATAATGGTGATGCCATAACTTACCCATAACTGACTCCATAACTTTTTCTTCCACCACCGCTTGGTGGTGAACACGAATGTAGCTATATACAAGAGTCACTGTTACAACATATTAAATAATTCTTGTGTTTTCAAGAATATGTTTACTTAATTTAGGTACACGTTGCATGGTTGTTCGTAGAAAGCAGCGCGAGAAACAGGAACTTCAAAAAAGAAGGGTTACGTGTATTATGGGTCTGCCTCTTCAAAAAATTAAACATTTTGACAAACGTTGTATTGAACACATGGGCTTATCTACTAATGTAAGGCTCATGGTTGCATTCTCGTTTTCATATTCGAAGTAGAATTTACTAAAGAGTTTATAGTGTTAGGCATTATTCCATTAGGTTCTTTGTTCGTCGACGACACAACCATCACTGTGAAAAACATTTGTTTACTAAGAAAATAAATCGTAGAATACGTTGAATTCTACAAACACATACATGAATAAATAGTTTATTAATTACCGAAACATTATTCTTCTCAAATTCTTTTTAGTTTTTGATTTATATACCAACTATTTTTTGTTGTTACTTATTTTATTATCTTACAGTTCAAACACCACACGGTATTATTTATTTGCTTACTGAGTATTATAATCATGAAATAATACTCAATATAATAGTACCGCTCCTTAATATAATTTACGCTAGTTGTCTCATATCATCCCGTGGGTGTCGTAAAAGGCGGCTAAGGGAAATTTACTGGAAGGTGGGCAGCAGCGCCTTCAAATGATCTACCAACTTACACTGCGATCCCCAAGCCGCCTGCCATGCGTGGGGACTCTAGTGACAACAATTTAAGATATTAATGATTAAACAAATCTTACATTCACGAAACGATAAAAGTATAGAACTATCCAATAAAGTACTTACATACCTATTTTATATAAATGTAGATTTAAATTTAAGTTTAAGAATTAGTTTTTTAATCAACTCAAAAAATATGGAGGAAAGTTATAATCACGTATATTTTTTTTATGTTACTGGATCATGCAAATCCAGTAAAAAGTAACGCTTAAACGTATCGTTATGATTATTTTATGTTGAGCAGCATATACCTACAAATGAGTGTTCTAGTAGTTCGTATGTTACTCTCAATTTACCTTATGAAATTATTTGCTAAACTACCAATTACTAACTAACAATTACTACGCTTGCTGATGTTAGCCAATATTATGGGTGACAACTTGTCTTAGATGTTAAATATACGTCTAAGACAAGATACTAAAAATTTTGAAATAAAATTAATTAAACGTCACTGACTCCTTTTTGAAGCGCTCGTAGTGAAGTATGCTTAGCTATTCTGAACCGATCAGCAAAGCTAAGCAACGTCCGCCTCAGACATGAGTTGGATGGGTGACCACTGGTGACATTACTACTGAGCGATTCCGTGCTTCAGACGGCACGTTAAGCCCTCAGTCCCGGTTGTTGTCTAAGGATGGCAGTCGTTATAGCATGGTGGTAAGACATTTTGCGAATGCCCGTCTGGCTAGCTACCACTCTCAAGTAGAAAATCTGTCACCAAGCACCTAAGGGTGTGTTCCGGCAGCTGTACTAGAGAGCCAGTAATTCTAGGTGTCTGAACAACATCTTCGACAACATCACTTACCATCAGGTCAAAAAGTCAAAAGGCTAACCTATCAGGCATAAAAAAAAATAACACCAAAAAAGATGAAAGCAACTTGTGGAAGTCGGACAATGATACTGTGAGCTCAGAGTGTTTTGAATCTGCTTGGTATCGACATCCACAAGTTATTTCATACTTTTCCGCGTATGAAATTTATGTAGTTACGTTTATAAAAAATATTTTCTAAAACTCCTCTAAATTTATTTGACGTATGCTTTCTCCTAGTAGTGAATAATTAGGGTGAACATTGTCGTTATTGTTCTCATAATCAGGGTGAATGTTTATGTTGTCATCTTGAATTTTTAAGTTTCTAATGGACATACCACGCTCATTTCTGCTGTCTATGATTTCGGGCAGTAAGCATTTCATATAAAATTTTATTAATTTTGGTCTCATCTTAGTTTTCAAAAATGTAACCTTGAATCTGGTAATACCAAATTGAGTTTTTATTTACAGAAGTAGTTCTAATGTGTTTATTATATATATATATATATATATTTGGTATTACCAGATTCAAGGTTTATATATATATATATATATATATATAAACTTTATTCTGCAGTTAAATAAAACATCTTGAAGAAAATATAGGAATGTTTATTGCTGAAAACAACTCCTCGATCTGAGAAAATTCTATTCCAGAAGCTATAACTCCCGTGGTACAGCTAAGTCAAACAAACTTCTTTTCACATTTTGCACTCAAATTTGAATATTAATATAAGTTAATGTCTTCTCTCACCAATCAAGAAGAAGTTGTTTTATTTACATTCAAACAAATTATTGTGGTGTTCTTTTTCTTGAACTTGTTTTAAAAAGTAGGAGATGTCAATTATTCGCCGTCCCGATATAGGTTGAAAATAGTCTTATATTTATCCATTTGAATAATAAACGCGTCCTCGTTGCCATCAATTTCTCTGTAATACCATAAAATAAGATATAAAGATAGTACGAAAATTAAAAAAAATATTCCTATTAAATTCCAGTTTTAGAATTCAGTCCTTGTTCTAATTTAGAATAAGTAAAAAGCCCAAATTTACACTTATTTTAATATACTTAAGGCAATAATCGTACTCGTTCGTTTTAACGGGCATAACGTAGAATTACTGGCTCTTAAGGGCAGCTGCTAGATACATGGTTAGGTGCTAGGCGACAGATTTTGTACTTGAAAGGATGGGAGCAAGTCAAGCAGGCATTCTTAAAATTCTCAACCGTCCGCAGTCCTTGAGAGCCACTTAAATTGCAAGCACATGAAACTTAACAACTATGTTTCAAAGTGATGGGCGCAGTGCAATTCGTGACTTGTGACGAAATGCATCTGTTATAGGCAGAGGTTAGTCCACTTAACATCAGGTGGGTGGGCCTCGACGTTATTCCGTCACAATAACATAAAAAAACTTAGTTGTCTGAAAAAAAATCACCACTTTTTCAAACTGAAAAGTTGACTGAATCTACAATATCTGAGAGCCATGCATACCTAGTCATAATGTTCAGTATTTTGAAGGATTACTAGAAATAGTAACTTTTTACCTCTTTTTGAACCTACTGTTATGTTTAGGCTGTGGTCAATAGAAATAAATAAACAAACAAAAAATTACTTACCATATTTCAATTCCCATTTTCTTTTGCCTTCAACCGTGATTTAGTGCGTGGTTTATTTTCTTTATTTGCCATTTCCAGAAAACAACCAAAAAAAATATTGTCTCATATAAGTTTTCATAAAATATTTACACAACGGGAAATAAACACAAACACAGTCTATCTAATGCCTCTAATATTCTAATAGAGATATTTACACTATGAGGAATAAACACTATGTCATAATTATATGCTATAGTTCACTAAATAATAATTATTTACAATTTATTGTGTATCCTCATGATATTTGTTTACGCAGATACCAAAAAGTGCGCGCGCAAAAATTTGACACAGATCTTGTCTTGGTGACGTCCCGAGGGACACTGCACAGACTAAGTAGTAGAACAAGATTGGACACTGATTAGCGACGTTTGGATATATTATCACTTAAATATTCGATTTAAAAAAGAATAGATGTAATGAGAAAAAAGGATCGCTTTATTTGTATTTCAAATTAAATTACCTACAAAATGGTATAAGTTATAGATTAAGTGGAGTATTAGTACCTGTTAAAAATTAAATTTGGCCGGTAAAAAAACCGCAAATCGAACTTAGTTCACTATTTTTTTCTATCGAGAAAATTTACTCGTATCGTGATTTGAACGAATACACAATAAGGAGAAAGAATGTAACTAAAATATATATTTATTTCAGATTTGAAATGTTCTTCTTTGTTTATAAAAAACAACATCTACTTTAGGCAAAAACGGGAATACCCGACCTAATACATATTTTTCAGACACATAAGCATGGTCCAATCTTCACAAATCGGTTGCGTTTTTTTTTTTATAAAATATTGGTTTAATCTAATTTGTTCATAGTTCGAATATCAACAAATTAGATTAAACCAATTTTTTATAAAAAAAAAACGCAACCGATTTGTGAAGATTGGACCATGCTTATGTGAGCCGATTTCCACAAGTTATTTCAAACCTTTCAGTGTTTGTTTCTACTCTAAGTAAGCATATTAATATCACTGAAAAGTGATAGAATGCTTACAAGATAATTCACTCGCCTAAAATAGTGTTCATCGTCGACAACAGCGTACCATTAAATCAGATATGCGTATACATATTATAACTATTTTTTATGCTTGATAGGTTAGCCTTTGACCACTATCTCACCTGATGGTAAGTGATGATGTGGTCGAAGATGTTGTTCAGGCTAACCTACAATTACTGGCTCTCAAGGACAGCTGCCGGAACACACCGTTTGGTGCTTGGCGACAGATTTTCTACTTGAGGGTGGTAGCTAGCCAGGCGGGCATTCGCAAAGTGCCCTACCACCAACAATATGCAGGTATACCCTTTCCAATAAAAGAACCCTCGCGAGGGCTGTACGTGCACATACGAGGGCTTCACACCTCCACTGTCTAAAGGCGTGAGTGCATGGCCTATTTCTTATCCGGCAACACACTGCTGAAATTCGTATCCATTCCAGAATAAAAACTAACGATAACTGATTCGAATTTTATAATTACAATTATAAAAATAATTCTTCAGAACACGGGTTGTTTGTCTTTGTGTATATATTTGAAATTAACGTAATCATGAATAAATTACAATAATTAATCATTATAATTCATCTTCCGGCGGCGGGTCGGTAGGTAATCACTTTACCAATTTTTTTGTTGTTAATTGATAAAATGTACCTACTAATTCCGTAATTTGAGGGGTGGCAGCCTGTAGGCAATTGACCGAGCGAGCAAGAAGAAGGGCATACACATCTCGCATACATAAAAAGCTTTCGTATGTCTGGTTCTCTTCTACAGGTCGCATTTCACAAAGTTTTGTTTTATTAATTAAGTTTTTGCTAGCTTTTCTAAATGACACACATATGGGATTTAAATACCTTAAAAAATCATAAAATATAGTACATATCTGATATATCATTTTTTTTTTAAATTTACTTATCTTTTTTGTTACTCTTGGAACAACTTATGCATCCATGTGTTCTTGTTTATCAATCACAAGGGAATTTCATCAGCTTTTGGAATAGGTTTTTGTTGACCAATATTATAGAAGATGTACACCAATAACCAATATTATTGGCTTTGCCTACTAGGCCAATTAGGGTCCAACCCATACCCATATAGCTTTTGTACGAACCTTTTTTTTATTTTGAAAGCGTTAAATTAAAAAACGAACTGAGTAACATCAAATTAATTTCATCAGTTTTCGAAATATAACTACGATTTTTAGTTTTTTTTATTCAATTGTATGCTACGCAAAGGTAAACTCGAGAGGTTTACAGCTCCGAAAGCCATTAGTTATATTTGTTACTAGCTAAAAATATCAATAAAAATTATAGATCCATTATAAAACAATGAACCAAAGTAAATTCTGTGTAAAACACAGATGGCTTACACTACACACATCCCTAAATCCAGAATACTGATTCCAGAGCTATGCCAGAACAAGTGAAGGAGTTCCCATTAGAAGAAGAGTATAAGAAGAAGACCGGTATCACTCCTCAGGACATCAGTAAACTCAGACAATGGCTGGAGACGCAGCCACATCTACCAGCTGAATCTATAACAGGTCAGAACGTTTATATTACTTATAGCTATAATCAACACATATCATATAGATCAAACAAAAACATCATACAAAAAAACAATGATTAACAATGTTCTCTTTTAAATAATACTCGCGTATAGTAGAGCAGGTATTGTGCCCATGATGAGTGTTTTGTTTTATTGCTGGCAACACATCTTGTGTGGGCTTTAATGCACATGGTAATAGCACTGGTGCAGAGTTTGACGCATGGATTTGCTACTTTTGTTTAGTATAATATAATACCTATTTCTTGTTAGGGTTCCGTACCCAAGGGTAAAAACAGGACCCTATTACTGAGACTTCGCTGTCCGTCCGTCCGTCTGTCACCAGGCTGTATCTCAAGAAAGGTGATAGCTAGACAGTTCAAATTTTCACAGAAGATGTATTTCTATTGCCGCTATAACAACAAATACTAAAAATAAAATAAAATAAATATTTAAAGGGGGCTTCCATACATACTTCCAAATTTGTTTTTAGGGTTCCGTATCCAAAGGGTAAAAACGGGACCCTATTACTGAGACTTCGCTGTCCATCCTTCCGTCTTGCTCGATACTAATAACAGTGACATGTAGACGCTTTAACTATTCACAGAATATTTAGTTTTATGTTGTCTTTAAATATAATTGGTTTAAATAAAATAAATAATTAAGGGGCTCCCATACAATAAAATAGGTTCCTCATTTCCATTTAATCCTGGTGGAAAGTGTCTGTAACTTGCATGATTAGGTTACAGATAATGGTACGGAACCCTTAGTGCGCGAGTCCCACTCGCACTGGGCCGGTTTTTTAGATTATGCCAAAGTCCCTTTCGTGTCTCTCGTATAAATTAAAGTATTTTTTCTTATTCTTTCGTAGTCCCTATTCCATATTACGTGGGTAAGTAGGTACCTGTTCCATAATTAGACTTACCTTTATGCAGATTTTATGCTTGAGGAAAATGTACGACTGTTCATAATTACGAATTTTATTTTAAGAAATTATTTCATCGATTTGGTGTTCAGTGTTGATCGTATATCAATTGACTAGCTTTCCGGACCGGTGTGAAGTTGGCAGCCAAAATCTAGCAGCCTATAACCCAACCAAATTAGGGAGGTAGATTTTCAAATATTTATATTTTATTGCACTCATGATTAGGGATACCATTTCAGCAATGAAAAAGCAACGTTGCGGCAGCTCAGTTCCTTAACCTTCCAAATTAAATTATTTAAATTATTGATAATTGAAAACAAACTATCAAATTGGCTGCTGATAAATTTACTGAAGTACTCTAAAAAATGCGAGTTTTGGTGATTATAACTAATGATTATTATATTTTCTATACAAAAATCATGAGCAGAAAGCGAAAGTAATGTGTTTTTTAACCCTTTCGTAGTGTGAATTTTTTTTAATGAAAATATAAAATGATGCTTTTTGACCCTTGAACCCCTAAACTAAAATAATCACAGCTAAAATTCATAAACTGAGATGAAATTTCAGCTATAAAAAAGCATCGGCTAAGCGGCAGTTCACTTACTTGACCCTCAAAATTAATTGTGAAAATTGCAAACAAATTATCAATTTGGCTGCTGATAAATTTCAATCAGAAATCCTCTTAAATGTGCAAGTTTTGGTGATAACACATGATGATTTATATGTGTTCTATACGAAAATCATAAGCAGAAAGCGGCAGTCATGTGTTTTTTAACCCTTTCGTAGTATGAAAAACTTTTTTAAATGAAAATATAAAATGATGCGTTTTGACCCCTGAACCCCTTAAATAAAATAATCACAGCTATAATTCATAACTTGATATGAAATTTCAGCTATAAAAAAGCATCGGCTAAGCGGCAGTTCACTCACTTGACCCTCAAAAAAAATTTTGAAAATTGCAAACAAATTATCGATTTGGCTGCTGATAAATTTCAATCAGAAATCCTCTTAAATGTGCAAGTTTTGGTGATTACAAATGATGATTTATATGTGTTCTATATGAAAATCATGAGCAGAAAGCGGCAGTCATGTGTTTTTTAACCCTTTCGTAGTATGAAAAACTTTTTAAAATGAAAATATAAAATTATGCGTTTTGACCCCTGAACCCCTTAAATAAAATAATCACAGCTATAATTCATAACTTGATATGAAATTTCAGCTATTAAAAAGCATCGGCTAAGCGGCAGTTCACTCACTTGACCCTCAAAAAAAAATTTGAAAATTGCAAACAAATTATCGATTTGGCTGCTGATAAATTTCAATCAGAAATCCTCTTAAATGTGCAAGTTTTGGTTATTACATATGATGATTTATATGTGTTCTATACAAAAATCATAAGCAGAAAGCGGCAGTCATGTGTTTTTTGACCCTCTCGTAGTATGAAAAACTTTTTAAAATGAAAATATAAAATGATGCGTTTTGACCCTTGAACCCCTTAAATAAAATAATCACAGCTATAATTCATAACTTGATATGAAATTTCAGCTATAAAAAAGCATCGGCAAAGCGGCAGTTCACTTACTTGACCCTTAAAAATAATTGTGAAATTTGCAAACAAATTATCAATTTGGCTGCTGATAAATTTCAATCAGAAATCCTCTTAAATGTGCAAGTTTTGGTGATTACATATGATGATTTATATGTGTTTTATACGAAAATCATGAGCAGAAAGCGGCAGTCATGTGTTTTTTAACATTTTCGTAGTATGAAAAACTTTTTTGAATGAAAATATAAAATGATGCGTTTTGACCCTTGAACCCCTATAATAAAATAATCACAGTAATAATTCATAAACTGAGATGAAATTTCAGCTATAAAAAAGCATCGGCTAAGCGGCAGTTCACTCACTTGACCCTCACAAAAAATTTTGAAAATTGCAAACAAATTATCGATTTGGCTGCTGATAAATTTCAATCAGAAATCCTCTTAAATGTGCAAGTTTTGGTGATTACATATGATGATTTATATGTGTTCTATACGAAAATCATGAGCAGAAAGCGGCAGTCATGTGTTTTTTAACCCTTTCGTAGTATGAAAAACTTTTTAAAATGAAAATATAAAATGATGCGTTTTGACCCTTGAACCCCTTAAATAAAATAATCACAGCTATAATTCATAACTTGATATGAAATTTCAGCTATAAAAAAGCATCGGCTAGGCGGCAGTTCACTCACTTGACCCTCAAAAAAATTTTTGAAAATTGCAAACAAATTATCGATTTGGCTGCTGATAAATTTCAATCATAAATCCTCTTAAATGTGCAAGTTTTGGTGATTACATATGATGATTTATATGTGTTCTATATGAAAATCATGAGCAAAAAGCGGCAGTCATGTGTTTTTTAACCCTTTAGTGGTATGACCGAACTTTTTTAAATGAAAATATAAAATGATGCGTTTTGACCCTTGAACCCCAAAAATAAAATAATCACAGCTATAATTTATAACTTGATATGAAATTTCAGCTATAAAAAAGCATCGGCATTGCGGCAGTTCACTCACTTGACCGTCAAAAAAATATTGAAAATTGCAAACAGATTATCGATTTGGCTGCTGATAAATTTCAATCAGATATCCTCTTAAATGTGCAAGTTTTGGTGATTACATATGATAATTTATATGTGTTCTATACGAAAATCATAAGCAGAAAGCGGCAGTCATGTGTTTTTTAACCCTTTCGTAGTATGAAAAACTTTTCTAAATGAAAATATAAAATGATGCGTTTTGACCCCTGAACCCCTTAAATAAAATAATCACAGCTATAATTCATAACTTGATATGAAATTTCAGCTATAAAAAAGCATCGGCTAGGCGGAAGTTCACTTACTTGACCCTCAAAAAAAATTTTGAAATTTGCAAACAAATTATCGATTTGGCTGCTGATAAATTTCAATCAGAAATCCTCTTAAATGTGCAAGTTTTGGTGATTACATATGATGATTTATATGTGTTCTATACTAAAATCATAAGCAGAAAGCGGCAGTCATGTGTTTTTTAACCCTTTCGTAGTATGAAAAACTTTTTTAAATGAAAATATAAAATGATGCGTTTTGACCCTTGAACCCCTTAAATAAAATAATCACAGCTATAATTCATAACTTGATATGAAATTTCAGCTATAAAAAAGCATCGGCTAAGCGGCAGTTCACTTACTTGACCCTCAAAAATAATTGTGAAATTTGCAAACAAATTATCAATTTGGCTGCTGATAAATTTCAATCAGAAATCCTCTTAAATGTGCAAGTTTTGGTGATTACATATGATGATTTATATGTGTTCTATACGAAAATCATGAGCAGAAAGCGGCAGTCATGTGTTTTTTGACCCTCTCGTAGTATGAAAAACTTTTTAAAATGAAAATATAAAATGATGCGTTTTGACCCTTGAACCCCTTAAATAAAATAATCACAGCTATAATTCATAACTTGATATGAAATTTCAGCTATAAAAAAGCATCGGCTAGGCGGCAGTTCACTCACTTGACCCTCAAAAAAAATTTTGAAAATTGCAAACAAATTATCGATTTGGCTGCTGATAAATTTCAATCATAAATCCTCTTAAATGTGCAAGTTTTGGTGATTACATATGATGATTTAAATGTGTTCTATACGAAAATCATAAGCAAAAAGCGGCAGTCATGTGTTTTTTAACCCTTTCGTAGTATGAAAAACTTTTTTAAATGAAAATATAAAATGATGCGTTTTGACCCTTGAACCCCTTAAATAAAATAATCACAGCTATAATTCATAACTTGATATGAAATTTCAGCTATTAAAAAGCATCGGCTAAGCGGCAGTTCACTCACTTGACCCTCAAAAAAAAATTTGAAAATTGCAAACAAATTATCGATTTGGCTGCTGATAAATTTCAATCAGAAATCCTCTTAAATGTGCAAGTTTTGGTTATTACATATGATGATTTATATGTGTTCTATACAAAAATCATAAGCAGAAAGCGGCAGTCATGTGTTTTTTGACCCTCTCGTAGTATGAAAAACTTTTTAAAATGAAAATATAAAATGATGCGTTTTGACCCTTGAACCCCTTAAATAAAATAATCACAGCTATAATTCATAACTTGATATGAAATTTCAGCTATAAAAAAGCATCGGCTAAGCGGCAGTTCACTTACTTGACCCTCAAAAATAATTGTGAAATTTGCAAACAAATTATCAATTTGGCTGCTGATAAATTTCAATCAGAAATCCTCTTAAATGTGCAAGTTTTGGTGATTACATATGATGATTTATATGTGTTTTATACGAAAATCATGAGCAGAAAGCGGCAGTCATGTGTTTTTTAACATTTTCGTAGTATGAAAAACTTTTTTGAATGAAAATATAAAATGATGCGTTTTGACCCTTGAACCCCTATAATAAAATAATCACAGTAATAATTCATAAACTGAGATGAAATTTCAGCTATAAAAAAGCATCGGCTAAGCGGCAGTTCACTCACTTGACCCTCACAAAAAATTTTGAAAATTGCAAACAAATTATCGATTTGGCTGCTGATAAATTTCAATCAGAAATCCTCTTAAATGTGCAAGTTTTGGTGATTACATATGATGATTTATATGTGTTCTATACGAAAATCATGAGCAGAAAGCGGCAGTCATGTGTTTTTTAACCCTTTCGTAGTATGAAAAACTTTTTAAAATGAAAATATAAAATGATGCGTAATAGCTATAAAAAAGCATCGGCATTGCGGCAGTTCACTCACTTGACCGTCAAAAAAATATTGAAAATTGCAAACAGATTATCGATTTGGCTGCTGATAAATTTCAATCAGATATCCTCTTAAATGTGCAAGTTTTGGTGATTACATATGATAATTTATATGTGTTCTATACGAAAATCATAAGCAGAAAGCGGCAGTCATGTGTTTTTTAACCCTTTCGTAGTATGAAAAACTTTTCTAAATGAAAATATAAAATGATGCGTTTTGACCCCTGAACCCCTTAAATAAAATAATCACAGCTATAATTCATAACTTGATATGAAATTTCAGCTATAAAAAAGCATCGGCTAGGCGGCAGTTCACTTACTTGACCCTCAAAAAAAATTTTGAAATTTGCAAACAAATTATCAATTTGGCTGCTGATAAATTTCAATCAGAAATCCTCTTAAATGTGCAAGTTTTGGTGATTACATATGATGATTTATATGTGTTCTATACTAAAATCATAAGCAGAAAGCGGCAGTCATGTGTTTTTTAACCCTTTCGTAGTATGAAAAACTTTTTTAAATGAAAATATAAAATGATGCGTTTTGACCCTTGAACCCCTTAAATAAAATAATCACAGCTATAATTCATAACTTGATATGAAATTTCAGCTATAAAAAAGCATCGGCTAAGCGGCAGTTCACTTACTTGACCCTCAAAATTAATTGTGAAAATTGCAAACAAATTATCAATTTGGCTGCTGATAAATTTCAATCAGAAATCCTCTTAAATGTGCAAGTTTTGGTGATTACATATGATGATTTATATGTGTTCTATACGAAAATCATGAGCAGAAAGCGGCAGTCATGTGTTTTTTAACCCTTTCGTAGTATGAAAAACTTTTTAAAATGAAAATATAAAATGATGCGTTTTGACCCTTGAACCCCTTAAATAAAATAATCACAGCTATAATTCATAACTTGATATGAAATTTCAGCTATAAAAAAGCATCGGCTAGGCGGCAGTTCACTCACTTGACCCTCAAAAAAAATTTTGAAAATTGCAAACAAATTATCGATTTGGCTGCTGATAAATTTCAATCATAAATCCTCTTAAATGTGCAAGTTTTGGTGATTACATATGATGATTTAAATGTAATCTATACGAAAATCATAAGCAAAAAGCGGCAGTCATGTGTTTTTTAACCCTTTCGTAGTATGAAAAACTTTTTTAAATGAAAATATAAAATGATGCGTTTTGACCCTTGAACCCCTTAAATAAAATAATCACAGCTATAATTCATAACTTGATATGAAATTTCAGCTATAAAAAAGCATCGGCTAAGCGGCAGTTCACTCACTTGACCCTCAAAAAAAATTTTGAAAATTGCAAACAAATTATCGATTTGGCTGCTGATAAATTTCAATCAGAAATCCTCTTAAATGTGCAAGTTTTGGTGATTACATATGATAATTTATATGTGTTCTATACGAAAATCATAAGCAGAAAGCGGCAGTCATGTGTTTTTTAACCCTTTCGTAGTATGAAAAACTTTTCTAAATGAAAATATAAAATGATGCGTTTTGACCCCTGAACCCCTTAAATAAAATAATCACAGCTATAATTCATAACTTGATATGAAATTTCAGCTATAAAAAAGCATCGGCTAGGCGGCAGTTCACTTACTTGACCCTCAAAAAAAATTTTGAAATTTGCAAACAAATTATCGATTTGGCTGCTGATAAATTTCAATCAGAAATCCTCTTAAATGTGCAAGTTTTGGTGATTACATATGATGATTTATATGTGTTCTATACTAAAATCATAAGCAGAAAGCGGCAGTCATGTGTTTTTTAACCCTTTCGTAGTATGAAAAACTTTTTTAAATGAAAATATAAAATGATGCGTTTTGACCCTTGAACCCCTTAAATAAAATAATCACAGCTATAATTCATAACTTGATATGAAATTTCAGCTATAAAAAAGCATCGGCTAAGCGGCAGTTCACTTACTTGACCCTCAAAAATAATTGTGAAATTTGCAAACAAATTATCAATTTGGCTGCTGATAAATTTCAATCAGAAATCCTCTTAAATGTGCAAGTTTTGGTGATTACATATGATGATTTATATGTGTTCTATACGAAAATCATGAGCAGAAAGCGGCAGTCATGTGTTTTTTAACCCTTTCGTAGTATGAAAAACTTTTTAAAATGAAAATATAAAATGATGCGTTTTGACCCTTGAACCCCTTAAATAAAATAATCACAGCTATAATTCATAACTTGATATGAAATTTCAGCTATAAAAAAGCATCGGCTAGGCGGCAGTTCACTCACTTGACCCTCAAAAAAAATTTTGAAAATTGCAAACAAATTATCGATTTGGCTGCTGATAAATTTCAATCATAAATCCTCTTAAATGTGCAAGTTTTGGTGATTACATATGATGATTTATATGTGTTCTATACGAAAATCATAAGCAAAAAGCGGCAGTCATGTGTTTTTTAACCCTTTCGTAGTATGAAAAACTTTTTTAAATGAAAATATAAAATGATGCGTTTTGACCCCTGAACCCCTTAAATAAAATAATCACAGCTATAATTCATAACTTGATATGAAATTTCAGCTATAAAAAAGCATCGGCTAAGCGGCAGTTCACTTACTTGACCCTCAAAAATAATTGTGAAATTTGCAAACAAATTATCAATTTGGCTGCTGATAAATTTCAATCAGATATCCTCTTAAATGTGCAAGTTTTGGTGATAGCATATGATGATTTATATGTGTTCTATACGAAAATCATGAGCAAAAAGCGGCAGTCATGTGTTTTTTAACCCTTTAGTGGTATGACAAAACTTTTTTAAATTAAAATATAAAATGATGCGTTTTGACCCTTGAACCCCTAAAATTAAATAATCACAGTAATAATTCATAATCTGAGATGAAATTTAATCTATAAAAAAGCATCGGCGTTGCGGCAGTTCACTTACTTGACCCTCGAAAAAATATTGAAAATTGCAAACAAATTATCGATTTGGCTGCTGATAAATTTCAATCAGAAATCCTCTTAAATGTGCAAGTTTTGGTGATTACATATGATAATTTATATGTGTTCTATATGAAAGTCATAAGCAGAAAGCGGCAGTCATGTGTTTTTTAACCCTTTCGTAGTATGAAAAACTTTTTAATGAAAATATAAAATGATGCGTTTTGACCCTTGAACCCCTAAAATAAAATAATCACAGCTATTATTCATAATCTGAGAGCAAATTTTAGTTGTATAAAAGCATCGGTATTGCGGCAGTTCACTTACTTGACCCTCAAAAATAATTGTGAAAATTGCACACAAATTATCAATTTGGCTGCTGATAAATTTCAATCAGAAATCCTCTTAAATGTGCAAGTTTTGGTGATTTCATATGATGATTTATATGTGTTCTATACGAAAATCATAAGCAGAAAGCGGCAGTCATGTGTTTTTTAACCCTCTAGTGGTATGACGAAACTTTTTTAAATGAAAATATAAAATGATGCGTTTTGACCCTTGAACCCCTAAAATAAAATAATCACAGTAATAATTCATAATCTGAGATGAAATTTTATCAATAAAAAAGCATCGGCATTGCGGCAGTTAACTTACTTGACCCTCGAAAAAATATTGAAAATTGCAAACAAATTATCGATTTGGCTGCTGATAAATTTCAATCAGAAATCCTCTTAAATGTGCAAGTTTTGGTGATTTAATATGATAATTTATATGTGTTCTATACGAAAATCATAAGCAGAAAGCGGCAGTCATGTGTTTTTTAACCCTTTCGTAGTATGAAAAACTTTTTAAAGAAAATATAAAATGATGCGTTTTGACCCTTGAACCCCTAAAATAAAATAATCACAGTAATAATTCATAATCTGAGATGAAATTTTATCATTAAAAAAGCATCGGCATTGCGGCAGTTCACTCACTTGACCGTCAAAAAAATATTGAAAATTGCAAACAAATTATCGATTTGGCTGCTGATAAATTTCAACCAGAAATCCTCTAAAATATGCAAGTTTTGTTGATTAAAAATGATGAATAAAATGTGTTCTATACGAAAATCATGAGCAAAAAGCGGCAGCTATGTAATGTGTTTGCAAAGTTTGTAAATGATTTCGTTTGTAAATGTTTGCAAAAATAAACACATGGCTGCCGCTTTCTGCTTATGATTTTCGTATAGAACACATATAAATCATCATATGTAATCACCAAAACTTGCACATTTAAGAGGATTTCTGATTTAAATTTATCAGCAGCCAAATCGATAATTTGTTTGCAATTTTCAATATTTTTTTTGAAGGTCAAGTGAGTGAACTGCCGCTTAGCCGATGCTTTTTATAGCTGAAATTTCATATCAAGTTATGAATTATAGCTGTGATTATTTTATTTTAGGGGTTCAAGGGTCAAATGCATCATTTAATATTTTCATTTAAAAAAGTTTTTCATACTACGAAAGGGTTAAAAAACACATGACTGCCGCTTTCTGCTTATGATTTTCTTATAGAACACATATTATTTATCATTTGTAATCACCAAAACTTGCACATTTCAGAGGATTTTTGGTTGAAAATTATCAGCAGCCCAATTGATAATTTGTTTGCAATTTTCACAATTATTTTTGAGGGTCAAGGGAGTGAACTGCCGCAATGCCGATTCTTTTTTATTGCTTGAATTTTATCTTAGATTATGAATTATAGCTGCGATTATTTTATTTTAGGGGTTCAAGGGTCAAAACGCATCATTTTATATTTTCATTTAAAAAAGATTTTTATACTATGAAAGGATTAAAAAACATGACTGCCGCTTTCTGCTCATGATTTTCGTATAGAACACATATAAATCATTATATGTTATCACCAAAACTTGCACATTTAAGAGGATTTCTGATTGAAATTTATCAGCAGCCAAATCGATAATCTGTTTGCAATTTTCAAAATTAATTTTAGGTTCAAGTGAGTGAACTGCCGCAATACCGTTGTTTTTTATAGCTAAACTTTCATCTCAGATTATGAACTATAGCTGTGATTATTTTATTTTTGGGGATGAAGGGTCAAAACGCATCATTTTATATATTTATTTAAAAAAGTTTTTCATACTACGAAAGGGTTAAAAAACACATGACTGCCGCTTTCTGTTTATGATTTTCGTATAGAACTTATATAAATCATCATATGTAATCACCAAAACTTGCACATTTAAGAGGATTTCTGATTGAAATTAATCAGCAGCCAAATTGATAATTTGTTTGCAAATTTAACAATTATTTTTGAGGGTTAAGTAAGTGGTAAGTGAACTGCCGCTTAGCCGATGCTTTTTTATAGCTGAAATTTAATATGAAGTTATGAATTATAGCTGTGATTATTTTATTTAAGGGGTTCAAGGTCAAAACCCATCATTTTATATTTTCATTTAAAAAAGTTTTGTCATACCACTAAAGGGTTAAAAAACACATGACTGCCGCTTTTTGCTCATGATTTTCGTATAGAACACATATAAATCATCATATGTAATCACCAAAACTTGCACATTTAAGAGGATTTCTGATTGAAATTTATCAGCAGCCAAATTGATAATTTGTTTGCAATTTGCACAATTAATTTTGAGGGTCAAGTAAGTGAACTGCCGCTTACCCGATGCTTTTTTATAGCTGAAATTTCATATCAAGTTATGAATTATAGCTGTGATTATTTTATTTAAGGGGTTCAGGGGTCAAAACGCATCATTTTATATTTTCATTTAAAAAAGTTTTTCATACTACGAAAGGGTTAAAAAACACATGACTGCTGCTTTCTGCTAATGATTTTCGTATAGAACACATATAAATCATCATATGTAATCACCAAAACTTGCACATTTAAGAGGATTTCTGATTGAAATTTATCAGCAGCCAAATTGATAATTTGTTTGCAATTTTCACAATTATTTTTGAGGGTCAAGTAAGTGAAATGCCGCTTAGCCGATGCTTTTTTTATAGCTGAAATTTCATATCAAGTTATGAATTATAGCTGTGATTATTTTTTTTTAGGGGTTCAAGGGTCAAAACGCATCATTTAATATTTTCATTTAAAAAAGTTTTTCATACTACGAAAGGGTTAAAAAACACATGACTGCCGCTTTCTGCTTATGATTTTCGTATAGAACACATATAAATCATCATATGTAATCACCAAAACTTGCACATTTAAGAGGATTTCTGATTGAAATTTATCAGCAGCCAAATCGATAATTTGTTTGCAATTTTCAAAATTTTTTTTGAGGGTCATTTGAGTGAACTGCCGCAATACCGATTTTTTTTATAGCTTAAATTTCATCTTAGATAATGAATTATTTTTGTGATTATTTTATTTTAGGGGTTCAAGGGTCAAAACGCATCATTTTATATTTTCATTTAAAAAAGTTTTTTATACTATGAAAGGGTTAAAAAACACAGGATTGCCGCTTTCTGCTTATGATTTTCGAATACAACAAATATAAATCATCATATGTAATCACCAAAACTTGCACATTTAAGAGGATTTCTGATTGAAATTTATCAGCAGCCAAATCGATAATTTGTTTGCAATTTTCAAAATTTTTTTTGAGTGTCAAGTGAGTGAACTGCCGCTTAGCCGATGCTTTTTTATAGCTGAAATTTCATATCAAGTTATGAATTATAGCTGTGATTATTTTATTTAAGGGGTTCAAGGGTCAAAACGCATCATTTTATATTTTCATTTAAAAAAGTTTTTCATACTACGAAAGGGTTAAAAAACACATGACTGCCGCTTTTTGCTTATGATTTTCGTATAGAACACATTTAAATCATCATATGTAATCACCAAAACTTGCACATTTAAGAGGATTTCTGATTGAAATTTATCAGCAGCCAAATCGATAATTTGTTTGCAATTTTCAATATTTTTTCGAGGGTCAAGTGAGTGAACTGCCGCAATGCCGATGCTTTTTTATAGCTAAAATTTTATATTAAGTTATGAAATTATAGCTGTGATTATTTTATTTAAGGGGTTCAAGGGTCAAAACGCATCATTTTATATTTTCATTTAAAAAAAATTTTCATACTACGAAAGGGTCAAAAAACACATGACTGCCGCTTTCTGCTTATGATTTTCGTATAGAACACATATAAATCATCATATGTAATCACCAAAACTTGCACATTTAAGAGGATTTCTGATTGAAATTTATCAGCAGCCAAATTGATAATTTGTTTGCAATTTTCACAATTAATTTTGAGGGTCAAGTAAGTGAACTGCCGCTTAGCCGATGCTTTTTGATAGCTGAAATTTCATCTAAGTTTATGAATTTTAGCTGCGATTATTTTATTTTAGGGGTTCAAGTGTCAAAACGCATCATTTTATATTTTCATTTAAAAAAGTTTTGTCATACCACTAAAGGGTTAAAAAACACATGACTGCCGCTTTTTGCTCATGATTTTCGTATAGAACACATACAAATCATCATATGTAATCACCAAAACTTGCACATTTAAGAGGATTTCTGATTAAAATTTATCAGCAGCCAAATTGATAATTTGTTTGCAAATTTCACAATTATTTTTGAGGGTCAAGTAAGTGAACTGCCGCTTAGCCGATGCTTTTTTATAGCTGAAATTTCATATCAAGTTATGAATTATAGCTGTGATTATTTTATTTAAGGGGTTCAAGGGTCAAAACGCATCATTTTATATTTTCATTTAAAAAAGTTTTTCATACTACGAAAGGGTTAAAAAACACATGACTGCCGCTTTCTGCTTATGATTTTCGTATAGAACACATATAAATCATCATATATAATCACCAAAACTTGCACATTTAAGAGGATTTCTGATTGAAATTTATCAGCAGCCAAATCGATAATTTGTTTGCAAATTTCAAAATTTTTTTTGAGGGTCAAGTGAGTGAACTGCCGCCTAGCCGATGCTTTTTTATAGCTGAAATTTCATATCAAGTTATGAATTATAGCTGTGATTATTTTATTTAAGGGGTTCAGGGGTCAAAACGCATCATTTTATATTTTCATTTAAAAAAGTTTTTCATACTACGAAAGGGTTAAAAAACACATGACTGCCGCTTTTTGCTTATGATTTTCGTATAGAACACATATAAATCATCATATGTAATCACCAAAACTTGCACATTTAAGAGGATTTCTGATTGAAATTTATCAGCAGCCAAATCGATAATTTGTTTGCAATTTTCAATATTTTTTTGAGGGTCAAGTGAGTGAACTGCCGCAATGCCGATGCTTTTTTATACATAAAATTTCATCTCAGATTATGAATTATTACTGTGATTATTTTATTTTAGCGGTTCAAGGGTCAAAACGCATCATTTTATATTTTCATTTAAAAAAGTTTTGTCATACCACTGAAGGGTTAAAAAACACATGACTGCCGCTTTTTGCTCATGATTTCCGTATAGAACACATATAAATCATCATATGTAATCACCAAAACTTGCACATTTAAGAGGATTTCTGATTAAAATTTATCAGCAGCCAAATTGATAATTTGTTTGCAAATTTCACAATTATTTTTGAGGGTCAAGTAAGTGAACTGCCGCTTAGCCGATGCTTTTTTATAGCTGAAATTTCATATCAAGTTATGAATTATAGCTGTGATTATTTTATTTAAGGGGTTCAGGGGTCAAAACGCATCATTTTATATTTTCATTTAAAAAAGTTTTTCATACTACGAAAGGGTTAAAAAAACACATAACTTTCGCTTTCTGCTCATGATTTTTGTATAGAAAATATAATAATCATTAGTTATAATCACCAAAACTCGCATTTTTTAGAGTACTTCAGTAAATTTATCAGCAGCCAATTTGATAGTTTGTTCTCAATTATCAATAATTTAAATAATTTAATTTGGAAGGTTAAGGAACTGAGCTGCCGCAACGTTTTTGCTTTTTCATTGCTGAAATGGTATCCCTAATCATGAGTGCAATAAAATATAAATATTTGAAAATCTACCTCCCTAATTTGGTTGGGTTATAGGCTGCTAGATTTTGGCTGCCAACTTCACACCGGTGCTTTCCGGGCGCGGCTCCGCCCGCGCGTATTTCGGTTATCGCGCAAAAACATTAACCTCCTTTTGCGCAGTTGGATAAAAACTACCCTATGTTTTTTCCCGGGTCTCAAACTATATCCATACCAAATTTCATTTAAATCGGTCCAGTAGTGTTGGCGTGAAAGCGTAACAGACAGACAGACAGAGTTACTTTCACATTTATAATATTAGTACTGATATTATCAACCTACCAGCCTCAGTATTATAATAGTCTTCTGCTATTTGGGTAGATGTCGACAACGTCAAAAAGACGTGTATTCAAACTGCACAAAAACAAAGAAAATAAGACTGTCCGGCACCCGCTTCCATAGCATAATTGGAAATGCACCAGGATTTTACACACTACTATAAGACATTTTGAGCCGATTTAAACTTACTGTTTCGCGCTAAGATTTTTTTACCTGTAGATGTGTTGTATGCCCTCCATATTTACTAGACGAATTCAGGGTAATTACCTGAGTCACTACCAGTCTTGCACTTCCGAGCGTCCGATGAATACATCGCCGCTAATCGTATTTTTTAGAAATAATCTGTGGACAATATGCCTTCCTTGTGTCTTTAGACTCTGCAGCAATTATACAGGCACTGTGAGAGATACGAAAACTGTTTCATTTCACGCGTAATTATTGCTTTTATTGTTGAAATAGAAAATATCGTCATTTTGTTTTATCTTAGGAACTAATCTCAATGAAATGGATGAGCGTGATATGTGTATCGTTTGGTGTGAGAGAGTGAAAGAGATCGCAGTGTAATTGTGATCGGAACGTCTCGTGTCGGTTCGGTGGTGACACGAACTGTTTATTTATCTCTTTCTAACAACAGATATGACGCATAATATTTGAACGTTCTTTCCTTGTCATTACAAACTGCATATACATGTGTGTAGGTATGTATATAGGTAACATCTAGTAAGCTTTTAGAGCAGTGGTGTTCGGATATAACTACTCTAATGTTTCAACTCTCTGGTTTCGCGACTTTCAGAGTCGCTTCGTCACGGAGTGCGTGCGCTCACGAATGCGCCCACGCATGCACAGTAAGTTTAATTCGGCTCAAAATGTCTTATAGTAGTGTGTAAAATCCTAGTGCATTTCTAATTATGCTATCTAATTATGCTATAGGCGGGCATTCAAAATGTCTTACAGGTACTTACATATTATAAAGTGTGAAACTTACGTTAGTTTTGATCAATTATTAGGATGGTATACAACTTTATGTTATAATCTGAATGTAAAAATAATTGAATTGAAAAGTGGACAACAAACGTCATGTTTTTATTTAAATTTGGAATGTTACATTTTTCGTGAGAAAAAAAGTTTCTAACTGAAATCTGGTAATATGAAGATTGTTTTTTTTTTAATTTTGTGGCCAGTGCGTTAAAACTACATTTTTAACCCACATTATTAGATAATACGTAGGTACTAGGTACGTATACCAACTTTTTACTTTGTTTAATGAATAGATTCATATTTAATAACAACAAATATTTCAAAAATATTTTAAGAAAACATTAAATTAAGTAATATAATAAAACAGTTGAAAAATATAGAAATGTATCTAGTGACAATTCCGCCTAATGACATCACAAACAGCACGCAGCCAAACCGGAAGAATTTTCGACGCGTTCGCTTCTACACCAAGCATCCTCAGGAGATCTTGACTCGCACGATCGATAATGAGAATTTCTACAGGAAAATTAGGCGGAATTGTCACTAGATATATTTTAAGTGTTTTATTAAAATATTTGTTATTATTATACCTCTTACTTTGTATTTTTTTTGGACGCGGTAGGTAATGCTATATTAAGATAATATCTAAAGTGTCTACAAAAAAAAATAAGAAATTCACAACTCTTAGTATAGGTAACTAATAGTAGATCAGAACCAAAGGCGAGAGCTGATATTTATTTCGAGGAGAAAAAATAGCATTATGCACAAGTCATAACTCAGATTTTCTCTCCATTGCGAGGAAATATAACAATGATATTGTTTAGAATATATCTCTCAGAAAATTTGTATCTGATAGTTCAACAATGTTCTAATTTTAGTGTCACAGTATTGGAAAAATATACACTTATTAATAATTGTAATAATCTATTGGTATTATTAAAGACTAACCTAGGCAAATTCATAAATACACCACAAACTTTAAAAGAATTTAAAAAAAATAATCATTTTATGCGCTTGTGCACAAAAAATAGGATTTAATGCACTAGAGCATAAAAGCCGTTTTAGCCCGCTTACACCGGGCATAAACAACAACTTTACGAGTATGAGAAGTGATAATATAATATATTCATATTCAATATAAAATTACCTTCATAAATTCCGAAAATTAAAATTTTAATGTAAGTACTTTGTACTTTCGTTTGCACGATCACTGCAAAGTGTTTGAAACGTCGGGATAAAATAATGAAAAATATACGCGATTTAAACCGTTTAAAGTTGTTTAATTACTATGTGTAACAATCGCGAAAACCTAAGACATTCATTCATAAATATCTTAATTTGGGGGCGTGTGATGCACACAGATCCGGGATTTGAGAACTAATACGTTTTACGTTTGTGTACATATTATAATGTCACGCTGTGACATTGCTGGTGAGACTATAACTATACATATACCATACTTGAGTGTACGTTCTGTGATACAGGTACCTATTATAATAGAAGAATTATCTGCAGTAGGTAATTATCCGTAAGTGACACTAACATGGAAGCAGAACACAAAACCATAATTACCTATTTTATTATGTGCTGGTGATTATCTTATTGTCATGTCATCGTACCTTGTACAGGTTCAAATACTTATGCGAGTTAGACTCACAGGGTTTTTTTTAAATGTTATTGTGACGGAGCAAGCTCGAGGCCCACCTGATGTTAATTGTGGACTAACCTCTGCCTGTAACAGAAGCATTTCGTCACAAGTGACGAATTGCACTGCGCCCATCACCTTGAGACATAGTTGTTAAGTCTCATGTGCCTGTAATTTCACTGGCTCTCAAGGACTGCTGCCGGAACACACCGTTAAGGACATATACCCGCCAGCCAAAGGGTTTTTTATCCGCGGTTTTTTTTTACTTTTTTATGTACTTAGTGTCACCTGCGCTATCAAGACGAATCTTTTGACATAATATCATACATTTAAATCGGCTCAGCCGTTCAGAAGTTATGGTGGAATAAAGTAACTCAAAACATACATATACCTACATACATAGTACACATGAACCCTGAAAATATAACACTCCTTTTTTTGGCAGTCGTGTAAAAATATATAGGTATGAGACTAAAAATTAAGGAAAGCACGCATGAATAAATCTGTATAACTCTTTTTTGTTTGTAGCTGTTTGGCTAGCTTTTGACCACTATCTCACCTGATGTAAAGTGATGATGCGGTCAAAGATCTTGCTTAGGCTTGCCTAGAGGTTCTTGCTCTCAAGGACAGCTATCGGAATACACCGTTAGGTGTTTGGCGACAGATTTTCTACTTGTGGGTGGTGGCTCGCCTGTAGGGCATTTTTCGAATGCCATTTCCGGGTGGCGGGCAATCGTAAAATACCATGCTATAACGACTGTTATCCTAAGACAATAACGTGGCCTCCAAAGTACGGAAACCCCCAGTAATAGCCACTAGCGGTCATCCTTGCAACTCATGACCGCAGCGGAACGTCCGCTACAGTCTTAACTTAACTGTTCGGTCAAGCTACCAGCGTTTCGAAACTATGCCTATCAATAACAATTTACCAACTTGACATATTTTCTAATGTTCAAAATCTTCCCTTTTTTTATTGTTATGATAAGTGATTACGTATAAATCTTTGTGTAATGATTACAAAGCCTTCTAAGAATACTTATAAAGGAGAAGTCTTTAACCAAATCTTTAATAAATCCTCTTTTTTATGCCTGATAGGTTAGCCTTTGACCACTACCTCACCTGATGATGGTCGAAGATGTTATTCAAGCAAACCTTGAATTACTGGCTCTCAAGGACTGCTGCCGGAACACACCGTTAGGTGCTTGGCGGCAGATTTTCTACTTGGGTGGTAGATAGCCAGGCGGGCAATCGCAATATGCCTCTACCACCATTATGCTTTAACGACTGCCATCCTAAGACAACACTCGGGTCCGACGGCGCTTAAGGTGCCCTCCGAAGCACGGAAGCGTTCAGTAGTAATGTCACCAGCGGTCACCCATCCAACTCATGACCGCGGCGGACGTCGCTTACCTTTGCTGATCTGTTCAGAACGGCTAAGCAAACTTCGTTACGAGCGCTACCTAATTCTTTCAAAAATACTAGATGCACAATAACATATTCTCATTGCACGATAAACTTGAATGATAGGTATAATCATCGAATCATCATAAGAAACTAATAATCATAATAGGTAATGGACGTTAATTTGCGGATATTCATATTTTAAATAACAAATGTCTTAAAGTTGTTTTAAGAAAACACTTAATTATTATTTCAGTAAAATACTTATTTATTATGAGAAATCGTTTTCTTGATCGAGCGTTCAGTCAAGCAAGACTTCCTGAGGATGCTTCGTGTAGAGTCGAAAATCGTCGATAATTCTTTCTTCTTAGCCAAACCGGAAGAATTATTATGATGTCACGTTGGCTTAGCAGGAAATTTAAGCGGAGTTGTCCGCTAGATATCTTTATATATAAAAATTAAGTGTCACGTTGTTTGTCAGCGATGGACTCCTAAACTACAGAACCGATTTGCACACCGTGTGCAATTTGATCCAAATTGAAAGATAGGATTAGCTTACATCTCAATTTATATTCGCAATTACTCGAGCGAAGCTGAGGCGGGCCGTTAGTGTTTTTATATTTTTTAAGTATTTTCTAATATATTATTACTCAAATATTTGTTGTTATTAATTACGAGTACTAGCTTTCCGGGCGCTGCTCCGCCCGCTCGTATGTCGGTTATCACGCAAAAACATTAACCTCTTTTTGCGCAGTTGGATAAAAACTATCCTATGTTTTTTCCCGGGTCTCAAACTATTTCCATACCAAATTTCATTCAAACCGGTCCAGTAGTTTTGGTGTGAAAGCGTAACAGACAGACAGAGTTACTTTCGCATTTATAATATTAGTACTGATAATAGGTTCATCAATTTTTACTGTAATATCCTGATCTTTAAAATTAAAAGTATTTACGAAAAATGCATTGGTACTGCTCTCCATAAAATGAAGTTTCAAGATTTATAATCGGTAAATTTTGCATGCAGGTACCAGGCTTTGGCAGCTAATGTGTGTTATGGGGTGTAAATGACTCACACCCCAAAGCACACACTCACATAATAGGCATTCATTAAAGGTTCACTTTACTTTCACAATACACATATTATTATTATAATTTTTTAGTGTTAATGTTATATGCTGTAACTGAAATGCTTCTTTGGAATAAATTTAAATAAAAATTAAATTTATATTAAACAAAAATTATATTGAAAATTTATTAACATAATTCCAATTTTATTGAAGATAAATGATATATATTCATTCTTGTTATAGTGTAACTATACTTATGATGTAAATATATACTAAAATAGGCCGGTTCCAAAACACAAACATCAATAATGACTAGTTCCGAAACCTAAGGTTAATAGTATTGTAATAAATACTGTGATCTATGTCCATTAAATTATTTCTCACTGCTTTTAAGCACGGAAAGGTTTTACAAATTACTGGAGCACAAAATTGTATGCCCCGGGCGGGAATCGCACAAAATATAAGTAGAAGGGTAGCGACATCATTCCGAGAGTTCAGTGTTTGAAAAACACTTCTTTAGATCAGATGAACTCTAGTAGTCTGGTTGATGGCCGCACACCGTCACCTAAAACGGAAATAAAACAATTGCAGCACGAAATTTCGGCTAGAAATAGCGTGCCCAGATGGCCGAGTGCGTTATTCCGGCGCGAAATCGGAGGAGGTTCAATTCTCGCTCGGTGCATCACATTTTGTGATTCAATAATTTTATAAAATTTGATTTTCGCTTAACACGCGATAGTGCTTGTAATCATATAATATAGAAATATGGGAAAGGTTTTGTTTATATGCGTGGAAAATTGCTTTCTATCTGTTAGCGTGTAAAAAGTTTTTAAAATTAGAACCCTTAGAACAATCCTTAAAAAGATAATTAACCTTCAATATTTAGCCAAGTTTTTTTAATTAATATTCTTATATATGTTAACAGTAATATTACCATAATATTATTACATACAGGTGTTATTGTGGTACCCATTTTCCTCGCTTTAGTGAGGTGAATAATTGTGTTTCGCTAAGCTATTTATTTTCCCTCGCGTACGTTTGGAAACTTCGCTACGCCTAATAGTATTCTGTTTTTTAACTTCTCGCTTCGCTCGCGGTTCAATCCTTGTATCCATCGCTTCTTCAGGTTTCGAAATAATAAAAAAACAAATACTGACTCAAACCAAACAACTTTTGCATAACAAATAACTATCGCGGGTTTTATACATATTAACTTATTGGAAACCGGCCAGGACCCGCGTTATATTCAACATTCCGACCAGACGCGAAGCGACGAGCACAGGCTTGCTCGTTCGCTTCGCGCGTGACTCCTAAATGAAGGACTTTAAGGCGATATAGTCTGACTAAGTAACATCTTTGAAAATCGAGATAAAATACTTCTTCGATTACCTAAGTTGCATTCTTTTGATATGTATATCTTCAGTTCATAAACTTAATTATGATCTCGGCAAAAACACGATTACGTAAAAAATCCTCGATAGATTTAATTTTTGAAAAATATGCTTTTTAAATTTTATTATCGCCGATATCTTAAAACTATAATTAATATTAACACTAAACTGGTTTTATTCGATAGTTTATTAGTATATCTCAATATTTGCCTAATTTTTTATCAATATCTATAGTGGATGATTTTCTGGCAATATTTTCTCATTATAACCTACGAGATCCCTTGTGCCCGTGTCGCCAGTACGCCCGTGACCGCTGTCAACGACGGTACCGTGCTCGTTTCTTTCGCGCACGGATTGTATACGCTATTTCGGAATCGACGAATAAATAAATGGGAAACCACAGTATAAAAAATAAGGAACGCTTACGTCAGCTGAGGGAGCATATTATGATATTGATTAGAGATCGAAATCGGTAAGTACTAACTAGTAGGTAAGTAACTAATACATTTATCAAATGAATAAGCCACATGATGGCCTTTGTCGGTGTAGAAAATAAAATCAAATATATTTCATATGTATCAGTATTTCAGTATTATCAGTACTAGTAATATTATAAATGCGAAAGTAACTCTGTCTGTCTGTCTGTTACGCTTTCACGCCAAAACTACTGGACCTATTTGAATGATATTTGGTATGGAAATAGTTTGAGACCCGGGAAAAAACATAGGATAGTTTTTATCCAACTGCGCAAAAAGAGGTTAATGTTTTTGCGCGATAACCGACATACGCGCAGGTGGAGCCGCGCCCGGAAAGCTAGTGGTATAATAATAACATAAGTAAATGCTTAGTATATTCCACGTTTTGATATTTCCCTATTACTCAGGTTCATCTGTACTGGACGACTTATTTGCATATCGCCGTTTAGTTTGCGCATGTAGCCCCAACATATCAATATCAATAACGATTTCGTCTGCCAACTGAAGAAAGTTGCTCCGATTTGGCTAAAAATAAAAATCTAGGTTGTTCTGGACGTCCTCACTCCGAATGCAGACCTTATTTCGATGACGTCTGCCAAGTGAAAAAAGTTACTCCAATTTGGATGAAAATTGATATCTAGGTTGTTCTGGATGTCCTCATTCCAAATTTGGAATTTATTTTACGATGACGTCTGCCAAGTGAAAAAAGATACTCTGATTTGGCTGAAAATCGATATCTAGGTTGTTCTGGATGTCCTTATTCCAAATTTGGAATTTATTTATTGATGACGTCTGCCAGGTGAAAAAAGTGACTCCGATTGGGCTGAAAATCGATGTCTAGGTAGTTCTAAACGTCCGTATTACGAATTTAGAATTTGATTTCCGATGACGTCTGCCAATAGAAAAAAGTTACTCCGATTTGGATGAAAATTGATATCTAGGTTGTGCTGGATGTCTTCATTACAAATTTGGTATTTTTTCTTCGATGGCGTCTGCCAAGTGAAAAAAGATACTCTGATTCGGCTGAAAATCGATATCTACGAGTAGGTTGTTCTGGATGTCCTTATTCCAAATTTGGAAATGATTTTTGATGACGTCTGCAGAGTAAGAAAAGTTACTCTGATTTAGATGAAAATCGATATCTAGGTAGTTCTGAACGTCCATATTACGAATTTGGTTCCGATGACGTCTGCCAAGTGAAAAAAGTTACTCCAATACGGATGAAAATCGATATCTACGTTGTTCTGGATGTCCTCATTCCAAATTTGGAATTATTTTTTATGACGCCTGCCAAGTGAAAAAAGATACTCTCATTTGGCTGATAATCGATATCTAGGTTGTTGTGGATGTCCTTATTTCAAATTCGATATCTACGTTGTTCTGGATGTCCTCATTCCAAATTTGGAATTATTTTTTGATTACGTCTGCCAAGTATGAAAAGTTATATATCCGGTTTGTATGAAAATCGATATCTAGGTTGTTCTAGATGTCCTTATTCCAAATACGGAATTAAATTTTCAATGACGACTGCCAAGTGAAAAAAGTGACTCCGATTTGGCTGAAAATCGATATCTGGGTAGTTCTGAACGTCCGTATAACGAATTCAAAATATGTTTTTCGAGGACGTCTGCCAAGTGAAAAAAGTTACTCCGATTTGTTTGAAAATAAATTTCTAGGCTGAAATGGACGTCGTTATTCTGAATATGTATTTTTTTCGGATGGCGTCAGCCAAGAGAAGACAAATGACGTATCTCTAAAACGGTATTATGGAGTGTAAATATCAGTAATATATTTACAGTTGTAGTGCGTACTGGGTTACACGGTGTCTTAGTAGTTTAGTAGGTACTAATCCGAAATTATCTCAATGTAGACCTACCTACTCTTTTGATAAACGTATTATTCCTAAGACTTTCTGAATACGGAAAAATGAAATATGAACTGTTCCACAGAAAAAGTAATTCACTCTCCACTTAGCAAAATATATGGAAAAGCATAATTTCAGGTTGGTGCCACAGTAAAAGTTCTTTATAATGACAACGCAAAGGAAGGGAAGACTTCAATCAGCTTTTTTCGACCGTACCGTGTTACCATGTATGAATGTACAGAATATTACAATTACAATACCTTCCTTCTATATTACGATGCTAAGTTGATACTTATTATTATACACATTGAAATTATAAGCTTATTCTGAGATTATACATAAGTATTTGCTGTCATTGATATTTTGCATACCCGCTACGAACTCAATAATCAAACAAAAATTATACTTAAAGATTATGGTTTATTTTTAGTTTGTCCAATCCTTACGCTAGTAAAATAACGTATAATAACCCCGATCTTTATGGCAGTTCGCAATGGGGTGGTGTACAACAAACGAGATAGTATACTTTACCTCGGAATTGGAACGCAAACCTATAAAAAAAACCAGATATAACCGAGTAACGTAGCTAGTAATTTTTGGAAGTGAATATTATCGAAAATATGTACCTAATTATATAGTATATAATTAGCGCATTGACTGTAGATTATCTTCAGCTTATAAGTTTCCATAGTAAAGGATGTTATAAGTACCTACTCACTTACTAAATACAAATCTTGAAATTATAAATTTACCTTTTTGTACTTACTAATAATTGCTATAAGTAGATAGATTTATAAGGGATTTATAATTATGACTTATGAGGGTAGGATTATCTACATTTAAATTTTGTACACATGCTACGAAGAAATTCATATACAAAGAAACAGAAGCATATGAAGCAGTGATTCTTGAGTAGTGTTTCGTCAGCAGTGAGAGTCAGTAATTTTAGTCACTTTACCATCCTTGACTATATTCTATACTCGTGATTTGGTTTGGTATACACATGTTGTAAATATGATAATAGTTCAATTTACATATAGTAAATCATGGTTTTAGGGAACTAGGCGTGTCGCAACTTATAGACAATAGTGGTAGCGCCCAGGAGCCTTCGAACAAATCTTTTGCCAACTTCAAAATGACCTTGGTTTCGAGAGTTGAGTAAGTACTTGTCTAGATTTTTATATTTGATGTATTTTATATAAATACATCTTATCATAACTTTTTTACAGGTATTCGGACGGCGCATTTCAAGATAGAGACTGCAGTAATTCAGATAACTCTGAACTGACCAATAACTTAAACATCTATGCAGAAAATGAGTATGTAGAGTTCAAATATACAAATAGCAAACAAAAGAAGTAGTTTTTTTAAATATAATTTGTGATTTTATATTCCAGTGTTGAAGAACAACTGACAGAACTGACCGTTGAAACGATCAGTGAGTCAAATGATTTTCACCCCGTTACTGGAAGAAGATTTGTTGATTTGAATGATTTTCTTGCTCAGCTACAAAATAAAGGACGCTTCAATAGTTTGTCCGCTTGTAAGACTGAAAATTTTAGATTGGTGGACGAGAAAAGATTAGGACTGACATCAAAATTTAAATTTGAATGCAATATGTGCCATGAATTAGTGGTGATTAAATCTGAGGATAGCAGTGATGAAAAATGCGTAAATGCAAATATAGCTGCTACTAGCGGAATCATAGCTAGGCATCGGTTACTCTCAGTTTCATGAAGTTTTCTCTGCATTGGACGCACCAGTCATTTCGACAAAATATTATGGCAAGATTCAAATTCAGGTTTATGAGAAATGGGAAGGAGTCGCAGTTGAATCAATGAAATCTGCAGCATTGTGCGACAAAGCTGAGGGCTAAAGACAGCTATAGCTGAGGGTAGGACTAAAAATGGAGTAAGTACCTTTAATTGACAATTTTGTCCATGGGTCTGCAAGGTCAAATGGTATGAAAAAAAATATGAAAGAGGATACATTTTTGGGGACAAAAAATGAAACCACAACTTGTAAAATTTTACATGGACTCTCTTCTACCGAAATAATAGATCCTCGAAGATAAGAGGGATAGAGATAAGAAAAATAAAAAGAACTAAAGAAAATAATTGATTACTTGTAATTATTATATTTAAGTTATATATATTAAAAAATTAAACTGCATTTTACTCTAAAAATATTAAAATACTTAAAAGTATCCTGGCCTTTTAATAATCTTACCTAATTGTGTATCTACCAACACCCTCCTAAATTAAAAATCTCCTTTTTTGACTTTATTTAAAACTATTGGATTTGACTATTCCGTGTTACTTTTACATATAGAATTTATACATTTACGCATTACTTGATATTATATTTTAACTGATTACTAAACAGCATTTTGACTCTAAAAAAATTGATACTTTATCTTCTATTACCCTTACCTGATTATTTACGATTATTCCTGATTACTATTACGATTATATTCGAAATTCAACTTAAGTATGACATACATATATTTTCAACACCCTCGCCCGTAAAGTGAGCTTTATTATATCGTTCTTAGGGCCATAAACCGAACTATAACACCCTCATGCATAATAATATTACACACTAGTGCGTAATAGAATTATCCCTACAAAGTTAAATTAGTACCTAACTGCAAATTATAAAAGCCTTTTATCTAGTAAATCGTTGACTCTCTATGAACATATGTATAATCGTTGTTCCATTGTTAGTATGTGTCTTATAGTCATGAACATCATTCATTATTTATGTATGTATATATTATTATGTTGTATATGTGCATGTATTATTATATATGAATATTATTTGTTTATCTATATGAGTATTCTAACTTTATTTTTGTATTTATGTAATGTAGGTAATATATAAGTTAATTGTCAGAGTAAGTACTATAATTTCTTACTCACCGCCGTCCCTTGGATCTCTTTAAATTATGTCTCTCCTTCCAATGGTTGTCTGGAAGAGATCGCGTTCAACGATAAGACCGCCAAATGTTACATTATTTTAAATTGTATTCTGCTTAAACTATTTATACGGTGTTTCAATAAAGTGTATATCAATCTATCAACCGCGTTATACAGATTTGTTACAACAAAGAGATTTATAAGTATGTAATCAACACCATACATTTGCCGCGTGCAAAAAACTTGCGCGCTACATTCCATAATTTTCGTATGTATTATTGTGTTTGTATCGCATTTGTGCAATTTTTTTCTTCTCGCAAGGGTGTTGAAAAAGTGGGTATGAAACTCGTGAGCAACTTGCTCATTATACACTTGGCTGAATTACGCCCTCGCCTACGGCTCGGGCTGCAACCTACAGCCTCGTCTGTAATGAGCAGCTCAATTGTATAATAATTTACTATTACGCACGTAAATATTATTAATCCACCCGTAATATTATTACTTCGTCCGTGTCTGTAGTGTTGCAGTTTAAAGCCATAGAAACTACACTTTTAACATGATTGTCATTGTAGCAAAACGTGGAAAAAAATATTGTAATAAATGTTAAGCTTGCGAAACTGTAATTTTTACACTGTGACGCTGTCTTTTCGGACTGGCGGTCATTGACCGCGTCGCGTAATTCGCGGCTAGTCCATGCGTGTGGCTATGCGTACTTATCTTATTCTATAGGGATACGTTCGAGCGCTATTTGCCTAAACTGTCCGGAAAACGTCGCCTTAAAACAGTCCCAACCTGGGCGGAATGTTTCCGGTAAATATAACGCGGGTCCTAGCCGGTTTCTAATAAATTAATATGTATAAAACCCGCGATTGTTTTCATAAACCGTAAATCGATGTGTAGGATAGCCGTTTGTGCAGCGTGCCATACTAACATATCAATTTATCTCCGGATTTCAACCATCTACCAGCGTATGCTTACACTGCTAGCATGCCAGAAGTATTACCGTCAGCATCATAAAAGTAAGGTCGTGATTAATTTCGATATTCGCTGATGCTATGGTAAAGCTGACTACTGTACAAGGAAGGTATGATTTATGTATGGGTGTGTTTGCTAGAACGTGCGCGTATTAAATAGTGCCTCTATTTACTGTTGCTTCTGATGATTAGGGTAATTACTTAATGGCATTTTAGATGAGCCACTTACTGTGTTAATAGTAGACTATTATGCCATAGCCATCATCTGTCGTAGAACATCGTTACAGCTGTGTCATCTCTGGACAATAGCTCATAGCTAATCTATACTTATAATGAAACTGTAACAGGTACAATTCTGTACATGGCAGATATTTTGAAAAAAAAATATGTACAGTACTCTGTAGCTGATACTGATGCCGAAACTGTATTTTTTTTTATTTTTGTGTTTGTTTGTCTGTCTGTCTGTCTGTATCCCGGCCGCGCATCACTCCAAAACTACTGAATGGATTTCAATGAATCTTAGCATGATTTGAGTTCATACTACAAGGTAGGATAATTTAGCTTTTTATCCCGAAATTCAGCATGGTTCCCTTGGGAGAGGGGATGAAAGTCAAAATATACAATTAGTTGTTATTTATTAACGCGTAGTCCGATTTCATACGTTCTTTTTAGGGTTCCGTACCCAAAGGGTAAAAACGGTATGTCCGGCTGTCCGTCCGTCCGTCTGTCCGTCCATCCGTCCGTCCGTCCGTCCGTCTGTCACCAGGCTGTATCTCAAGAACAGTGATAGCTAGACAGTTGAAATTTTCACAGATGATGTATTTCTGTTGCCGCTATAACAACAAATACAAAAAGTTGGCCAAGTGCGAGTTGGACTCGCAAACCTAGAATTACTCTGGCTCTCAAGGACAGCTGCCGGAACACACCGTTAGGTGCTTGGTGACAGATTTCCTACTTGAGGGTGGTCGCTAGCCAGGCGGGCATTCACAAAATGCCCTTCCACCATGCGGTGAAGCTCAAGCTCGCGGCGGGATTCAAACCATGGACCTGCTGCGCGGTAGTCCATCGCCAAAGCCACTGAGCTATCACTGCTTCAAATAACTTGAACCGCGGAATGTTGAGAAACCCTTGAACGTAGGGCTCAGCTTAAGCTAGCATTCGCACTTTATCATAAAGGCTTAATATTTAATTATTTATATTATATCAGCCGCATTGTCTACTGCTGAACAAAGCCTCCATCACTATGGGAGGGTTTGCCATAATCCCCACGCTTGGCAGGCGTCTTGGGGATCGCAGTGTGAGATATCAGTTCCTCAGAAAACGCTGCTGCCCACCCTCTTACGACACCTACTACGGGTAAAGATGGGGGGGTGACATTAAAGCCCGGCACCCCAAGGACAGCCCGACACCCCACAGGCAGCCCGGAACCCCACGGGCAGCACGGCACCCTTATTTAGTTTTGCAAGCTTGCTACGATAAAACTCTAAAATGTGGTACATTCACCACAATAAGTTTTTTTTAACAACATATCTTTCTTTTGCCGGATACATTTCGGAGACTGCGCAATGGTAGTGCACAATGTTGCCTTAGGTTTTTGAGATTGTTTCACTTAGTAATTAAACAACTTCAAACGGTTTAAATCGCGTATATTTATCATTATTTTTGTCCCGACGTTTCAAACATTTTGTAGTGATCGTGATCACGGGGTGATTGTCGGGGCAAAAATAATCTATACTTATAATAAAACTGTAACAGTTCCAATTCTGTACATGGCAGATATTTTGAAAAAAAAATTTACAGTACTCTGTAGCTGATACTGATGCAAAAACTGTTTTTTTTCTGGCTGTCTGTCTGTATCCCGGCCGCGCATCACTCCAAAACTACTGAATGGATTTGAATGAAACTTAGCACGATTCGACGAAAATTCAGTACGGTTCTCTTGGGAAAGGGGATGAAAGTAAAAATTTACACTTAGTTGTAATTTATCAACTCGTAGTCCAATTTCAATCATTCTTTTTTGTTACAATAGTGGTAATTTAATTATTTTCCTGTAAATATTTCAAAGTCCTCAGTTTTGTAGTTTAGGAATTACAGATATCACAAACTAAATACTTCGTTTTAAATAACTTGAACCGCGGAATGTTGAGAAACCCTTGAACGTACGGCTCATCTTAAGCTCACAAGCAGCCCGGAACCCCGCGGGAAGCCCTACGGACAGACCGGCATCCCATAGGCAGTCCGGCACCCCACGGGCAGCACGGCACCCTTATTTAGTTTTGCAAGCTTGCTACGATAAAACTATAAAATGTGGTACATTCACCACAATCAGTTTTTTTAACTACATATCTTTCTATTGACGGATACATTTCGGAGACTGCGCAATGGTACTGTGCGCAAACTTTGTAGTGATCTTGGCCACGGGGTGTCTGTCGGGACAAAAATAATGATAAAAATACGTGATTTAATCCGTTTAAAGTTGGAAGTGCACAACTTTAGTAGATTGTTATACAAGGTAATTGTTATACTACTCTCTACTTTTCATTTCGAATTTAAAGAAAGTAAAAAAAGTAGCTTTTCTAAAAATTATTTATTGAAAAAATAACATACTTACTAAACATTTATTGAGAGGTTAGAACTATTAGTGAAATTTTACGTAAAATTTTGTTTTGAATATTTACGGGTGGCTATAGCCCGAATAGGAATCTCTCTGCTTTTCACTACTAATATAAGGAATAACGATATAAAAATAGTATGTTTTTTTATATTATTTATTTTGATTTTAATAACATGAACAGTACCTATTTAAAATTAATGCGGCTATAGTCCAAGTAGGAATCGATGACTTACATATGGATGTAAGTTTAACATGGGTTAAACCGTCTACTTTTCATTTAAATTATGAGGAGGGTAAAAAAATAGTAGTTTTTCTAAATATTTACTAAAAATAATAAACATGAGTAGAAGATACAAAGATACACTAGGAGTTAGAACAATGAAATTTAGGGAAATTTTTAGTTAGTTTCTTTTAACCTACACTTTTACCTTATATTTAGTTACTACCCTGCCAAACATAGTTGTTATAAATTGTTTTATAACAACAGAGTATTTTACAACGAAATCGAATCTTAGACATATAACTTTGTTTACACCAATGGTTACTATGGTTACAAGTCATTCCGGCCCAAGAGAAGGAAGCATTTACTATGAGTTTTTCCCGGCCTTAGGTGGGAAGGAGCGTCTCCCACCCGCTACTCAGTTCAAACAAACACTACTTTCCGAGAATGAGAAATAAAAAAAATATTTTCGATCTACCGTTAAACAAACCGACGTTTAAAATCAAAATTCTAAAGAAACGCACAAGGTAATTTGCTTCAACATTTATTGTGCGAACCGGGAAAGAACTCTCTGAGTTACATAACTACTGTCTTCTGGAAAATACAACCCGGGATTTTCGAAATCCAAAGTAAAAAGCTCCATTCTGAGCTATGGTTTACCATAAGAGTACTTCACCGCAGACCACATTGTTGCTTAATATGGGATAAACAGTGCACAAATGTGAATAATTAGTCTGCAGGTACGGCAATCGCAAACGAAGTCGCGGGTACAGCTAGTATATTATATAATTCTTAGTCGGTGATTAAATTACAAAACGAATATATTTTTAAGGAATATAATCATAGTATTTTCCGAAACTTATCTGAGCGCTTGGTCGATGCCACGCGTGATCAAAATGCTGGCACCTATTTGGCTCAACGAATAAGCATTGCAATTCAACGAGGCAATGGTGCCAGCATGCTGGGCACGCTGCCAACTGGTAGTGGGCTGGAGCATTTAGAATGCCTGTGAGTCTGCAATGATTTGTAGGTTGTCTAAATGCTTTTATTGTAGTAGCTGTAGTGTTGTATATAGTTCGTAGTATTTCATTAATAAAGGCATATCGCATAATATTATAGTAACGGTCATTTAATATAACTACTTACCTATTGTAAAGTTCTGGTAAAAAAGAATACAAATTTAATTATTAATTGATACAGTATCAACACTATTTGCGTATAAATTGAACTATGAAAATGATAAGCCCCACCTACAAGCTTCTACAGACTTTAATGAACAGAATTTGAAAGTAAGCTGAACAGCTAAATCAGTCTAGGGGTTGTTGAGATATCTTTCACAAATAAACAATATCACTTTGAAAACTATTACATATTTACTTATTAGGAATCGGCTAGGACCCGCGTTATTTTTTAATAACATTTTTGTTTTTCGGAGATATTGTGTCCTACCAGCAACTAAAACAGTCCAGCAGCAGGTAAACTCTTTGTGCGAGTTAGTCCAGGGAACTACTGCTACCATACCCATTAATTATACCTAATACTATGGCATAGAACATATAATAAGACTATATGGTGCCGGTGAAAAAAGCGCTCAGTAGTAATGTCAGCAGCGGTCACCCATCCAAGTCATGACCGCGGCGGACGTTGCTTAACTTTGCTGATCGATTCAGAATGGCTAAACAGCCTTGACTGCGAGCGCTTCAGATACTTCAATTACAGGCATATGAGACATAACAACTTTATGTGTCAGTTTGCTGGGTGCATTGCAGTCCGCCATTTATGACGAACTGTGTCTGTTATCGGTAGAGGTATCATTCAACCTCAGATGAGCTTCGAGCTTGTTCCATCACGATTTCAAAAAAAGACCAATGTTTTGTTCCCGACTCATTTGATCGTTCTTGATTCAGGAATACAAATATAAGGTCATGTTTTAATCAAAATCTCCTAAATATAGACAAATGTACTTATCAGGGATACGTGAGAACCAAATTTAAATGCCATTCTTTTAGAATTTCCTCGTTGGGAGTTGAGCTGTTGAGCTGACTGGAACAAGTATTGGCTCATAATTTTTACGATAATAATGAAGAATAAGTACTCGTGGAGTCCTTTATAAGATTTCGTGGAGCGAAGTGGCTGAGCCTTAAATATCAGCTTAGAACATGTGTATGTCTCCAGCTTACTCAATTGAAATTTCTCAATTCTGAATATGCCAATATTAAGAGCAGATTTAGTGCAATTATGAATACAAACTCAAACTTTAGGTGCCCAATAAACTTGGATGCTACGTGTGATTATTAGTATGTTAGCTGCAGGTTAGCTGGCGTTTTGGTGTCCAGCTGACACATGCTGTATATACGAAACGGTTGAAGATGTGATTATACGCTATAGCCAGAGATTTTGAGCATAATTTGTGCCAGTGGCATAAAAAAAGTTATCCTAATTATAACTAATACAGTTTAAATTAAAACTAGTTATAATAAGTTACGCAGATGAGGCCGTCCATATTCAACTGATCGAACATAATATCTACATTTATTAAGTCAACGATCGGCTACGTATACCTATCTATAATATTAAGGTATGGAACAAATTATCAGGTTCCTTAGCTGCATGGTACTAGTTTAAGGCGTATTTCTTATTATTGAACTGACGAAACTCATTGTTATAAATCTATTTTCAAAAATGCTACCGCACCCTACTTACAGTAGTCTAGGAGACTCCCAGCTTATACTATTAATTATCAGAAAACAATGACGAGAGAGGCAACAATCAGCTGCCTGTATCCTATATATACCTAACGAATGGAACAACTTACGATTGTCATTGTAACCTGATAATTACTAGTATAACCTGGGAGTCTTAAAGTTAGGTTTGGTAGCTTTTTAGACAAGGTTGCTCCATCTTCGAATTCATTATCACCTTTTTTTTTTTTTTTTTTAGGGAGGACAGAGATGCTGGCTACCGCCTGTGCGGTCGTCCAGCTCCACCGGGTTTTGGGCGAGGGCCTGGCCCTACAACAGCCCGGGAGGGAGAAGTGCCGAAGGCACTTCTCCCGAGACGGGCGTAGAAGGCGAAAAGCGCTTTCTACCTCCTGCGGACGCCGAAAACGTACCGCTATTATAGGAGGGGTTGACAGCGAGCTCAAGGGCACCACTGTGGTTCGGACCTCGGCTTGTCTCGCTGTCGAGAGACATGGGGGGGATCGGAGCAAAATGCCTCTGTGCAACTGCAGTGTTGCACAATTGGGCCCTACTGAATAATACTCTTTGACTATTTGGAGAGCAATTTATCGTGACCTTGTTTTTGCCTCGAGCTCGCCGGCGAGCTCGGTGTTTGATTGTGTGACCTCTAATTACCTCACACCTGGGGATTTTACCTCGACGACTTGCGGATAACGCTAAAGCTGCCAATGTAATGACTGCGATGGGGTCATCCGGGTCGTCTAATACCTGCCGTGGTCGGTGACGGGGGGGTTTGAAAAATGGGATAGAAGAGGCGGTCGAGTAGTTCGATGCCTGGACAACCAATGGGTTCGAGTGGTGGGGCGCTCGATCAAAGTATCGGCGGGCACAGTCCTTATTGAACTGTGCTAAAGAGGGAAGGTTTAAGTCGCAATGCAACTCGGTGTTCCGGATATACCACGGGGCGCTGGTTGCATTACGAAGAAAACGGTTTTGAATGACTTGAAGCTTATGAAGATGGGCCTCACTAGCATGACTAAACACTACTGATGCGTAAGTCATGATGGGGCGGATGCAGGCAGTGTAAAGTGTCTTCTTATTACTAAGAGACATTTTACTCTCTTTGCGAATCAGGGGACCAAGGCGACCCATTACAAAGGCCGCTCTGTTACGGACGGTTGTTATATGATCGTTAAAGGTGAGATTCCGATCAAGGGTGACTCCGAGATATTTTGTTTTACTAACCCAGGGGATGGGTTGGTCGAACAAAGTTAAAGGTTGCGGGTAACGGGGGCGAGTCTTCTCAGTAAAGTACATAGCTGCACTTTTAACTGGGTTGACCGCGATGCGCCATTTACGGAACCAGTCACCGATCTCGATGATGGCCCGTTGAAGGGCGAAAATGGACTTTCTGCTGATACGCCACCCAGTGGTATAAATAGCGGTATCATCCGCGTATTGGGCTAATAGGACGTCTGGCTGAGAGCGTGGGATGTCGCTGGTATACAGCGCGAAGAGAATGGGTGATAGCACGGAGCCCTGAGGGACTCCGGCTCTGACTGGGTGGGGGGAGGAGAGGGTGCCTTCCACGCGATAGCGAAAGCTTCTGGCTTTAAGGAAGTCTTGTAGGATGAGCACAAGACGTTCTGGCACGCCAAGTTGGTATAGCTTGTAAATCAAGTTATTGTGCCAGACTTTGTCAAAAGCTTTCGCTACGTCGAGGAAAACTGCTAGCGTTGTCTGGGGTTTGGGGTACTTGTTAAAGCCCTCAATGATGTGCTCCGTGAGGCGGTGCACCTGTTGGACGCATGAGTGTCCGGGTCTGAAGCCAAACTGCTCATCTGGAATAAGGTGGTGTTCCTTAGCATGGGACTGGAGACGGTTTGCAAGTAACCGCTCGTAAAGTTTGCCTAAGGCACTGAGGAGGCTGATGGGGCGGTAACTGGTGGGGTCAGATGAGCTTTTGCCTGGTTTGTGAATGCCAATGACATTTGCACATTTCCAGGTGTCTGGGAATAAGCAGTGGCTCATAGCAGCATTGAAGATGCTGACTAGGAGATGGATGAGAGGAGGAGAGAGGGTTTTAAGAACCCTGTTGGAGATGCCATCGGCACCGGGGGATTTGCGCGGTCGGAGGCCCTTGATCAGTCTCGCCACCTCAGCGTAAGTCGCTAAGGTGATTGGTGGGAGTTCAGAGGTGACCACAGAGCTTTTACGTTCGACTTAAGCATCCACCGAATCGAGGTGAGCTTGGTCAACGTGATCTACGTTAGGGGAACACTGAGCCTCTAGGCTATCAGCTAGGCACTCAGCTTTGTCTTCGTCAAAGAACGCTGGGACTAGTGGGACTGGTCTGTATAAGGGAGGCATGTCATTATAGTTACTTCCTTTCATACCTCGCGCCAAGTCCCAGTAAGCATGGTGGCTTGGCACGAGGTTTGAAAGTTTGTCACCCCATTGTTGATCACGCAACTCAGACATGCGACTTTGAACCATGCGTTCAAAGTGGCGTTTCTTTGTTTTGTTCTCTTTACTGGGGTAAGAGTCGTAATGTCGGGTCACTGCTTTACTTTCCGTCACCAATCGTCTCACATCCGCTGGAATGACAAGGCGCCGGTCGTCCGGCACCATGACCTCCTTTGCGGATGCACCTACTACGGTGGAGAGGTGATTAGTGAACGAATCGATCGCAAGGGTTACGTCATCTTTAGTCAGGATGTCGTCAGGGATCTTGTCAAGGTCCGGTGAACTGATAGCCTTTAGGGCATCGCCTACTTGCTTCCAGTTCACTATTGTCTTAGTGGGGCGGGGGAGGTCTGCCGTTGGGTCAGGACCTAGTCGCAGTATAATGGGTCGGTGGTCAGAGTGAAGCTCGTGAACCACTTCTATGGAGCGTAACTGAAGTGTTACGCCTCTGAGCAGTGCCATGTCAAGCAAGTCAGGTCGAAAGTCTTCCATATGAGGGTAGTGAGTGGGCTCAGTGGGCGCAATTATGTCAAAATTAAGTTCTGCGACTAGTTTTTCAAGTGCAATACCTCTGGGATTGTTGACGTTACAATTCCATAGGATGTGCTTACTATTGAAGTCGCCAATCAGAAGGACGGCGCTTCCTAAAGAGAACAATGCTTCTAAGTCAGCTCGGACGATCGGCTTGGAGCAAGCTTGGTAACAGGACGCTATGACTATAGGTTGATGTCCAGTCATAGCTAGGAGGCAACAAGATGCTTCCATATTAACAAGAGTCGGGGTAGGTAGGGGAATGCAGTGCAGGGACCTTTTGTAATAGATAAGAGTGCCTCCCCCACGGGAGTTCACTCTATCATCACGTACCGTTCTGTAATTGGCAAACCTAGGGTTCGCCTTCCCCGGTTTTAGAAGGGTTTCCTGCACGCATATGATATCGATAAGGTGGGTACAACAAAAGTCGTGGACGAGGTCACGTTGTCTGAAGAGGCCGTTAGCGTTAAATGACGCTAACGAAACTGAGTGCGGTTTCGTGCGTTCGGTTGTACTACCCATAGTGGTTGTACTGGGGAGGGGCCTGGGGGACGAAGCGCTTAAGGGCGCTTAGTAAGTTTGCGTGTTCCAATGTGTATTGGATCACGTCCGCTGGGGATTGAGCATATTGCATCTTGTGGAATAGCTCTTGTACCTCATTGATGTCAACCGACATAGCCAGATCGCTGACTAGGTTGATTGCCTCTTGAAGAGGGGCAGCCATCAATGGCATAGGGGGAGCTTGTGGCCGGGAAGCGGCGCGGGGAGGGGCGCGAACGGTGTTGGCAGCGGGTGCCGGGAGCGCGGGGCGAGCCGGGGCCGGTGCGCGGGCAGGGGCCGCGGCGCGGGCGGGTGCGGGTGCGGGCGCGGGTGCGGGCGCGCGGGCCGGGGCGCGGGCGGTAGCGACGGTCTTAACCATACTGGGTGGTTTAGACCATGCGTTACGGGCTGGGAGCGGCGCGGGTATTACCTGTGAGGCAGGTACTACCGTTAGTTTAGGGCTTACCCGTTGGTAACGGTCATAAGAGGGGCGGGTCGGCCTATGCCTTGCCACCCTGTGGTTCACTCGTGGTGCTTTAGGGCAACCACGGTAATTCGCGGTATGCCCTTGAGCACCGCATAGAACACAACTGGGTGGGTCCGGCGAATCCCGGGTGCGAGTGCACGCTGCTGTCGCGTGATCGCCTAGGCACTTAACGCACCTAGCGCGAGCGAAGCAGAAACGGGAGGCGTGCCCGTATAGTTGGCAGTTAGTGCACTGCGAGGGACTCCCATTTTTGTATGGGGCTTGGACCTCGAGTCCTGAGAGGCCACAGACCTTTTTTAAATTAAAAATGGCCTTGCCTTCAGGTGTACGATCTAGTACTACGAGTACTAGATCGTAGGGACTGCGGTCCTTCCCGCTGTACATGCAGTGAACTGCATGTACGGGGAAGTCTTGTGGTATAGGTATGGTATAGGTATGTACCTCCTTGGGCACACCGCGGATGACCACTCGGAGGACTTTCTCCTCTTCAAGCGCATAAGTGTGGAAGCTTATGAGCATAACAATGAGAGCTCATTGCGGAGGAGTTTTGTTAGCGCTCTGTGGTCGCTAATGGTGGACACTTGGACTTTAATGCCCTGCTGCGTGGAGCGGGCATTAGTGTAATGGATCCCACGATCCGAAACTAAACGGGACAGCATGTCCCATTTGGTTTTGTCCTGAATGAACAGGGGCGGAGGCGGTTTTTCGCGGCGCGCGCTCGCGTCCTGAGGGGACGCGGCAGTAGTGGCCGGAGCGGAGGGAGGAGACGCGGGGCGCGGGGCGGGGGTCGGCTTCTTGCCGGAGGCGGGGGCCTTAGCGGGTGCCTTGGCGGGAGGGGCGGAAGTTGCGCAACTAGCGGCTTTAGGAGCACGCTTGCGTTTACGGTCAACGACGGTATAGCCGTCGTTATCGGAGTCCGAGTCAGTGCGTAAGGCGCGACTCGGATCTACTTCCATCTCCGTTTCGGAGTCCGAAGTGGGCTCGACAACGGCGATGGAGGGACGGGTGCTCACTGGCCTCCCGATCGGTGAGCGCGAGCGAGACCTCTCACGGGGAGGGGCTGCCACCGTGCGTCTATTGTCCGGGCCCGGAGCGGGCGAAAGCGGGCTGTCCTCTGAGAAGGACCGGGTCAGAGGAGGGACGTTGGCCTCCGGGATTGAAGTCCCGGAGGGAGCAATAAGAGTGTCCGTGAGGCGGGCACTCGCTTCCTCTTCGAGGAGTTGCATATGTGCAACATACAGATCGGGGTGGCGGAGGGCGAAGGTCTGAAGGACCTGCACCTCACCGTTAGAGGGACGGGACTGCATCCTGAGGGGAATACTCAGGACGCCCTATCAAGGGTTTGAATTCCCTCACACACCTTGTGAGCTCACTGTGTGAGAGGGAGTGTGTACCTAAGGTGTGCCCTAGTTGTGTACCCTCTCCGAGCTTTTTTCTCGGCGGAGAGGGGTGCTCCTAAGCGCTACTCCGGGGTTGACTAGGGGCGACCCCAAGGCCAGTTGTCCCGGAGCCCAGCTTGCTTCGGCTGACCCGTGAAGCGGGAAAGGCCACGGTGCAAGGTTAAACCAAAAATAACAACAGTGGCCGTTGTCACCGTAGGGTGTCACACTGCGACCGCAGCAAATGGCGGATTTGATCGTTCAGACGGGTTTGGCTGACGCTACCCCACGCCTGAGCGACATCGCTTAACAGCACAAAGTGTGTTGTTACGCGCACTGGTACAATGTTGTGTCGAGTAGTAAAGTTGTGAAGTGCGCACCGAAAAGTGCGGTCAAAACAAGACCACCAGCCCGGTATGATGTTATAACGAAACAAGGGACTTGGGTAGGTGGTAATGCCTGACGTCTTAGAGCGCCTCTGCGCGCCGGCACGGCGAGCTCGTAGCTCACGTTGCACGGCGTTCGGCGGCTGCTCAGCTTCTGCACACAAAACAAAACTTCGTCAGGACTGCGTATTCCAAGGCACTGGTCTGCAACTAGCGTCGGAACGATGACCCGAGTGAGACGGCAATAGTGCGGGGACTATTGCGGTCTCACTGGGAGATACTGGCGGAGCTGTAGACAGGTGTGCACGGCGTGGCGGCACAGGTCGGAATGGGTCCGTCAACCAAAGTTATCACCTTCTACAGTTTACAGTTTCTCATGCCAACGCAACGCCCCGATAGCGCGGTCACTTGCAGTGCTAAACAATATTATAGACGCCAACCATAATTGCTTCATATTTGCTGACGACTGGAGAGAGATTTTATCTGAATGCTTCAATTACTATGAGGCAGCGTACTGCCGTACTTTAAGCATACAGTTATAGTTTATGATTAGAAGATGTAATATTGACATATTTGGTCAACTACGAGTATTTTTTCATGAATAATTATTATTGTTTTATAGACTATTTTCTTATTTTAATTTGTACACTTCCTTGATAAGTATTATTAATAACTTGTCTACGTCATTAGTGTAATTAGCGTAGGCCGTGCTAATTGACTAAATAAATAAATTCTATCAGGTTACATTATGGCCAAATGCTTATATATAAAGGTAAATTTAATAATAAAGAGTGTATTCACTCATACTACACACTCTATGTGCAGTCCTAGAAACCAAAATTATGATGATACAGCAATGTTAGAACAATAGCGATAGTATCAACTGTGAACTGCTAGTCCGAAAATTGTAGGTTAAGAACCATTCACGGGCATGAGCTATACCAGAAAGTAGGGGCAGCAGCGTCTTCTAAAGATCTGCCATCTTACACCGCGATCCCTAGAAGACACCTGCCAAACGTAAGGATTATGGAACCCCTTCCTCAAAAAGAAAGGAAGCCTTTGTTCACGACGATGATGAGAATATGCAGTGGTAGCTGTTCCACAAAGTAAAACTGTTTCACGAAGCACCTTACGGTATATGATGGGAACTGTGCTGGAGAATCATTTCCTATTCTAGGGATATCTTATAAGGGGTTTTTCAACAAGAACTTTGTTTTCTAAGACAAAATAAAACAAAGAATTTAGATGAACATGAATTCAGATATTGTATTGCGAAGAGAAAAGTGCGGCAATTATGAATGAAAAATGATATCTGGCAAATGTCCACCACGAGCACGCTGACAGATGTCGATTCTTTCATCAAAGTTTTAATCACTTTTTGGCAAAATGGCGGGTCTCAAACTAAGTTCTCGTTGAAAAACCCTATATGCTATATATATTACCTATATGCTGTCTTATTACCAACTTGAACCGGATCATCACTAAGCATTCACCATCTTCTAGCATTCCCGTACCACGTATTTCACGTGAATTTTGATCCGTCTAACAAAAAATCACTTACTACTAGAGTAAAGGAAAACTGCGTGAAATACAGGGCACGGGAAAAGCAATCTTTTGGCACAACTATAATCATTCCGCCTTTGCGGCGGAATACAAAAACAAATAATTTCGATTCAGCTACTATTAAAATAGTAGAAAACAAAATTACTGATGGTGATATTAAAAACGCGGCACGCATCTTGTTTTCGAGTGATACAATCGCTCCTTTTACATCTGATACGTTGAATTCCCTAATTGAAAAGCATCCGCCTGCAACTGCAGGTCTCCACCTTCCCGAATCTCCTATACAAGACATTGTTGAGGTGACCCCACAGGATGTTTCTGCAGCCGTGGCATCTTTTTTAAGTGGCTCAGCCGGTGGCCTTGATGGCCTCACGCCTCAGCACTTAAAAGATATTTTATCTTTTAGTTCTGGTGAGGTAGGCGAGACACTTTTAAGGGATGTGACGGCTTTGGTTAATTTGATGTTGTCGGGTCAGGTCAACAATGAAATTACCGAAATTCTGTACGGTGCGAATTTATGTGCCCTAAATAAAAAAGATGGTGGTATTAGGCCTATAGCAGTAGGCACCACTTATCGTCGCCTCACAGCCAAATGCGGTTGTAGGAAAAAGGTTGCTTTTTTAAGTAATCTTTTTCAACCACTGCAACTCGGTTTTGGTTCACAGGGTGGCTGTGAGGCTGCTGTACATTCACTTCGCACATTTCTTGATCAAAATTGTGGAGATGTGCTTTTGAAGGTGGATGTTAAAAATGCATTCAACTCTTTAGATAGAGGCACTCTTTTGACTGAAGTGAAAGATAAAATTCCGGAATTATACCCTTTTCTTTGGCAATGCTACGGCAAACCGTCAAAATTAACATACCAAAATAACGTTATTTTATCTTCCGTAGGATGTCAACAGGGTGATCCTCTGGGACCAGCCATCTTTAGCCTTGCGATCCACTCAATAATTCAACGTCTCCAATCAAAACTTAACGTTTGGTATTTGGATGACGGAACCTTAGGAGGCGATGCGAACACGGTTTTGGATGACTTGCGAGTACTTATAGACGATTTTCGTGTTATTGGCCTTGAACTAAATTTTTCTAAATGTGAACTTTTTGTTTGTGATACTTGTCCGGATAAAGTTTCGATTATTGAAAAATTCAACTTACTTGCGCCTAATATAAAATTAGTAGAAAAAAGTTCGCTTCGTCTTTTGGGTTCACCGATTCTTAACGAATCTTTATCACCATTTGTCGAAGAACAAATTCAAAAGTTTAGAAATGCTTCTAGCAGATTATCCAAAATTAACGCCCATATGGCTTTTACAATTATAAGATTTTGCCTTTTCGTTCCTAAATTTACATACTATTTAAGATGTTGTCAGCTGTGGCAACACAGTGAGCTTTTGTTAAGCTTAGACAACTTAGTAAAAGATACGTTAGTGTCGGTTTTGAATGTTGAGATGGATGATAGGGCTTGGGTGCAAGCTTCCCTCCCTGTGAGGTTGGGGGGCATAGGGATACGCAAAATTTCTAGTGTGGCATTACCAGCTTTTTTGTCTTCTGTACACAGTACACACAAATTAGTAGAAAAAATTCTTGCACGATCTTTAGGCTCTTTTGATGTAGCATATCTGGCTGAGGCCAAAAACACATGGAGACTGGCTTGTCCAAATACTGAATTCCCAAAAATGTTGTCATCTCAGAAACAGTGGGATCGGCCCCTATGCGAGCTAACACGGAAAGATCTTTTAAATACGTGTTCTAGCATCGCAGATCGTGCTCGTATTCTCGCTGTTTCTGTGTGGGAATCCGGTCTTTGGTTACAGGCCATTCCTTCTTACAAAACTGGTAGCCTTATAGATCCATCCGCTTTTCGTCTAGCTATTAGCTTACGCTTGGGTGCAAGGTGTTGTGTTGCACATCACTGCCAGTGTGGTACTGCAGTTGATCAACTCGGTCACCATGGCCTCTCCTGCTCTCGAAGTGCTGGTCGAATTTCCCGCCACGCCAGCCTTAACGATATCATTCGCCGGGCTTTTACCAGCGCCAATGTTCCAGCTATTCTCGAACCGAATGGTCTGATGCGTGACGATGGTAAAAGACCTGACGGCATGACTCTGGTTCCGTGGAAGTTAGGACGGCCCTTAGTGTGGGACGCTACGTGCGTGGACACTTTAGCGCCGTCACATCTTTCTGAAACCAACGTGAGGGCTGGCGCTGCGGCTACTTCGGCGGAGCAACTCAAGCGGCGCAAATATGCTAACCTCGGTATGGGTTACATATTTGAGCCGTTTGGTGTGGAGACGTTGGGTCCGTGGGGACCGGGAGCTCATCGTATTTTCCAAAACCTATCTGAGCGCTTGGTCGATGCGACGCGTGATCAAAATGCTGGCACATATTTGGCTCAACGAATAAGCATTGCAATTCAACGGGGCAATGCTGCCAGCATGCTGGGCACGCTGCCAACTGGGAGTGGGCTGGAGCATTTGGACTGCCTATGAGTCTGCTATGACTTATAGGTGTCGAAATGCTTTTATTGTAGTAGCTGTAGTGTTGTATATAGTTCATAGTATTTTGTTTAATAAAGGCATACCGCCGGTAAAAAGCATTCGATAACAGAGGTCAAAAGGTCTATGAGTTATTAGAATAACCTACATAATAGTCCTTCTAAACTTCTTTTTATTCCAGACCTGGACCTAATAATGACATATCACTGCTGTAACCGAAGTCCTGAAGTCTCCAAACAGGTCCTAGATCTCCACTTCACCCTGAGGACTTTGTTCACTAACCTCTTCAAGAACCGGTTTGCTGACGAGAAACAGCTGAGCATATTTAAATATTAGTAAGTAATTTTAGTAAATTTAACTTTCCAGCTAGCATAACTTATGGGTCTATCTTAGGTGTTTTCTTTAACTGGATTAACATGGAGAGCAGATAAAATTGATCCCCTGTTTGATCACTTTCGGGACACAAACTATTTACAAAGGAAATTAAAATTCCTTTTGACGTAACCATGGAAATATGCCTCTGTTATAAAAGAATTAACACAGCACGTGGATAAAATTGTTTCCGTATGACATAAGAAAGGGAGAAGTTATCCTTGTTCCAAAGCTTGGGTAATATAATTAGTACTAATTGAATGATACAGTGTCGCGTGTGTAAAGTAATTTGCGCCCTTGTGTCGATATAGCGGCCAACGGCTAGCTTAATGAGGAAAAAGAACTGATTATATAAATGCCAGGTCGTTTGCCATAAATGACAGACGACAGTCATAGAGAAAAATGTTTTATCCACTGTAAATATATATTCATCAGTCATGCACCCCCAGGTTTTAGAACACTGAAATCTGTGAGAGCACCTATCGATGTGTTCAGCAAAGTGTCCTTGAGAACCAGTAATTTTGCGTGGTGGTAGAGGATTATGTGAATGCGCACCTGGCTAGCTACTACCCTCAAGTAGAAAATCTGTCACCAAGCACTTACCGGTCTGTTCCGCTATGTGATCTTGAAAACCAGTAATTTTGCGTGGTGGTGGAGGATTATGCGAATGCGCGCCTGGCTAGCTACTACCCTCAAGAAGAAAATATGTCGCCAAGCACTTACCTATCGATGTGTTCAGCTATGTGTCCTTGAGAACCAGTAATTTTGCGTGGTGGTAGAGGATTATGCGAATGCGCGCCTGGCTAGCTACTACCCTCAAGTAGAAAATATGTCGCCAAGCACTTACCTATCGATGTGTTCATCTACGTGTCCTTGAAAACCAGTAATTTTGCGTGGTGGTAGAGGATTATGTGAATGCGCACCTGGCTAGCTACTACCCTCAAGTAGAAAATCTGTCACCAAGCACTTACCGGTCTGTTCCGCTATGTGATCTTGAAACCAGTAATTTTGCATGGTGGTAGAGGATTATGCGAATGCGCGCCTGGCTAGCTACTACCCTCAAGTAGAAAATCTGTCGCCAAGCACTTACCTATCGATGTGTTCAGCTATGTGTCCTTGAAAACCAGTAATTTTGCGTGGTGGTAGAAGATTATGCGATTGCGCACCTGGCTAGCTACTACCCTCAAGTAGAAAATATGTCGCCAAGCACTTACCTATCGATGTGTTCATCTATGTGTCCTTGAAAACCAGTAATTTTGCGTGGTGGTAGAGGATTATGTGAATGCGCGCCGGGCTAGCTACTACCTTCAAGTAGAAAATCTGTCGCCAAGCACTTACCGGTCTGTTCCGCTATGTGATCTTGAAAACCAGTAATTTTGCGTGGTGGAGGAGGATTATGCGAATGCGCGCCTGGCTAGCTACTACCCTCAAGTAGAAAATCTGTCGCCAAGCACTTACCGGTCTGTTCCGCTATGTGACCTTGAAAACCAGTAATTTTGCGTGGTGGTAGAGGATTTTGCGTATACGCGCCTGGCTTTACATCTTGTATCTCGCTTGCACATCCGTGATACATATTATTTCATTCGTTCTTTAAGTAGGATCAAACCAATATTGCTTGACGCGTTTGTGGGTCGGCGATAGTTCGTGTCTGCGAATGATTATTTAAAGCATGAAACAAAATGCTACTTTTTATGATGGTTTCGTAAAAGGTGGGAGTTCCAGGACCCCCAGGCCTTAAATACTTAGGTACTTACACCCAGGATGCTGTACAGCCAGGTACTATTTTAAGTTAATATCTTTAACATCCTTATATATAAAAATTACGTGTCACATTGTTTGTCCGCGATGAACTCCTAAACTACTGAACCAATTTTAAACTTGATTTGCACACCGTGTGCAATTTGAAAGATAGGATAGCTTACATCTCAATTTATACTCGAAATTACCCGTGCGAGGCCGGGGCGAGCCGCTAGTTACCTATATAATACCTAGGGAAAGGAAAACCAATAGTTTTCAAACCTAATTGTTTCTTTTACAGCCTTCTGTTACCGCTGGAGACTCGGGCGCATGACGACTCCAAGATAGTATACACCAGACTTCTGGATTTTGATTATAAGAACTTCATATTTTCGGAAGCAATAAGGTAAAGCTACAGCTTGTATTAAACAATATGATATTCGGATTCTCTTCATTCAAAAGTTTGGACTGAAAAAGATGGAACTTATCTTTGAGCCCCATGTCATCCTATTTTACCTTTTTTTTATTCTGAATAGGAAAGCATTTTACCGCAATCTAACTTGATGGTATAAGCGACGACGCGGTCGACGGTGGAGCATGCTTGATTAGAAGATATCTGTTCACTCTATACTTGCTTGAAGACTTCCAAATTGTAGCTCTAAGGGAACAAAGACGCTGGGAGGGTGTTCCATTCCTACGCTGTTCTTATTATAAAGGTGTACGCAAATCGCTTTATGCGGACAGAAGGAATGTCAACCATATACGGATTATGTGTCAAGTTTTGTAGTCCGGTAGTGGAAAGGAGATGCAGGAATTAGGTTATGCAACTCCATCTTAAAGAAAAATAATCTTAAAACCTTATCCTTGTACGACTTAATATTACTGCTATAATATTTAATATCAATATTTTTAATCGCATTATTTATAAGCCTTCGCCTACAACCTGATGATAAGTGGTAATGTGGTAGAAGTTTGTGAACAGTTTTAACCAGGATCTGTCTTTTAAGAACAGCTGCTGGAACACACGGCACAGACATATATACCTCCATACCAGTGGTTGTACTGGCCCATGGAATCAGGTGATGAGGTCAGCTTTTTGGAGCAGTGATGGCCGAGCGGCTATAGCTGTGGACTGCCGTGCCGCAGGTCCCTGGTTCTGGCCCCACCGCCGGCTTGACATTCACTGTATGGTGGTAGAGCATTTTGCGAATGCCCGCCTGGTTAGCTACAACTCTCAAGTAGAAAATCTGCCGCCAAGAACTTAACGGTGAGTTCTGGCAGCAGTCCTTGAGAGCCAGTGAAATTAAACGCACATGAGACTTAACAACTATGTCTCAACGTGACCGGCGCAGTGTAATTCGTGACTTGAGACGGGATGCATCTGTTATAGGCAGAGGTTAGTACGCTTAACATCAGATGGGCCTCGAGCTTCTTCCGACACAATAACATAAAAAAATTGTCGCAAATTCTATGTTAAACATAGAATTACTATATACTCATACAATAAGCTGAAGAAACAAATAAAATTACTCTTTTTATCTGACAAAGTTTCCATATTTGACCTTTTGAAATCATAAAAAACAAACAGATCAGGGGGCCAACTCTCACCTCTTATAGTAATAATAATTTGATAATTTTTTAATGAAAATCTGCCGCCAAGAACTTAACAGTGTGTTCTGACAGCAGTCCTTGAGAGCCAGAAAAAGTACAGGCACAAGAGACTTAACAACTGTATGTCTCAATGTGTAGGTTCAGTGCAATTCATCACATGAAATGCATCTGTAATAGGCAGCGGTTAATCCGCTTAACATCAGGTGAGCCTAATGCTTCTACTGTCACAATTACATAAAAAAGTATGGTGTCATCGATTATCTTATACATAAAGAAACGTCTACGATGACTTTACAACATTATTACACCGGAGGAATAATGATAGTCAAAATATTTGCGAACCCTCGTCATCCACCCCATAGCCGGGGTTATGACCGCGGAACCAACATAACATATAACTCATGACACTTTTTATTGATGCTGTATTGAAAAGTATCATGTAAGTACTTACCTACCTACACATAATACAATCCATACTAATACTAGCGGCCCGCCCCGCCTTCGAACGGGTAATTGCGACTATAAATTGAGATGTAAGCTATCCTATCCTTCAATTGGGATCAAACTGCACACGGTATCCAAATCAAATTTAAAATTGGTTCAGTAGTTTAAGAGTCCATCGCGGACAAACAACGTGATACGTAGTTTTTATACGGATTATAAAGAGGAAAGATTTGTATTTTTGTATGCAACGAATAAACATACAAACTACTTGACCGATTTGGATGAAATTTGATATGGAAATACTTTGAGACTCGAGAAAGGACATAGGATAGTTTTACCCAACTGCGCAAAAAGAGGTTAATGGTTTTGCAAGATAACCGACAAACGCGCGTGAGGAGCCGCTGATTTTATACACAACTATAGTTGTGTATAAAATCAGCGGCAAACCTGTGGCACTCATCATAGCGTACGTACCAAAGAAATTTTGACTATGCCAAATAATAGTGACAAATAGTGATAAACCTCTTTTTGCGCAGTTGGGTAAAACCTATCCTATTTCTTTTCCTGGGTCTTAAAATATTTCCATACCAAATTTCATCCAAATCGGTCCAGATACAAAAGTACAAATCTTTACCCTTTATAATATTAGTATAGATTATAGATCTTGTCACTCATTCTCTCCCCTCTGTCTAGTTTTTAGTAACACGCGTATTTTATTTGATATTTCACTTTGTCTTTGTCTTTTTCGAGTTTTATCCATATTAACTTATTATGAAACGGCTAACTGGTCGGAATCTTTCCGGTAAATATAACGCGGGTCCTACCCGTTTCATAATAAGTTATTATTTTATATTATTGAGAATAAACAGTTGATTTGCGATTTTTTTTTCAAGATGGTGGAAAACTTGTTGTTATTGACTCCACTAGATGTCCATTATGTACGACATACTATACTATGCTACTACTGATAACAGACAGTCCATAAATTTCAAAACTGTATGCTTATTTTGAAAAGCGCCATCTATGTAACTTTTATCTAACCAGACCACCGCTACAACTTAGGAAAACAACGCGGCGCGGCGCGGCGTTATGGTCTTGTTAGCAAAAGCTTCGTGGTGCCGTCGCATAGCTGCGCTGCTTTTTGAGACGACTACTTCCTGAATCGCGCTGACGAGATTTTCCGTCGAAACGTCAGCTTGTTGTAGAGCGCTAAAGAACTCATACTTACCTGGCACAGGGGACACCGTGATCAAGAAGGCGGTTCCCCCAGAGCGAGGTCCTTCCATTGCACTGCGGTTGGGTTGACCTCTGCGATTATCCCTAATGTGGATAACTCGGGTGCGTTATTTTTGGTAGTGGGGACTGCGTACGCGCCGTCCCTCATTTAAGTTAAAATTATCGAGTGAGTGCATGTATGCGCTGTTCTATTGACGTCAATAGCGCTTACATAGATAATCATCTAAATATTATAGCGATTCAGTCGTAATAAACCGAGTGATTACTTGCTCAGCGGTCGTAATCGTAATTAGACTGCTAATAACAAACGCGGGGCGCTAGCACGTTCCGAGGGTTCCATACCCAAAGGACAAAAACGGGACCCTAATACTGAAACTTCGCTGTCCGTCCGTCCGTCTGTCACCAGGCTGTATCTCAAGAACGGTGATAGCTAGACGGTTGAAATTTTCACAGATGTATTTCTGTTGCCGCTATAACAACAAAGACAAAAATTTGGCCAAGTGCGAGTCGAACACGCGCGCGTTGAAACAAAAAAAGGTGATGAAATAAAAAAAAAATATGAAGTCGTATGTTGTATAGTTAATGGTACGGAATCCTTCGTGCGCGAGTCCGACTCGCATTTGGCCGATTTTTTTTCAATAGATTAAGGGCCCATTTCAGAATGTCCTAATAAAGTTTCGGGTTGCTATGCAACACATAAAATAAATGAATGATAAAAATGACAGTTAACATGCAGCGCGTTTAAAGCTCTAACCGATCGATGGATAGGTTAAATCGATGACTGTGAAACGCAAAGATAGTGTTTTATTTATTAAATATGTTCTGGGTAGTAAAACCGGAACTTACTCGAACATTCTGAAACAGGCCCTAATAATAATAAATATTTAATGCTTACGAATATCTAAACCCACGGATTTAGGAAGTCCTAAATCCGTTTCTAAACCTAATTACACTTTTACTGATACATGGTTTACATTATTCAAACTGGGTAGGTACTAGCGGGCCCCAAACTAAGAGTAAGCCTGTATCTTGGGGCCCTGAGTGTGAATATACAGAATTAATACATTTATACAAAAATAATAGGTGTAATTAAACGTTATACCAACTTAAAAATTATTAACAAATCTAGTAAGTGATACGGAAATTCTATAAGTTTTCATAAGGAAATCTTACAACACAGTTTGTGATTACTTAAACGACAAAAATGCTTGGAATGGTTCGCCGATCTTAAATAAACATTGTAATAATTTTACTATATAGTATGTAAAACTTTGTTAAAAAACGTCTAAACGAATGGCCCCGAGTTGCTTGCCCGTTCTTCTCGCAGTGGCTCTATAATTTTTTGCTGAACGTGGCAGTACAATGTAGAATATTTCAATATTAAAATTTGTAATTGAGCTTCATAAGAGCGTCGTAGACGCCTAAATGGAATAAATGATTTTGACTTTGACTTTTTGCCGAGGTATGCTCTGACCGACTGAGCTAAAATGACGGTCAGATCAGAGCATACCCCGGCTAACGGGTATGCTTCGTATACTTCGATGGCAGGGTGGATGACGCATAATTTTTCCTCTCGTATATTTGTAATTTTGGAAAATAAAAAGATCTTGAGCTCGTCAAAATTTAAACTCGTTACTTTTAAATTACATAAAAAAAAGTTTTACTGTTTTGGGTACTTAATCTACGTAACCAAACACGACGAGTTAAAAAAAATTATACTATGTAGTTTTTAGTTTCTAACTAGGTACTAGTCATTTGATTATTTTAATAATCCAAAAATTATAATTTTTTTCTAATTTGATGCCAAATAACACTGATCCTCATTATTTTTATCAATAGATTGCCTCAGAAAGATAAGAGTGAATAATTTTGCGCAAAGAAGCTGTATACGAGTAAATAAAAAAAAACTGAACTTAGTTTTCATGGGCGTCCGGGCAAAAACTCAATTTTACCCAAATCTCAGGGTTTTTTAAGATTTTGTCCTGCATCGGTGGTTTGGGTGATGGCAGCCCTACATTTGTTATTTAAATACGGATTTACGCAAAGTAACGCCTGAATCTACTCATTCAGTATTTAATAACAATTTATGAGTTCAAGCCGCCACAAAACAATACTTACTTGTCTTATCTACTATCGACCAGGTGGAAGATTCATCATGGTTGGTACTCAGAAAAATTAATTTGTCGGAGGGTTGGGACTTTGGAGGAAGTTGGGAGTGGGAGTTGGGAGGAATTTGTTGGTACCGCCGTATTGTCAGACTGCTGCTTATACCAATATTCGAATATTTATATTCGAAGGAAACGCGACGCGGTCCAGTGTTGCCGCGGCGGGCGCTCTTGGCTCGCTAATATTTACATCGAGCAAAGTAATCAAAAATATAAATAATGATGCACAAAAGACTTGTGCCTGTAATGTATTATGCGTTGGGCTCAATAATGTAATAGTATTACGGTCTGGGGTAGTGCCAGCAAAACTAGTTTAATCACATTGGAGAGAGCCCAACGAGCCGTCGAACCCCCCTGTAGGATCGACTCACATAGTGACTGGTATGCCAGTCGTATCTCATTGGGCGGAGTGCAGCCCCTAAGCTTCTTCTAAATATTAGTTTTCTAACACGGGTTCACAATTCATTGATATGATCATTATAGGATAATTTTCATCAACAGTAATGCCTAGATATTTCAATGTTTGTGTACGCTCAATAGGTCTACAGTTACCATAGGAATTCCTACAATCCTTTCTTCCGGTTTGATAGCGTTTAAAGTTTAATTTGATGTTTTCTTAAAATACTATAATTTAAAATATTTGTTATTAATATTAAATACGTAAATATTTTTACAATAATATATACATATAACCACCTATCAATGGCCGTGCGCATTCGCAGACCTGTTGCGCATAGATCTAATCCCGCATCTACATCGCAATCTCAATATTTAGAGGTGATTTGTGTTGATGATTGATGTTGCTAGTGTTCGCAAAATGACTTTGCAGATCCACGGTGACATATAAAAACGATTAACATTCTTCAGTTCTTTGTATTCTTTTTGAAATAGGTATTCGTTGCTGTCTTCTGTGTGATGATATCTATTGCATAAACAACCGTGAAATTCCTAATACCATGTTGATAAATTGAATAATTAAACTGCCCAATTCAATTTGCCGCAGTAAGGCACACTGAATAATGTACCAACACGGTGGTAGCACCTATACACATTCTGGAATCGTTATAAGGAGGATGATAGTTTACTTACCAATAGGTATCTTGAAAAATATCTGAGGTGTCTTCTACTTCAAAACAGTTTTAACTGTTTTTCCAATCTATCATAATAATTGTATGTGAGTCATGTTATAATTTTGGAATAATCTGTATTTTAACCGGTACCTATGTACTTTCAGATGTGTCCTAATGGTGGTCGACTTATGGCAGTACATGGAGGGCACGTGGCCTGGTTTTGTAATAGTCATCGACCTGGAGAAAGTTACACTGTCTCACATCACCCGTTTGGATGTCCAGACTGTGCAGCAGTTCTTGTATTACTTGCAGGTAAGACTGCAAACGGTCTAGACCGAAGGATATCTTGGCTTCTTATAAATAAGTATCTAATTATTCTATTATATTCGGTGGATTTTGGTAACACTCTAGCTTTCTCCGGTTTGAACATTTCCATATCGGTGGAGTGTAGCCTATTCTAAGCCTAGCCCTAGCATGTAACGACATCACAGCTTACAAAATGCGTTGGGGCATTACTTATTGGAAACTTTAAATTTACATCTTTGATTGGGAATCTATCATGTTTGCTTTGCGACCTGACCTTAAAAAGCTGACCTTATAATAAAAAGTTAAAAATCCTTAATCTATTTGACAGGGGAGACGCAAGGACTCTTCGAATCCTAATGTCTCCCCTACGGTAGGGATCAGGGGAGACACGACTCCTTCACCTAAATATTATCTACTCTAGACGTTTCGGTCCTTAGGTATAGGTAATTAAAACGTTTTTTTTCCAACAGGAAGCCATGCTAGTAAAACTAAAAGGTCTTCACTTCCTCAACGCGCCATCATTCATGGACCGACTGATGATGATCCTCCGGCCCTTCATGAAGAAAGAACTCATGGACGTATTGCAGATCCATCAGATCGGCTCTCTAACTGTAGACAAGTATCTGCCAATAGAAGCGCTGCCGAAGGAAGCTGGAGGACAGTATTTGAGCTTAGAGAGTGCTCAAGGTACCTAACAATGATATTACTTTACATTCGATTGTCTCTATTTCCCTATAGGTACATATGTACTTATACATGTATAGATAAATAGAGTATTCAATTAGCATAGTGGGTGTATTTGTCTGCAGCATCCTCAATAAAAATCTTATTGAAGTCTAACCACGGCTAAATCTCTCAATAATGTCTGAAAGTTGGAACACGTGTTCAGAATTCAGTAGGTAATCTTAATTTAGTATATCTACCTACAATTTGAGTTGGTATTCATAATTTGACGGATCAGAATGTACCTAACGGATCAGGATTAGGTAATAGCGATCATTGAGTAGGGTATTCTTAAATGCTCAAAAATTGGTGTAAGTATTCAGAATTCAGTAAAATCCTATTTGAGTATGCTGGATACAAACACACACTGAATCTTTTAGGGACATACTATACGTACTGTTGCGTGGATCTATTCAGTTGTCTTAAAAAACAATTTAAGGACACACACACATTTTTTTTCTTTTTAAAATATTTATGAAGGCCCCAATACTGCAGAAGCTAGTGTAGGGAACCCTATAAGAGCCAAGCCCGAGTCTCACTTGGCCAAATTTTTTTAAGCTGCTTACCATAATTTAACTTACATAATACACACATCATATAGCTAACAAATAAGCTAATATAGGTAACAAATGTGAGGAATGAGAATGAGAATTTACCTATTGTAATAAACACTTATTTTCCAGCGGAAATGATATCGAAAGTAAGTGCCGGTGCAGATTACTTCATTGCCGAGAACAAGAAGAGAGTGGTCGAGTCGGTGCGACCTGGAAAACCGAAGACTATAACTGACATCTTTGGAGGCATAGAAGGATCATTTAAAAAACTTGATATTGACTAATTACGTATACCAACATAAGTGTTAAGATATTAAGGCCTTGTCAATTCCACCCGCACACATTATTACAGTGTCAGGAGTCAGGGCTGTAGCAGGGCAGGGAGGGGGGTCATTTTTTTATGGAATTAGCCGTAATCAGGCGTATTTTCAAGAGCTAAAAAAGGCTTAAAGTCTAAAACAATCCAGGCCTAATTAGACTACGCAAGGCCATTGTTTTGTGAAAATAATGCTAAGAGATACGGTGACAAAAATACATATAATTAATTTAAAATTGTTTATATTTGTAAGAAGCACTTGCAGTCGTAATGGGATACTTATGTAGACGTTAAAAGTGTATCTATCGATTTGAAATAAGGCAGGCCTTATTTGTATCAAGTACATTATATTTAAGACGTAAAATTTATATAAATCGATTTGAAATAAGGCAGTTTTAATATAAAATTTTAATATCGGATGATCGCATCCTTTTCAATAGTATTTTTATTACTATAATTTTCGCGAATTTCAAACAATAAGGTCGTGGCTACCACGTGCAGCGCAAGTGTATGTGAGCTGGCGATGCTTAGTACGTATCGGGTGCCTCTTGCTTACCGACCTGGGCATTGCTCACGCCCCCACCGGCCGGTACTTTTGTCAACTGGGCTAAGAATCCGTTAAATTATGTTGATGAATACCATGACACTATTTATCTACTTATTTTAGCTTCTAATCTTTGTAATATAAAGTATGTAAATAGGTGTTGAGGTTTGGATAATTTGTATAATAAACTAGGTACATTTTTAAGAATTTTATCATTTATTCCTACCATATCCACCCTACCTTCTACCACAGAGTACCTTAGCTTAGTGTATTCTTATGATAATCTTATTTTGAGTAAATCTGCGCATGCTACAGAACGACGCGACGTGTGTAGGTTCATAAACTAATGCGAAAAACATGAGAGCAATTTTTCAATTTTGAAGCGCTCGTAGCCAAGTTTGCTTAGCCATTCTGAATCGATCAGCAAAGTTAAGCAACGTCCGCCGCGGTCATGACTTGGATGCGTGACCGCTGGTTGGGCATTACTACTGAGCGCTTCCGTGCTTCGGAGGGCACGTTAAGCCGTCGGTCCCGGTTGTTGTCTTAGGATAGCAGTCATTACAGCATGGTGGTAGGGCACTTTGCAAATGCCCGCCTGGCTAGCTACCACCCTCAAGTTGAAAATCTGTCGCCAAGCACCTAACGGTGTGTTCCGGCAGCTGTCCTTGAGAGCCAGTAACTCTAGGTTAGTCTGAACAACATCCTCGACCACATCATCACTTACCATCAGGTGAGATAGTGGTCAAAGGCTAACCTATAAGGCATAAAAAAAAAAATAGCAATGTGCCTTTATGTAAACTATAAATGCTTTAAATAAAAATTAAAGGCCAGTTTGCAATTTCATTAGTTTTTAGTAGAGCTGTTTCAGGATTAGTATTTAGTGGCTAAGTTCAGTGAAGCTGTTTAGTGCCCATACTGTTTAGATGTTGTATATAGGTATAGATATATACAACACAGTAGTTAGAAGACACTCCCCTTGCTACCTCAGCCAGCATCGGAGTACTTGGCGTCGACATATCGAACGTCGTTCAATTTCGCTCTCACTTACTTGGAAGATAAGGCTAAGTTAGCCTCTAAGAAGCTTGGTGTGCTCGGAAAGGCGAGGCGGTACTTCACGTCGGCCCATCGCCTGCAACTTTATAAGGCTCAGGTTCGACCTCACATGGAGTACTGCTCTCACCTCTGGGCGGGAGCTCCCCAGTACCAGCTTCTTCCATTTGACCGCATTCAACGCAGAGCGACTCGAATCGTCGACGATCAAGTTCTCTCCGGTCGGCTTGACCCTTTGGCTTTGCGTAGAGATGTTGGATCACTCTGCATCTTTTACCGTATATATCACGGGGAGTGTTCTGAGGAACTGTTCGATTTACTACCTGCAGCTCAATTTCGCCACCGGACTTCCCGGCAAAGCATGATGTTTCATCAATTTCATGTCGACGTCTGGCAGTCCACAACCCTGCGATTTTCACGGCATTTTTTACCACGCACTGCCATATCATGGAACCAGCTGCCTGGTGAAGTATTTCCGAACAGTTACGACTTAGGAACCTTCAAGAAGAGAGCATATTCCCTCCTTAAAGGCCGGCAACGCATCCTCGAGACCTCTGGTGTTGCGGATGTTTGTGGGCGACGGTGATCACTTACCATCAGGTGAGCCGCCTGCTCGTTTGCCCTCCTATGCCATAAAAAAAATATATATAGCTTGCAGACTGATAAGTTTGATATTCATTCCATTTAACCTACAAGCTGTGGTACATAAGCGTCTATCTGGAAACAAATGCCTGTCCAAATAAATACTAATTGTGAATTTAAGTAGCTACTACCGTTTTAGTCGTAGGCGTAAGTTCCAGGTTCCAGTCCAGCAATGTAATCTCACGAATCAGATGTAATATATGGTAAAAGAGTAATTTTGAAAATAAAAATTATTTGCTATCACCACGATATGGATTAAAACTACAGGGGTTTGTGTGGTTGTCTCCAGCTTACTCAATTGAAATAACTTAGTTCTATTATATGGCACAAATTATACCCAAAGTGTTAAGGACATATACCCGCAAGCCAAACTTTCATATTAACTCAACTTGTTATAAAAAAAAAAAAACTCGCATGTAAATATAGTGTATTATTAGACCTATCGTTTCTGGCTTAAATCCTTTTTCTTTTGGACTATAATTATTTTTTTTATTATATAGCATTATTATATTAGAAAGGTCATTATATTCCCCATGTTTGTGGTGCAATAGAAATATTAAAAACATGCTTATTTTTCTTGAAATAGATGCAGTTAGGTCTCTCTTTTATCTAAAATTACGAGTTTTTGAGCTAGCGTAATTTCAAAACTGTATAATTTAATGAAAATCTGATGCACCTCAAACCTAGATATTAAGTTTTAGTTCCATAAGCACAAAATATTCTTTAAATGTTGACATATAAAACAGTCGTTTGTCGATTCGCACAGGAGATACAGATAAGCAGCCGTAGACCCGTAGTCTCCAGCAAACATGTAATCGGTACATTATTACTACTTTTCAAGACGCTTTCAAAGTTAGTGCTATTGACACAAGTTATGCTTTAAATTCTTGTAGCCACATCTTCAGCCGTTACGCATATAAAGCGTGTGGCCGTTGGAGTACCATACCATCAGTAACACACTTTAGTGTATTTATAATCACATGTAAAGCATCGAAGTTTACCCACAGAAAACTAAATAGTGTTCTGTAAATAAATTTAGATTTCTGTTGGGACCTAAATTTTGAGTTGGTACTCTTAATTGCACTAAATAGGCACTATATAAATTGGCGTATGATTAAGCTGAAGAAACCAGTGGATTTTTATAATTTTAATTAAACACGGTGAAGTTATTTTTAAACAATATGTCAATCTTCCTTCAATTGGCATATAACTTATATTATTGAAATAAGTTAGGACATAATAATATGCATAAGAAGTTTATGTAATAAACTTTTGAAAATGTGTTTTTATTTCACAAAACGAGATCAGTGTTGATTAACGTAACTGTTCGCTATGAGAACATGAACAATATATAGCTTATATTATACAGGCCGTCCCACGGCGATGCCACATAGATGGAAAGTACCTTGAATATTGTAGATGGAACATTTTACTGAAAGAAGACATTATTTGAATTTTAAAAACAATTTAAACTGCATTCATAGATATTTAAATAATTACATTGTTAAACCGGGAATCGAACCCGTTACACGAGAAAAAAAGATCACCTGTAGTTTTATCATACCGATCGAAAGATTTCATCATAAGCATAATTTTTTGCTAAATAACTTAGTGTCAAAAATAAAAGGTAGACCTTGAATTTTAACATTTGATGTGAAATTTTGAATTATTTCTTTATAATGTACAAATAAAACTACAGGGTGATTTTTGTCCATCGTAATGCGGCTGGCTGATTAAATAAAGAAATAATTAAAAATTTCACATCAAATGTTAAAATTGATGGTCTTCCTTTTATTTCTGATTTTTATTTAGCAAAAAATCATCCTTACGATGAAATCTTTCGATCGGTATGATAAAACTGCAGGGTGATTTTTTTCTCGTGTAATGGGTTCGATTCCCGGTTCAACCATGTAATTATTACAAACCTATGAATGCAGTTTGAATTGTTTTAAAATTCAAATAATGTCTTCTTTAAGTAAAATGTTCCATCTACAATATTCAAGGTACTTTCCCTCCATGTGGCATCGCCGTGGGACGCCCCGTATAATAAACTACCTATATCATGCATTATTATATTTGTTATTTATGTCGAAGTGTTTATAAATAAAAGAAAAGTTAAAATTTGTAGCAAATATATTTCATAGAAACATAAATGCAGTTACTCTTAAACCAAAATTGGAATAACGACCAGCGCCGCCCACACCTGAAACAAACAAAGGGAATAGTTAAATAAAACTTGCCAAAAATAACTTTTTTAGTTTGGAGATATGAGTCTAGTTTTGCCCAGGGAGTATGATAGTCATATTATGCAAGACATATTTTACAGAAGAATTAATTTTATAGTCAAAACGATGCGCATCCAGCCTCGGCTTTCGCGTATGGACAGATTTCCTTAGTGATAGATAAGCAAGACCATTTATGTCGTTTGATTCGGCAGACACAACTGTCCCTCCCAGTTAAAATCTTAATCACCGTTATTGCAGTGCTTTTGGAGTCGGGAAAGAATAACCAGTTATTCATTGCAATCTCCTAATAAAGCATCCCTGTGGCAGGGTTGGCATGATTAAATAATTTCGATTTAAATCAAATGGTTTATTCAAATTTGTTTTATTTGACTTTTTTAACAAAAATCAACATAAAAATTATTTCTCTTTGGCCAGGAATTTTTATTTATAATAAATAAGTGACACACGCAACACAGCAATAACAATATTAAACAAAAACAGATTAAATTTATGCTTTTAGAACTACGTTAGAAAAAGTATAAATCCGCAATTCCAAGCGAAGTCTACAAAACACTTGCTCTTTTCTCCAAAACCCAAGTGCATGTTCCATTTTAAGCGCAAAAATATAGCTTAACTGTAAAGTGAATATCGCTAAATTAGATTTTTAGACTTAGGATGTTTTTGCCAACCCTGCCGTGTGGTGCTTGTTGAGTGTAGTACGTGCAATTATTGCAGTGCTTTAGAAAGAATAACCAGTTAAATTAATGAAAATTTGTTTCAATACTGCATGCCGCTGCGGATGCTTCATTATTAATATAAAGCATCCCTGTGGGGTGCCAGTCAACAATTGCACCCCCATGTCTTCCTGTTCGGTGTAGTGTAGGTGACCAAAACACAAATAAAATGCGTACAACAGCACATTCTGAAAAAACCGCAATCTTACACTGCTATCAGACATAATGGCAAACCCCTTAGGGAGGGATTTGTTTAACGATGGGCGTTATGACGTTGACTAACACCGCAATAATTGCGTTAACCGAAAAAGCCAGAAAACATATGTTTTCACTAACACAACAAAAGAACATAGGAAGGTAAGGTATATATTGAGCCCGTTGGTACTATAGCTAGCTGCATCTGCCTAACACAAATTTCCTCATTGGTATTGCTGTTACCATTCAGTTATTGAGTAGGGAAAGATGTAAAGTAGCCAGTTATGAACCAAATGAACAGCATTCCTCTAATTGCCGCAGTAATATAACAATGGTGCTCTGCTTGAGAGATGAGTACAGTGGTGCTTCTTCAAATTTCTCCACACAAGAAATTTAGGTGTTGTGACAATTAACTGAATAATATTTTTATGGCTGATAAGCTAGCCCTCATCTGTTAGTAAGTGATAAGTTAAGCAGATAATTGCCAGCATAACTGAATAAAAAAAACGGATTTGAATAAGACCAAATAAGATTTTTTTATACTGTGCAATAGCCACACAGCCAAACATTGGCTTGTCCTTCATCCATGTGACGGTAATTGTTAGTATAGAATTTGAAATAGGACAGCTACCAGATCACCCTTTTTAAATGCTAGGGGCAACTAGAATTTTCTGCTCAAGGGTGAGAGCTACTCAGACAAACAGTCACATACATAAAATGCTACTCAAAAGTGAAGTCTCACACAAGTCAAAGCTCACCTTTCAGTACAAAATGTTTAGTCGAAGAGACCGAAGCCCATGTCTTCATCTTCAGACTCGGATTCCTCCTTCTTGGCTGGTTCTTCTGCAAACGTTAAATAAAAGCTCATTAGAAAAAGTCTGCAGGATAAGAGGTCATATGGCAAAAATTGTTTGTGGAGTCAGTGAAGGTTGTTGACAGCACAGGGGCTCAGTCGAAAGATGGTGTTGTTTGAAATCATCATTCTAGTTATGACAGTAACATATTGCGAAGCAGTGTTGGCTCAGTGGCCGCGCAGCGGGTCCATGGTTCGAATGCCGCCGCGGGCTTGAGCTTCACCGCATGGTGGAAGGTCATTTTGCAAATGCCCTCCTGGCTGCACAGCAGTCCTTGAGAGCCAGTGAAATTACAGTCACAGGAGGCTTAACAACTATGTCTCAACGTGACGGGTGCAGTCCAATTCGTGACTTGTGACAAAATGCATCTGAGCAGAGTTTAGTCTGCTAACATCAGTTGTGCCTCGAGCTTGTTCAGTCACAATAAAAATATATATATAGTTTAGTTTTTACTGTCTTTCTTATCTTACTTTGAATATATAAAGCTCTTATTGATATTCACACATAGAACTAATAAAAAAATAGTACCCAGTGTTCCTTATCATTTTATTACATTCTTATGGCATTCAGATTATGATTTACGTATTTATCAAATGCTTTGTTCTTCACAATGTTAAATAAAAATTCTAAATGCTCCACAGACTTAACATATTTATGACATACCTATGTTAAGTCTGTGGAGCATTTAGAATTTTTTACATCTCGAATCGAGCATCAGTTCCTCACATACCTGGTACTATAACCTTAAGGAATACAAAAAGAAGACGTACCCTTCTTCTCTTCAGCGGCGGCGGCTGCGGGCGCAGCGCCGGCGGCCGCAGCTGGGGCAGCACCTCCGGCCGGCATCGACGACAGCTTCTCGCGACCTGAAGTGCATAAAAATAAAGTTAACAGTGGCATGGAACAAGTGGAATGGTTATGTTGTTGTCAAAAGTTGTCAGTTACAGAGTTAACAGCAATGACTTTCAGACGAAAGATGGTGTTGATTGTTGTATCATCATTCAGACGAGAGATGGGAAAGGTGTATGGGGAAGTATTTTATTTAATTCTTGTTATTTATTCATTTTAGGTGACATGTTTTGAAATGCACAGATATAATATTGATTTTATTAATTTGCAACCAAGCCTGTAAATTCTTTATAGCAAGATAATCTTGGCAAACAATGTAAGCTTATTTTTAAATGGTTACTTGACTTATGGTGTCCTTATAAGAACATCAACAAGAATCTTGCCTGTTCTTCTCGTAGTGGCTCTATAATTTTTTTTGCTGAATGTGGCAGTACAATTTAGAATATTTGAATATTAAAATTTGTAATTGACCTTCATAAGAGCGCGTTTGCATCTAAATTGAATAAATGATATTAGACTTTGAACATTATCTCTTTTAATGGCAGGCCATCTGAAATTTCAAATAAGTGGTCCAACTAAAATAATGTTAAAATGGTTACCACTTTTAAATAATTGTTATAAACAAATATAATCACAAAACCTGTCAGAGAAGTTGAAACAACTAAGATTCAAAATAAATATAGGTATTGTTACTTTATTAGACAATTATAGACAAAGCATATCTCATTTATTTAAAAGAATGGCCAAGTGCAAGTTAAATAGTAATTTTTAAAATTCAGTTCCAGTGGTAGTCTGACACATACTTTCGATGTTTTTTATTTTTTGTTGTAATATATTAGACTGTCATACTGAGTTTGGCACTTGTATTATTTATAGTTTTTATGATTGAGCAAAAACAAAAAAATAAGTTTAAATAAATATATTCCTTATATGTGAACTCCCTTTTATATTAAAATTTTTCTTATTATTTTTATTTGAGGATACTATAGTATTCTCAAAATACATCAGAATTATCAAGAACATACACCCTGGGCAAAAAGTTCAAGATATTGAGGGGACTTAGACAAGGAGATCCCTTATCACTGAAAATGTTCTCAGCTGTTCTAGAAAGTATCTTTCGCAAATTGAACTGGGATGTATTCGGCATAGAACTAAATCACCTAAGGTTTGCAGACAACATAATACTGTTTGAAGAAGATCCGGCACACCTTGAAGATATGCTCATATCACTAAGTGTAAAAAGCATGAAAGTAGGTTTATCCATGAATATGTACAAAACCAAACTTCTGACAAACTCAAAACAAGCACCCATAAAAGTTGACAACCATCCACTAGAATATGTACAAGAGTACATTTACTTAGGCCAAGTTATCTCCCATGAGGAACAAACTACCAAAGAAATTAACAGATGAATAGCCAATGGATGGTACTGGTCATTGAAAGAGATATGAAATCAAAGGAGATAACAGTGCCGGTTTTAGTACTACCAGCGCCCTGGGCGAGATTCTTACTGCGCCCCCAGCGAGATTGAATGAGGCATATAGCCACTCAAATTCATGAAAAAAGCTAAGAAATAGAATTCCACAGAACTCTTTTATTAAGAAACCATACTCTATTTTTCCCCAATTTCATTTTCAATCCACAAGATTGCTAAGTGTCCATACATTTGGATACCTGCAGTTCTTGTAAGTGGCGATCATTAATTAAATTTAAAATAACGAGAGAATAACATTTTGATTAGGTAAAAAAGGTTTCAGATTTATGACTTTATCACACAGCAGAGAACATCTATATCTGATTTAGTCTACAGTTAATTTCAATTGAAGATCACTACAGAGTTTGAGAAAGTCTGGTTTTTCTGGAATCTTTTTTTACATTGTTAAACATTACTAAACTACCTACATTGTTTCCATTGTAAAAAAAAGACCAAGGTTTTGAATAATCATTTACTTAATTAACTGTTCTTTTTTATTGAGTGATATAAAGGCAGACTTCAAAAGACAATTGAAAATTCAACTAAAAATGTATTTTCTGGGGACGTTACTGGCTCTTCGCGGGCAGTTTAAACAGCTTGGTGTTTTTACAGGAGTGCTTGTTGTGGCTCAATTTTTAGATCTTTATTTTTAGAACTCCTTAGTAGTTAAAATGACACTTTATTTCAATATTCTTCCAAGAAAGCGCAGCTTTTTCATCATTTCTTTGCATTTACAGAGATCAGAGATCCATGTCTTCTGATTACAGAGATTTACTGACGACATTAATTTGAAAAGTATGTCTACCAAATAACCAAAGAGACTGTATAGCTGAAATCTATTAGTTATTCAGCTGGTATAGTAGCATCATGAGAGAATTGAATGAACTTCAGTAATTTGAGTTTCAGTAGCCGTAATTAAAGCGTCATGAATGGCACTTATTCCATAACAGAAGTCTTTAACACTGCTTATTTTCGCTTCTTTAAGAGACTCAATGTTGCCGTGTCGTTTAGAGCAAGCCATGTCCTCTAAAACTAACCATAATTTGTAGTCTAAAGGGAGATAGAGGTCTGGGCTAGATGAGGGCCAGTCTCTAGCTAGATCTTATAAAGTCCGAAACGTTGGTTTCAAGCAGGGCTTGGGTAGTTCGTGCCTTATGACCAGGTGAAGAGACCTGCTGGAAAATCCACTGTACATTCTTAAAAATTGTATTGCTGAAAAATTTCACAACACGATCCAAGACTGTCTCCTGATACACTTTAGCTGAGGTTTTCACTCCATTTACACAAAAATCTAGCTTTGTGTTGTGACGCCTTGATAATCACGCACCACCAAACCATCACGGACGTAGTATGACGACCACGTTGTACCTTTCCGACCACTTAAGCAGCTTCTTTAGAACTTTGAGCGTACAATATATAGTTTTCCTTAGTGTAGTGCTCTTCAATAATGAGGATGCGTTGTGACGGAAGGCGTAAGATTTTTTGCTTCCTAATGGGATTGCAACGATCTTTTATGGTCTTCGTCAGAGGAAGTGTTATTGTATTTATTGATAGTACGATATACGAACATACGGCCGACCCCATGCAAGCTTTTGAAGTGCCTGCAATATGACCGACGACGGCTCCATACCCACTTTGTGCAAGGCGATCATTGCAATCCTATTTTTAACCGACTTCCAAAAAAGAGGAGGTTCTCAATTCGTCTATATTTTTTTTATGTTTGTTACCTCTGAACTCGATGAATCCAATTTTGAAAATTATTATTTTGTTTGAAGGGTGATGCTTGTTGTTTGGTCTCATTTTAAATTTCATCAAATTCGGTCAAGCCGTAGTAATAAAAAAATGTGTACTTAGATATCTTAGAATTCGCTTAGCATGCGATGGTGCTTGTAATCATATTTAGAAATATAGCAGCGTAGTGACATCATTACGTGGGTTAGGTAAGTGTTTGAAAAATCACTTCTTTCGATCAGATGAAGTTTAAAATTCAAGAGAAGAATTTAGATGCTTTCTGCAAGCCATTGAAAACATATAAACAGGTTTAGGTTTCGACCAAAAAAAATCGTGGTTTTGTGTATTAATTTCGGAAAAATAATAGCAGGAGACGCTCCTTCAGTAAAACGTTGAAAAAACATGGATAATGTGTTATGTCTGTCGTCGAGGATTCCCGGTAAAATTAACACCTGTGCTCCGACCGACACTGCGTTCCGCCCTAGTGTTGCCACCTGAGTGGTTTTTGTTACTAGACTTAAGGAATTTACGAGTAAGTAGAACTCCGAGCGAGCGAATAAAAAGGGGCGCCGGCGCCCCTTCATACCTGGCGCCCTGGGCGGTCGCCCAACCTCGCCCTACCCTAACGCCGGTACTGGGAGCTAAGCATGTCAACGAAAAGAAAAGCTTTCAATACCTGCCTACTTCCAGTCATTACCTATGGAGCGGTGTCAAAAGGCCTTGGAGAGACGCATGACAGGATTAAAGACACAAGACAGAGGAAGAAGCAGGGAAATAGGAGAAAAAACTGAAGTTGCAGATATTCTCACTCAAATAGACCAACTGAAGTGGAGGTGGACCGGACACATGATTAGAGACATCAAGGGAAAGTGGATTACTACTGTGTCTGACTGGTACCCCAAAGACAGTAAACGAAGCAGAGGGTGTCAACAAGCGAGGTGGGCGGATGATCTGAGGATCACATCTGGACACCACTGGAGACGAGTTGCAAGAGACAGAACTTAATGGAAATCACTAGAGGAGGCACACAGAATTGGGTGATATTCTTTAAGAAATAAGAAAAAACTGTACCACTGTTCAACCAAAGTGTAATTCTGAATAAAGGGCTTATTATTATTATATATGATTTTTATTTATTAGGAAGTACTGCATACTAACACATTGAACATATGAGTATTGAAATCAATGACATCCAATGTAAATCAGAAACCATTATTGTAATAGCCAAGTACTCCAAGTAGGTTGAAAAATATACAGGCACCCAAAAAGCCACTGACCCATTACAGTTAACAACAAACTACATATTGGTTTACTTTAAGGTTTTTTGGTCAAGGCCGTCAAATACTGATATTCTACCACTATCAGACTGCATATAAGTGAGAGGCAGCGATGGTAAAATCATGGTCAGTTTGGGAGAAACACAAAAAAATGCTTACTACTTTAAAACAAACAAAACTACGAACTTAAATAGAAAATGTAACTTAACTTGTCCCTCTAAGATTAAAATTTGCTATTTTATTGTTATATTAAACAAAGAATCAACTTTATTTTTTAATCTATCAAGAAAATTTTAAGGTTAATGTTGTGTTAGATTTTCGCAATTATTACACATAGTAATTAAACAACTTTTTGTCCCTACGTTTCAAACACTTTGCGGTGATTGTGCGTCTAACTGTGACCATGATCACTGTGCTTGAATCATTACTTTTTAATTACTAAATTTTGAGGATACTTGTATCGAAATTAACTTGGCCTTAGAGAAAATGATCAAGAATAACATATAATTTTCTTACTGTTACAAAACGAAATAATAATATATTATGCTAACAATACATTCAAGTACCTATTAAGCACTTTTCAGTGACTTAGGTATACACAGGTTTAATTTTGTCTCACTTGTACTCTTAGTACTGCAAATTGATCCAAAAAATCATTTCTTATAGGGTTTTGATACACAGGTACTTAGGTTTCAATTATCCATTCATTTACATATCTATTTGTATTGCATTATTCCATCACTTGCTCAGTGATTAGTAATTTATTTATGCTGGCTTTCCATGAAATTTTTTGCTGTTTTTCTTCAGAGTTAAATAGCTCAGCGGCAGAAACACATCTAACACTGTTCAATTTTGCCCTGAACATTATAAAATTAAGATAATACCTAATATTTAGTAGATAAAATACCACAAACACACTTTTAATTAGTTAAATTCACTTACCAGCTGCGATCAGCTCCTCTACATCTTTGCCTTTCAGCTCTGAGATGACTTTCTTTAGTTTCTCGCCATCAGCCTCAATACCAACCGAGCTGAGGATCTTCTCAACGTCGGCAGCGGCCGGAGAGGCTTTTCCTCCCAATACGGCAAGCAAATACGCGGCCACGTAACGCATTCTGTAATAAACAACGCAGTATGTGCTTGAAAAGGTAAATAATAGTATCACTGATAGATGAAATGGAGGAATTTCAGTACACAACGCTTACCAACTACATGGAGTGTATCGACGTGCTTTATCCGTTAATATTAGACTAAACGTAACTCTTGTGATATTTGCATGGCATTATTACTTATTCACGAGACGAAACGTGGTTTAGAGGTTAACCGCTAAGCAAAACCAGGTATTGTATCGCATAGGTTTGAGAAGCATTTGGGCGAACTGGACTAAAAGGAATTTCATTTATGCTTAAAAAGTGGTTTACGCTAACATGTTGATACACAAATATCCATTAGGCATTAGCCATAGGAGCCAAGTCGCTCCTTGCCGCGCATCTTTCGTATCCAATTTGATCTTGTACAGAGTATATGTAAAATCACCAAAAACATGCCTCTCAACAACAATTCACCATTTACAATAAGCACACGGGAATATTTATATAAAATAACTTACTTTTAAGTCGTAATGACACGAAACGTGTTAAGCCGAAATGAAAACGATCGTCTTGAACAAAATGTCAAGTTGAAAATGAATGAAATCAGACAGAAATGTCACATCACAATAAGGCCGCGTTCCAAGGGTCAGAGTGTAGTTGTTTGGTTGTTTTAACTTACCCGAAGGTTCCGAACGACTCGGTTGTTTTATAACCTCAGATATCGTTTTGGCGGGGAATTTTGCATAAGTAATTTATAGACTTTTTATGACGTTCGAAAAAAAATAACTACCGTTACCTGCAAAATAGGAAAGAGTGCCTATAATTCCCTCATCAAAAAAGTCAAGGTCATGTCAGTTAAAGATTCAACATTTTGACGACCGCTTTTGATAGTTATGAAATTGCGCTCTACCCGAAGATTGTGAACGACGTTAGAGTGAAACGTTGCACTCCGAGTGCGCTCTAGCCGAGGTTCGGAACGCGCTCCAATTGTGAAATGTCAAATCCATCAAAATGAATGAAATGATCGAACGAACAAGCTTGATAGCTCAGTCAGTGTTGCCGCCAAATGTTCAATTGTCGACAATGCCGCTATTTTTGTGAAATTGCTTGTTTGTAAGGAGTAACCTTCCGATAAGCATGTGCATTTACTTTATATATTAAAATACATTTTTGTCACGTTTATTAAAAAAGCATGTACCCCAAAAAAAACCAATGAATTTTAAAAATACAGCTTTAACGTATTTAGCTTTCGTGTGTTGAGTACTTAACAAGCCATCGTCAAATATTTTGTTCACTTGATACCTTTATCAAGTGAACAAAATATTTGATACCTTTATCAAGTGAACAAAATATTTGACACCTTTATCAAGTGAACAAAATATTTGACGATGATTTGACTACATACTTTTTTCGACGCGCCAGTGACAAACACAAAATGTTGTATTAGATTAAGGAATCTAATACAACATTTTGTGTTTGTCACTGGCGCGTCGCCTGGAATGTGTTTTTCGAAACATTCAACTAAACTCATTAACATTAACAGTGCAATCTAAATTTCTAAATATTATGATTACAAGCACTACCGCGTACTAAGAAAGGCGGTTCCCGCCCGGGGCAAAACATTTTGTGCTCCAATATTATTTGTAAATTTATGATTTTCGCTTAGTACGCGGTAGTGCTTGTAATCATAATATTTAGAAATGTAGAAGGGTAGCGACATCATTCCGAGAGTTAAGTGTTTGAAAAAACATTTCTTTCGATCAGATGAAGTCTAGTAGTCTGGTTGATGGCCGCGCACCGTCCCCTATGACGGTTTAAGAAATACGATTGGAGCACGAAATTTCGGCGACACAGCCAATCCCCCGGTAGCTGGGAGGATAAAGCATCCGGTGCAAAATCGGAAGGTCGCGGGTTCCCGCCCGGGGCAAAACATTTTGTGCTTCAATCATTAGTAAATTTATGAGTGCAATCTAAGCTTCTTTTTCGCAAGTAAAACTACCGATATTTACGCGCATGCTGTTTTTGTAACTCTCTCTGCATCCGCTTCGTACACCTATCTTGAAAAGTAAATGTAGAGTTCTTAATCTATTATATACATACCATAGCAAAATCTTTATATATAAAAATTACATGTTACGTTGTTTGTCGACGTGGAGTCAACTACTGAACCAATTATAAATTTTATTGTGTATTATTAAATATTATTGTATATTTTATCGTGTGCAATTTGATCCAAATTGAAAGATAGGATAGCTTTCATCTCAATTTATAGTCGTAATTACCCGTGCGAAGCCGGGGTGGACCGCTAATTACAATATAAAAAATAAAAATCTCCAAATCCAAAGGCTCGTTTATGAACTAGGCACTACTTTTCTGTATAGGCATCTAATATACCTAGTCCATTAGTACTCGAAAGTGCAATGGCCTAATGTATTGTGGCACAAAGTCACATTAGTGCAAGCCGCAGAAGTAATATAATTTTGATTAATTGCCGTAGAACACGACACTTGCCGATACAATGGCAATACTGGACAGCATTGACAGTGACAGTCTAAAATCTTTTATGTTAAACTGGATTGAGCTTGTTGTCAGAAAAATGCCGAGCGAGATACTCTAACTAAATAAATAAAATAAAATAAATAATAATAATAATACTCTAATAAATAAAATAAAATAAAATAAAACTGACCACGGTGTCTCTGTTCTGACAAAGGTGACAATAAAATACATCAAGGTATACATTCTAGATTATATAGACAGCCCTTGACTGAAAACTTGTAATAACAATTTTTAGTATTGTTTTCTCAACAGTCGTAGCAGCTGTGCGGCGAAGGTTGCGTGTCTGTCGTATTGGCTTACTATTCATACTATTTATAACCTTCAGATTTAATGTCAAATTTTGCACACTCACATACACACACACACACACCCTCACACACAATGACGATAATTGCATACGACTTCTTCTGATTCAGTATTTTTTAATTCAGTATCAGTAAGTATCTAGTTATAGTATCTAGTTACATACAGCCATCTCAAATTTTTTTTTCACATCCTAGTTAGTTACTATTTTATTCATATGGCATGTTTAGCCGCAACCTACAATGTATATTTTTCTACCAAACACCAATTATGCCAATACTTTTGTATTCACTCTATTGGTGGAAGATGAATTGAGGTTCTATCATAGCTTTTTATTCATGGACTACGATATATATTTTTTTAAATATACCAAAAAGGTTTGATCTTCATCGTTGACTTATTTTTTTTACAGATTGCGCCATTTTATAAGTTTTTTGAAGGTGTTCACTAGTTTTATAACACCTCGTTTGTATGGTTCAGTTCGCAAAGTTAGACCTAAATTGTAAAGCCTAAAGCATCATTTTGTACCAGGTAATATTAAAGGCTTGTCTGTCTTCTGTAAAACAAAAAAAAGCAGTCGGTCGGCAGTGAGTTGCAGTATGGGGGCCAAGGTTAGATAGAGAGAAAGAGGAGAGGTTGCATTTTAGTAGGGCGTTTTGCGAATGTCCACGTGCCTAGCTACCACCCTCAAGCCATCCATCAGAGCCAGTAATTCTAGGTAAGCCTGAATAACATCTTCGACATAATCATCACTTACCATCAGGTAAAATAGTGGTCAAAAGCTAGCCCAGCTAGGCGAGGTATTAAAAAAGTAGGTACAAGGAGAGATTGAGTGATTGTGGATACTCTATTATATTATGTTTATTGAAGCGGGGATGACCCAATGTAAACGAATATGGACAGATTTATCAGATCTATGCTTTAAAATTAGAAATCCTCTGCGAGCTTGAGTCGAGCCGAGTTTTGGACGGCTTGCCTGACGTCAACCAATTCCCTCAATGACCTTTCGATAATAGTGTTGTTCCAAGACTTGTTTTGATTAAATGCTGAATGGTATAGAATGCTGCTTATTCAGTGAATTTCTACTCGAATAGTTTGTTACTTTCAAATGTTTATGTTTACCAACATTTTTTTTTAAAAGATGCCATTTTTATGTTTGCTTCTATTTATTTTCGTCTGCTAGTATTTATTTTCGTTTGTTTTCAGTCTTATAAACAGCAAACGCTGAAATCAAAATCAATATTCATATATGTCTTTTTGAAAGACTAGTGAAGGTTATTATTGACAGTCGAAAGCAGATTTACAGATTTTTTTTTGAGTTTTTATCGAATATTTTACCATTACAATCACGAAACCGTGCAATCTCCATTATTTTTTAGTGTGGTTGCATGTATTACATCCTCTTTGGTTGTTGCAATAACTTGGTAGAACTAAGACGTCATGTAGGTACATTGAGACGTCCTTTAGGTATACGAGGCGTATCTGTACAAAATACGCATAAATATTTTACTGTGAACAGGAACAGGGGCCAACTCTTACCTTAAACGAAACCATCTTAGAAGAGGGGCGTTCTTACTAAAAAATAATCATACGTTGAAAGAAACTATCACCGACCCACAATTGCCTCAAGGAATATTGGTTTTGATTGAATCGAACGAATGAAAAAATGTAGGTATCACGGCATTAATGTACAAGCAAGATCCAAGATGTATTGTCTAGCTTGTACAGCGCTATCCTGCTCGCGCTATTCCGAACTACCTACGATGTTATTATTCTGGAACGGTTTTACGATATCTTATTGTATTTACCATGATACAATTAGTCCATTGAAATGTTACATGAGCTTTGCATTTTTTAGAAGACGCAATTTTATTTTTGAGACATGTGTGGGGGGTCAATAGAAGCTTTACCTCAAGTTTGTGGGGTCGCCACTCTTGTCGCCCGGCCATCATCTTGGAAAAAGGGGTGAAAACAATTTTTTCGCGATATCTCGGAAACTATGCGTCTTACAAAAAATTCGTCATGACATAATTTGTAGCAAATTGTTTTGAGCCCACAAACTTAAGGTTAAGCTTCTATTAATCCCTACAAATGTCCCAAAAACATTTCTAGATGCGAGAAATTAGTCACTCTTTTGTATTTTGCAGATAATAGTAGTAATTGCTTTTCAAACACCATAAAACACCTACCTATTTTGCTAGCTCCCCGCTAAAAATCGATATTTGAAACAACCGGGTCATGCCGAACCTTGGAGTAAGTTAAAACAACCAAGCTACACTCTGAGGCTTGGAACGTGGCTATACAGCTGTCTGTGACTTTTTTTTAGTTTCAAATTAGACTCGTACGATTAGTACATTTGCCGTTTGTCAAGTAATATGCTAGATACACAAGAAAAACTTGCATTTGTACTTGAATAAAAATAGTCAAATTCAAGTCCCATTCATCTGGAATATTTGCTTAATAGTGACAGTCGTATTTCAGAGGTGGATGGGATGTCCGTTGCATTCCGGGCTAGAAACCCTCCATATCTTCTTCCCATGGTTGTCGTAAGAGGTGACTAAGGGTAAAAATATCAGAATGAGGGCAGTAGCACCTTTTGAGGAACTGCTATCTTACACTGCAATCCCAAATACGCCTGTCAAGCGAGAAGATTAAGACAAAAAAACAAAAGAAAAAAGAGATACTTATATATTTTGCTGAACTTAGCTGGGGCTACCTATTATACGCAGTGCTTTAGTTCTATCCTCTCACTAACTCGTCACAGTGATTGCCCTGTTTCCCTTTCCGTGCCTCCGGCTTGAAACATTCTAGGTCTACATCTAGATTTTCGATTAGGTCTGTTATAGAATAAATTCATCTGAAGTACGACAATAGAATATTAAATCGATTCTTGTAATTAAATTATTATTTATTAAATTATTCATTAGGAACAGCCGCAAGAGTTTTTTGCATCCATAAGCCATGCCATGAATACCTATCGTACCTAAGTAGGTAGGGTACATATTATATAATTTACTATACATTATAATTTATAACATATACCTACTGGCCAGTTTTCAATACGTTTTATCTAAGAGCAAAATTACATCCTTACTGATCTATGGTTCAAAATACAAGTTTAATTATTAGGGTAAAATTAAATATTTTACAATAGATATATATTTTTTTAAGCTGTTGATTTCCGCAGGATGGAAAGATAATAATAAATGTAAGTAAATAAAATGGTAAATTGTGGCGTGTTATACCGATTCCAGAGACAGATAGTGTTTTAACCTTTCGAACGTTTGTTTTTTGGAACTACAAAACAAGAACAAAGATTTGCGTGGAAATTTTTGGGAGTCGCAATAGATTGATAGTTGTTTTTTTTATTTTTATTTTTGTGACGGAACCAGCTCGAGGCCCCCCTGATGTTAAGCAGACTAACCTCTGCCTATAACAGATATATTTCGTCACTAGTCATAAATTGCACTGCGCCCATCACTTTGAGACGTACCTAGTTGTTAAGTCTCATGTGCCTGTAATTTCACTGGCTCTCAAGGACTGCTGCCGGAACACACCGTTAGGTGCTCGGCGACAGATTTTCTACTTGAGGGTGGTCGTTAGCCAGGCAGGCATTCGCAGAATGCCTTTCCACCATGCGGTGAAGAAGCTCAAGCCCGCGGCGGGATTCGAACCATGTACCTGCTCCGCGGCAGTCCATAGCCAATGCCTCTGAGCTATCACTGCTGTTATTAATAGAAGAAACATTATCTGTGGAGATAATGCTTCTTTTATTAATTATAGCCCTGTTTGTTGAAACAAGACGGCATCTATAGTAGGTACGTAAAAGTTAAGTAACTTTGTATATTATACTGGAAGCCACAGCCCCAGAGTAGAAATCTGTATTTGCAAAAAAAACTTACATAAGTAGGTATATATTTTCATCTAAAATAATAACGGCAAATATATCGGTGTGCATATATATACTAAAAATCGTATCATAAAATTGTTGACCTCAAATAGAGCTGAAGAGCTGGGAGACTACAGGAAGCTAGAGGAATAACCTCTAGCTCTATTTTGTAATCATTGAGGTTGACAGGTTACTGTAATCTATTGTTTATTGGCAAATATATTAATCGGTAAGTAATACTTAAAAGGTAATATGTTAATCGACTATAATTGAAAAAAAAAGTATCTTATATGAGACCAACTTGGGGTAGGTATCTACTTATGATAGCGAGAAAGCATCGCCAAGCACGAATTATCATGTAAAAAATTATACATTAAATGAGAAGCTTTATTTGTAGGAAGACGGCTTAAAAAAAGGGCACGAGATATTTTTATTCATGCCCATATACTTGTCTTTGACTAAAATTTACAAAACACCCCAAGTGGGATGTCATAGTGCAAGACATATCGCCCCTAAGAATCTCCACGTCTAGTCCGTTGCATGGTGGAAGGGCATTTTTGCGACTGCCCGCCTGGCTAGCGACCACCCTCAAGTAGAAAATCTGTCGCCAAGCACCTAACGGTGTGTTCCGGCAGCTGTGCTTGAGAGCCAGTAATTCTAGGTTAAGCCTGTTAACACCTTCGTCAAAGGCTAACCTATAAGCAATAAAAAAAAACCGTCACCCCGGACGGGGCACGGGGTAAAATAAAAGTAAAATGCCCTAACACCATGCAAAACTGTGTCTAAACTTTAAAGCAGTCAGGCAAGCATGACATAGGTAATTTTACGGGAAAGCGCGGTCTCCTAGCGCGGCCGTAAAGGCGAGTAGTCCAGAAATACACTGGCCGGCAAGCGAAGCACAATAAAAACTAAAACTGATACGCAACGACCGCCGTCACACGCGCAACTAATATTAGACGAGACAGGGCCAAAGATTATGCTACAGATAGGTCACTTTTCTAATCTGTCGCCAAGCACCTAACAGTGCGTTTCAACAGCTGTCCTTGAGAGCCAGTAGTTCTAGGTTAGCCTGAACAACATCTTCGACCGCATCATCACTTACCATCAGGTAAGATAGTGGTCAAAGGCTAACATATCAGGCATAAAAAATAACCTTCTCAAGCACTAATTTTAAATAACCTAACAGTAAAACTGCTCTACGTAACGTAAAAAAAAATGTAATCGACTTTAACAATCAAAAGTGTGAAACGATATGTTGAAGTCGGTACCATGCTAGTTCAAAAGTACATATTATCACAATATTGTGCGCATGGTACCGACTTCGACAAGTTATTTAACACTTTCGAGTGTTGAAGTCGATCCATTTTTTGGATAAAAAAAATATTAAGTGACTCTTGCTACTTTCGGGATCGATTGTCATTCATTGTCAAAGAATATAATCATCAAGATAGGAAAATATTTTTCAGTTCTTAGACTGTAACTCAAAAATGGCTCGACCAATTTTGATGAAATTTAAACAGGAGCAAACGACAAACATGAACTTTCAAATAAAAGAAGAATTATCAAAATTGGTTCACCCAGTCAACAGTTCTGAAGTAATAAACATAAAAAAATACAGATGAACTGAGAACCTCCTTTTTTTTAAGTCGGTTAAAAAATAGTCTTGTATTTTCCGTATGTACTATGTGCACATAATTTTGGGGGCTGAGTCACACTCGTCCTTTAGAAGGTCACTTTAATGTCAATATTCCAAAACGGTCCGCCGATGAAACTAGGCTAGGTGGTGGACCTCTCAAGCAAGAGGTCGCCTTGGTGGGCATCATCGTAGTGTCAGATATTCTACCTCCAAGCAGTAGTGTGCAAACAGTGCTGTTTAGGTTAGGGGTTTTGTCACTGTAACAAGTGAATTTACCGGGCAATTGAGACATAAAAACGGATTTTTCTAGGTTTTAAGCAATAGACTAACATAAATTAGCATACAATTAATGCTGGTAGTGTTCGATTATGCAAAAGCATCTTGATAAAAACATGTACATATTGAAAACCATTATTTTTAAAAACAAAAATAACGGTTTTCCAGAGAGTTATAGTCCTCTTTTTTTTTTTATTTGAATGTTCCTGTTTCATCCGACAGTTCCATGACCTCATCCTTTTCATCTTTTACTTTTGTGATACCGATTAGTTCTCCTGAGTCGACTGGTTGCAGCCTTAACAACATCTTCGAATGTATCACCATCGCTTACCATCATCTAGCCAACAGGCCAGTTTACTAGGTAAAACAAAACTACAAATAGATTAAACTACATACTGTTTAAGGTATTAATTAAGAGCTACATACTGTTTAAGGTATTAATTAAAAGCTAAGTAACATTTATAGATAAGCCTGTTAGTATTTTAGGTGCTTCTGATGGAACGAAATTATATCAGAACACGTCTGTATCTCTAATCTATGTCCTCGTATAAACCAACCCCGTTACAGTCGAGTTTATTGGCCAGTCGGCGCATGGGCACACATCAACAGCGCATTTTTAACGTATACCTGTAGCTCTATTCGAACTGAATTTCTGAAAACTGTAAACAAATTCCTTTTTACATACAATGATCAAATAAAAAATGCATAATGACATTAAGATGAAGTGAAATAATAAAACAGAACTTAAATTTACGTGTAGATTAGACTAAATATAATCAGTTAAGACAGTGTTTTTTTTTTCAGTGTTGTTTTAATAATCGACTAAAGTTATTTTTTTACTTTGGTATGGCAAGTGTTTTGTGCTGCCGTTTTTTGTTTGGATTCCAGAATTTCCAAGATAGGTAAGTGAAAAGAAATCCGTTTCAAAACGACTAGTTGAGCCACGAGGGTTTAGGCTCCATGGATGGCAATGTTTATATTATATAACTATAGGCGATATTGCTGTTGTGGACAAATCTGGTGGAACTCCAGATGACTTGAAGTGGACAGCGGCAAATTACATTCTTGTGTTATGTTTTAATATAACAGTTAAACTCTATACTAGGACCTGAAAAGAACTAACCTTGCTTAGTTAAAATATAAAAAAATCTTGTGGTAATTTTATATCAAATTCGTTAGTTGTGCTACAACAATAAAACATTATTGCGACTTTTTTCATAGCCGACCCGTTGAATTTAAACCCATAAAGGAAATAATAGGGTAGCACAATTTTGATGGGCAATAAGGCAATCATTTTAGGGTTCCAAGGGAAAAACGAAGCCCAAATACTCGAACTGATTTTATTTGTTGTGTTCGTAAATGAAATGAGTCTTCTTGTTCGTGTGCTTCATGCTGAATGATCGTATACCTGAAAGACCTCCATGACTCTATGTACATTACGTCTCCATTTCGTTTGGTTTTCCGCTTCTCTGGCTGGCGGTCGTAACAGAGTCCAGTGAGGGCGGTTATTTGGTCCAAGCAATGACTAGGAGTTCTTTGCCGACCACAACCAGCTTCTCCAGATTATCTAGATTATTAAATAGAATGAGTAATAAATCTTTAATTTTTTATATTTTGATTATGTTGACATAAAAACAAGTACGTAATGTATTATAAATTTGTATAAATATTATTTCAGGGGACCTATTTCGGGAGTAGTTAGTAAAAAAAAAATGGCGTAGTAGCATTCATTCATCTCGTCGTCCCATGTTACAATAATATTTTTACTTTCATCTTCATTCATAAACTTATCATATTATATATTATAACTAGGTACTTTAAAAACTTTGTAAATCGACTGTGGCATAAAACTTCTTGCTCTTTAAAACTGCATTAAAACTTCTTTTGACTCGTAGGTAACATCGTAGTAATTTCGCGTCGAGTTGTAAATTCGTATCAACTTCAAACGGTAATCCTTTTTTTTGGGATCATAATAAATTTTACAAAGATGTTTTATAAAAATTCTTTTTCATCATTTTCATTCATAAATTCTACAAAACTGTATAGGTACCTAAGGGTATAAGCATTGCCATGTTGCATAATCCCTGAATTTATTATTATGTACGATATTGTAATGATGTCCTCAGTGATGTTAGTACCAGATGGCTGGCGTTCGGTTGGCTAGGGTTCCGTTACATTGTTAGTTGTATTATCAACGAGCACATTCCATCTAAAGATGTGAAGTATATATTATATAATAGCCAAGTGGAGTACAGGATACGTAACCTTGGTTCTAACTTTTATAATTTTCTCTTTACCCTTATTCACCTACTTACCTAAAATGTACTTGTGGTGAAATAAATCTTAGAAACAATCCTATCACAAACCTTATTTCGTGTCCCATAGTTAAAATATGTTTTGTTTTTATTACTTTATTGTCAACCCACTTACTTAGTGTGCGAGCTCTTTTCCGTATTGTGCGGCCTATTTTGCGTGGAGTTTGGTGACTGTCGTTATTCCAGCCATCCAATACCGGCCAGGAACGCAAGCAGCTCGCTGACGCCGGCGCAGGCCTCTCGGCGGTCTCTGGCGTGCCAAGGTGTTCTGCTCTATGGGACGCCACACTGCTGCTCAATGAGCACATGTGCGGCCGTCTCCTCTGCCTCCATACAGCCTCTGCACAAGGGGCTGTCAGTGAAACCCATAGTAAACAGGTGCTTGTGTAAATGACAGTGTCCAGTGACAATTCGAACTACCCGTCGTAATTTGTCTCTTTTAAGATTGGGGAGCCTTCTAGAGTACCTAAAGTTTGCCCAGTGCTTTTGATGTAAGTTTTTAGTTCTTTGGTGGATCCAAGCTCGGACTTGGCCGAATGGTAGTGGAATCTGGGGTTCTGGTCCTGCGAGTGAAGATCAGAACCTCTCCGCGCGAACTCGTCTGCCGTATCGTTGCCTCTGGATCCACTATGCCCTTTTATCCACTGAAGAGTAACTATGTTATTATCACTACTTACTAGTCGCTGGTGACACTGTATGATCAGACCTATGATAGACCATGTCGTTTCAGGGCTCGTAGAACAACTGTGTTGTCACCCCACAATACAACCCTTCTAACCCAGAGATTTGAAATATATAGATTAGTTATATCCGAACACCACTGCTCTAAAAGCTTACTAGAATTTACCTATATACATACCTACGCACATGTATATGCAGTTTGTAATGACAAGGAAAGAACGTTCAAATATTATGCGTCATATCTGTTGTTAGAAAGAGATACATAAGCAATTCGTTTTACCACCGAACCGCCACGAGACGTTCCGCTCACCATTATGCTGTGATCTCTTTCACTCTCTCACACCAAACGATACATATATCTCGCTCATCCATTTCATTGTGATTAGTTCCTGAGATAAAACAAAATGACGATATTTTCTGTTTCAACAATAAAAAGCAATAATTACGCGTGAAATGAAACAGTTTTCTTATCTCTCACAGTGCGTGTATAATTGGTGCAGAGTCTAAACACACAAGAAAGGCATATTGTCCACAGATTATTCCTAAAAAACACGATTAGCGGCGATGTATTCACCGGACGCTCGGAAGTGCAATACTGGTAGTGACTCAGGTGATTACCCTGAATTCGTCTAGTAAATATGGAGGCCATACAACACATCTACAGGTAAAAAAATCTTAGTTCTAACCCAGGCAGAAATCTGACGTCTTACAGATGTCTTTTCACTACTGTCGTTGTAGGTACACGCTTTTACGCGCTTTTTGATATTGAGTTTGTATAATTCAAATTTTGTTTTATTTTTCATTATAAGCTCCTAGCTGCATTGCCTTCGTATAGACAAAACTATTATTTTGGATGAAAGTATTTATGGAGCCCTGGAAATATCACTTTATTAGGCGATATCCAGATATCCAATGAAGAGGATAAGAAACAGACATATTCTTGTAGTGTTGTATAAAGTTCGTAGTATTTTGTTAATAAAGGCAAACCACTTATTTAAAAAAGAACTGATTATTCATACAATAGTTATCTTGCTTAAAATAAGTAACTCAAACAAACTAGGTATGATACAATTTCTCAAAAGCAAATCCGCAAGAAAATTAAAAACACCGTCGTCGGCCATGAATCACGCCCGGCAATCTCTCGGTCTCAGTAAAAGCACTTTGTAAAAACAAAACGCGGTTAGTTCCATTATTCGCGCCCATTCTTATTATCAGATGCAGTAAACACAGCGTGAGACAGTACCTACTTGATTTAGGAATGTTTATTTATCTATAGCACACAAATGCGCGTACCTATAACGTATTGTAGGCCGGGCGAAGCAGGCGGGTAACGCTCGAAATTCGTGTTGTTATTAATATTGTTTAGATTTTGACAATTTTGACTACTATCTCACCTTTTAGGGTTTACAACTGCTAAATTAGCAGCTCGCTGTCACCGAGTATGAAAATCAAACAAACTACCATTGAAATAAGGGTTATTTCAGCGCGTACCCTGACGTGGCAATTACGTTAATATTTTCGTCCGAAATGCGCGAATATCACACAACATTACATACCTCCTTTTCTATATAATATCATTAATTACATAACACAAGAACTGTATCAGCCGGATATATCCACTGCTGAACACAGCCACTCCATGAAAGGGGGGGTTTTCCATAATCACACGCTTGGCAGGCGTCTTGGTATCACAGTTTGAGACATCAGTTCCTCAGAAGGCGCTGCTGCCTACCTTCCGGAATTTTACCTTTAGTCGTCTCTTACGACAGCCACAGTTAGCTATGGAGGGGTTAAATTCTAGCTCGGCACCCCACGGGGCTACACAAGAACTACACCATTAAAAAAAATATCAAGACAGTCTTTATATTTTTAAATTTCTTATCTTTTAGTGCTTATAGTTAAAATTTTTAAAGTTCTTATCTTTTAGTGTACGTGAATCGATTATTATTTGTTGTTTTCACGATATTGCAGGCCATAAAAAAGACGTCAGAAAAATATGTTAGTAGCACATTATGAAATTCAGTTGAGTTTAAATTAATCACGTTGATTTTTTTTTAATATCAATAGAATAAGTACTTTTTCAGTAAGTTGAAAATACTGATTAGGCAACTCTTCGCCCCTAAAATCAGTTTCGCAGTTGCGCTTCCTAAATCGTATACGATAGTGAGATAGTGGTCAAAGGATAGCCAATAAACTATTAAAAAAACACTTGTTTTGAAAGCCAGTTAAGAACTTTATGAACTGTACTGCTTTCGTGCGAAAAATCCTGGATAGGAACAAAATCTTGGTTTCGCCACAAAATTGTATGTTACACGACTGCCAGTTCCCACGTAGTAGCACGTTGGGAAACGTCGTTGTTACCGTGGATGTTGGCAAGTGGCCATAGTTACAGCGAGTACATATATTAAACAGTCTGTGTTCTTAAGTGAAAAATCATGAAGCAATCAAAGCATGAAGCGCTCGTAGCGAAGTTTGCTTCAGCTAAGTTAAGCAACGTCCGCCGCGGTCAGGGGGCTCACTTCCATCTCTTAATTCAGTCTTATTTTAACCATATATTTACAATTTTAATTCGCACTACCACATATCACTATAGTAAACTTACATTAGAACTTCAACGTGAGAGCGAGCTGCATGCATTGAATCAAGTCATCTGTGCGATAGAGATAGCGCTATACGAACATTATTGTTTCGTGATGGCCACGGTACAAATGTCAATATTAATATTTTAAGCTTAAAATAATGACGTTGGTTTTCTATAATAGTTTTTAAAAGTTGGGTTTTTAAGAGTTGGGCCCCAGGAGTTGGATGGGTGACCGCTAGTAACATTACTCTGAGCGCTTCCGTGCTTCGGAGGGCAGGTTAAGCCGTCGTCGGTCCCGGTAGTTGTCTTACGATTGCAGTCGTAACAGGATGGTGGTAGGACATTTTGCGAATGCCCGCTTGGCTAGCTATAAAAAGATTACAGGTTACCCTATCAGCTATAAAAAAAACAGCTTACAAAATATAGTTTCAAATTATAGTAATAGAGTGCCGTGAATGCACACTGCACACTGAAATTTCAAATTTATAATTAATTTTAGACTATAATAAAATTGTATAGATACTTCTATAGACTACGAATGTAAATAATTTGCTACGCCCCTGGCCGTCCAATTATAATTTACTTAAAACGTGAGCAATTCATTCCTTGATTTTTGGCCGGAAGACGTGTGTCATTTCATTTTTATCATAAATTGATAAATTGAAATCTGGAAGCAAACATTTTATTAACTAAACCTTAAACCTTGATTAACACAACGGGGCAATCCTGACAGCATGCTGGGAACGCTGCCAACTAGTACTGAGCAGGAGCATTTGGACTGCCTGTGAGTCTGCAATGACTTATAGGTTGTCTAAATGCTTTTATTGTAATATCTGTAGTGTTGTATATAGTTCGTAGTATTTTGTTGTTAATAAAGGCACAGGAAATAAACAAAAAAGTTATATGATTATATATTATATTTAAACTATGTTTTTTTTAAGATTTTAAAAGTTTAAAGGCTTTTGTCGGTAGTACCGCTACCTTTCGGGTAATTTAAGAATCCCCATTATCTATCTTCTATCTACAATCGAAACATAATTTCTAACTTTATGTCTTGTTTTCAGGCACTTGAAAGGTTAAATCCTATTTATCTGTTTAGTGCTTAGTATTTGAAAGGTTAAATCCTAATGTTGTCTTAGGTTTTCGCGATTGTTACACATAGTTATTAAACAACTTGAAGCGGTTTAAATCGCGTATATTTGTCATTATTTTTGTCCCGACGCGACGTTTCAAACACTTTGCAGTGATCGTGCACTTTGCAGTCACCCCGTGACCACGATCAATGCAAAGTGTTTGAAACGTCGCCGTCGGGACAAAAATAATGACAAATATACGCGATTTAAACCGTTTCAAGTTGTTTAATTACTATAGGTTAAATCCTACTTAATATTAACTTTTAGTGCTCACAGTCCTTTAGTTTTTCTCAAACTAAATCAAGCTTGATTTCATTTTTTAAGGAATCTGCTGTTATTATAGTCTTCGAATTTAGTTTTTTACACCACCCATTTTAAAATGCTATATTACGTGTCATGCAAACTTAACTTATAGTACTGTATCAGGCAGATTGTCCACTGCTGAACACAGTCTCCCCATCATGGGGGGGTTTGCCATAATCCCCACGCTTGGCAGGCATCTTGGGGATCGTATTGTGAGAGATCAGTCCCTCAGAAAGCGCTGCCGTCCACCTTCTGGTGTGTTAGCCTTAGTCGCCTCTTACGACACCCATGGGAAGAGATGGGGAATGATATTCTAGCCCAGTATCTCACGGGGTTAGAGTTTAGCTGGAGTATAATGTTCTACTGGATTGCATTGTAATCTGCTGCCGCTTGTTAATGATGATATTTAAATAAAACAAATTGACTTAAAACATTTACTATTAGATATGATAGCAAAAATATCTATTCGAAATTCAAGCTGTCATTTGACGCGGATTCAAATCCGCCATCTTAGATTTTTGAAAGCAGTCACGGCTCAGAAGAAAACATGTCAAAGTCAAAATCATTTATTCAATTTAGGCGTCTACGACGCTCTTATGAAGGTCAATTACAAATTTTAATATTGAAATATACTACATTGTACTGCCACGTTCAGCAAACAAAAATTATAGAGCCACTGCGAGAAGAACGGGCAAGAAACTCGGGGCCATTCTTTTAAACGTTTTTTAACAATGTGTTAAGTACATACTATGTAGTAAAATTATTACAATAATTAATTTACATTACGTAGGTGACAGGCGCTAACTTGGCAAAGGCGAACCAGTCCAAGCATTTTTGTCGTTTAAGTAATCACAAACTGTGTAGTAAGATTTCTTTATCAAAATATTCTTCACATGAAACTTGAATTTTCTTTCTGTGAGCATTGTAATATGTTTGGGTAATTTATTATAGAACCGCCCACAATTGCCTAAGAAGGACCTTTTATTTGTCTTTGCTAATCTAAAACCTGGCACCGCTATTTTATCTTTATTCCTAGTGTTATAATCGTGATTGTCACTGTTTGATTTAATTTTGCTGTAGGAACATACATAATGTTTTCAAATATATACAGACTTGGTAAAGTTAAAATATCAATTTCTTTAAAAAGATCTCTCAGGGATTCCCTAGGATCCATTTCATATATGGCTCGAATTGCACGCTTTTGTAAGATAAAGATTGTCTCTATCTCAGCAGCAGCTCCCCACAGCAATACACCATAAGACATAATACTGTGGAAGTACGCGAAATAAACGAGCCTAGCAGTAGCTACGTCTGTTAGCTGTCTTATCTTACGAACTGCATATGCAGCAGAACTAAGTCTTCCGGATAGATCATGTATATGTGGATTCCACTGTAAAGTTGAATCCATTTTAATTCCCAGGAAGACTGTCGCATTGTCAAAGTATGTACCTACTTATCTTTATAGGTTACGAAGGTGCTTTTGTTTGGCTTGCCAGTGCAAATATTCCAGTGAATATTATATTAATGTCATTTTAATTTTATTTCTGACATAATCGTTTGCTGTTCCGCTAGTTCAATGGCCAGAATCGTAATCAACGATATGACACCACCAACAGAAGCGTGGGTGCATATGACGTTTAACATCAAAGCTCGATGATTTTATTTTACTGCGCACATACGTAATAACTACTGAGTTCACGCGGTGGACATTAAAGAGCTGTATTGTATTGTCGGACATTTTTAGTGGACACGAAAGAAATACTTCTTAAGCAGACGGAAATGTTCCTCTTTTTCTCTGAGTTTTTTTAACTCAAGGACAATTTGTGGAGCTTAGTGTTTGTATATTATTTATTTCTGTTTGTCATTGACTTTTATGGTGGTAGGGCATTTTGATAATGCCCGCCTGGCTAGCTACCACTCTCAAGTAGAAAATCTGTCGCCAAGTACCTAAAGTTAGGTAAAAGGCTAGCCTATCAGTTATTAAAAATAACATATACCTCAATAAAACATGTATTTTTGGCATTGTGAAAATGCAGTTGCATATAGGTGGGTTATGTCAGGAACACATTGAATAAGTACCCTTCCACCGACCCAAAACCCCATCGATTCCGTCGACGTTCACTAGCAGAGTGCATTGGGTTCGGGACTGCTCGCTCATTCAATCGTACCCGACGTCACTTCCCGCTTCAGTATGACCAACCTCTGTTGAATTTTGTTTTCCTCTCCCATCTCGTGGGATGCAAAAGAACACGGGGGCATCAACACATTGAGGACCTAACCCTGCTAGTGGGTGTCGGCTGTTCCCACATTTAACGCCTCAGGTCCTCTGAGAGTAGACGAGAGCGAGCCCGATTGGATCGTCTCCATGTTCACGGTCTTCGTCGAAAGAGGAAGGATATCTTTCCCTCCCTTGCTACACCGCTTCCCTCTGCTAAACAATTGTTTCGCCACCGTTTTCCCTCCCACTAGCTCTCATTGTCGCTATCTCACCAAGAACAGCCGGCAAGAAGAAGTCTGACCCCACATCCACGATCAAAGATATTTGCGATCCCGCTTCTCCTGGGCATGCCTCCGGTCCGCGCTGGGCAGTGTCCTGTCTCCCTATTAAGGGGGTATTTGCCATAATCCCCACGCTTGGCAGGCGTCTTGGAGATCGGAGTGTAAGTTGGCAGTTGTTTAGAAGGTGCTGCTGCCCACCTTCCAGTATTTTTCCCGTAGTCGTCTCTTACGACACTCACGGGATGATATGGGGAGGTGCTTTTCTAACCCGGCACCCCACGGGGCGGTATAATAGAATGCTTTATCTTTATTTATATTCCAATATACGCTTATTAAACCCAAGGATACGAAGCATAAGGGTGCTGAAAATTTAAAACATGAAAAGAATTCGAAACATGGGGGATATGTATTTATTATACTAACAACTAATGCTATTCTTAGTTTAATTTTAAACCTTATTGTTAATAACTTGCCACGTATAGATTAGTAGTAGTCGTATTTTATGGTACTGAGAAGTACCATAAAATACGCATAAATACGCACACAATTTTAGCGCAGTATGTCTAAACTACTCGGCCACCGAAACATACTCTTTCGAGCTGAAATTTAGTGCTCCAATTACATTACTCTAAACATAATAGGGGACGGTGCGCGGAATCTGAATTGTGCACTCTAATAATTTGTAAATATGATTTTAGCTTAGTACGCAATAGCTCTTGTAATCATATTTAGAAACATACAATAAAATGTGATGAATAATTTACCGAATAATACGTGTCAATTGTCTGAATCTAAGAAGATGCAAAAATTAAGAGCGCACCGAGCTTTTTAAGCGCGCAGCGTATGAGTGCCAACAGTATCCATCCCCGTCCGACGGCCGAAGAATTACTAAAGCGGATAGGGACAAAGCATCGCGGTTCTGACTAAATTGGGCGGAACGTGCGTGAATTTAAGTATTTCCTTCGTATAATAAAACAAATACCTATTTAAAAAATTTAATACGTGTTTTCTATAACGTATACACGTTAGAGAAAACACGTTGTTTTTTTAATATTCAAATTCTGATGCCTTTCGTTAAGAATTTACGCCGTACTATGGGTTTATTTAGTTTATTAGATATAACTTTGTTTTTTTTTATGGACGAAACTTTAAGTCGGAAATTGTGTTTCTAAAGTGTAAGATTTATAGAATGAATCCTTAAATATAATACATAAGTATTAATTATATAACTCAAAATTAAGAAATAAAGATACAGCAACGGGATCAAACGAACCTCAATCACGTTTCGCTGCCTCGGTGCAGATGCCCGTATCCTAGTCGTCACAAACGCTGCGTTAGCATTTGGTGTCCACCTAAGATTTTGTATTTCAACTCTCTGGTGTCCACGCGGTATTTGCTTGAAAGGAGATTCCCGTGTTACTATGTAACAAGTAGGTACATATTGGCAAAATAAATAAAAGAGTCTAAATACAAAATGTTTACGGCATCTGTTAAAATTGTTCTAATTTATTTAGTTTTTCTCAGCAAAGATTAACATCCAACACGACATGTTTTTGTAAACATCAGTCACTACATCAAGGTTTGAAATAGAGATTTCTCATTCTCGGCTGCGGCAGTCTCTATCCATCACCAATAGGCTATCATAGCTTTAGAAATGCATGTGTGTCAAGATATTATTTATTTATTTTGGCTCTGTTTACAATATCCTAATATACGGTGGAAAAGATTTTTTAAAATATTTTTTAAAGTTCAATAAAATAATTATATTATAACTTTTATATATCATATAAATTTATATTTTTTATAACTCTAACAATTCATATTATTTGGATTACGAATAAAATGAATAGCAGCATAATAAATTCGATTTCTAAACCGAAAAGCGGCGTAAACCTTGACTCGCCATAGGCAAAGAACGAGGCCCCGCGAAGAATTCTGAATAAAATTATAAGTTTTACCTGTATTTAAAGTTAATATTCTAAAAATTTTATGATTCTTTATTAGATGATTAGTTATTATTCTACGAAAAAAAATATATTATTACAACAGAAAATAAAATTCATTTGTCATTTTGACAGCTGTCCGAACTAGAACACGTTCTTAGGTAGGAACGTTGTTTTTTTTAATTATCTTAAAAAAATACACGCGTTTGATTTCTTGTAGTAGCCTTTTTATTCTGTGGTGGTAGTAAGATTACCATAAAAAATCCAAGTCCTTCTACTAAGATGGTTGTTAGTACGCCAGGTGAAGTAAAATACCCGTGTCACTACTGGTAGTACTACGGGAAGTAGACGAAAAAAAGTGGATTGTAGAAGTACTATGAAGCAATATAATATTTTTACGGTAAAATCGCTACTTTGTGGATTCTAAAGTACACACTGTAGAATCCTGAGCGCAGTAAAGGATTCAATGTACATGATCCGAAGAAACATATTTTATCCGTCGAGTCACTCTACTTTTCATCTCTCTTTATAAGAAAATACCAGAAAGTAAATGCTTCTGCCTTAATGTTTTCAGGTGCTAATAACAATATCTTAAGCCCTTCGAGGTTCATATTATCTGTTCATATTGTTTATGTAGGTACCCAAGCCTATACAGCATAGTGACACCTGTTTTCCGAAGGAAAAGGTCTTGAAGCAGTGATTGCTCGGTAGCATTGGCTATGGACTGCCGCGCAGCAGGTTCATGGTTCGAATCCCACCGCGGGCTTGAGCTTCATCGCATGGTGGAAGGGCATTTTGCGAATGCCCGCCTGGCTAGCGACCACACTCAAGTAGAAAATCTCGGTCGCCAAGCACCTAACGGTGTGTTCCGGCAGCAGTCCTTGAGAGCCAGTGAAGTTACAGGCACATGAGACTTAACAACTCTGTCTCAAGGTAACGGGCGCAGTGCAATTCGGGACTTGTGACGAAATGCTTCTGTTATAGGCAGAAGTTAGAGCTTGTACCATCACAATAACATTTAAAAAAGGTAGAGAATATTAGTTTTCCTACTGATATCCTTGTCCAAAAGAGCAATGAACCACGGTAAAATAATCTCGGTAAACGTGAACAGTCTTGGCTAAAATCCAAAATCCATGAGCTTATAACATAAATTTATATTTTCATAAATTAATCACAACTAAGTTTAAAAAGAAATCACGCCGTAATTGGAACACGATACAAATTTAGAATAAGCGATAGCCGAACGGTATAGTTATGAACTGCTGTTCCGTAGGTCCATGGTTCGATCAATTGAGCTTCACCGCATGGTGGAAAGGCATTTTGTTAATGCTCCTTTGGCTAGCTACCACCTTCAAGTAGAAAATCTGGCACCATGCACCTAACAGTGGGTTCCTGCAGCAATCCTTAAGTGCCAAGTATTTATGAAATGACAGACACATGAGAGTTAACAACTGTATGCCTCAGGTGATGGGCGCAGTGCAGTTCGTCACTAAATTTGATGAATTGTATCTGTTATAGGCAGAGGTTACCGCTTAACATCAGGTGGGCGACGTGCGTGGTCGGTCACAATCCCATATAACCAAATTATTCCATCTAGTTATAAGTATTTAACGGGACTTAATCGCGATAAAACATGTATATTTTTATTTAGTCGAGGTAAATAAATAAAAATATACATGTTTTTATCGCGATTAAGTCCCGTTAAATACTTATAACTATGTGTTCAAGTCGCGAAAGTCTTAAAGTTACTATTATTCCATCTATTCTAATGACGATATTATGTTTAGTTCGCAACGCAAGTAAGTGCGAGCATAGTAGGCTTTTCCAAAACCAAGCCTTGTGTAAACGGCAGTAATGAGTTTTGAATTTGGTCTGCGACCTGAAAAATCAAACGAAGTATTGTATGAAAAAAGTTACTGGCCGTTTAGAAAGCGTGTATATTATAATCTTCCCCAGGTATTATCAGAAGTTGACACAAGAAAAACAAAAATGTTGACTAATAAATATAGACTTTCATGCCTGAAATTTTAAAGTGCCCAAGTTTTCAGACAGAATACCCTGGAAGTATACTCAGACCGAATAAAAAGTCAAGACAGAATGTTGTGTAAAGAGCAGTGAGGCCGGCAAAACTACGCCTCGCCGTGTACAAACACCATTACACACACATATGTACAACGAAACTACGCCTTGACTCGTCAGTCGAAATATTGCGGCGTGGTGGCATTGGTGTTGTCGTTATTAAGCCTATAAGGTTTACCCTATTATTGGGTCATAATACAAAATGTATTGCTATTCGTTTTTTTTGCAATAGTTGATCAATGTGTTTTAACCGACTTAAAAAAAAGATAAGGTTCTCAATTGGACTGTATTTTTTTTAAATACAGATATTGCGTCGTAGATGCCTACGACGAAATATCATTATCATAATCGGTTCAGTGGTTTAATTGCAAATTTAAAAGATGGATTTCATTCATTCAGTCCATTTTCAACCGACTTCAAAAAGGACCAGGTTTTCAATTCAGTTGTATTTTTTTATTTCATTTATTTGATTAAATCTTTGTTACTTCATAACTCCGTCATTTTATTTTTTGTTGGAAAGCTGATACCTTTAATTATGACTCATATTCATTTCATTGGTATTGGATTTTTGGTTTCGAAGATATTGAAGTAGATGTTGTTTTTTTTTCGTTATAAAAAAACATATTTCCATTGTTTTTTTTGTTTTAACGTTGTTGTGTATAGAGTTGGATCATAACCATATTATTATTGATATTACAAAGGCAAATTTAAGTTCCCTCTCCCTGTTCACGCTTTACTGGTCACTTACCAATGTTACTATTTAATATTTTTTTCATTTTCCGAATTGATTCGATAAATTAAACAAAATTGGATCGAAATCATTCGGAAAAGTAAGAAGGAACTATCATGACAATATTTTAAAATCGGCGACTTATATTTATTTATACCTATTTCTACCGCCAAGCAGTAATGTTTACATTCCTATGTTCCGGTAAAATTACAGGCACATGAGACTTAACATCTTTATGTCTCAAGGTGATGGGCGCAGTGCAGTTTTCCACTTGTGACGAACTGTATCGGCAGAGGTTACAACTTAACACCAGGTGGGCTTTGTGCTTTTTTCCCCGATTGCATAAAAAACCCGTCACTAATTAGTTACAAGAAATTAATGCATGTAAATTAAATACCCAGTAATGTTATTTCTGAAACACTTTTTCCATTCCCTTCCCTTACTTAACGACACTACTTTTGCCGACGCCTTACATCGGAACCCTATTGTTGTATTAATACTAATTACGTTATTAAATTGGTAACGTTATTTTTATAAGGTAATTTGATTATCATTGCAACACCGACACACGCACACATGTTTGGAAAACCGGCCTCACTTCTCTGTTCACAACATTCTGTCTTGACTTTTTATTCGGTCTGAGGAAGTATAACAACCAAGTTTACCATATATATTTTGAGTCTTGTGTAATAGCGAGCGAGCCTATTACTACTTGAATGGCACAGTTCCTGACTCCAAACTGCTGCTAAAAATATGTTAGAAAAATTCAATTACTATTTGAGTCAGTGATGATCCAGCGAATGAGAACATCATCAATATAGTAGAATCCAATGAATTACGTATTATTAAGAATAACTCAAAACTACTCGTGAGATCTCACTCAAATTGAAGTGTGGGACAATAGGACCCGCACCCGCTTTCAAATTTCAAAAAGTCATCAATATCGGTATCACCAGAATCAGATCAACCTGAAAAAGGCATGAGACACACAAAAATACATAAAAAAACGAGAACTAAAGAAATGAGAACCTCCTCCTTTTGAAATCGGTTAAAAATTAAGAAGTGATACCAAATAATCCAGAAGGGGGAAGGGCAAATTCCAATCGTGGGCGTTCCTATGCAAAGTTCTATAAAATTTAAAATAGGGTGACAGGAAGACGGTGCGATATACAAAGCTAAAACAAACAATTAAACGTAACATAAATTATTCCATATCCTCAATTACCCCCGAGTTTTTTAGTTAAAGCATGATGTAAGGCCGATGTATGGAACACCCTACCAACGTCTCTATTTCCCGATAAGTATAATGTGGAAGTCTTCAAGTACAAAGTTAATAGGTATCTGCTGGGCAAGCATGTGGTGAGACTGCCCGTCAAATGCTTGCTTGTAAAATATAAAATATAAAAAAAAGCATGACATTCAGACAGGTGTAATCAACAATTTATATATATTTTTATGTTGTATAATATTGTGGCAAACAAACCCTAATGAGCCAAAATGTCAGTCAGTGCGACATACCAAAGCGCTTTGGAGACCGACAGAGTCATCAATCAACTTAATGTATTGTTTTGTTAAAGTAGGTGTACTTACTTGGTGCCCTTTCAGAGACCGACCTTCAAGGAGCGACTACAGTTTCATATTTTTAGACAATCTTATGCTGCAAGTCCGTAGGGTGCCGGGTTGGAGTGTCACCACTCATTTCTTCCCGTTGGTATCGTTAGAAGTGACTAGGGGAAAAATACCGGATGGTGGGAACCAGCGCCTTCTGAGGAACTGATATTTATTTATTTATTTCCATACATACGAGTACATCTATCTTTACAGATACACACCCAATACAATAGAGTAGCTACTTATGCATTTTTAATATATATTTTTTTGGTATCTAATTCCTATTACACATAACATGTAATGCGACTTTTGTAAATTCGCTCAGATCACAACAAAATAGGTCCACTTGATCCGCGATAATGTTGAGGTTATATGTTGATACTAGCTTTCCGAGCGCGGCTTCGCCCGCGCGTATGTCGGTTATCGTGCGAAAACATTAACCTCTTTTTGCGCAGTGGGATAAAAACTATCCTATGTTTTTTCCCGGGTCTCAAACTATCTCCATACCAAATTTCATTCAAATCGGTCCAGTAGTTTTGGCGTGAAAGCGTAACAGACAGACAGACAGACAGACAGACAGAGTTACTTTCGCATTTATAATATTATAGTACTGATAGTACTGATAGTACTGATTGTTGTTGTGTTGATATCTGATGCGTTCCCCAAGACGCCTGCCAAGCGTGGGGTTTATGGCAAACTTATGAGGGAGGCTGTGTTCAGCGGTGAACAATCTGGCTGATACAGTAAAAAAATATAAACAAGCTTACTTATAAAACTTTATAATAAAAGTTTATACTATTATTCAATCTTTGTACAAGATAACTTTAAAATCAGTTAGATATTAAACTTATAATACTTTATTATACAAATTTGTTTAAAGATAGTTTAGGATGCAATTATACACCTTGAATTCAAGGTATACGGTCAAATTTTCTATGTAGATTTTTTTTATCAACGGGAAGTATACTGCACAGACTTGAATTAAGGGATGGAAGAACGCTACGCTACATTGGAATTCGAAAGAGACGACCGTCGCGCGTCGAGTATAACAGGCATCTCGAGTATAGTGCTGTGATCCATCACGTGGTGCTTCACCACTCAGCTTGGCCCAAAGTTACTTAATCCATGAGCGCAGCGACTTGCGATCCCAGTGCTATTCATTCTATGGGACTCAGGAAAGTACAATGGATGTTTGTAAAGAGATTGTCAGCCATGTAGTGGCTAATTGGCAAGAATTTTCGATATTGTCTTATGATGCTAAGTGTAACGGAGACAATTTCACCACTGCGGCTGAGTACTCTATCAATACGTTACAACAATCGACATGGAGCACTACATGTGAACTGGTAGCCGCAGGGCAGGTTTAAGTATATCAGAATGAAAAACTGTCTGAATCGACCTATAAAAATTAAGGTTTAGGGGGCCAATTTAAAAAAAATCAAAAGTAACCTATTTTTATCTGACACTTTTTACAAGGCTACCAAAAAAAGGAGGGTTAAGTTAGTTTTATCCGGTAACGGTTCCTGAGGGATAGTCCACGCGTAACGGTAAAAGCTAGTAGTAATAATTATATACATTATATACAAGATTATTTATTTTATGACTATTATTGCATGTCTTTACGTGGAATTGTTACATATACCAATAAATTGATATATTATTTATGGCAAGACCACACTTCCGCCATATTGGATAAGTTATACCATTATCTAGAACAAACAATAAACTTAAAAGACGACAAACTTTCATGAGTTGGATTCAATAAAGGTACACTCACAATATCGATTCGAAATTGATTAAATGAAATACTTCATAATGTTACGGACTACGGTTATGTGGTTAATTTATATGCTGTAGAAGTTGGAGCAAGGGGTATACCAGCGAAATCCCTATATAACCTACTTAAAGACCTTGGCCTGCCTAGAACAACCGTAACTTCCATCCTAGAACGTGCATCTAAGGCGGCATTAGTAGGATCTTACCAAATTTGGTTAGGTAGAGGAGGAGGCTCAAGCGGGAAGCATTGATATATCATAAAGAGGCCACTTAACCCTGCCCCAGGCCCCTCTAGCCTCTTCCTCTGCAACGCTATGGACCCGGCACCCGCACGGTGAATCCATGGAATGTTAAGTAATTCGTCTCATAATTCGCAAACACTTGCAACGAAAGCGTGAAATATCATTTCGTTGTAAATTAATGTCTTGTTTCGAAGATTTAAATATTCAAAAATTAGATATTGTATTGTAACAAATTATCGATGAGCTAAAATGTCAACCAAGGCTTAAATTGGTTTACCTACCTATTACCCGTGAGCCTGATAGAGTCATAAATCAACCGTTCGTCGCTTGTCGCGTCTTGAAGGAAGGGGCCTATAAGTAATGTTGTTTTGTTGTAGATTATATTTTGATACAAAAAGGAGGAAGATTTTCGAGTCAACGCGCATTTTTCCCAACAACTCATTTTTTTTTGGATTCTACTATATAGACAAACATACCATCAATATTTATATATTTGTGATTCTTTGGTTTTTCGATAGTGTTGCTTGGATTTTGATTTCTGCTACTTCTTTGATAGCTTCTTAGTTCTTACTTAATTAATCACGTTCTTAAACCTAAGAAGAACTATTGCATGTAATTCAATGCTGATAAGTTTTTTTTTATGCCTGATAGGTTAGCCTTTGACCACTATCTCACCTGAAGGTAAATGATAATGTAGTCGAGGATGTAATGTTGTTCAGACTTACCTAGAATTACTGGCTCTCAAGGACAGCTGCCGGAACACACCGTTGGGTGCTTGGCGACAGATTTTCTACTTGAGGCTGGTACAACCGGGACCGATGGCTTAACGTGCCCTCCGAAGCACGGAAGCGCTCAGTAGTAATGTCACTAGCGGTCACCCATCCAAATCATGACCGAGGCAGAAGTTGCTTAGCTTTGCTGATCGGTTCAGAATGGCTAAGCACAGTTCGCTACGAGCGCTTCAAAAGTTCCGAGTTAGTAAGTTTCGATTTGTGTAACGCTAAGAAGCTTTTTTACAAGTGCCTAACTCAACAGTCTAAATACATACTCTCTCTCCCTCGAGAGAAGATGACACGGAATGTAAATAAACTATAAACTATAGCGAGTAGCATATCAGCAAAATCTCTCTGTACCGTATAAAGCTCGTATAAAGTGGAAGTCCACAAACTTCAGTCCGACCGAGCAAAATGCAAACGAACTCGTGTACAAACTTTGCTGTCCTGAGTGTGTCGTCATCATCACCCCATGATTTAGCTTTAATATTCCCCTTGCATAATAATCGCTTACCATCATCATAAAGTCAAGCCATCTGTTCTCGGTAGTAGGTAATGAAGATGCCAAAGTTTGGCTTCGACATACCCATAAACTGGCTATAAACTTCATTGTCTGCTCTCGATTCCGGCGTAAATTCGGCGTAAATCATCTTTAGCGCTGTCAAAACATATAATAACAAGAGCTCTTTCGAAAATTTTACGTTGTCGTGTCATCAGTCGCAACTTACGTAATGATGTCGTGTAAAGTGGGAATACAAGCTTTTTGAATGATGTCTTATAATATTTTATTAAATATTCAGGAAAATTATCATAAACATGTTCAATAAATATAAAAATACACATTCTAGCTCATTTTTGTAGTAAATAAATTATTTAAAGCAGTAAATTTTTGAGGCAGTGATAATTTAGCGGTAAAAATTATGAATTATAGCACAAGGGCAAAATCTGATATACATTGACCTGCATATGATAATTACTCGAACGCATACAAAAAAACAACACGTCTAGATTGATTTTGCGCAAATTGCAAATTTTTAACTTAAAAGTAGTTAAGATACTACTTTTAAATTTAGCTTAAATGCGAAAAAATGGTCGCTTGGCTTGCTGCCCGATCAAGTTAAGTCATCGTAAAAGTCGTTGTAAGTCAAGTAATGTGTGGTTCAAATATTTCAAGCAGAAGTCAAGTCCAATTTTATATTTTAATAAGATGGTATAACTATACATTACAAACGCTTCATAATGATATATGGCAATATGCACCTACTGAGAGTAACACATCTTGCTGTTGTTCATTGTACTATACCTACAATCATTCACGTGCACAAAAAAAGAAACGACTAATTACAGTGATTTGAAATATTTAGATTAGTTATATCCGAACACCACTGCTCTAAAAGCTTACTAGAATTTACCTATATACATACCTGCGCACATGTATATGCAGTTTGTAATGACAAGGAAAGAACGTTCAAATATTATGCGTCATATCTGTTGTTAGAAAGAGATAAATAAGCAATTAGTGTTACCACCGAACCGCCACGAGACGTTCCGATCACCATTATGCTGCGATCTCTTTCACTCTCTCACACCAAACGATACACATATCTCGCTCATCCATTTCATTGAGATTAGTTCCTAAGATTAAACAAAATGACGATATTTTCTATTTCATCAATAAAAGCAATAATTACGCGTGAAATGAAACAGTTTTCTTATCTCTCACAGTGCCTGTATAATTGGTGCAGAGTCTAAAGACACAAGAAAGGCATATTGTCCACAGATTATTCCTAAAAAACACGATTAGCGGCGATGTATTCACCGGACGCTTGGAAGTGCAAGACTGGTAGTGACTCAGGTGATTACCCTGAATTCGTCTAGTAAATATGGAGACCATACAACACATCTACAGGTAAAAAAATCTTAGACTAATTATAGATCAACGCGCTAAGAAACAAACAGTAGAATAGTTTTAAAAAATTACATTTAAGATTTTTTACGCCGAAACTCGACGACAATCTTATTAATAATGCAGACTAAATTAATGTCATTAGGAAGTATATTTTCATCCACAGAGAATTAGTCAATGTGACAATTTTAAAACGGAAATCTGAAGATTTCACTAAGAACATTAATAAGGGAAGACTTTAATGAAATATTTTATTTGATTTGTTCCCGGAATTCTCTTGGCTTTTATATACAATTATAATATCTTAGAATATTACCTACATCATCAGTTTGAATTAGAATCTAATGTTAAATGATAAAACAGTATATGAACACAAAGACAAGGCAGATAATAGTCATTTGAAGAACTATTATATACTAATTTCAGTAAATAATACGGGATACCTCACGTTAATCTGTCAGATAGCTCCGACTGTAGTGTCAACCGCGCGGTGGTCTTTTTCAAGGAGAGCTCGGGACGCCCGCGTTGTCGCCTCGATTAAATGTGAATGTGGTTGAAACTATAGTCGGAGCTATCTGACTGATTCACGTGAGTTATCCCGTATTATTTACTAAAATGAGTGAAAAACCACGTTAGTTTTTATAATATTATGTACTCATTATGTTGTCTTAGGTTTTCGCGACTGTTACACATAATAACTAAACAACTAAACGGTTTGAATCGCGTATATTTATCATTATTTTGTCCCGACGTTTCAAACACTTTGCAATGATCGTGGTCACGGGGTGACTAATTGGTTTTATTTGTCACATGAGTTATTAAGAAATTATTTGGTCTACCGTCAGAATTTTTTATATTAATCATAACGTTCCCTGTTCAAGCCGTATTCGCTGACAGTGTCCAGAGGTCTTGCAGATTTGAGTCGTCCATGGGATTTAATTAATTTGATAACAGGATCCCAAGCAGGTGGTACTTGCCAACCATCATCTGTATTGAAATTTGGGTACTTTTTGATTTCAATAGCCTCGCGTAACATTCTTGGCATAAACCGGGTCACTCTGGCGAGGATTTGTGGCTTGTTCTAATGTAGTGGTTGAGTTTGTCCTGGGCATGTTCACAAAACGCACACTTGGTCGAGCGTCTGTTCTTCATGTCAGCAATGCGTTCTTTACACGGATACCAACGCTCCTCTTTGTTTGCCCAATTGCAGCCCACATTCACAATCAAGTTGGTAACAAAAATAATGATAAATATATGCGATTCAAATCGTTTTTTTTATGGTTGATAGGTTAGCCTTTGACCTCTCTCTCACCTGATGGTAAGTGATGATGTGGTCGAAGATGTTGTTCAGGCTAACCTAGAATTACTAAAGTTGTTTAATTATTATATACTCATTACTTTATTTTCGTATTCAGTAACGTGTTTAGGAAGATAGAAAGAGAGTTAACACATGTAGGTAAGCAAGTGAACGTAGAAAATTAAGACACTAAGGCCCCGTTTCAGAATGTCCTAATAAAGTTTCAGGTTGCTATGCAACACATAAAATAACCGAATCATAAAAATGACAGTTAATATGCAGCGCGTTTCAAGCTTTAACCGATGGATAGGCTAAACCGATGACTGTGAAACGCAAAGATAGTGTTTTATTTATTAATTATAATCTGGGTAGTAAAACCGGAACTTACTCGAACATTCTGAAACAGGCCCTAATAATAATAAATATTTATTGCTTACGAATAGCTAAACCTAATTACACTTTTACTGATACATGGTTTAGGCCCTAAAACGTTTCAAATTTACATGACAGACCGAAAACTTCTAAAAAACATGTCTGTTCACAGATGAGAGTTTATGCCATCATTAATGTATGTTAGTGAAAATTTGGTTCGGCAGAAGAAGGATCAAAGTGAAATAAACACAATTGGGAACAGAGCTTTGTGAAATATATGTCTTGTTACTTCGAAAGTCCTACAGAGGATAAGGAAGAAATATGAAGTGTTTAAAAATATGGTAAATATTTTCGTGAAAGTTATGTTAAAATGAAACCAGCAGAGCATGTTTTATTGAAAAAATTAAAATATTCAATTTATCTTAAGATGCCTATGACTTAATAAATGATGAAGGAAAGGGTGTTGACAAATCAATATACCTACAAGGTAAGTGTAAATGAAACAGATGTGAGAGGAAGACCCTAGCAATCGTATTCTCACCACATTCTGAAAAAGGTCAGTTCTTGAGTACCTAGACTGATGTGTATGATGTCCATGAAAAATCGTGATATTTGGCTACCTTTTCAAGACACAGGCATGATGTACCTTGTCCGGTATACAATAGTACAAATTCAGAAAAGCACGCTTGTACGGATGAACACGTACAATATCTTACTACAAGTACTTAGTACATATTCAATGTCTTTGCACAATACTACGTACAAATATTCTTTTTGAAATTTCATTCACTAGTAAATGGTATAGTAAGGTAACTGATCGTTACTTTTTTAAACTTGACAGGCTAGCTTTTGCCCACTACACACCTGATGGTAAGTGATGTGGTCGAAGATGTTGTTCAGGCTAACATAGAATTACTGGCTCTCAAAGACAGCTGCCGGAACACACAATTAGGTGCTTGGCGATAGATTTTCTAATTGAGGGTGGTAGCTAGCTAGCCAGGCGAGTAAATATGCTATAACATGCTATAACGAATGCCTTCCTATAACAACAACCGGAACTGACGGCTTAACGTGCCCACGAACACAGATTACGGGGGTAATCTGTGCCTCCGAAGCAAAGAATCGCGAAGTAGTGATGACGCAAGCGGTCACCCATCCAAGTCATAACCGCGGCGGACGTTGCTTGACTTAGTTGATCGGTTAAGAACGGCTAAGCAAACTTTGCTACGAACGCTTCAATGGTTTTAATAGATCGCAAACTATATTTGCCCAGTGTTGAAATTAATAAATATTCTAGTAATTCTATATAAATACCTAGCATAGATCTCCTCTAGATAAATCCCGGATTGCATTGATATAAAATTAATGTTTCGTAGACTAAGATAAAAGCGCGTTTCCATTAGCTCGACATTTGTTTTATGGAATTTGGTTTCTTCGCATTATAGAAATCATTAAAAAGAGTGCAAAAAAAATTATACGAACGATATTGTGATAATAGGTTCATTTGAATTATCATGGTACCCAAGGTCGTTTCAATTTTTTGGTAAAAAAATAATTCACTTTTTTTAGTGGCCCTTGCTACTTACGGGATCGATTGTCATTCATTGTCAACGATTATATTATATGGATTGCTAATCATCAAGATAATTTTCAGTTATTTTTCAGTTATTGGAGTGTAACTCAAAAACGGCTGGACCGACTTAGATAAAATTTAAAATGGGACCAAACAAAAAAAAATATGTTGTATTCCGATCTGATACCAAAGACTTATCTCGGACTATATTTATAATTTTACGGTTTTTTTTTATATCAGTCACGAATTAAACATTTTGATATGTAAAATACTTCAATAGAGCTTTCAAGTGTGTGAAAACTTAAGTCCGTCCGATTTCACAATTTCTTGTTAACACTTTTTGAAAGTTGCATAAAATATCACGACACAGTAGTGGTCTATTTTGTAAAAAAATAAATCACAAGCATAACGGCAAACATTTGAGTCGTGTATTGGATATAATGAAGGACTGATAATGTAGTGACAGGACACCAATTTTATTTTATATGTTATTAATGGTCAGGCGAGACGCTTAACATCACGAAAGTGACTTGTTCAACTCATCGCTTAAAGTTGCAGTGACACATTCCACATTCAGCTTAACACTACACTGTGCTTATCACTAAGATAGGTTAGATTGTCTCATTCGCCCAGTAATTTCACTAGTAACATTGCCCTTCAGGCTGTAATACAATTTGTGTTTCCGTGTTATTGCTTCTAGGCAGATTATCTGACTAGGTACCTACCGAGATAGACTCTTGCTATAGAGACCTACCACCTGGTAAAACATGTTGAGCTGACCCTTGGACAGCTTGGAATAAGATCAAGCAGAAGAATATAATTATTACAAAATTATAAATATTACAAAATTACAAATTTACGAGAAGAAATATTTTAGCCGGGTATGCTCTAACCCAATTGAGATAACATAAGTTTATAAGTACGAGTAGGTTTCTTTTTAAATTAGAGAGAATTGTGATTAAGTGCTGTATCCATGATTCGATAGTGTAAACGCGGCTTTATTAGAATCTATTCAAACATTCTCCAGAGCTCGTGAGGGTTACGCAAATATTATTTCTAACCACTTAGTATTTATACAAGTGTTTCAGAATTTAAATAGGATTAGTTTTATCTTTTGTTTATTTGTTTTGATCATGTCCCAAATGTACAATATGGCCATTCGGTCAGCTTCGTATATTTTTACAGTAAATTTCATATAAATTGTACTTTTATATCCTACAAATTGAAATAGAATACAATATAAATAGAAAAGTTTGTAAATGTTCGATTTGTACCACCCACCACACAAACAGCTGAATGAAGGAAATTTTTGAAGCGCTCCGTAGCGAAGTTTTCTTGGCCGTTCTTAACCAATCAGCTAAGTTAAGCAACGTCCGCCGCGGTCATGACTTGGATGGGTGACCACTAGTGGCATTACTACTGAACGCTTCCATGCTTCGGAGGGCATGTTAAGCCGTCGGTTCCGGTTGTTGTCTCAGGATGGCTGTCGTTATAGCTTGGTGGTAAAGCATTTTGCGTATACCCACCTGGCTAGCTATCACCGTCAAGTAGAATATCGCCAAGCACCGAACGGTGTTTTTTTTTTTTTTTTTTTTTTATGTTATTATGACGGAACAAGCTCGAGGCCCACTTGATGTTAAGCGGTTACTGCCTATAACAGATGCAGTTCATCGTTCAAGTGACGAATTGCGCTGCGTCCGTCACCTTGAGACATAGTTGTTAAGTTTCATGTGCCTGTAATTTCACTGGCTCTCAAGGACTGCTGCCGGAACACACCGTTAGGTGCTTGGCGACAGATTTTCAACTTGAGGGTGGTCGCTAGCCAGGCGGGCATTCGCAAAAAGCCCTTCCACCATGCGGTGAAGCTCAAGCCCGCGGCGGGATTCGAACCATGGACCTGCTACGCGGCAGTCCATAGCCAATGCCACTGAGCCATCACTGCTTCAAAAGGTGTTCCAGCAACTGTCCTTAAAAGCCTCTGCGACCACATTTACACTTAATATCAGGTAAGATAGTCGTCAAAGGATAGTCAAATACCAAGAAGACAAATATACTTCCTGTCCTAAGGGGCTGACTATAATCTATCTATTGTTTCTTAGACAACCTATATTCATGTTATCTTTCAGTTTATCATAGGTAAAAGCGTGTAATGTTTTTTTGTGGTAGAGGAGTTATTCGTTTGTTGTTCGCTGTTTTTGATGTAAAGTTCTCAAGATTTGAAAACAAGAACACAATATTAAAAATGCCCTCGTCCTGGGCCAGTCTATTTTTTACTATTAATTTTTTGGGATAACTACAATCATACCTACTTACTCTGAGAATTTTAAAATACATCTTACGGCTCAAAACAAGTCCTTTAGTTTAGCGGACGAACCACTTAAATTATGTGCTACGGTCATGACGTATTCTACATTCTAGTTCTATGTATAGGTAGGTATCAATACAGTTTGCACACACATACAAACGATACAAGGCATCCTACTTTATAGGTACGTATCATCGAAACACTGGAAATAACAATCATCTCATTTCGAAACAGAATAAAGGTGGTGCGGATTCAATGATACATTCACTCAATATTACAGAATATAAACAAACACAAACCATCAGAGATATTTCCGCGTGTCTATCTTCGTGGATCATCAAGCACTGCCCGAGTGGGTATATATAGACAGAATATTTTGTAGATTTACGAGGAATAGGATGGCGAGTGTATCTTGTGGACGGCTTCTAGAATATACTATTATACTACACCTGCTCGGAAAGTACCTTGATACTTTATCAAATTTACGGTAGAAAGTACGTCATTGCATATCGAACAAATATGCGGGGAGAAAACGCATCTGAGCGGGAGAGAAAAGTGTATGAAAATCCATTTCTTACGTGGTTTTTCTTTTTTAATTTTGGGTAAGACTATGCGCTGGTAACCTAAATATCCAGCCAAAAAGTTTTTACAGTGAGTTTTTATCTCCAAGTTCGCAAAATGACACTGGCCACAAGCTGTGTGTTGGATGGTGTCAAACAATTTGAAAAAAGAACATATGAAAATTGCAGACGCCATTGGCGCCATTTTCAATTTTTGTGTTGTTTGAGGATTCTTTTTTCGTAGAAAAGTAAAATAAAAGGTAGGTGTAGTATAAAGCACTATGTATCACTCGAGAGAAAGTGCGATTCCCGATCTCGGGTGACACCCTCGAAACGACACCCTCGACACGTAATCGGTCACTTTCTCCTCTCGGTGAACAATGTACTATTAATTGCCTAAATTTATTCTTCACATAAAATCAATTTTTTTTTATATATAGACTTAAATGCTTATTACTCGATAAACTCCACTATTGTGTAGATGACTTTTCATCAAAGAAATTTTATGGAAAAAAAATCGTCATCGTCATGCATTATAGTTGTTTTTCATGTAAGATACTTTTCTGGTTGGTTTGTATGTGTGTGGATGTTGTGGAATTGAGAGGGGGTGTTTGTGGGAGGGTGTGACGGGTGTTATGTGATTGTGGCAAGTTTTTACCGTTCTAAGGTTATCGATTATACGTCACCATATTCCTTTTGGTTGAACTACAACGAAAGTATTTTTTTCTAAGCTTATTCGTCACTGTATCCGTCGGATTGTCCGCTGCTGAAAACAGCCTCCCCCATAAAGAGGGGGTTTGCACATATATTATGTTGCATAATCTCCACTCTTGGCTGGCGTCTTGGGGATTTCAGTGTAAGATATCATTTCCTCAGAAGGCGCTACTGCGCCTACTGCCCACCTTCCGGTATTTTACCCTTAATGGTGACTAAGGTGACTTGTTTGGACTGCCTGTATGTTATGACTTATAGGTGAATGGAAAATGCTTTTGTTGTAGTAGCTGTAGTGTTTTATAAAGTTCATAGTACTTTTATTTAATAAAGGCATACCGCCGGTAGAAAAAAATAAGTTGACCGCACCTACGAGACGAGATGGGAGTGACATTCTAGCACGGCAACCCAAGTGCTTCATTCCCTTAGCAGGTATTATTTAAAATCAACAGAATAGTTTTTCTTATAACCTACTGTAGGATGGACCTATTCAGTTGTCTTAAAAAAACAACTTAGGACACACACACAAATTAATTTTATTTGAATATAAAATTATTTATTTTACTCTATGACTTACAAGTTCCAGCATCTCACTATTTTTTTCAGAGGTTTCACCTGAAGGGTATACTACTGAGTCTGATGACCTGGAGTAATCACAATAATTCTGAGTACTAAATTTTGGAAGCCACCGTTTTTATAGAGACATGTACTGCTGACAACGCATAAATAAGTTTATGAGGTATTCGAGCGTCGGTCAGCAATATATTAGGTGTAACAGTACGCTTTCCAATGTTCCGATTTGCTTAAAAACATCTGCAATTTCTGAAAACCGTCAACAACTGGAACACTAAAGCAGTCACGTCGTATTTTGTAGCTCAATAAAACAGGTAGCTAAATCTATTCGCGGCTACAGGTGAGGTGAGACGTACAATCAGTCCACATGATGCAGACCAAAGTAGGTGGTGATTAAATAATAGTGGAACGAGAGCATTATGTCATTGTTTTCATCAGATGTGTGGTATATTTCAATCTGTGAGCAAGTGGTTTTCTTTTGATCTGACAAGATATTTTATCAACTGTTGGATTTTATTATCCTTCAGTACGTATAGGTTGGCATTGGCTGGCTTTGTAGTATACTTTACGTTGATTTTTTGTATACTGTTTCCTCAAAGTATCTTCACCTTGCCTCATGAGAAGCGAGTATAGGATCAAGAAGTGATGAGCTATAATGTAGCCGTAAGCTATGCTTTTTCACGCTTGAAAGTTCCAAGTTCTAAGTTCAGAGTGTTCCCCAATAATTACACGACAGAGATAAGAAATGACACCAGTTTGGCATTTCTTACTTTGATAAGAGATTCGGAACGGCATAAGGATTATATGCCAAGTCAGAAAGTTTGGGATCGAAAATAAGTTTAAAGAGCTCTCCCGAACATTCACCATGGAATTATTGGTAGAAAACGCTTAGAGAAGCTATAGTTTTACGCAATTTGTGGGGGCACTAGGTGTTGAAAACTTCCGTGTCTACAATTATACGGACAGCAAAAAGTTGCAACGTTTCGAGTGCTTGCATAAAGCACTTGGCGGAGCTATCCCAGAGGTGACGCAACTATCTTCAAAATAAGAGCGCACCTAAACCAGCGTTTGATGAAGACTATAATAAGGCTTAAGAATATAAGCATTGTTCCATATTGCTTCGTGAGATATTTTGAGAGGTGACTAAGGGAAATAACGCGGGTATTGAGTAGCATGCCATCACTCAGGAATAGGTTGCTTTCAGAACTACTTGCCAATCGTAAAGAATATGAATTGCTGCTACACACTAATTCAATTATGAGTGTGTAGCAGCCACTGGGATGCTATTATAACCACTTATTAATGAGTGGAGTGGAGTGGAGTGGAGTGGAGTGGAGTGGAGTGGAGTGGAGTGGAGTGGAGTGGAGTGGAGTGGAGTGGGGTGGAGTGGAGTGGAGTGGGGTGGAGTGGAGTGGAGTGGAGTACCTTTACAGGCGTGCAAATGTTTGAATGTTAAAAAACAAAATCATAGAATTAATTATTTTTATACAATCAATTATTATTTATTGCATGCAAGTCAATAAACAGGTAAATCATTATAAATTTAATATCAAATCTATAATCAACCGTATCTCTTATAATTCATATATGCGTCAACACTGTAAAAACATCGTTCGAAAAGCCACTCCTTTAATTTGTTCTTAAATTGTTTTAACTGTAGTGTTCGTGGTAAGTTATTGTAATTTCTTTGGCCATACAATAACAGTTCTTACTAATAATTATATAAACTACATCTGTGTACTAAAAGTCAGTTTTTGTATCTAGTAATCACGTCTGAATGTTTTGCAAAAATATCAGTATTTTGTCTTACAAATAGACACATGATTATGTTGTATGTACATACATGGCAGTGGTAAAATTATTAAATTTTTAAACAATGGTTTACAAATATCGATAAACTATGCGGTAGTTATAGCCCACACACATTTTCATTGGGCTACAAAGGCTTTTCATATGTCGACAGAGTTATCCCAAAATATCAGTCCCTAACCGAGTACTGAAGAGACCATGCTCATATTCCCATTGGGTTTTAATACAATCCAAACCGTATTGGGTGTCACTGTGCAGTTCTTCTTGAGATTCTTAAGACGAGGCTGCGGAAAAATTACTCTGATTCAACTTCAATATTTGATTTTTCTATCGGTTGTTCAGACAGAAACACAATTGAAAAAAATTGACTTGATAGTTTTATTTTTTTAATATTAAGCCATTTCTTTAAATTATTGCATTTTTCTTGGAAACTACATCAGTAACATACCAATAATAAACTACATTATTTCCTTTCTATGGGTTAAATACCCATAGAAAGGAAACCCTTACCCTTAAATGTAGTTCATTATCCGCTGTATAAGTAAAATTTACCTAGAGTAATTTATTATACTCATAATAAATTAAATTGTTTTTAGACTGACGACTTTAGTGTCGGTTCTGAGATATTCTCTGTTACAAAAATGGTCTAATATTGACAACTTTGACGGCCATCCATTTGTATAAATGTTTATATATATTATATTTATATATTTATATTTTTTATATATTTATATTAATATTTAAATATTTATATTTTTTATACACGATTGACTCTCTATTCTATTGGAGCCCTGAAAAATACTTTAATAAAATTTCTAATATTTGTTTATGTTTATGTTCAATACATATGTTTGGTGTTTCAATTTCAATAAAACGATTAAAAGTTTAATGAAAATAAATTATTTGTAGTCGATTTTTTTTACTCTTTAATTAATATATTCTTGTTCTCTTTATGTACTATATTATATCCTATGAAAGCTATCAATGCTTTTAGAGTATTGATGTTTATGTCATAATCTTCATCTCAGTCGGGCACTCTTGACAGAGTGGTCGTGGTTAATAAGATGGTGGTACATGGTGGGTCTTCAACGTAATCAGTCTTTTTGTTGGTGATCACTAATCTGGCAATGCTTCTCCATTTTTTCCAGCTTGTAGCGTTGCGCGTGCACTCAGATATGGATGTCATAATAATAGCCACTAATTTCTCTTTCAGCCCTCGGTGATGGCGTAGTGGCGAGAAGTCGCGCGTCGCAATGACGGGCGAATAATGCCGCGACGTCGTCGGCGGCTTGCGTCGCGAATCCGGGCATACGTGCGCGGTCTGCTGGCCTTCCTCTTCAGCAATGTTGGGGTTATCGTGCTGGTTGTCGCTTATACTATTGCTGGTAAGTTTTAAAATAATGCATAATGCATGCATTACTATTACACCTACGAGGAAAATACGTACATTATACATTTTCTCGTATTTGTCCCGAGACTTCTGAGGACGTAAGTTCCATATGACTTCTTGAGCTATATTTTTTATTAATGGTGGCGTCATTATTAAAAAATTGTCATTTTCACTATCAGATGACATTTTGGAAAATTATTTAGAATAATTAAAAGCGTACTGTCCAATATACCTATGTAAAATATTTCTTCATCATTGTTACACACACACAGATAGGTATACTTATACGCGGGGTCTAATGGCATTTTTGTCAGTAATGACTGATGAGGAATGTCAGTAGACGCGCGATTTCTCTAAGGGTCTGGACTACTCTTAGGTAATTCTGAAGGTCTTGGCATTTATGTCAGCAAGGGCTGATGAGAAACGCCAGTAGCCGCGTGCCTACTCACTTCTACGCCATCATTCCTGGTTGAAGATGAAACCGAAACGACACTTGCAGTCGGCATCTAAGTCATGACCGCAACCGACGCCGCTTCACTTAGTAAATGGCTTAGTAAGCTACTCTACGAACGCTTCACAACTCAAACATAACAATACTGCTTGCATATTAACTGAACTCCATACCAACATCTCCGTTTAAGCAATTATCCCAATGTTTATTGGTACTGGCACGCCATGTACTTATTTGTAAGCTCGTTAACCTAAATAGCCGAACTGAAAGGAAATTGATGTCATAAATGTCGCCACATTTTGCGGTTATTATACCAAGGTTTATTACTAAAACCTCAATAAACTAACTCCTCTAATTCATTACGTTGGGCCTTGAGGTTTTAATTTGGAATTTGTATTTTTGGAAAGGCGCTGGTATTTTTCATTGTTAATCAATTAAAGTAAATGTCCTAAGGTTTAGTTGTTGTTGTTGTCGTGGATGTTGTAAGAGGCGAATAAGGCAAAATACTGGAAAGTGGGCAGCAGCGCCTTCTGAGGAACTGACATCTTACACTGCGATCCCCAAAACGCCTGCCAAGCGTGGGGATTATGCCAATACCCGCTTTTATTACTAGGGGAGGCTGTGAGCAGCATGGACGATACAGTTGATACAGTATGGTGGTAAGGCACATACTCAAAGAACAAGAATTCATGAATTTCATGGTACAAGGGCATTTCGCAAATGCGAACTTACATGGGGAATGATTAAACGTTACGTACTATGTATCTTAACGAAAGGGGCCGAAAGATGGACACAATAGATTTATTGAAAGCTTTTAAACTGTGGTTAAATCGGCATATGCACAAAAATTCTCGGAGAGATCAAATTACTATCAGAAAATTCTAAAAGGATGATTAAAAACACTTTTAGCTACAGTAAAAAGAAGAAAAGTATTGTATTTTGTTCATGGACTTAGAAATACAAAATATAATTACTGAGAATCATAATTAAAGGGTAAATTTATAGGAAATGAGGTAAAGGATGTAGCAGAACAATCTGGTGTGACAACATAAAATCTTAAACCCTTATTGCTGATATCAGCAGAGCGACGTAAGACAAAGAAAAAAAAAATAGATGTTCGCCGACTTGCGGTGAGATACGGCATTAAAAGAAGAAAAAATATGGAAGTACAGATGTTTTGAAGTCAAATAAACCCATTTTCCATTTAGCTTGATATAACGCCAAACAAACATGGCAAGGCGACGCACCGTTTCCGCAACGAAAATACCGCATAACTTCATTTTATTGGGAAATAAAAATAAACGGTCCATAAATATCTGTGATCCCCCTCACGTATTGTTCCGATTTAGACCTCGTAAATGTTTCAATTGTTTGTTGAAAAAGCCGTTGTTATGGATTACTACGATTATAATCAAAGCTTACTCATTTATTTTGTATGCCTCATTGTATTGATTTGTTTTTATTCCAATTTAAACCCGGCCGCGGCTCAGCCCGCGCTTATTTTTATTATATTTATTTATGTATTCATTCCTTACTATTTTCACAGGCTTAACACTAATACAATAGTGTAGTCAAAAAAAGTATAAATAGTAATATTTCATTTCATTATTATATTATTATGTCATTCTTATTAAATAAAATTAATCAATTGACAATTAAATGATATGATTCATTTGTCAGATATCACGTTTTATTATTTATTTATGTGGGTCATCACGCAAAACCATTAACCTTTTTTGCGCAGTTGGATAAAAAGTATCCTATGTCCTTCCCCGGGTCTCAAACTATTTCCATACCAAATTTCATCCTAATCGGCCTAGTAGTTTTTAAGTTTATTCGTTGCATACAAAAATACAAATCTTTCCTATTTATAATATTAGTAAAGACTAGTACAGAAGTATAAGTAGAATTGATTGGTTGTTTAGTTAGCCATGCAACATATAAATAGTCTATTTACCACGGTAATATTAGTTGACATATTAGCATAACATTTAACTTGTTTTTGTTAGGTAAAAACCTAACAAAAACAAGTTAAATGTTATGCTTTAGATTTTTTTTCTCGTTAAACAAAGGAGGCAATGATAGCCGAGCGGTAATACGTACCTAGCTTTGGACTGAGGTGCTGCAGGTCCAGGGTTCGATCCTAACCACCGGCTTCAACTTCACCTCATGTTGGAAGTGCATTTTACGAACCCTCAAGCAAAATATATGTCGTCAAGCATCTAACAGTGTGTTCTGGCAGCAGTCCTTGACAGCCAGTAAAGTGAAATTACAGGCACATGAGACTTACGACTGTCTATGTGTCGGGGTAAAAGGCGATGTGCGGTTGTTCACTTGTGAAGAAATGCATCTGTTATAGGCAGTGGTTACCGCTTAACATCAGGTGTGGTGCTTCGCGCTTGTTCCATCATAATTCCATACAAAAGTATTAGGTATTTAAAGTTTGTTTCTCTTTATGATGGAAGCTTTGATACCCGGTTTGAGGTTATTATATAGTACCTATACAGGGTTATTGGTAAAATGCTAACAACCTCTTAGGGTTGACTTCTGTTAGTCTTAAAAAAACATATTGAGATGTTTTTTTTTTGACGGAATAAGTACGAGGACCTCCTGATGTTAAAAGTTTCTTGTACCTGTAATGTATTATTTCATATTTTTTATTACTCGTACTACTTTGCTCGATATAAATATTCAAAACTCTATTCAAAGGGAGCATGGCACGGTCCAGTGATGTTGTGGCAGGCACTCTTGGCTCGGAGTAGGCATTAAAACACAAAAAAAAATAAAAATAAAATTGTTTTTTATGGCCAAAAAAATTCTTAAAATATATTTTAGGACTAGCAGAAGACAACTCTAAGAGGTTGTTAGTATTTTACCAATAACCCTGAGCTCATCACCATGAGCCTAACACTTGTAAAGTCTCATGTGCCTGTAATTTCATCTTACTGGCTCTCAATATCTGCTTTAGAACGCACTGTTAGGTGCTCGGCAACAGATTTTCCACTTGAGAGTGGTAGCTAGCCTTCGCCAAATGCCCTTTTCCTTCCACCTTTATAAAAAATACGGATATAATAGTATATTATGATAGCTAAGTTGCTCATTATATACGCTGTGGGGTGCAGCCCGAGCCGTAGTCGAGGGCGTAAATCAGCCGAGTGTATAATGAGCAAGTTGCTCATGAGTTTCATACGCACTTTTCAACACCCTTGCGAGGAAAAAAAATATATAGGACAAATGCGATACAAACAACATACGAAAATAGCGCGCAAGTTATTTTTTTGCGCGCGGCAAAGTTATATTGTTTAATTACATATAAACCTCTTTGTTGTTACAAATCTGTATTACCCGGTTAAATTGAAAATGCTCTGTTTACTCGCATATAATTTGCATTTAGGTACTAACTTAACTTTATAGGGATAATTCTATTACGCACTAGTGTATAATATTATTATGCACGAGGGTGATATAGTTCGGTTTATGGCCCTAAGACTGATATAATAAAGCCCACTTTACGAGCAAGGGTGTTGAAAACCTATATACCTACATAGGTATATATCTTAGTATATATTTATGCCTTACATATTGGAATGGTAGGCAAATTTCTACTTACTATGATCTTGGCATATCTCTGTTGCTCCTATCACTCTCATTATACTTATACTTTATACGCGCCGGTCTGATAAGGGCTATACTCATAACTTCGCCTACTGAACGTTGCAAACGATGATAAATTTACTTCGATAAGGCAACATCATATTTATTATATATCCTTTTTGATTTTCATCGAGTATTAAGATTAAAGGTCGTCAGTTACATTTTCTATCGAAATATATAAGATGTTATACTATAATGTTATTTAATGGATAATAACAAATCATTATTTTAAAAATATTTTAAGACAACATTAAATTAATATTTAAAAAAAACACTTAATATATATAAAAATATATCTAGTGACAATTCCGCCTAATTTTCCTGCTAAGCCGAAGTGACGTCACAAACGCCACGCAGCTAAACCGGAAGAATTTTCGACGCGTTTAGATTCTACACGTAGAATCCTCAGGAGTTCTTGAATCTACGAGCGCACGATCGAGAATCGAGTATAGTACAAAATTTTATTATAGCGGGAATCCCGCCTTGGGCGTAAAATTTTGTACTCCATTAATTTGTTTGATATGATTTTCGCTTAGCACGCGATAGTGCTTGAAATCATATTTAGACATTCTTTTTTATTTGTAAACTGATTGTGTGTGGTCCCATTTAAATTTCATCATAATCGATCAAACCCTTTTTGAGTTATATTCCAATAAGTGAAAAATATTTTCCTGTCTTGATGATATATAATAGTCGTCGTCGGCAGTGAATAAATCGATCCCGTATAGGTAGCAAGGGCAAGGGTCACTAAAAAAATGAAGTTGAAGTCGTACGTAGTACTACATTGAACCATTTGAAATGTCTACTAATATTTTAATTTTTAATGAATATATAAAATACAATAAAACAGAAATCATGTCTAGCCTTAATTCTGCGTACACAATAATTGAATTAGGGTGTCCCTTCACGTCATTAGTGAGCGTAAGCAAAAGGAGAATAGAAGCGTAAGCGTTTACGCTCGGGTGACTCCTTTTAAACGTAACACGAGACTTTCTTTGTAATTTTTCAGTCACCGTGAAACACAGTGGCTGCGATACTGAGGGTCTAAGTTAGGCTTTAATGGTTTTAAATATCTAATATCATTTTTTAATAGCTTACCTAGCTACAGTCCCTTTTATATTTTCAGCGGAAATTTAAAATATTTCATTATTAAAATTTGTAATTAACCTCCATACGAGCGTCGTAGACCCCTAAATTGAATATAAAGATATCCTACGTAATTTAAACACATTGTTAAAAGACGTTTTAAAGAATGGCCCCGAGTTTCTTGCCCGTTCTTCCCGCAGTGGCTCTATACAATTTTTGTTTGCTGAACGTGACAGTACAATGTAGAATATTTCAATATTAAAATTTGTAATTGACCTTCATAAGAGCGTCGTAGACGTGTAAATTGAATAAATGATTTTGACATTTTGACTTTTGAATAAATTATTTTGATGCATTTCGTCACGACGAACAACCGCGCCGATCACCCCGAGACATTCTACACATAAAAAAAACATTACATCACAAAAAAAAAAAAACAAATACATTACATCACATTGCTTTTAGTCAAATTATGAACTAATGAGTACTCACTTTAATTCAAAACATAAGTGACCGACGGCACGAGTGAAAATGTTTATACTTTTAAGTCCAATATTGTTCTCATGTAAGTGACATTGTCTTTATAAGAATAAATTCTTTAAACCCAGACATTCGGTTATTAAGTCTCAAGTGCCTGTAATTTTACTTTTCTGACTCTCAGTGACACACAGTTAGGCGCTTGGCGACAGATCTTCCACTTAAAAGTGGAACCTTACCAGCGCGCATTCGCAAAATGTCCTTCCACCACGCGGTGAAGCTTAAGCCAGCGGTGGGGTTCGAACCGTGGACCAGCGGCACGGCAGCACATAGCTATTACCGCTCGGCTATCGTTGCTCTCTACTGAAATTGCAAAAAAAATTGCTATATTTTCAGAGATTTATTTATAATAAAGGTGGATACGGCACCTTCATTTTGGCGGCTCGTAGCCGCTCGACTTTGTTTTGTTTTTCAGCCTTTCAAGTTTACTCTGATACGTTGCGCTACTCTGTTTTTTATATAATGAGCTACCTATATTTCAGTAAAAGCGTGAGATATGTATAGTAAAATTACTAAAAACGTTTTCCAACACATGTTTAATATTTAAGAGGACATTTTTTGAATTTGTCCTGTTTTACAAGCTTTTATTTAGTTTTATCTTTGTCATCCATCATATCATGCAAATTATATTTGATCCCCTCTCCAGTTACCGATTGAGCTGAAATTTGGCAATTTCATGGCGTTCCATACGCGTGTAAATCGCGTGACAATGCAATATTATGGTGACATAGTGCTGATCTGATGATGGAGCTAGAAGGTGCCTGGAACTTCCCAATAAAACGACACTACCTCATCGAGTTTGGGCTCTTATGAATCTTCTTGACGAGTATTATTTAGAACTTTTTGTTCTTTTTATTAATAAAATCTTGTTATTATAAAAAAAAACGAGAAAAGCTTGTTTCAACAAAAAATATAAGGTTAGTACTCAGTTAAGTGTATAAAGGCCTAATTCTCGGATCAAAAAATCGAATACCAATAAATAATGGTGCTTAGTAGATCGAAGAATAGTTGTTGCCAACTGTATTATGTTACTAGTATGGCGATCATGAAATTTTGTTCGTAACAAAATCTGATTAGCGTTGTAGAAATGACTGAGAGTCATTTCTACAACGCTAATTAGTTACTGAGCCCTGAAATGGAAACATTAACCTCCATACTGGACATGATTACAGCTCAAACATATAGACGTACATAATAGAATAGTACATTGTGTATTAAGGGCGGTAAGTAAGGAATTACCATCGAGGCTCTAGTGGAAGCCTGAAGTCGAAAACTGAGGGCTTCCTGAGTCGAGGTTCGTAATTCCCGTACCGCCCGTCAAACATACAGTGTTTTTCATCAAATAATTATGAATTATAGCTTTAATAAGAAAAATGGATGTGCTGATTTGTCACAACACAACTATTTTTACGAAATACGTGTTTTTTTTAAGTGGATGGCGGGCTTTTTGCCCACACCACAAATGATAAAACATAAAAAATCGGCCAAGTGCGAGTCGGACTCGCGAACGAAGGGTTCCGTACCATTAGCTGTACAACATTAGACTTCATATTTTAACCTTTCTTTGTTTTAACGTGCGCGAGTCCGACTCGCACTTGGCCAACTTTTTTGTATTTGTTATTATAGCCGCAACAGAAATACTAATATTTTAATTGTCTAGCTATCACCGTTCTTGAGATACAGCCAGGTGACAGAAGGACGGACGGATGGAAGGACAACGAAGTCTCAGTAATAGGGTCCCGTTTTTAACCTTTGGGTACGGAATCCTAAAAATGTTTCGTTCAGAACGTTAATTAAGGGCAAATATTAAGGTAGGCATATAGGCATGACGGAGTGTAAAAAAAATATTGCGACGTTTTGATAAAAAAAAAACTGTGAAAATCGATTACTAAGAAAATTAGTTGAGTATTTAAGTAACATGTAGCGAGATTGCAATGTAATTCCTGTTTAGATAAAATATTAAGACAATTTTTCAATTGCGTGTAAACTCCTTGCTTGAACTTGCATGACCTGTGTGCTGTGCTAAGAATAAAAAAAAATACTTACCGACCTTGCGTTACATGACAAAAACAAAGCTCGAGAGTTACGGCCAAGTTAACCTGTATGTTTAGAGATACTGTTTAGTTTTTAGTTAATAAAACAGGATAGTGTAACGTATCAGAGTAAACTTTTGAAGGACAAATCAAAGGTTGTGAGCAGCCAAAATGAAGATTCTGTATCGTTCTTTTATATATGAGTTTAGAGCTGAAAATGTAGCCATTAGTTTGCAATTTAAGTATAAAACAATGATAGTCGATTGGTTATCGTTATTAGCTATGGACTGCAGTGCCGCAGGTCCATGCTTCAATCCCCACTACCGACTTCACCGGATAATGGAAGGGCATTTTGCGAATGCTCGCCCGGTTAGCTACCACTCTCAAGGGGAAATCTGTCGCCAAACACTGAACAGCGTGTCCCTAGGGCAGTGATTGAGAGCCAGTAAAGTGAGATTACAGGCACATGAGACTTAACAACTGTAGGTCTCAGGGTGATGAGCTCACTATGATGCCTTACACACTTAAAAAGCCCGACGCTTCAGAATAACAGTAATTTATGCAACTGCAAGTCCATCGTACTACAAGTATTAATAGAGGTAGGTATGTGAATCGAAATTATTTTTGAAGTTGATTTGAATACAACCAACCAATGTCGAAGTACATCTGCAACTTTATAAGGCTCAGATTTTGCCTAACATGGAGTACTGCTCTCACTTCTAAGTAGGAGCTCCCCAGTACCAGCTTCTTCAATTTAAATTCATCGACTTGAGTCGTTCTACTCGAATCGTCGACGATCAAGTTTTCTCCGATCGGCTCGACCCTTTGGCGCTGCGTAGAGATGTTGGATCACACTGCATCTTTTAAATAATCTATCACGGGAGTGTTCTGAGGAACTGTTCGATTTAATACCTGCAGGTGAATTTTGCTATCGCACGTCCCGACAAAGCATGATGCTTCATCAATTTCATGTAGACGTCTGGAAGTCCACAATCTTGTGATTATCACGTCATTTTCTGACACGCACTGGCACAATATGGAACCAGCTGCCATGTAAAGTATTTCCGAACCAATATGACTTAGAAGCCTTCAAAAAGAGAGAATATCCCCTCCTCAGAGGCCGGCAATGCATTCTCGAGATCTTATTGTTGTTGCGGATGTTCGAGGGCGATGGTGATCACTTTCCACCAGGTGGTTTTCCCTCCTATCCCATATAAAAAAAAACCGTTCAGCAGTTTTGGAGATATATATAAGCTGGTACAGCCAGAAAGACAAATATGAGAGTTTCTTATTTTCATAAAATTTACTGAACCCAAAAAAGCAAACACTCAGAGTAAGTTAGTAATTCCCAGTTTACTTAATTTATATTTTGCATAATTCGATTGTCTATAGAAACTCGCCTCAAACCGTGTCGTCAAAGCGCTGAAAAAGTAAAGTCGTGTTTTCGTTTCATTATGGAACACAGAGCTTTACACTCTAGCACTTTATCACAATAAATCTCTAAAAGTTCACAGTCACCAGTCAACTTTCTCAACATATTTCTGAGTGTGCAAAGGAATTATACCATTAAGTAATTGCCTTAGAAAAAATGTCGCTTGCGCTAAATTAAAAGAAATCTGTTTACTTTGTCGCGTTGATGAATTAATAAGAACCAGTGTTAATGAGGTGGAGGTGCGAAAGTTACGTAGAAATAGCCGAGGTTTTATTTCGATTAATTGCCTCTTTGAACTAAAATAAAACGGCAATTCAAAAACGCGAATGTTATGGCGAATCAAGAAAGATGTTTTAAGCGATATAATGATTGTTAGTTTGTAAGTTTATATCTTTATCTCTATGTCCAGCTATAGTAATTTTCGGTATCCATAACATACATAGACATATAATAGACTGGCGAGCGCGTAGTGCTAGCAATTTTTTTGGTGGCTTCATATTTGGTAAATTTATCAAAGTGGTGGAGGTATGGGTACTCAAAAAAGTAAAAAGAAACTAATACGAGTACTACTGTATCACATTCACAGAGCTAGTCTCGCTAGAACTCGAAAACGGCTGAGCCGATTTAGCTGATTTTGGTTTTGAAATGTTTGTCGTAGTACAAGGAAGGTTTCAACGATAAGAATATATTGAAAAATGATGAGGGAGATAGTAAAAACGACACTTTAATTTTCCCATATAAACTGTTCTACCTATACTTTCCTGTCAAACATATAACGTCCGTCCGTTAGGATAGGTGATACGAAGTACACCGGGTCATCTAGTAGTAAATATATGTTTGATGTCAACAGGTATGAAAGTTACATATCGTAACAGGAACATTACACAGGTTATATTAGTACTGTGAAGACTGTTATCGTAATGCCTCCCCCCATATCTTTCTGTGGGCGCCGTAAGATGCTTCTAAGGGTATAATGATTAATATTTTATTTTTGCAATACACAAAAATGTTTCCCAAAACTTCTGCTAATCCTAACAAAAATTTTGAGATATATTTATATATTTGTGTTTTAATGCCCACTCCGAGCTAAGAGCGTCCGCCGCGGCAACACTGGACCGCACCGTGCTCCTTTTGAACACATTTTCGAATATTTACATCGAGCAATTTAATAAACAATATGAAATAATACATTACAGGCACAAGATACATTTAATATCAGGTAGGCCTCGTACTTATTCCGTCAAAACCACATAAAAATACAAAAAAAAAATATTCAAACAAAAAATTATCTCAAAATGTTTGATAAAACTAGCAGAAGTCAACTCTAAGAGGTTGTTAGCGTTTTACCAATAACCCTGTATGTCTACACATATTTATTATTTCGTGGCTGCTTATAGTATAAATCAAATGGTTATCTGATTATAGAACGAGCTATAAATCAGTGAGTAAATAAACACGCGACTTCCTAAGCATTATTTGCGATGTTTCTCGAAAATGTTTGACATCTTGTATGTTTTATAACTTTGTGGTATCCGTTCAGATGTTTTGTTGGTTTCAACACATTGACTTTACATAATAATAGAATAGCCATCCTGTTTGTATCATTTATGTATTATGCGAAGAAGGGAGCGTTATCTTTTTATTATTAGCGGAGCCCCTGAACCTCTGAATTGAATATATCTCATAAAGTAACTATTAAAGAAAAGAATCTAGTTTTTGGGTACTAGTGACTTGGATTGGTGACCGCTGGTGACATTACTACTGAGCGCTTCCGTGCTTCGGAGGGCACGTTAAACCGTCGGTCCCGGTTGTTGTCTTAGGATGGCAGTCGTTATAGCATGGTGGTAGGGCATTTTGCGGATGCCCTGCCGACTAACACCCTAGTAACACCCACCCATGTAGAAAATCTGTCGCCAAGCCTAAACTATAAGCATAATATTGTAACTATAAGCAGCAAAATATTGTATTTTATATAAAAAAAATATGAAAATATTGTATCATAATTTATATACTGTTTAAAAATTTATCAATATTTACTCGTATAATGTTGGCAAGAATTAGAATGCATTTTTTCTGTTCTATATATTTTTTTTTTTTTTTATATATTTTTTTTTTATATACTGAACTGGGTAGCATTTGACCACTATCTCACCTGATGTTAAGTGATGATGCGGTCGATGATGGAGCGCGCTTACCCAGAAGATACCTGTTCACTCGCGTTTTGAAGACCCCCATATTGTACTTAACCGGAAACACAGACTCAGGCAGAGTATTCCATTCCCTGGCGGTTCGTATAATGAACGAAGAAGCAAATCGCTTTGTTCGGTTAAATGGAATATCTACCAAATAGCGGTGGCGCTTTGGAGTATCCCTGGATGTCCGGTTAAAGAATGGGGATGGCGGAATCAAATCATGTAGTTCTGTGGCACACTCCCCGAAATCAAAAAGATCTTCTCAAATTACACGATTTTCTTGAGCTAAAGTAACACTTTAATAAGTTTCATGATATTTTGTCAATTTATGATTTTTAGGAATATAAAGGAAAGTACCCTGGATATTTAAACATATTTAGAATTGCTCGATATCTACAAAACGAAGATGAGTTATAGGTAGGTATAGTCCATAAAAAATAGACTGAAAATACCATCAAGCACAGTAACCTATCATACATTTTATTATATCGTAAATTAGATCATTATGACTTTTAAATGAAAGAATTCGTTTGAGTTTTAATGAATCCTTTGAAGACGATAAGTCGTAGAGTTGTAAAAGTTCATTTTAAATTATACGCGGAACAAGATAACTATACTTAGATTTAATGAGAGACAGAGAAAGTTTTAATTGCTAGTGTCATTTAGCAGATTTGCAGCGCATTTTTACTATTATATGACTAGCTTTCCGGGCGCGGCTCCGCCCGCGCGTGTGTCGGTTATCGCGCAAAAACATTAACCTCTTTTTGTGCAGTTGGATAAAAACTATCCTATGTTTTTTCCCGGGTCTCAAACTATTTCCATACCAAATTTCATTCAAATCGGTCCAGTAGTTTTGGCGTGAAAGCGTAACAGACAGACAGACAGAGTTACTTTCGCATTTATAATATTATAGTACTGACTAGATGACCCGGTGTACTTCGTATCACCTATCCTAACGGACGAACGTCAAATGTTTGACAGGAAAGTATAGGTAAAACAGTTTATATGGGAAAGTTAAATTGTTGTTTTTACTATCTTCCTCATCATTTTTCAATATACTCTTATCGTTTAAACCTTCCCTGGACTATACAACAAACATTTCAAAACCAAAATCAGTTAAATCGGCTTAGCCGTTCTCGAGTTTTAGCGACAACAGCATTTTATTTTTATATATATATAGAGAAGAGAGATAGTCTCACCTCACACACGTTTTGAAGCATTGATGGCCAGGCGGTAATATCTATGGACTGCAGTTCCGCAGGTCCTTGGTTCGATACCCACCGCCGGCTTGAGCTTCACTGCATGGTGGAAGGGCATTTTGCGATTGCTCGCCTGGTTAGCTACCACCCTCAAGTAGAAAATCTGTCGCCAAGCACCTTACAGTGTGTTCCGGCAGCAGTTCTTGAGAGTCCTATGGAATCTCTAAGGGATCTTTTTAAAGAAATTGATATATTAACTTTACCGAGTCTGTATATATTTGAAAATATTATGTATGTTCGGAAATAATTGAGTAAATTTAAATTAAACAGTGACAACCACGATTACAACACTAGGAACAAATATAAATTAACGGTACCGTGTTTTAGATTAGCAAAGACAAATAAAAGGTCCTTTTTAGGTAATTGTGTGCGGTTTTATAATAAAATTCCCGAACATATTACAATGCTCACAGAAGGAAAATTCAAATTACACGTGAAAAACATTTTGATTAAGAAATCCTACTACACAGTTTGTGATTACTTAAACGACAAAAATGCTTGGAAAATTCCACCTCTGCCAAGCCATCACCTGTCTCCTACGTAATTTAAACAAATATTGTAATAATTGTATTATATTGTTTATAACAAATTGTAAACAGACGTTTAAAAGAATGGCCCCGAGTTTCTTGCCCGTTCTTCTCGCAGTGGCTCTATAATTTTTTTGCTGAACGTGGCAGTACAATGTAGAATATTTCAATATTAAAGTTTGTAATTGACCTTCATAAGAGCGTCGTAGACGCCTAAATTGAATAAATGATTTTGAATTTGAATTTGAGTCAATAATATTACAGGCACATGAGCCTTAACAACTATGTCCCAAAGTAAAGGGCGCAGTGCATTCCGTGACTTTTGTGACGAAATACATCTTTTATAGGCAAAGGTTAGTCAGCTTAACATCTGGCAGGCCTAGCATGAACCCCTGCATGCTGCAGGTGTTCAATGCTCAGTGAGTCATGGCCTGGGGATTTTCCTCGCTTCATGTCCTTCACCACTCTTGCCACCTGCTTCGCAGTTATTCGCACTATCGGTTCACCCTGACACTCACTGCAAATCGCATCAGTTCCGGTATCACTCAAAGCCAAAGAAGACTCCACTATAAAATGATCTCTGAACATGTTGGCAACCTGGTCAGTGTCGCTAATGCCCTCAATACTTACGGGAACGCTCTGCCGCGGATTCAGCTTGTTTTTCTCTTTCCGAAATTGCTTAAAATTCTTAGCATTGTGCTGTGTCGCTAGTATATCCATCTTAATCTGAGTTTCATTATTTTTGCACCATTTGAACTTACTTTTACTTTTAATTTTATTTAAAAACTTTCCGCGTTTTTTTCATTTGATCAAAAATAAAACCTTTTCTTGGTTTACCGTGGTCGACCCATTCCTGAAAGCGCAGCCGAGCTTCCCTATGTGCCTCTTTAGAATGCGTGTTCCAACCAGTGACATATCTTTTCTTTTGTCCCAATTTACTACAACGTTTTGAACATTTCGATGCAGCATCTCTCAAAAAACCTACTATTGTGGAATACATTTTATCAAGAAGAGTCCTATGTTCTATATTGCTACATGCTACATCTGCACACTTATGAAGCTCTGCAGGGAAATTCACATCACGCAATTTGGACGAGCATAGTTGCCAATACTGCTTAATTTGAGCTTCATCCCTCTCTCCCCAGACCGCACCGTAGGAAACCAACCAAGCTGAATCTAGTTATGTATCACAAAATTTTGAAGAATCGTATTTCATAGCTCTAGCCCAAATTCAACAGCCATCACAATATACCTAAGACAAGCTGATACATCTCCTCACACAAACACAGACACACACACACACACGCCCTCACTTACTCTCACTCTCTCTTAACTCTCTCACACACACCCCGCACACACATACCATACACACATAATAATAAAATATAATAAATGGCTAGATTAACAATAGATTAACTACAACAAAAAATAAAGAAATAAAAATCTTTTAAAAATTCGAAACAGTTATCACATAATTTCATATTATGGTTGTAAGCGTTGGGGTAATAGTTTTTGGTAAATGTATTCACCATAGAGGTATAAATACTATTTCTTTTCTGTGGTATTCACACAACTTATTTTCTATTCTACCCAGCGTAAACGTTTATAATAGATTATGTTTTCACTCTCTAGAATATATTTTTGTGTAATTTATGATCTTAAGTAATAGATATTAGTGTCTTTATATTAAAACATTTGTACCTTATGTTACACAGTTTTGACTAAAACAAAAGGCAAAGTTACAACAAATTTTGTATGATATGTTTTTCAATAAAGATATTATTATTATAATATAAAGTATATTATCAGTAGAATATAAATTGATTCAAATCAAAAAAATATATATACTCTTGAAGAATTCTTCAAGACAACTGTGTTATTAATTATTAAAAATAAGCAAGCCCGTTCCACACCATTACTAGAGCTACACCCTATTAGGGTAGTTAAAAAAAATAGGGTAATTATGTGATAAAAATTATTTAATTGCATGTGAAAACACAATTTTGCAATAGACTTTGAAGCAGTGATGGCTCCGTGGCATTGTCTATGGACTGCCGCGCAGCAGGTCCATGGTTCGAATCCCGCCGCGAGCTTGAGCTTCACCGCATGGTGAAAGGGCTTTTAGCGAATGCCCGCCTGGCTAGCGACCGCCCTCAAGTTGAAAATCTGTCGCCAAGCACCTAACGGTGTGTTCCGGCAGCAGTCCTTGAGAGCCAGTGAAATTACAGGCACATGAGACTCTACAACTATGTCTCAAGGTGACGGGCGCAGTGCAATTCGCCACTTGTGACGAAATGCATCTGTTATAGGCAGAGGTAACCGCTTAACATCAGGTGGGCCTCGAGCTTGTTCCGTCACAATAACATTTAAAAAAGAAAAAAAATACAATTTGGAGTTTACTAATATTGGAATAGGAGTTAGGTATCCTAGTTTGTCGCTTACGTTTATTACCTAACAAATTTTTCTAAGCTCCACTCTTATTTTTTTCAGGTGCCTTCATGTTCCAGGCCATAGAGGGAGCAAGTGAGATAGAGCGAGTGAACAACATGACGAGAGAAAGAGATAACTTCACACAGTACCTTTGGCAGAATGTGACGCTGGCGCTCAATTTGTTCAATGAAACAGCTCTCAAAGAGAGGTACATGTTAATCGTAATTTTATTAGTCTTGTTTTAAGTATCTTAAGGTATATAACCTCCTCCTCCCATATCCTTTTGTGGGAGTAGCAAAAGGCGGTGAAATACCAAAAGATTGGTGGCAACGCCTTCTGAAAAACTGCCATCTTAGACTTCGATCTCCATGCCGCCGGCCAAGAGTGGGGAATTTGGCTGATATAGATATAGTAAGGTAGATTATCTCGTATTTTTCAGTTGCGGTGTATATTTTTCAAAATAGTCTTACGTGGACTATGACACAGAGTTTGAAATATTTAGTTACAAATTATAAAAAAAAATTTAATATAAATACAAATGTAAAATGTGGATTATTACAGCATTATTATATTTACAAGAATGAAGGCATTTAATGCTTTTGCAGTGTTCAAATTCACAATTTTCAAACCTAGTGATTCTCCATAAATTTAATCGAAAAATCTTGGATGTTTTGTAATAATCTCGTTACTACTACTTTTAATAAAAATATTCATTTGTTTATATCAGGGCCAATAAATAAAAAAAATGTCACCTTCCTACCTAGCAGTGGGTAGTAGGGGGCATAAAAGAAAAAAAGATGAGAACAGATTTAGAGATATATTGAAGATGTCAGATATAGTAAGTATGAGAAGGGTCGTGGATTACAGACAGGTGGCGTGTGGTAGGCTTCCTTGTTGAAGGACTTATCTCCGGTAAGTGAAGAGTAGCACGTGCTCAGCAGCAGGCGCTGTGATACACTCCGCTCGAGGTCAGCCTGTGAGCCGCGCCGGTAGGTCGTCCCAGCCAGATGCTGAAGAGACGAGTCCGTGGGACCGTAAGGTGGCAGCGGTTGGCGAAGAGGTTGCTGGACCTTGTTGCTTGCAGAAGCTAGCGGGTTGAGGTGAAGCCAGGAGAATTGCCTCTTTCTGGAACCCCAAGAACGGGGTTGAAAGCTATTGTATTAAATTATAGTAAAGAGAATTTAGTAACTATTTCTTTAGCTCTTCACTGTCCGGTTGGCTCGTAACAAGTGAGGGAACACTTTCGAATTGTAGCCACCTCGAGTCTACCGGAAGTTTGGTTCTCAAAGCATTACCAAATAAGGTAATGCTTCGCTGCTAAATCGATATTGAGGATCAGAGCCATTGGGAGGCTTTATTACTTTGCAATTTTTGCTAAACAACCGGAAGTTCGTTGACCGCTGACTTTAGTCTGACGTTCGCTCAACTTCGCACCGTCGTGAAGTTGGTACGGTACGTACATATTTATTATTGCGACCTCTATAGGTTTAGTGAAGAACTAAATGATTTTAACTACAATCGGTACTACGGTGAGGTGTGCAGACAGTGTGGAAGCTAACGGTCATTCATATCATTTATTATGTCAGAGTTCGAGCAGATGGCGCTGCTCTTCAAATTGTCTGATGTAATTATTCTAATAATTTGTATAATTTATTGTACCTGGATTTAGCCAGGTTACATATTGGGGGCTCATCCGGGATGGGTCACATACCGACTCTGTCCAAGACCTAAGAAAACAGATTGTGAAATTAGCCAAGGAAATGCCTTCAGAAGACATTTTAGAGTCACACTTAGACCCTGAGGTCGATATCACTGAACTTAGGGAATCATTATCTAAAGCTAAAAATAACATAACACTCCTTAAAACTAAATTTGAGAAAAATCTGTTCTAAGGAACAGAAGTTTTGATGAACCATATGTTTCATAGGTTAATAAGAATAAGTGCGACCAATGGTGAAGATTATAGGGCCGTGTCTTCAAAATTAAATTCTCTTAACAAAGACCTACAAATATTAAAGCCAGCAATACCAACCTCACAACCTTCTACTAGTAATCAATCTGAGACTCCTTTAGAGCAACCAGTTGTATCTGTAATATGTGAGAGAAATACTATTTTCTCAGAAATACATAAATTAAAATTTAATGGCAAAACTTGCGTCCGGGCCTTCATACAAAAAGTTGAGGAATATGTGCACTCAAGACACATTTCATATGAAAAAATTTTAACATACTCATATGACATGTTCACCGATGAGGCTCTACATTGGTTCCGTTGTGTGAGAGACAGTGTGAAATCATGGCAAGAACTTACTATTCTACTGAAATCAGACTTCAGCATCACTGATTATGATTATAGGTTGTTGAGTAAAATAAGGTCCCGTACACAGGGTGAGCGGGAAAATATTACCATTTATGTAGCAATTATGCATGGTATGTTCTCTCGACTTGACAGACCCTTATCTGAAGAAGAAAAACTTGAAATTCTCCTCCATAATATCAGGCCAACTTATGCTAGTACATTAGCTGCTTCTCCTGAAATAAAAACTGTAGATGCTCTTAAGGCAATTTGCAAAAATTTTGAAAATATTCAGTCGCGTTTGACACAATTTCACGAACCTCCCCAATGTACTTCACAAACTCTTGCTCCAGAATTTGCATATTCCAAAGCTAGCAGCTCCACTACACCCCAGTATAGCAGTAATAATAATTATAACTCTTTTAACAATAAAAATAATAATAACTATAATTCCTTCAACAATAAAAATAATAATAACTTCAAAAATTATAATAGAGTGGCTGCTGTCACAGTGCAGAGTCGATATTCCTTTGCTTGTCCTAGATGTAAGTCAAACTCTCATGAACTTAGGTATTGCAAAGAACCAAAAACAATATTGTGTTTTGGCTGTGGCAAGAAGGATGTACGCCGACCTGACTGCACAGTTTGCAATCGCACTAATAACCAAGAAAATTTAAATTCAAAAAACTAGGCAATTTGGATTGCCGAGATGATTCAAGTCCTATATCTACCAGACAGTCTGACTGGAAAGACTGGCTTAAAACTATTTCTAAATTTTTTTCTTGTTATTCTGTCTCGTCAATCCAAAATGAAAAACTTAATAGCTTACGCCCTTATGTATATATAAGTGTGCTATCTCACCCAATAATAGGTCTCTTAGACACCGGTAGCAGTATAACAATTCTTGGTAATAATTCACATACAAAATTTCTTGACTCGGGTTACCGACTTCACTCTTCCAGTCCTTTGCAACTTCTTGCAGCTGGAGGTCAAAACATGACCGCCCTAGGTTATATGACCCTATCTTTTACCTTCCAAAACAAGTGTCATGCCATTAACGTACATATTGTACCTGAAGTTCAAAATGAACTTATACTAGGCATGGACTTTTGGAGAACTTTCGACCTCTTCCCGGGTCATCTTGAGGACATCATCCTCAGTAGCACTGATGATTGCCAACTGGCTAACGTCTCCCTTGATGACAAGCATCTGCATGCTTATGAACATCTTTCTGTCACTCAAAGGGAAATCGCTGACAACATGATAGCTCAATTCAGAGATATCTCTTATGAAGAACGAGGTCTGGGTCGAACATCTCTCATCACACACACCATAGACACAGGTGATACCCCTCCAATTCGTCAGAGGTATTATAGAATGTCTCCAGAGAAGCAAAGACTGTTGTGCGAACAGCTAGATCAGATGCTTGCCGATGATGTGGTAGAACCATGTGAAAGCCCCTGGTCCTCTCCTGTACTCTTGGTTCCTAAAAAGAATGGTGAGCTTCGTTTCTGCCTAGACAGTCGCAAACTCAATGCTGTCACCAAAAAGGATGCCTATAACCTTCCCTATATATCTGAGATTCTGGATAACCTCGGGGATGCTAAGTACCTGACCAGCATCGACCTTTCCAAGAGTTTCTGGCAGACTTTAATAAGACCAGAGAATCGCTGCAAAACGGCTTTCTATATTCCAAGCCGCGGTACTTTTCAATATAAATCGATGGCCTTCGGCTTGACCGGAGCCCCAGCTACGCAGCAGAGGCTAGTAGATTCCCTGTTCTGCGGCCCAGAATTTGAAAACAAAGCCTTTGTCTTCATAGATGATATAATTTTAGCAACATCTTCCTTTGACTCACACATCACCCTACTCAAAAGGAGTCATGAAAAACTAAAACAGGCAGGTCTTACCATAAACTTCACAAAAAGTCAATTTTTTAGAGAGAAATTGAAGTACTTGGGTTATGTAGTAGATTCTAACGGCCTACATGCCGACCCTGATAAGGTAGCCCCTATAGTAAACTACCCCTGCCCCATGTTGGGCGCCAATGTCACCTTCCTACCTAGCAGTGGGTAGTAGGGGGCATAAAAGAAAAAAAGATGAGAACAGATTTAGAGATATATTGAAGATGTCAGATATAGTAAGTATGAGAAGGGTCGTGGATTACAGACAGGTGGCATGTGGTAAGCTTCCTTGTTGAAGGACTTATCTCCGGTAAGTGAAGAGTAGCACGTGCTCAGCAGCAGGCGCTGTGATACACTCCGCTCGAGGTCAGTCTGTGAGCCGCGCCGGTAGGTCGTCCCAGCCAGATGCTGAAGAGACGGGTCCGTGGGACCGTAAGGTGGCAGCGGTTGGCGAAGAGGTTGCTGGACCTTGTTGCTTGCAGAAGCTAGCGGGTTGAGGTGAAGCCAGGAGAATCGCCTCTTTCTGGAACCCCAAGAACGGGGTTGAAAGCTATTGTATTAAATTATAGTAAAGAGAATTTAGTAACTATTTCTTTAGCTCTTCACTGTCCGGTTGGCTCGTAACAAGTGAGGGAACACTTTCGAATTGTAGCCACCTCGAGTCTACCGGAAGTTTGGTTCTCAAAGCATTACCAAATAAGGTAATGCTTCGCTGCTAAATCGATAGTGAGGATCAGAGCCAATGGGAGGCTTTATTACTTTGCAATTTTTGCTAAACAACCGGAAGTTCGTTGACCGCTGACTTTAGTCTGACGTTCGCTCAACTTCGCACCGTCGTGAAGTTGGTACGGTACGTACATATTTATTATTGCGACCTCTATAGGTTTAGTGAAGAACTAAATGATTTTAACTACAATCGGTACTACAGTGAGGTGTGCAGACAGTGTGGAAGCTAACGGTCATTCATATCATTTATTATGTCAGAGTTCGAGCAGATGGCGCTGCTCTTCAAATTGTCTGATGTAATTATTCTAATAATTTGTATAATTTATTGTACCTGGATTTAGCCAGGTTACAAAAAAATTAAGAAAAAAAAGACAAATTAAGCAACCTGAAAAATGCCTGTGTTAGGAATCCAATGAGCTCTTTGATAACATAGAACAATTAAAACTTTGGTGTGACTGTTGCGTGTGAAAAAAATGAATGATAAAAAATTGGAGGTGTGTTTGCTCGTATTTTGATAAACTAGTAAAAGAATATTATGTTGTATATACATTTTTACCTTTTATGAACGCTTTCTGTGCTGGAGGCTGGCGTTTTGTATCTGTGTAATTCGACCAGTTAATAATAGATAATCCATTAATCAAATTAGTCGGGAATGCTTAAAGGAAATGTTAGTTTTATTAATTGAATTTAAAATCTGGATATTTCCCCGCTGACAGGCTTTCGGAAACAGCCGTATTGTTTACAAGATCTGATTAATCCGTTCATTTCACCGAGATTACAAAAGTACAAAGCGTTTCCGTTTCATGAAGCTATTTACATTTCAATGTTGGGCTTATCATGTGCTTGTGACTGACTATCATTTAATCCAAATTGACTAATTTACTGGGAAATTCTTGTTTGATATTTTGATTTTAATTAAGTTAGCTGGTGATATAAGGTTAATTTAGCTTCGCCTTGAAGATAAAGGAAAGTCTAAATATTTTTATGATTATGTATGTTATTGTCCCAGCCGGATTGTCCACTGCTAAATACAGCATCACAGCCAAATTGGGGAGGGGTTTGCCCCTCCATCGCCACGCATCTAAGCGTTTACTTTTACTATATATTACGGTTATCAGAAGGCTCTGTTGCCCACCTTCCGGTATTTTGTCCTTAGTAGCCTCTTACGACACCCACGGGAAGAGAGTGACACTGGCAGTTTTTCTGACAAAATCTGAAAACACCACCAAACTCAAGAAAATGCCGTGAGGACCAGAAACAGTGCTGGCTCAGTGGCATTGGGTATGGACTGCTAAGCCGTTCTGACTCGATCAGGAAAGTTAAGCAACGTCCGCTGCAGAGGATGGCAGTCATTATAGCAGGTAGGGCATTTTGCGAATGCCCGCCTGGCTAGCGACACCCTCAAGTAGAAAATCTGTCGCGGAGCACCTAACGGTGTGTTCTGGCAGCTGTCCTTGAGAGCCAGTAATTCTAGGTTAGCCTGAACAACATCTCCGATCACATCATCACTTACCATCAGGTGAGATCATGGTCAAAGGCATACCTATAAGGCTTAAAAAAAAGTTCATCGGTGGATGTCTACATAATGTTGATAGTGATGACGATAATAACAAGATATTTAACAAAATTAGCCTTTGACCATGTCACCTGATGGTAAGTGATGATATGGTTTAAAATGTAGTTCAGACTAACTTAGAATTACTGAATTCAATTATATTAAAACAAAATACATCTATACCTTTTCAGTAACGATAACTTAGGACCTTTATTTCTAGATATTTTCAGCATCCAACGTCCGTTATAAAACTAATGCCGGCTTTCGGACTGATTTATATTACTCACTCATTTGTAAATAATATGGCACAGCTCTTGATGGAATTCAGGTGGACCCATCTCATAACCTAGAGCTAAAGATAGCTATGCTGGAGTGCCTTATTGGCGTTGTGCAAATGCGGGGCTTTGGATCTCGAGATTCTGGGTTTGATGCCGGGATCAGACAGCTTATAATTTTTTTATGAGAATAATTTCAGTAGCTATAAGGAGTTTAGAACTATGCCCTGTGTTTGATAGATGGCAATAGGCTCGCCCCCTTTTTCATGGAACCTAAACATGTCTAGTAAAACGTGTGTAGTTAGACACCTCTGTTATCCTCTTCGCGAATATAGGCGTGACTTATATGCGCGAAGAGAATAACAGAGGTGTATGAATCCAACTACGTATCTACAGTTTAAGAGCTAAGCACAAATGGCCGAGCAGTAATAGCTATAGACTGCCGTGCTGCAGCTCCAGGGTTCGATCTCCATCGATGACTTGAGAAATGGTGAAAGGTGAAAGGGCATTTTGCGAGTAGAATTACAGGCACATGGGACGTATGTCTCAGGGTGACGGGCGCAGTGCCATTCGGCATTTCTAACGAAATGCACCTGTTATAGGCAGAGCTTTGTCCAATTAACATCAGGTGAACCTCATGCTTGTTCCGTCACAATAACATAAACATCCAATGATCCTTTAATGATACAAACCTTTCCATACACAACGGCGTGCCCCTCCATATTTCTTGATAGTCCGGTCAATTAAGACATAAAAATAGTGGTCAAATAACAATAATTCCCGGAGAGCCAAACATTGGTGGAGAGCTAAGTCTACTTCAACAGTCATGTCTTCTTCGATTTCTTCTTCTTCCTCTTCCTCTAGCTGGATGTTCATAAATTGTTTTTTATCAGGACCAGACCTGACTTAAAATATCTTGGTAATAGTCAATAAAACAAATATAAGTCTGGAAATATAAATATGTTAATTTTCCAGGCTTTTTGTGGACGGCCAATTTCACCACCAGTATTAGATTTTAAGAAAGATTTGTAACAACTGTCATGGTATTTTGCATCATCAGCGTCTAAATCATCAAATCAAACTAAAGTTCAAGAAATCCTTTGAAACATCATCAGAACGATCTTTAGCTAATTTCAACAGGGATTCTTTGAATTTTAGTGTAGTCACGTTATGCATATTTTTAACCAATTTCCAAAAAGGAGGAGGTTCTCAATTCGTCTGTATTTTTTTTATTTTTTTTTTTATATTTGTTACCTCACAACTCTTGACTGGGTGAACCGATTTTGAAAATTCTTTTTTTGTTTGAAAGCTGATGCTTGTCGTTTGGTCCATCCAAATTTCATCAAAATCGGTCAAGCTGTTTTTGAGTTACGCTCCAATAACTGAAAAATATTCACCTATCTTGATGATATAGTCGTTGACAATGAATGAGAATCGATTCCGTAAGTAGCAAGGGTCACTAAAAAGAGTGAAAAAATTTTTTTTACCAAAAAATGGAACCGACTTTAACACTCAAAAGTGTGAAATAACTTGTCGAAGTCGGTACACAATTTTGTGATAATAGGTACTTTTGAACTATCATGGTACCGACTTCAACAAGTTATTTCACACTTTTGGGTGTTGGAGTCGGTTCCATTTTTGGTAAAATTTTCGAAGATGCTGTGCTTTCTTTTACTCAGTTTCTTCATTGCCACAAAATAAACAGTAATTTTCAAAACAACAATTTGATTCGCTTACTCGCGTTCTAGTACGAGTGGGACTTATTTTTGAAGTACTAGCCTGTCCTCACGTAAAGACAACTTTACTGTAGCAATTGAAGTTTTCCGGGTGTATGATTTTCTGCAATCCACGTGTACTGTAACGGATTTTTGAGTTCTTAATTACTCAGTAAACTCATTACCTCTCGCGACACTATAGCTTCGATTAAAGTTGGCATTCCACGATCAACCACAACTGTTTAATCTTCAGTTAAACATTCATTGGGAATAAAGCAAAACTGAGTCATTTTTTCGAACTATAAAGTAGCACAATAACCTAAATGGTAGACGCTTGTAATAAGTACGTATAATCACTTGAACTGAATCATTAGCACTAAAAGAAAAGGATCGATGGGGATATTTAAAACTTTATTTGTAATGGTAGACCCCAGCCCTCCACCAATATTTGGCTTACCGGGATTTTTGTTATTTTGAATGTCTATATTGACCGGACTATGAGTGTAGTTACAACTACTATTGTCAACCCAAGCGATCATATTTTACATTTTACTATTTAACTGTATTTACTATAACTAACCTAACCTAACCTAACATTAGCATATACATCCAGTCTAATACCTAGTGTATAAACTTGGCCTACCCCTACATCAATAATAATAATACGGGCATCAATGATGACATGGAGAGACAAAGGCGATCTCTTTGTGTGGTAGGCAACATGGTTGCCAGAAAATTTTATAAGGCGCTTGACGAGAAAATTACACTATTTAGGTCTTTCTGTCAGACATTTTACACGTGTCAACTTTGGACTAAGTACACCAAGAAAGCGCATCACGGGATACGTGTGGCATACAATAACATTTTCAGGCATGTTATGGGCCTGAAATGGTGTTGCAGTGCGTCTGAAATGTTCAGTGTATCCCGTGTATACTCATTCAACGGCATACAGCGCAAGGGGTAGCATCGTTGATGTCAAGGGTTGACATGTGTAAAAATCTAATCATTAAAAGTTTGGCCGATAGACTTATGCAGACTGCAATGTATAAGCACTGAGTTGCTATCGTGCGTGACCTAAGTAACGATGTATTTTTAATTTTTAAATTTTTTACTTTCATGTTTTTATTATGTTTTTTTTTGACCTCGAATTTTTAATCCATTTTTTGACATTTTCTTAACAATGTAATATGGTTCCCAGAGTCTGAAATAAAGAGCTATTATAATATTATATTATTATTATAATTTTCTGTTAAGAAGCACGCCTTCGTCAGTGTACAGGTCTGTAAATTCAGGAGCGTGATGTGTGAAGACGACAAAGTAGTCGTCCTGAATTTCCATAAGTCCTGAAATCAAAATTCCGCCTAAATTATATCCGGATTCTACTTAAGTGAGTTATCCCGCCTATTGAATCGAAATAGGTCAACAACCCTATTCAGCTTTTAATATGAAATATACTGTCGTGATTTTATGATCGTGATACCGTCGAGCTGGTGTGTAGGGTATGGTTTTCAATAAGTTTACGGAGATTTCGTATATTTGCTGTCGTGTGTTGGCTTAATGGACTTTTAACATGTTTACTTTGAACCATTATAATTGGCACGTTATTCTCCTTGCAGGATATATATCTATGCTAGATTTGTAATCATGTTATGCGCTAGTGTTTTTTTTGTTTATTCCTTATAAGTTAGCCTTTGTTTGACCACTATCTCACCTGATGGTAAGTGATGATGTGGTTGAAGATGTTGTTCAGGCTAACCTAGAATAACTGGCTCTCAAGGACAACTGCCGGAACACACCGTTAGGTGCTTGGTGACAGATTTTCTACCCGAAGGTGGTAGCTAGCCAGACGGGCATTTGCAAAATGCCCTACCACCATGCTATAACGACTGCCATCCTAAGAGAACAACCGGCACCGACGGCTTAATGTGCCTTCCGAAGCACGGAAGCGCTCAGTAGTAATGTCACCAGCGGTCACCCATCCAACACCTGACCGAGGCGGACGTTGCTTAACTTTGCTGATCGTTTCAGAATGGCTAAGCAAACTTCGCTACGAGCGCTTCAATCAAAAGTGAATAATAATTTTCAAAAATAAAGCAATTTTACAAAGCATGACACGAATTACTTAGCATTCCATGGTTTCACCGTGCGGGTGCCTGGGACTTGCAACCCAGTGAGTAAGGTTAAAGGCCCCTTTTATGATGCATCAATGCTCCCTTTCACCGCTCGGGCCTCCTCCCCTGCCTAACCAAATTTGGTACGATCTTACTAATGCTGCCTTGGATACACGTTCTAAGATGGAAGTTGCGGTTGTTCTTGTCAGGCCAAGATCTTTTAGTAGGTTATATAACAATAAACGTTGTTGTTACAATGAGTGTTATTGCTACAATTAGCATTGTTGTGACAGTAATTATTCTTGTACAATCAGAAATACACCGTATCGTCCTTAAAAATCGTCTTATTAAAAGATAAACCTTTTATTTTTCAGAATAAGCATAGAGCTTGTCCAGTACCAGAGTAAGATAGTGTTTGCAGTAAAGCACGGGTGGGACGGGGGACGGTCGTCGAGGCAATGGAGCTTTTCATCCGCCTTCCTTTACTCCCTTACTGTCATTACTACTATTGGTGAGTAAGTTCAGAGATAAGTGTACCACATGTAGCCATGGTTTTAACCAACTCTCAAATACGCGATTATTCCGCCAATTATGATGAACTCATTTTGATAATTCTGTTTTTGATGGGTATAGTTTTTTTTTTATCTATGATGCCTTTATTAAACATAATACTATTTATTTTATTTTTGGGTATAGTTGGTTCATCGAAGTCGATTGAAGAGTTTTTAAGTTAAAGACGCGATTGAGCTAATTGTATTAATAAAAATGTATTTATATACCTAGATGATTTAATCTTAATTGCATTGCAACTCTTGTCAAAGGTGAATAGAATTTAATTTTTTTTTTCTTTTTTTATAGGTGATAGGTAAGCCTTTGACCACAATCTCACGTGATGGTAAGTGATGATGTGGTCTAAGGTGTTAACAGGCTTAACCTAGAATGACTGGCTCTCAAGGACAGCTGCCGGAACACACCGTTAGGTGCTTGGCGACAGATTTTCAACTCGAAGGTGGTAGCTAGCCAGACGGGCATTTGCAAAAATGCCATTCCACCATGCGGTGAAGCTCAAGCCCGCGGCGGGATTCAAACCATGGACCTGCTGCGCGGCAGTCCATAGCCAAAGCCACTGAGCTATCACTGCTTCAAGAAGTATATATAAATATATAGATCTAAATAAAATTAAAAGCTTTGCTTATTATTTTCACAAAAGTTGTACATTATATTTTCTTTGAACGATGAGTTCATTGAATAAAACGTATCTATTTGACTATTGAGAAATTAGATATTTTAAATGTTTTTTTCCCTTACTTATACCTATTCGAATTATATTATGACCTAATATGAAATCTCCGTCTCCTTTGCTCCATAAGCTGTGGCATCAGTTTACATCTTTTATACACATATCAATCTTCACGCTGTATATCGGCTTTCCTTTGTTTTTGTATCTTTCCACATTCATACTCAAACAACGATTTTAGAAAAAGGTGTGAGGTAGGTCCTACATCACATATCTTATTTAGAAATGGAACGCTGCGTAACCGCGGCATGATTCGCACACACATAAAACGCATAGGTATGTATTATAAGTCACTCAAGGCAGAGTAAATGTGGGAGAAGAATGGTGTACTTGTAACACATCTGTGGTCCACAGTTATAGTTGGGGCTGTCACCTTCCTACCTAGCAGGGTAGTAGTGAGCATAAAAGAAAAAAGAGAGAACGGGTTTAGAGATATATTGAAGTACGTCAGATATAGTAAGTATGAGAAGGGTCGTGGATTTCAGACAGTTGGCGTGTGGTAGGCTTCCTTGTTCAAGGACTTATCTCCGGTAATTGAAGAATAGCACGTGCTCAGCAGCAGGCGCTGTGATGTACTCCGCTCAAGTACAGCCTGTGAGCCGCGCCGGTAGATCGTCCCAGCCAGATGCTGTAGAGACGGGTCCGTGTGGGACCGTAAAGTGGCAGCGGTTGGTGCAGAAGATGCGGGGCCTTGTTGCTTGCAGAAGCTAGCGGGTTGAGGTGAAGCCAGGAGATCAGCCGCTTACTGGAACCCTGGAATCCACATGGCTCCGGTTAAGATAGGTCCAGTGTGACGTTGAGCTGGTGGGTCCACTGTCCCTGCTACTGAGCATTTGGGAACGAGCAGAGAGCCTTTGGATGTGGCCCGCCAACAAACATGAGGGTGCCTGAAGGGCTAGAGTTGCCTTAAGGGCTTAGTTATAAAAAAACACAATGACACACAATATTACAAAAGTTGAAGATAATATGAACAGAAAAATAGAGAAAAGGTTAGGTACAAAAATGTTACAATGGATTAAGTGCTTGAAGAGCATTTCTAGTATTTAATAGTCACATTGTTGAGTGCACTGGTTGTTAAAATTAGGTTACATACCAGAAGTATTTGCAATCGAGTTTACACATGTTTATAACATTGTGGCAGCTTGAAGAGCTTACTCACTGATTAATTCAAGCACATGGTAAATGAAATAAAGTTACAAACAGACACTAAAAAGAACAGATACAGAAGTATTTAACACTGTTAATTTACACAATTGCGCTGCAAAAAGTTAGGTTAGAATATCACAGTATGAACTGGCTAGATCACAGAATATACACATCTTATATATCTACCACTCACCCTAGAACGGGGTTTAAAGTAAACGCGAGAATTTAGTAACTAATTCTTTAGGTAGTTCTTTATTGTCCGGTTGGCTCGTAACAAGTGAGGAAGCACTTTCGTATTGTAGCCACCTCGAGCGTCCCGGAAGTCTTGTCCTCAAAGCATTACCATATAAGGTAATGCTTCGCTGCTAAATCGTTAATGAGGGTCAGAGCCAATGAGAGGCTTTATTACTTTGCAATTTTTGCTAAACAAACCGGAAGTTCATTGACCGCTGACTTTAGTCTGACGTTCGCTCAACTTCGCACCGTTGTGAAGTTAGGTATCGGTACGTACATTATCATTGCGACCTCTATAGGTTTAGTGAAGAACTAAATGATTTTAACGACGATCGGTACTACAGTGAGGTGTGCAAACAGTGTGGTAGCTAACGGTCATTCATATCATTTAGTATGTCGGAGTTTGAGCAGATGTCGCTGCTCTTCAAATTGTCTGATCATAAGTAATTTTATTTTGATATGTTTAATTTATTGTATCTGGCTTTAGCCAGGTTACAGGGCACAAAAATAAAACTCAAAATAAATGCAACGCCCTCGTCGATGATGCGACGACTGAGCTCACGTCAGCCAATTAGCAAGGTTTCTGTGGGCCACTTCCGGTGCACGTATAACTTAACTACCACTTCTTTCTAAAATCTTTATACTCAGCTCAATGTTTTTCATCTCGTCTCATGGTATGTCTATGTATGTATCTGAAGAATCATCCTGTATTAGGCATTATATGTAAAACCCTCCCCACGTCTTATATAACGATATAAGTCGAACCATGTGATTGCTTACTGACCTCAGTCAGTATAATCTGGATCAATATAACATGGTAAAGGCTTTTACGTGTTTTTTGATGCGCGAAGTCACAATATTGACTTTTCAACAACTCCTGGCCAACACACATCATATAAACTTCATATACTTATCTACACAAATCGTATGTATGATTTGTGACTTTAAAATTCGTTATGCCTAATTATCACCCACTAAAAGCTTCGTTTCCGTCACTAAATATATACAGAATAATTCTCATTCCCTTTCCAGGTTATGGTCACTTGTCTCCAAGAACCAATTGGGGCAAAGTTACTACCATAATGTATGCCTTGCTTGGCATGCCCCTCTTTCTGCTTTACCTCAGCAACGTGGGCGAGCTGCTAGCGCGATGGTTCAAATGCCTGTATGCGCTAGTATGCTTGTGTAGAGGATGCCCAGGGTTCACAAGGAGAAGAGTCACTAGGTTAAGACCACCGGTAAGTGTAGTATCATTCCTATATTTAACCGACTTAAAAAAAAACGAGGAGGTTCTCAATTCGTCTGTATTTTTTTTATGTTTGTTACCTCAGAACTTTTCACTGGGTAAACCGATTTTGATAGTTCTTTTTTTTTAAAGCTGATGGTTGTCGTTTGATCCCATTTAATTTTCATCAAAATCGGTCTGGCCGTTTTTGTGTTACACTCCAAAAACTGAAAAATATTTTCCTGATGAGCCGTTGACAGTGAATGACAATCGATCCCGTAAGTAGCAAGGGTCACTAAAATGAGTGATGTTGTTGTTGACCATGACAATTCAAAAGTACCTATTATCACAATATTGTGCGCATAGTACTGACTTCAACAATTTATTTCACACTTTTAAGTGATGAAGTCGGTTCCATTATCTGGTAAAAATAAAATAACTCGTATCTGAGTAACTTGGAGAAGCTCCTAGTATGTTCAATAGTTTACTAGCTTAACGCTTTAGTCGTGTACATGATGCCCAGGGTTTACCTGCAGAAGATTCACTAAAAGTAAGTACCAGAAAGTGTATTATTATATGTATATCTTCCTATTTTATCTAAGCAACGTGGAGTAGCTGTTGATGTTAAGCGGACTAACCTCTGCCTATAACAATGCATTTCATCACAAGTCACCTTGAGACATACAGTTGTTAAGTCCCATATGCCTGTAATTTTACTGGCTCTCATTGACTGCTGCCGAAACATGCTGTTAGATGCTTGGCGACAGATTTCCTACTTGAGGGTGGTAAGCGAGCATTCGCAAAATGCCCTTCCACCATGCAGTGAAGCTCAAGCCGGCGGCGGTGGGCCGCTCGGCCATCGTTGTTTCAACCAATTTTGTTGTCTTTAAGTTATTTCGTATTATTTACTTAGATGAGTGAAAACCACGTCAGTTAATATTAATAATTACATAGTTATTATAGTCTCGTAATTTATCCAATGACAGCCAATCACTTTGTGTAGCACTACACAATTAAACAATTACATTGTTTCAGGTAGAATTAAGCGAAGCTGAAAGCATAGAGCGGCCCCCGGGTTGGAGGTCTAGGTACTCTGACTCGGACTTCACGCCAGAGTATGCAATCCCACCGTACGCGTATCCTCATAGAGGGTTTCCAAGGTAAATCTCATAATTTTTACATATCTTATAAGCAGAACTTCCTGTGGAAGTCGTAAGGCGCGACAAAAATAGCAGAAGGTAAGCAAAAATTTCCCGTGAGTATGAAACATATTAATGTTTTTAATAACCGGCTGTACTCACGCGTATTGGTCGAAATTGTAGACCTAGGTTTCGGGCATATCCGATGCCCTTCATCAGGTGAGTTCACGCGTCTAGATCGCAGCGATGACTCCGCGGAACTGCTCGTTGGGCTGGGGGAACGCCCCGTAAAATCCCCTCACATAATATTAAAAAAAAACACGTGTAACAGGAAATTCCAAGAGTATATATCCATAGGGACCTATGACAGCTGTCAAAAATGTAAGATGGCTGATACATAGTGATTTAAAACGATGGCTCCTACGAAGTGCTTTGTGCCCCTGTTCTCGACTGATTACATTGTGTGGAAGGCGATGCGCATCGAAATTGATCCTTCAAGCGGAATAATTATAAAGATAAAACCGATTAAATATTGTACACTAATATATAGTTGATGAATATAGACAAGTGCTTTGTAATATTTGATAATTGGAATAACATATCTTTTACTCTAGGTTCAGTTTATTTTCATACTAGCGAAAGGCATGTTTTACGCTTTAATCATTGTTCAACTATCAATAAACACGACCTTGATTTCTAATATATCTGCGAATATAATCAAATTAATAAAAAAAAACTTTGTTGTACAACAGTTGATTGTACCTTTGGGCAGAGCTCATTGTATCAGTTGAAGGTGTTGTACTTTGGGATGGTTCATATTAGTAGGACCTTATGAAACAAAACATATATAAAACTCTTAAAACATATATAGACCTTTAAAATTATACTCTTATTGTATACATCAAAACAAACTTCATAAAACTTTTGTGGTAACTTATATTCGTCTCATTGTTTTTACTAAAACCAATATAGGATATCCCAAATTTGCTATATGTACGAGTATTTAATGCACTGAAATATAATATAAAGAAGATCGCGACACGTCAAAAACCTTATGCCTGCGCTTAAATAAGGATTTTAGAGTGTCCAGTCAAAATCTATGGTGTCCACAGGAACACTTGCCCCTCTGATAACATATATTCAAAAATATTTAAAAAAAACAATAAAATAAACAATAATATTTTAGATAAACTACAAAAATATTTCTTTGTTGAACAGTCACGTACGATATGTCTAGACTCAAGATTGTTTTTACACAGATTCGAAACGCGTCGAAAATCCTTCCGGTTAGGCTACGTGGCGTTGAGAGTTAAGTCGTCAAGTCCGCGACGGTAAAGCCGGAAACTTGGGCAATGTTGTCTTTTGTTTTTTTTTTATGATATTGTGACGGAACAAGCTCGAGGCCCACCTGGTGTTAAGCGGTTACCTCTGCCTATAACAGATGCATTTCGTCACAAGTGACAAATTGCACTGCGCCCGTCACCTTGAGACATAGTTGTTAAGTCTCATGTGCCTGTAATTTCACTGGCTCACAAGGACTGCTGCCGGAACACACCGTTAGGTGCTTGGCGACAGATTTTCAACTTGAGGGTGGTCGCTAGCCAGGCGGGCATTCGCAAAAAGCCCTTCCATCATGCGGTGAAGCTCAAGCCCGCGGTGGGATTCTAACCATGGACTTGCTGCGCGGCAGTCCAATGCCACTGAGCTATGACTGCTTCACTGCGAGTCCGACACTCACTTGACCATTTTTTTTTGGTTTAAATACACTCGAGAGCAATGAATCCGGGTCACTTAAAGAATCCTAAAAATCTCGGAAACTAAAAATGCTAGGTTAATGCAATAAATTGTATTTAATAGACAATGTAATACTCCTTAAATGAAGGTATTAAAACTTCTTAGTTATTGTAAAGTTATATCATAAAAAAAAACAAATTTGAAAAAGCCACTTTCGAAGATGGAACTACGAAATTACAGCATTTGGTTTTGCTTTTGTTTGTAATCTGTCATTTATGTGGGTACATAAACCATGTTGATAGTGCTCTATATTCATTATTCAAGCTGAAATTATGTCGCTTACGCCTGAAGAATGCACCAGAATACTTACAATGCTGGAAACCGGCCGGAGTCAGCGCGATACAGCCAGGACTGTCGGTGTGTCGCTGTCAACAGTACAAAGAGTTCTCCGACGTAACGAAGAAACTGGTTCTAACCTACGCAGACCAGGAACGGGCAGAACCAGGTGTACCACAGCACGAGAAGACCGATACTTGGTGAATACCATGCTTCGAAATCGCTTTCTCACAGGAACTGAACTCACCAATCAGTTTCGACGCCTCGGAGGAAGTAACCCAAGTGCATGGACAGTAAGACGTCGGCTTGCTGAATCTAACTTAAAACCCCTTAGACCTGCAAACGGCCCTAAACTGGAGCGTGGGCATCGTATTTCGAGACTAAGATATGCCCAGAGCCACGTAAATTGGAGTATTGAAGATTGGTCAAAAGTTATGTTCTCCGACGAATCAAAATTTATGCTCTACAAGCACGATGGAAGACACAGAGTGTATCGAAGACCAGGGGAAAGATTCAAGCAAGCATGCATCGAAGAAAAAGTAGCCTACGGTGGTGGGTCTGTACTTGTGTGGGCCGGAATTTCTTCTGAAAGTCGCACAGAGCTGGTGATCATAGAAAACGGCTCTTTAACTAGCGTAAGATATGTGGAAGAAATCCTCAATGATCACGTTGGTCCATTTATGGTCAATTTAGGTGAGGATGCTATATTTATGCATGACAATGCCCGACCTCATACAGGTAGGATTGTGAATGACTACCTTCAAGAGATGAACATTACTCGTATGGAGTGGCCAGCGCGCAGCCCGGATATCAACCCGATCGAGCATGCTTGGGACGAGCTAGGCAGATGCGTGAAACAACGAAACCCTCCCCCAATCACGCTTCGTGAGCTCAAAATTGCTCTCACAGAGGAATGGGAGAATATTCCCCAAAATCGTATAAGGAACTTGGTGTACAGCATGCCAAACCGCGTAAACGCAGTAATGGAAGCACGAGGAGGCAATACGAAGTATTAAAATTCAAGAAAATCGTAATAAAGTTCAAAAATTTCATGTTTCCTATTTTTGTTTTAAGGAGAGATCAGCAGTTTTTTTCTTTATGTAATTTTGTGTTAGTAAAATGTATGGTGACTCATATTTTTTTTACTTTCATTTAAGGAGTATTACATTGTCTATTAAATACAATTTATTGCATTAACCTATCATTTTTAGTTTCCGAGATTTTTAACATTCTTTAAGTGACCCGGATTCATTGCTCTCGAGTGTAAATATTAATTTGTTTTTATTTTTGACCCAGTTTAGTTCTTGACATTAAATTTAATTAGACGCTCTTGATATTAAAGGTTTTCTTTTTTATTCTAGGAGGCCAGAATACCTCCGCAGCATATCAATGCCGTACCCGCCTCCGTCTCGCCTTCCGTTACCTCCACGTGGCTTCTCCGCACCCATCGAGTACCGCGCAGAGAGCGAACTCACCAGCGAGTTCAGCTACGTCACCTTCGACGCTCAGACTATCACTGTGCCTATCAGCGTGTGTGTTTGTATTATGGTTGGGTGAGTAGTAAAGGTATCTTATATATCTTAAGAGTATATAATTATGTTACGTGGAATTAAACTTTGCCTATAACATATGCATTTCGTAACATGTGAAAAACTGCACTGCGCGCGTCGTATATTGAGACATACAGTTGTCGAGTCTCATGTGCGAGTAATTTTACTTGTTCTCAAGGACTGCTGCCTGGACACACAGTTAGTTGCTTGGCAACAGATTCTCTACTTGAGGGTGGTAGCTAGCTAGGCGGGCATTCGCAACAATGCGATGAATCTCAAAGCCGGCGGTGCCATCATTGCTTCAAAAGTGAGGTACTATTAATCCCATACCTATTGTTTATATTCATGAGGCGCTGTATAATTTATTGAGATATTTGTGTTTTAAATATGATGGAGGCTTAGGTTTTAATTATCAGGAAACAAAGGAGATGGCAAGTTTTTCCATTCCTTTGCTGTTTCCACAATAAAGGATGTGAACAAGACGCTTTGATCGTTACGTTTGATGAGGAGGTATATCGATCATTCCCGGATGTATTGCTTCCGTACGCCTTTTTGTAAGATAATGGAAACGAAATTGGGAAATAAGATCGTGCAATATCATAGAACAGTTTTCAAAAAGTAAATGATATATACGCGGTAGGTTACTTAAAGGTTCGAAGCAAAACACACACACGTTCGGTTGGACTGCTCGTTTATTACTGAGGTTGACTTGACAGTTCTTTACAGACCACGAAGTGAGGCGCGTACACCTCATTCCTCCACCTTAATTTGTAAACCTGGTAACAAGCAATAACATTCTTAATATTGATATTTAATCCTTATAACTAGCTAACTTAGTTCTAGGCCGTAAGGTATAGCGGTGACCCGGCGGGGTATTAGCTTGGTTTGAAGTTACCGCCTCTGGCGGGGTGTTGTGATGAACAGTAGGTGCTTCCACTTCCGATTCCGTCGTCATTGCTATAACTTGTTCTGAGGGTGACGCATCGCCCGCAGCCGTGGCAGTACCGTCATCATTGATCGAATCATACTCGGGCCCGTTATCTACTGATTCATGCGTATAGTGACTCGTGCTTCCCTCTTTCTGACCATTGTCAAATTGCACGGGGGGAGTTTGAGTCGATCCTTGAGGATAGTCATATACATTTTTATGGGTATGGCCAGAAAATCTTATCAACTGATCTATATGTCTCCTACACAATCCAACCTCGTCTACTAACACATTATACATTCTATTCCCTAACCTATTAATAATACGGCCTAATTTCCATATTGGTTTCTGAGCAACAAAACATTTGATCCATACTATCTGATTTGCGTGAAAACATCGACTGTTCCCATTCACCGTTTCAATGGTGGCGTCTGCGTCCGCGTGAGGTTTGGCTGGTAAGATAAGATCAAGCCGGCCACGCAATTCTCTATTAAACATCAACTTTGCGGGCGATTCACCAGTGCTACAGTGAATACTGTTTCTATATTCAAATAAAAATGTTAACAATTTGTCTAATATCTGCTTACAACTAAATCTTTCACTATTTTGTAAAATGCATAGGATCATTCGTTTACATGTGCGAACTGAATTCTCCGCTTGGCCATTACTACAAGGATGATATATAGGCGAGGTTACATGGGTAATGCCCGCAAATTTGCAAAAACTTCTGAATTCCTCATTACTAATCTTTGGATCGTTATCGGATACGACGACTTTGGGTAGGCCAAACGTAGCAAATACAAGTTTCAACTTATCTATAAGCGCTCTCGTGGATAGCCCACCTTGCATATGCAAACACTCTAACCATTTTGTGTACGCGTCAACAATAACCAGAAATACCCTTTGGCCTACCTGCATGTAGTCGATGTGGATTCGTTCCCAGGGCGCAGCGGGGCGCGGCCAAGGCGCTGGAGGTGCGCGCGGCGGCGCAGCGCGTGTTGCTACGCATACCCGACAGGATCCGATAGCACGTTCGATTCCCGCGTCAATACCTGGCCACCACATTTTACCTCGCGCAATACTCTTTGTTTTCACTATACCAAAGTGACCTCTGTGAAGTTCATTCAGCATACGCTCGCGGAGCCGCGCGGGAATTACAATCCTATGGCCTCGCATTATGCACCCGTCGGCTACTTCTAAGTCAGTTTTGCAGTTAAAATAGGGTTTTATGTTATGACACCGTATCTTTCGCGGCCAGCCATTTTTTATATATTTAATAACGGTCTGTAATGTTGCATCGGCTGCCGAAACTTGTTTTATTGTTTCGAAGGAAACCGGTAATTGGGTCTCATCAATGAAATTTAAATAAGTCGTCCTGTCATCTAAATCTATTTCCTGCGAAACATTACTAATAGGTGCCCTTGAAAAAAAATCGGCTACCGCATTATTTACACTGGAAGTAAATGTGATTACATAATTATATGCAGACAAATAAATAGCAAATCTTTGAAGACGAGATGCCGTCATTACAGAAATCCCGTTTTTCTTCCCAAATATAGCAATCAATGGTCTGTGATCGGTTCTTAGCACAAATGGTATTTCCCTACCGTACAAATATTGATGGAAATGTTTAACCCCAAAAACAATAGCAGCGGCTTCTTTATGTATCTGGCTATAATTTCTTTCGCTTACTGAAAGAGACCTAGAAGCAAAAGCAAGTGGGCGCTCACTGCCCTCCTCGCCTTGCGCTAATACAGCGCCGAGGCCCGCCGGGCCGGCGTCCACGCTTAGCACCAGCCGGGCAGAGGGGTCAAAGTGCGTCAGGACACGGTCAGAACACAACTCTTCTTTTACCGCGAAGAATGCTTTCTGCTGACGCTCACCCCAACACCACTCTGCATCTTTCCTAAGTAACTCGTGCAAGGGCTCTAAAATTGTTGAGGCCCGCGGAACAAAACTTCTATAATAATTAATCATGCCTAAAAATCTTTTTAATTCAACCACACTGGTAGGTCGCGGGGCATCCAAAATAGCTTGAACTTTTTTTGGACATGATTTAAGGCCTTCTTTATCTATGACAAAACCGAGATATGTTACACATTCCTTAAAGAAATCACATTTATTTTTCTTTAATTTTAGCCCGGCGTCCTTGAGCCTATCCAGTACTTCGCGAAGCCTAGCCATATGCATTTCTTTAGTGGGAGCGCTCAAACATACATCATCCAACCAGCAACTCACCCCTTCAATGCCCGACAGTAATGTCTCCATAGCCTTTTGAAAAATGGCTGGGGCATTGGCCAATCCATAGACTAATCTTGTATACTTATGCAATCCGCGACTAGTGTTGATTGTAGTGAGTAACTGTGACTCATCGTCCAAGACAAATTGATTGTAGGCATTACTCAAATCAATTTTCGTATATACTTCGCCCCCCCCTAGCTTTGCGAAAACCTCTTCTATACGTGGCATTGGATATTTATCAATATAAAGATCTTTGTTGAGAGTTAAAGAATAATCGCCTGCGATTTTTACTTCCCCATTATCCTTAAAAACCGGTACTATTGGAGTTGCATACTCAGAGTGATTTACAGGAACCAATATCCCCAGTGACGTCAACCTATCTATCTCCGCATCGACTTTAGATTTTAACGCAAAAGGTACTGGTCTAGCTTTGAAAAATTTTGGCCTTGCATTTTCTTTGAGAGTTAACGTTACTTTAAACTTATTAAACCTCCCTAAGTCGTCGCTCCATAGATCCTTATAGTCGTTGACAAGCTTATCCATCTCAGTTTGGTAGCTAGCTACTTTTATGTTATTATTATACATTGGTGCAATCCATAAATTAAACTTAAACATAAAGTCTCTTCCTAAGAGTGGGGCACTACCATTTTTAATGACAAAAAAACTTATGTCTTGAGTAGAATCGAGATAGGTCACTTTAGTGTTTAAAAATCCTATGGGCTTAATTTTGTGACCATCATAAAAACACATCCTTGCTTTACAATCAGTCAAGGGTAGGTTTGAGAATAGTTGTTTATACAAAGCATCCGATATAACTGAAACTCCCGCCCCCGAATCCACTTCCATAGACAAACTTTTATCATTAATTAAAACATCCACAGTAAAGGGTTTATATTGATCGTACCTTAAATTATACAGGTTACATTCCTGACAGTCCTGTACAGGTTCCTGCTCCGCACTTATTGCATTCACGCGTAACTTACACACTTTTTTCAAGTGGCCCTTTTGACCGCAATTTTGGCACCGGTAGCCTTTATAACGACAATTTTCGGCACTGTGATTTTTCAACCCGCACACTTTACAATGATCTTCACTTTTGCCAGACGCGATAACGCCGGCGGCGGCGCCGTTGTTTACACCGGCTTGCGGTCGCCATGTTGTGACTGTCCGCTTTCCGTATGCACTTGCTCCGCGGCCATGCGTTCTGCAATCTGTCTCCTCGATCTTGTAACAAGGTTCTTCCTTGAATAAAATATCACTAGCACCCTGTCCTTGCACCGATAATTTTGCTTGTCGTGCACTTGCCACTTGTTCAGCTATTTCCACGGCTTTCGTTAACGATAAATTAGCCGCATCTTGTTCAAATAGCTTATCGCGCTCTGGGCCTGAAGATAAGCCGAGAACGAAGCGGTCTATCAGCACTGTATCCAAGACGACACCAAATTCGCAATGACTTGCCAATCCCCGTAATCGCGCCGCCCAGTCTGCTATGGACTCACCTGGGCTTCTTATTGCACTGTAGAACTGTGCTCTGTCCGCAAACAAACAACGTTTTTGTTTGAAATGGCCGTTAAGTGCTTCAGCAATCTCATTGAACGACAGCTTCTCCAATTCTCGAGGATACACAATATTTCGCGCTAAGCGATACGATTCATCCGAAAGATTGGTTATTAAAATGGCGCCTTTGTTCTCCTCCTTAACCGCATTCACTTTAAAAAACTGGTTCAGACGGCCAAAAAATAAAGACCAGTCACTAGATTTATGGTCGAAGACGGTAATTGTCCCTATATAAGACATGTTAGGTCCAAAATCAAACACCTCGTCGCCAATGATATATACGCGGTAGGTTACTTAAAGGTTCGAAGCAAAACACACACACGTTCGGTTGGACTGCTCGTTTATTACTGAGGTTGACTTGACAGTTCTTTACAGACCACGAAGTGAGGCGCGTACACCTACAACTTGGACAATAAATTTGAAATTACAAAAAAATAACAGAATCGACTTCTAAAACCTACTGAAAAATATGAAATAACCTCTTATAGTTTATTATTCAGTACACTTTTCATCATTTAGTACATTTCTTATCAGTTTATTATAATAAATATTGAAGAAAAGTTGGTTTCGTTTTATTTACTAGTTTGGTACATACTGCTTAACTACAAGATCGATTTTCAGTCTCCCACAGTACTTATCACCATCGACAAGACTTGCAATTGCCATGGCATCGAGGTATAAATACTTTTTTTTACTTATTTGAGTGTAACTTAAAAACTACTGAACCGATGTCATGAAATTAATATGGGACTACCTTGGAAGTGTACTTAAGGAAAAGGAAATCTATGATGATCCATTAAAATACTATATGTGGCCAAATATTTAAAAAAAATTGAACTTTCTACCTTTATTTTTGGGAGTAGGTTAATAAACAGGCTTCTGACGTCGTTCAAAGGTTTGAATATTAAGTATAACATTGTTGCTGATGATTTGGCAAGTCTTTGGATGGACTGTAATGCTTTGAATTCAAATTTGATCGATAAATCCTAGAGATTCCAAATAACACTCCTTGCATGTTCAGACTTGCGCTTGGATGGTATTTAGAAGCTGTCCTTCTATCTCAACTTCCCTAGGACTCTATATTAGAGGTATTTATTTAGGCTTATAATAAACTACCACTAAGCTTAAAAGAGACAAATACTGACATTTTTAAATTTAGGTTAAAAAAGTTTTTGATTGATAAGGCATATTATAGTATAAATGAGTTTTTAAATGATAAAATATAGGAAATTGTATGAACATATTAAGTAATTCAAATATTGTATTAATTAATAAATGATTGAATAAAATTATGTTATGGAATTAAATAATATAATAATGTAATTGGATAATATTGTAATAATGTATTCTAGTAACTAAATAATTTATATTTGTATTGTATTGAATCCATAATTTGCACGCCTTGAAGGTTCAGATATAGCGCAACACATCCTTTTAACAAAAGACCTGTTTAATGTACCTATATCTAGCAAATAAATAAATTTGATTTGATTTGATTTGAGAGTTACCGCTTTGATTTTTTATCAAGTTCACAATTAACGACACATGCATGATCTTCCAAATCCAATTGGATTGGTTGCTTGATTTGGCGCTCAGATATGATCGTATCCGATTGGTCGCGTCAGGTAATGTTGTTGCGCCGCGCCGCAAGGTACACGTTTTAAAACAGGCCCACCGCGGTAAGATTTGCGCTCCGCTATTTTGGAGTTTGAGTTACATTTCTTTAGATATTTATTTGAAGCTTAAATTTAATGTATATGCCAAAGTCAAAGTTTGACGACAATGTGACATATTATATCAAGTTAAGATGGCTACTCAGATTATCCATGTTAAATGGTTGTATTTGGCCTCAAAATAATATAATTGGTGTAGTCAGAGTCATATAAGAATCAAAAGAGATAAGATTTAAAAGGCATTGAATTGACTAGATTGGCATCGCCCAAACAAAGACCGTCCGTTAATCCGAAATACGCTTTTGTCCACGGCTTGGTGTTTGCATTATTACTAGTTATGTCACGTGTTTCACACATATTTTGAAGCAGTGATGGCTCAGTGGCATTGGCTATGGACTGCCGCGCAGCAGGTCCATGGTTCGAATCCCGCCGCGGGCTTGAGCTTCACTGCATGGTGGAAGGGCATTTTGCGAATGCCCGCCTGGCTAGTGACCACCCTCAAGTTGAAAATCTGTCGCCAAGCACCGGTAACGGTGTGTTCCCGCAACAGTCCTAGAGAGCCAGTGAAATTACAGGTCCATGGTTCGAATCCCGCCGCGGGCTTGAGCTTCACTTCATGGTGGAAGGGCATTTTGCGAATGCCCGCCTGGCTAGTGACCACCCTCAAGTTGAAAATCTGTCGCCAAGCACCGGTAACGGTGTGTTCTGGCAACAGTCCTAGAGAGCCAGTGAAATTACAGGCACATGAGCCTTAACAACTATGACTCAAGGTGACGGGCGCAGTGCAATTGATTACTTGTGACGAAATGCATCTGTTATAGGCAGAGGTAACCGCTTACCATCAGATGGGCCTCGAGTTTGTTCCGTCACAATAACAAAATAAAAATGTACGATAGTACATAATTTTAATGGCTATTACTATGCAGGTACTACCACGCAGCAAGATCAATAGTTCCAATACCGCCAGTTTAGCTTCACCACATAGTGTTATAGTGTTTAACAATTTTTTGGTCTCTGGGTGTTGGGCGCAGGAGTTCTACTTGTGACTAACTGCATCTGTTTTAGGAAGAAGTAACCGATTTACAGCTGGGCCATGCTTGCTCCACCACGATAGTATAAGAAAGTATTTTTTGGTTGCAGGTATTTAATGTTCGGCTCAATGATATTTGGGATGTGGGAGAAATGGGACCAACTCGATGGAGCTTACTTCTGTTTTATATCACTAAGCAGGTACATTATTTTTATTAAGCAGGTAAATATAGGCTGTGAGACAACGCGGTCGTATATAACTATGAATAATGTGATATGAAAGACCCAAGTATTTTGCAAGCATTTCTGCCCCAACACAGTGGGCTGCCACTCCAAAGTGTGAATTAATTTAACCCTTAAATGAAGTGCTGAAAATTGCACAATACTATAGTCATAGGGCCACTGGTTTTGATTTAAAATAAACCTATACCTGTTTTAAAATAAAACATCAACGGATCTCATATTTCACTTTTTAATAAGTTAAAAGTCAAGTTTACTTTCGTAAATAAGTTAATGACTGCATATGTAAGTAATGTGATAAATATATGTTTTGACTTATTCATTTTAATGATATATCTATAGTAATTAGTAGTATTAGTATTAGTAGATATAGTCTATTAGTAATTATATGTCAAAGATTGAACATGGGTTCATTGGACCCACGACTACAGATATGGGTTAATTTTTCACGAGAGATAACAGAACATTTTGTTCTATAGTTAATTTATGATCTAAATGGCAGTTGTACCTCAGATGTTTCCATAAACATCTAAGGTACAACTACCATTTGCGCTAAGGTACAAACATGGGATCATTACCATGTTTGTACCTTAGCGCACTGATAGTGTAAGGGCCATAAATATTATCTAATCAGTTCTTGTATTTATCTGTATTAATCCTCTATCTACAAATATTATCTAAAAGTGCTTGAGAGTAGTTAATATTAAAAAGGTTGTACCTGTAAAAACTATATTTTTTAATGTTTTTTCAGCATTGGATTCGGAGACTTTGTTCCTGGAGAACGAGTGTATACTCCGCGGATAGAGACCTCTTTCATCGTTTGCTCAATGTACCTCATGCTGGGAATGGCACTTGTCGCCATGTGCTTCAATCTAATGCAGGTTTGTTGATGTCTTACCATTAGAATGCCTCGTGACCGAGAATCCGTCTTGTTGGGTATCGACGCAATAATAAATATCCTCTATCCAAGCAGAAGTATCCAAAAACTACAAACCCAATGTGTTTAGAATTTAAAATTGCTTGTAACAAGACATGTTACTAGACGAATCAGACATATACATAAAACTGACTGACAATCATAAAAGCGCTCGTAGCGAAGTTTGCTTAGCCATTTTGAAGCGATCAGTAAAGTTACGCAACGTCCGTCGCGGTCATGAGTTGGATGGTCACCCATCCAACTCAGCATAGTATTATGGTAGGGCATTTTGCGAATGCCCGCCTGGCTAGCTACCACCCTCAAGTAGAAAATCTGTTGCCAAGCACCTAACGGTGTGTTCCGGCAGCTGTCCCTGAGAGCCAGTAATTCTAGGTTAGCCTGAACAACATCTTCGACCACATCTCTTACTATCAGGTGAGACAGTGGTCAAAGGCTAACCAATCAGGCATAAAAAAAAACAATTAGCACAGTAGCACGCAGTTTGCTTTTTGCATGTTAGTAGGGAATTTGGAATTCCCGCCTGGATACCTACCATCATTAAATGAAAATCTGTCGCCGTGCACTTTACGGTATGTTCTGCTAGCTGTCCTTGAGCTTCAGTTCCCATTATAAGTGACGCATATAGAAAAAATTATCAACAACTAACGAGATTGTGGATTGGGGACAAACAAATGATATCTGACACTGCAACTTAGTACGTTAAATATTGTTGCTTACAATTTAGGTGAGTGACTTGTCATATCGTCATTATGTATCACAAAGAATAAAATTTCGTGCGCTAGGTTAGACTTCTCACAGTCTGTGGTCTTTCATGGTTTCTGATTCTCCCTACGAACAAAATAACTGTTGAATGACAAAAGTTGCTGCTTTTTTGTCAATAATATAATAAAATTCGTACTAATTTTAATAAAAGCTGCGATTTGTTTTTTAAACATTTAATGTGGAGATGTGTATTGTAAAATATGACTGTTGCTTGTAATTTACTCCGAAACCAAATGTGGCTCTCTGTTGTACATTTATCTGTAAAGTTATCTACAAATAATAATAATAATATAATAATTCATTTATTTCAAGTAACTTAGAAAAGTCTAAAAAAAGTAAATAAATAAAAATAAAGTAAATTTAATATTACAAATAAAGTAAACAAAAGTCTAACTTTAAGAAGGAATTTCAAATTTAGAAAATAAACGCAAAAATTAACACCTGATGTAAATTTTAGCATGTATTTTGTATAATTAAGAAGCGCTTTTCTCAATTTCTCTCTAAGAATGTAACAAATGTCTTTTTTTCAGGAGCAAGTGATCCACTACTTTGCTGGCCTGAAGCGTGCCTTCAAACGTATCTGCAGGTGCAAAAGATGACATACCAACTTGTGCCTATAGTCAATTGTTCAGTAGAATGAAGGTGTTCCTACATATGAATTTTAAAAAAGACTTATTTAATTTTGTTTATGTTGGTTTTTATTCAGCGATTTGTATAAGCCTTTTTATGACGATCTCACTAGTTGGTAAGTAATCATTGGTTAGAAGATGGCAAGGAGACTGTGTCAAGGACGTCTCAATGACAATTGCTAGAACACAACATCTATCAGTATTTTGGTGGCAGATTTTCTATTTGAAGGTGACAGTTAGCATGTAAGCTTGCTCTCACGTACCTGTGGGCTCATGCCCTTGAGTTAAATGAAGTCAACACTCGACATCCATTATGGATTCCAAATATATATTAACAAAAGTACTCAAAGCAATCATTTGTGAATAGTAGAATCGCTAGCTAGTAAAGATGTAATCAGAATCATTCTGAATATTTGCTCCGTATTTGCTGCAAAAACTCCTACAAATTTTATATATATATATTTTTTTTTTATTCCTGATATTATGCCTGATTAGTCTTTGACCACTATCTCACCTGATGGTAAGCCATGATGTGGTCGAAGATGTTGTTCAGACTAACCTAGAATTACTGGCTCTCAAGGACAGCTGCCTGAACACACCGTTAGGTGCTTGGCGACAGATTTTCTGCTTGAGGGTGGTAGCTAGCCAGGCGGGCATTCCCAAAATGCCCTACCACCATGCTATAACGACTGCCATCCTAAGACAACAACCGGGACCGACGGTTTAACGTGCCCTCCGAAGCACGGAAGCGCTCAGTAGTAATGTCACCAGCAGTCTCCCATCCAACTCATGACCGAGGCGGAGATTGCTTAGCTTTGCTGATCGGTTCAGAATGGCTAAGCACACTTCGCTACGAGCGCTTCAAATCAGACTTTTAGTTAATCAGCCCGTCAATTCTGTTTCTCTATTGGATCGGTTTTCATTAAAAATGTATTATTAATAGAGGTCGTTAAAATAAAACAAGACATATATTTTGTCCTTATTTATTAAGTAATTTTCAGGAAGGCTGGATTGAACGTGGGCAAAGTTGCAATCCGTTTGCAAATTTGTTTTGCAATCTGTTCTGGTTAGTAAGGTATGGGTGCAAGTGACATTACAGGCCTATGTCATCACAACTTTGTCTCAGGATGATCGCAGGGTGTTACAAGTGATGCACTGCATCTTATATAGGCTGAGGTTACCGCTTAACATCAGGTGGGCTTCGTGCTAGTTTCATCACGATAGCATAAAAAAATTACAAACATTCTATATTTAAAGGTACTTTTGTAGGCTTCAAGCCGTCTTCTATGTACCCATTATCTCGGAATAGTTAATTACTTTGTAATTTGTGTTCTTTGTTTATAAATATCAGAAGTCAATGTTGGAGGTGAATTTTGAAATTTGATGCCAAGTCTTTTCTCCACGTCCTGATACTTTGTTTCGAAGATGGTTTCCCAACCATCACGTTTTGCTATTTTTTGTGTAGCAACAGCTGTCATCCACGCTCCAGTCAGTGGTACTCCGTATTCTTTACACATCATACACCTGGAACAAAATAAAATCCTGACCTTATAAGTTTTTCACATAATATATGGAGGTTTGAACGACTTTTTATTACGACAGAATACTAGCCCATGCTAGCCCATTGCGGGGTAACAGGCTTTCCCTCACCACTCATAGTTCTCCATCTTGTATTTTTCATTGCCAGTTCATAGACTTTCCGACATGACTTTGATGTGGCCGGTCCTTTTTTATCTTTAGATTTCAATTGGAAACTTTTCTAGTGACTCTTGCGTCTATCTATATTATGAGTATCTTATATAATTGCTGTCTGACCAAATTTATAAGCTCTGTAGTCTACATTCTCTCAAGAAATGACAGAGTCATTGGTTTGAGTTTCTGATTTAGTCAATCACCTACGTTCATTCTCCGACTGGCTCTCTAGTGGCTCTTGTGATACTAACGAACGAACCAGTCACAAAGAACTTGCTTGTCAGCGTTATTGTACGCTGACAAGCAAGACAGTGTTGCCTACCCACATACTAGTAGGTTTCACGAATGGTCATACTATCGTAATATGTTTAAAACACATCACAGCTAAAAGCTTTGAGTACCAGAATCGTGAAACTGGGGACAATATAATAACAGCGTTCTGTTTTCATAGACAATATTTTGATTGAGCTGGGACCGTGAAGATAATAATTAATATTAATTATTTATATTAAAATATTATTATAATATTTTTTTTACCTTAATAATGCAATTTCTTTGGTGATGCCGTAGCCTCTGTAGTTTGGATGGATGGCGCAGCCCGCGTCATCAAAAATCCGGTCAACGCCATACTTTTCTAAAACCTCAGGCACAGGAAATATATCATTCCATTCTTCTAAAATTTGGATAAACCTTTTTAGTATCTTAGTCTGCACCTACAAGCAAAACACGTTAAATGTTGGACTACTCAATGCTATATAATATTTCATGCAATTATGCGCATGTCTTTATTCACAAAAGTACACACATTTTTTTGTCCGCAAGAATATAACTAAATCTCTAGTATACTATCAATTACCCGTCGAGATATTCTTCGAATGGCTTTTGTACTAGATTGTTTTGAAATAAAAAAAGGATCTCTTAAGCACTGTTTCAAATTTGCCATGATAAGGAGCATCTGATATGCTGGAAACCTCGGTCGACGCATACGATCACTGAAGAACAAGTGCTAAATAGCCAATTAATTTATTATGCCTATTATATTATCTCGAGCATCAACTGACCCACAAAGTACAATGCTGAAAGTTAGTTTTATGGGCCATTTCAGAATGTCCTAATAAAGTTTTGGGTTGTTAACCAATACATAAAATAACTGACTGATAAAAATGACAGTTAACATGCAGCGCGTTTCAAGCTTTAACCGATGGATAGGCTAAATCGACGACTGTCAAACGCAAAGATAATGTTTATTTAATAAATAAGTTCTGGGTAGTATAACCGGCACTTACTCGAACATTCTGAAACAGGTCCTTAGTGTTCTTAACGGTATGTAACTGATGATATATTAGTAGAGGTAGCAGTTATTGTTGAATATAATATTCTTATAAATATCATATATGTATCTTGTCTCGCCAGCAAATATGGAACTGTATCAACTGAATGACGCGAGTTCGATCACCGCCCGAGATTAAAGTTTTACGTTCTATATGTCGATGTGATTTTTTGCTTGGCATATAAGCTAAAGAAAATTTGCTGTTGACCCGTAGCACGGTAATGTCATCTATACAGTATTTCAACTTCATAGAAACGGACGAAACGCGAGTTATACCTACGCGCTTCGATCTCGGTCTGCGCTCGGTACGCAGACAGTCTCGAGTATCGCGACTGTCGCAGAGACGAGCGAATGGTTTGTTGTTTTTTTAACAATAACCGCGCGATTTTTTCACCAAAAAAAAGTTGAAGTACATATTTACATATTAAATTATGACGAGTAAGATATATTGTGCTGTTTTTGGTTACATGAATTTGTCAAAAACTCATCCAGAGACAACTTTTTTTAGATTACCTGGAAAGTGAAAGTTATAGTATTAACTTTCACTTTCCAAAATAATTTTACTTATTAGGAAGTAAAATTATTTTATAGTCTACATATAGTTGACGGTACATGTGTGTCTTTTTAATGGACAAGTATTTCCTTTTATCCCCCGAAAAAAAATGTCTCAGTTAATAAAAAAAAGTGAAAGTAAAGGCAAGTGATTGACACGAGTGAAATAGGTAGTGATAAGCAAGTTATAATAATATTATAGGTAGTTATGAGAATGCGGATTTTGAAAACTTTAAAATTTAATAATAAAACATTTCGTACGCCTCACAAATATTTTTCGGTCGCAAATTTTTATGAACGATTTTTTATTCAATCGTAAACATGGTTTTTTGATTAAATCTACCTACTAGTAAAAAGAAACAACACGCATTTTAGTGAACACTTCCTATTCAATTCACAAAGTAGTTTATTTGTTTATATAAAAAAAAAATACAATCACAAAACCAAATGGAAAAACAAAATTGGCAAATGTAATTAAAATGCTGGAGGCAGGCAGCCCTATCACATGTTTACGTACCACGCGGCAGTTATTTCAACGACAGAGCCAAGTTAAAATACTGTATAGATAATATTACCGTGCCCGTAGTCTGATCGCCTACCAATAGTTCTATAGGTCATTTATTTTAATAGTAGTCCTGCTAATAATCATACGAAATACAGAAGGGCAGCAACATCTGAGTGGAGTAGAAAGCTTAAGCGTTTGAAAGAACCCTTTATTCATTAAGCCTGATATATGGCCACTGTATAATGATTAAAAATAATTTTAGCGTGAAAATGGACCTTTGCTAATAGATTTCGAAGCGAAGGGAGAAAAGTGTCGCGAATAGCCAGAATACATAGGGTATCTGTTCGAAACTAAAAGGTGCGCTCAAAAAATTCTGGCTTTAAAATCTAATTACCTAAACTATTGTGTATATACATATTACAAGCTTTTCTAATGACATTGTGGAATTAAGACCAACTAAGACGATTTGAGGTGTGGAAATGATTAATAAGGTAAACTTATATTTGCAGTTTATTAAATTGACTCAGATGACTACTTGAACATCAACATAATTAAATTTTTATCTGTTTACCTGTGTAGTATTTTTATATATTTCACCTTTTCTGTATAAATATAAATTATTAAATGCAATAATATCGCCAGCTCCGTCGTCAAGGCAGCATATGGCAATTTTATATGAGGAGTTCTTTAATTTTTTTGTTGCAACTTGCTTGTGTTCTTCCATTGCCTCTGGACTCTGGATAAGACCTGCAAATAAAAAAGATCAATTCAATTGATCATGTTTCGTACTGATTGTAAGAAATGTTCCATCATATTGTAGCGAGCAGAATGAAAACGGACAGAGTTGTTGCTAATACTTTTATTTACGAGCAAAAAAATAACGAAAAATGGCAGGCAATGGCTTATATGCACACATCCCCACTTCTGGCTGGCATGGCCTGGCTTGGCGAGAGGGGAAGTGGCAAAATGGCGGCTTGGCGACTTCAGCATGGCGGGCTGTCACTGCGGCTGACATCACTTCCGTTACATTCGGCCATCCTGCAACAATTGCTCCCGCAATGGGAAAAAGGTTTGAGATTAGCTCTCCAATAAATCAATTAAGTCTTCAATTTCAAGCTGTTCATCGGAGCTACTGGCACTATATGACATAGGGGCTATACTCCTGTAGGGTCTCAATGAATCTGCAGCTACTAAGCCTGTAAAAGTCTTATAACCTCGCAAGCCTTTTATACTCCTGATGCGATACCTGTCATTTCCTAGCACATTAGTAACTACATATGGCCCGGAATACAAATCGTCTAATTTGGTATTTAATTTAGACGCACTACTCGTAGGAGCCTGTCTCCATGCAGAGCACGAAATCTCCCTTCTTATAAACATGTGCGATTTTTCGTTTCTTATCAAAATTACGCTTCATTTTCTCACTCGCTTTTTGTAGCTTCTCAATAGCTTTCTGGCGGCGAGACTCGATAGGATCTGACTTTTGGTCAGGCACCGAAACATCACACACTGATCTGCCAACACACGCAAACATCAAATCATAAGTCTTGTACCCAGTGCTCTCGTTTAGAGTGTTGTTAATGCCCCAAACTACCTCAGGTAAAGTATTGGCCCAGTTACTTGAAGCTTCACTTGGATCAGCGGCGCGCAATGCATCGAGAATTGTACGGTTCGTCCGTTCAACTTGGCCGTTAGCACGTGGACAAGCTATTGCATTTAAGGTGTGGCGAAACTGATTATCCGTCGCAAATTTCTTAAAATGCCTACTAGTAAAACATCACCATGGTCAGTTATTACGCGATTGGGATATCCAAAAAGGCTGAACGTTTTCTTAAGTGTTCGGATAGACTCGATCGAATTGACAGTGCGTGTTGGCTCAGCTATAACAAATTTAGTAAACCCATCTGTCATTACTAACATGTATTGATACCCTTTCATTGTTCTACAAAATGGCCCAAGATGGTCTATGTGAACCACGCACATTGGATCCGAAGGTTTGGGAATTGAGTGCAGTTTTCCTTCTTTCTTTCCATAATTACCCTTGCCATATGCACAATGAATACATGAAGTCACATATTTTTTAATAAATCTCGTCATTTTGGGAAACCAATATGTGCTCTTTATTAATTCAGAACAGCGATGCAAGCCTACGTGACCAATGTCGTCATGGTGCATTTGCACAATTTTCCATCTAGCCGAACCAGGAACTACGAGTCGATTTCCGTTTAGAGTCTTGCGATAAAGTTTGTTGTCTAGGAGAACATAGTTATTTATGATTTCAGAAGTAGAGGTTTTAGTTTTCAACTTATTATTGATGTGACTTATGTTGTCATCTTGGCATTGGAGCGTATAAAACCAGCCAGAAATCTCAAGACGGTTTATGTTCATTGTATCAACTGGATGTCTACTAAGAGCGTCTACGTGCTTCATACGTTTTCCAGGCCTATATTCAACGTCAATATCATAATCTTGTATTGAAAGCCACCATCTCTCGATGCGCGGTATTATGTCGCGCTTAGTGAGCGTAGCGCGAACTGCTGTGCAATCAGTTACAACCTTAACATGTTTGCCTACGATGTAAATTCTAAATTTACGTAATGATTCGACGACCGCGAGTGTTTCAAGTTCATAACTATAGTACATGCTTTCTTCCTTACTGGTAACACGGTTAAAGTAAAATACAGGTCGTAAAGAGTCGTCATTCTGTTTTTGTAATAATATACCTGCGATACCAGACTTGCATGCATCTGTATGTATCTCCGTGTGAAGCACGGGATCATATAAGGCTAGTACTGGCTTGGAACATAAGCATATTTTTATTTGTTCAAAGCTTCTGTTCTGTTCACTTTCCCACACCCAGGGAGCATTCTTTTTTGTCAAGTCTGTTAAAAGCCGCGCAATAATAGCAAAATTAGCAATAAACTTCCTAAAGTAACTACACAATCCAATAAACTGCTGCACACTATGGACATTTTTAGGAATTGGGAACTGTGACACAGCAGTTAGTTTAGAATGGCCAGGCTGTATGCCATTCAAAGATATCTCGTGACCTTAATAAGTAATTTCATTTTGCAAAAATGCACACTTACTCATATACAGTTTTAAATTTTCGGTATCAAATTTTTCAAGCACCTTATTCAACAAAACCAACCCAGATTCAATGTCAATTGAGAGTAGAAGTAAATCATCCAAAAATGCCAAAATTTCTGTTTGACCTACATTCTGTTGTTGAGCGAGTTCTATGTTGCCCGGTTTACCTATGGATTCTACTATTTTATTAATTAATCGCATAAAAACTGAAGGGGCGTTGGCCAACCCGTACGGGACGTGAATATACTGGTAATGACCTTGGCTTGTAACGAACCCGGTTTTGTGTGCATCTTCCGGGCAAATTTCTAGCTGATGATACCCTTGAGCCATGTCTAAGTTGGTTAAATATTTCTTGCCTGCCAATTTTGAAACCTGATCGTCTATATTTGGTAATGGGTATCTATCTTTTACAGTAATGGCGTTCAAGGCGCGATAGTCAACGCATAGTCTACTGTCGCCATTCTTTTTTTTAACAAGGATCACTGGGGACGCATAGCTGGATTCAGACTCTTTTATGATGCCCCCATCTAATAAGTCTTTGATTTTAGAGTTCACAATCGCTTGTTCACTATGCGAGAGGCGATAAGGCTGTCGATGCACGGGCTTGTCGTTAGTGAGCTTAATTTTCATCTGCATTAAGCTCGTACAACCTAACTCATGAGTACTGGACGCAAAACAATTTTTATAGCGAGTCAATAAAGCAATCAAATCTGAATGTTCCTTTTTATTTAATGGGCCTATTTTAATATTATTCACTTCAACACCACCTATACATGTGTTTGCTTCTAAAGCATCGGACAGGCTAGAATCAGGCAAGTTACTGGCAATGGCAATGCAACTACAAAGACTACATACCTGGCTATCTGGCTGTGGCTCGTTGCAGCTTTCGGCTCTTGTTAGGACTTCTCCTGGTGGCCATGTGATGGTCTCGCTGCCCATGTTGACGACCTTGATGTAGTCCTCTTTGCCGCGTAGCAAGGTGGCCGGTAAGGAGTAGACCACGCCACAAAGCTCGTAGTGACGCGGAGGGGTCACCACGTTGTTATCCATCTTGTTCCCCAACACGCGGACCTGTATGATCGAGGAACCGGGTGGCAGGCGTTCTTGATTTGCAGTGACGACTTCGAAGTGACAGTTTTCTTCAATAGCCTCAATCTCGCACATGGGTCTGAAACAAAGTCAAGTTTAGCTGTGCCATTGCAAACGGTCAGAGTCATACCTTTGCTGTTGATCACTGGCTGTCCGATTAACAAATTAATTTCGTCCATGTTTATACTGGACAATAAGGCATGACATGGGATTTTTGTGCCATCGATTTCTAGCTGAAACTCCACTTCGCCTCGACTTGTATTAGCCCTCCCGAAAATTCTTTCAGGACAACACTTGCAGGTTTCACTTGAAGACACAAGGCACGTGAAACTTGTTCATTCAACACGTTGACTTGACTTCCTGTATCAATGTACGCTTTCACATATATGTCATTAATTTTCACAACTTTCTTATAGGTGTCGTTGTACGGTTTTACTAGGTTCATTTCTTTGACGGTACTGCTCGATGTAGTTTTGCTAGTCGTGGCGTTTATAGGGCAACGTGGTGCAATATGTCCTTGAGTTCCGCACTTGAAACAAGTACGCGTGTCCGCTTGTGTACAATCTCGAAGAAAATGGCCAGTTTTCTTGCATCGGGGGCATGGATCGGTTTCGGGATTAGCAGAGACTGCCCTTTTATCTGTAGATTGTCCATTTGCGGTTATCTTTTGAAATCTGGGTTCTAGAGGCAAAGAAGTCGTCTAATGCACACAAGAACCCTTCATACAGTTCTCCTGGAGATTGGCATTGAAATGCTCTGGCGTTTGGTTGCAAAGATGAGGGTAGACTTCTAATTATGCAAGAAACACTGGCGTTATCTGATAACTTACACCGGAAACACATGGCGAAATGCATCATTTAGCTCCTCCGAAGATCGAGAGCTTCGCTGTTGCAACGTGGGTATATGACGTCGTTTCATTTCATTCGATCCCACTTCTGAGAGTAGCGGGCAGAATGAAAACGAACAGAGTTGTTGCTAGTACTTTTATTCACGAACAAAAAAAGAACGAAAAATGGCAGGCTTGGCTTGGCGAGAGGGGAAGTGGCAAAATGGCGGCTTGGCGGCTTCAGCATGGCGGGCTGTCACTGCGGCTGACATCACTTCCGTTACAATATACATATCCAGATTTTCGTATAATTTTTATGGAAGTGACAGCTTGTCGGTAATTCCGTCCACGGAATTTCGAACATTACATTTTTTGCCTCCGACTTGAAAATGGATTCCCCAAATTGTAAAAAAAAAAACAACTATCTTCATGTTTGCCTCATTGGCTTTAGAAATTGTATGATAATTTGATTTTACACTTATTTTGGTAAACATATTTGTGAATTTGGAAGAAGAGGCCAAACAACGTGACACTGCCCTGGACCATTGGTATAGCTTGATTGAAATTTTATATTAACTAATTAATACCTAGATAGGTTAGTTAGGTTTAAAGAAATTTTTATTCTCAAACAGACTACACAGTCACTTACATGAGAACAAGAACAAAGCATATTTCTTACAATCGTTCGTTAATACAAATACAAGTAAGTACATACTCATATTACGTATAAAATGCAGTTAGGCATCACATCAACGCCTTGTTTATTAGAGATCGTTGTGTTCGATGACGTGTTGAGCTAGTCGCCATTTAAATACGTTATATGAGCTTATTTTTTCATGTTTGGCGGTTATTATAATGTTGTGCACCTTCGTACGTCATCATTTTTCTACATGTATTATAATGATATAGATCTTAATTCTTTACCGTGTGTCCGTGGAGCATAGTCGTCAACAACAGTGTTAGTTGTAAATTGTTATACCTTTTTTTATTAACTTAGTTATAGCCGTGAAATCGCGGTCAGGGCAGACGAATAGTTACACGAATTTCAGCAGCGGAAGAGTTCTACTGTTCCGATGCACAATATCCCCGCTTGTGGGAATCTTTCGTCACTAGCAGATCACTTTCTAACTCACATTACCACTACACATTTCAATTGTTTGAGGTTGAATTTCCAACTATTTTTTATAGTGCTTTCATAACTCTACAAACAGTCTATCCAAAAAAAACATCCTATATATGTATACTTGATGTTAAAAGGAAAAAAAAGTGTCGAAATAATTACCTTACCGTTTTTCGGAAATCACTTAAAAGTTTGTCGTACTTTTCAATTTTCTCTCGACTCTTCTGTTTTTGTAGTGAGCTTATATATACACCGAATTAATATTAAATTAGTTCTCCGTGAAATAAGGCACTGAATACTTACAATACTTACACTGAATATACATGGATTTATGCGCGTTTTTTCTGTACTATTATATTCGAAGAAACTCAGTAATAACAATTACATAAAGTTAACTAAATGTTACATGATGCCCGCGGTGTTAGAATAAGCTAGAATTGTAGCTGTAATCTGCGAAATAAGCGTTATTTTAATAATGGAAATATTAAAAACAGAATAGTATTGTTAAAAAGTTTTACCTGAGGCAATGTAAGTTATATCGTCCTTAACGTAATATTTCTGATTGAAATCAATAAATTCTTGATATCGATGTTCTGACAATTCCTCCCAACATCATCTCCAGATCATCCTCCAGACATTGTAGTATTTTTGCAGAAACAGTACTACCGCCTTACTGCTATGGTTAAGTGATTCTGGAAAAAGAGACGGTACAATATCTTAAAAACAATACATTTAACACGCCTCAATTGCATACAATACTGCAATAAACAACAATTGGAATATGTTAAATACTTTTTGACTATAGCCACATTTTCCAGCACATGCGAAATTCTGCATTCTTTTGAGTTAATATTTTATTAATATCTCAAATACTTGTTTTGGATCAGGGCTTCACCCGCGAGCCATCACTTATAACATTGCCAAACGCGCCCCCTCAGAAACCTCAAGAGACTCGAATTTTGTGTATAGTCTAAAAAAAATATTATTTTTTTATTAAATAATACTAAATAACTCACGTGAATAATTCAGATAGCTCCGACAATAGTTTTGACCGCTCTGGTGGTCTTTCCAAAGAGAGCTCGGCACGTCCACGATGACGTTTGACTTTGCACTGTGGGCGGCAGCTTCTCTATGCTTGCCCAATTAGCCTACGTATCCGCGCTCTACGGATTGGAAGAGATTGAGGATCTCTCTCTTCAGCTGCTCCACTTACCTCTGTGATACAGTTTTGCAGAACAAGGCCACCGCCTCCCACGACTTTTCGTCACCAAGAAGAGTTTTTCAATTATGATCGTGGTTCCACTCCGTCTGGGTATGCCTCTAGCACGTGTGTCTACAACGTAAAGCAATGATGACTGAGCGTTTATAGCTGTGCACTGCCGCGCAGTAGGTCCTTGGTTCCCACCGCCAGCTTGAGCTTCACAGCATGGTGGAAGGGCATTTTGCGATTGCCCGCCTGGCTAGCTACACCACCCCTCAAGTAGAAAAGTATCGCCAAGCACTTAACAGTGTGTTCCGGCAGCAGTTCTTAAGAGCCAGAAAAATTACAGGCACATGAGAATTAAATTTAAAAATAATATGTCTCAATGTCACGGGCGCAGTGCAATTCGTCATATGACGAAACGCATCTGTTATAGGCAGAGGTTAATCCGCTTAACAACAGGTATGCCTCGTACTTGTTCCGACACAATCACATAAAAAAACGTAGTCACACTGGTGCTAGGCCGCGAATGGCTTCCTTTGTGCGATTTCGAATCTGTACTAGTCTGAAAGTGAGCCTCCTATACTGTCTTCGTACTTATTCTCCGAGTACGGGTCGGATCACTTCAAGAGGATAACAATTACCTAAGCGGAGACCGGACACCATCGAACCTGCTGGCTGCTTTTAGACATGTTTTTTTTTTGTTTCTTTTACCGACGGTATGCCTTTATTTAACGAAATACTACGAACTATACAGGGTTATTGAAAAAATGCTAACTACCTCTTAGGGTTGACTTCTGCTAGTCCTTACATACATTTCGAGATGAAAATTTGTTTTGAAAAAAAAAAACACGATGAATAAGTACGAGGACCACTATTACTTTGCTCGATGTAAATATTCAAAACTCTATTCAAAGGGAGCACGGCGCGGTCCAGTGTTGCCGCGTGCGGGCGCTCTTGACTCAGAGTAACATTAAAACACAATATATATATATATTTTTTCAAATCATAAAAAAGTATCTAGCATTTTACCAATAACCCTGTATAAAACACTACAGCTACTACAGTAAAAGTATTTAGACAACCTATAAGTCATAGCAGACTCACAGGCAGTCCAAATGCTCCAGCCCACTCCCAGTTGGCAGAGTACCCAGCACGTACGTGAGCATACAGACGATTGATTATATACAGGGTTATTGAAAAAATGCTAACAAACACTTAGAGTGGACTTCTGTTAGTCCTCACAAACATTTTTAGATATTTTTTTTTATGTTTTTGTGATGGAACAAGCACGAGGTCCACCTGATGTTAAGACTCTTGTGCCTGTAATTTGTTATTTTTTATTGCTTTCCTCGATGTCAATATTCAAAACTCTATTCAAAGGGAGCTTGTCGACTACCTTCGTTTAACATGACAAAATAGTGTAAACAACTCCTTAGTTAACTAATTGAGCACCACCTCCTTTTTTAGAAGTCGGTTAAAAATATAATAATACCGCATATTTCATATTATAGTACCACAGAAGAGCGAGACCCTCTAACACAGCATTCTTAAAAGATGGTTTCAAACCCATGAAATGATTTGTCTGATATAAAAGTATTTGTATCTTATGAGGTACCTAGTTGCAATGTCTCCTATACTTCTATCAAGAACTCCATTTATGAATACGTAAAAAAACGAGTCTGTTGTCGAAGCTCCTCTTGCCTGAAATATTCATTGTATTAGTCTCCAGGCAATCTGCAAAGAGCTCTACCTTCAAGTTACAGTAGAGCGCAGTTACTAAGCTCTAGCACAGCTTCCGATCAAAGTTTGAGGCAGCTTAGCCTAGTCAATACTTGGATTCTCAAGTTTGGTGTGTATGTATGCTGCATTGGAATTTCAAGACCTTCGATTTGATGCCCGAAGAGGACAAGATGTACCGTTTACGGACTGACAAATTTTAAGATTCAGTAGCTGTCTGATGTCTGGAGCTTTGATGGGTAGATGTCAAAAGGCTCGCCCTTTATTGAATGGAATCAAAACATATCTGGCAAAACGTGGGTATTAAGACATCACGTTTTGCCAGATATGTTTTGAATTGAACATTCAGAGGCAGTAGGTACTTGGAGGTGTCCCTCTACGTAAATCTGAACGTTTGAAGAATGCAGGCTTGTAACTTTTCCGTTTATATAATTATTTTTTTATATATAAATGACTGTTGGGTGAGCATTACAGTTTCCCAATTCGCCCACCTAAAGCTTAATGTTGTTATACAAAATAATACTATATTATAGACAACATATGATAACATTATAGTAAAATATACATTAGCATTGTTATTATTATTATCTAGAAGGGAACAACTCCAAATACTTTTGAGCCACTCTTAGAAATTCCTTCAATGTACAGTGAAATAAATCTAAATTCTGGTATTGATGAGTAACATTGTTAAGCAAGCGCAGCGCACGTAGAAGAGGCGACTGACGTCCTAATTCAGAATTGGAGCGCGGTATTTCAAACACGTTATGTCTTCGAGCTCTCAAGTAGTTACTAGGAGCTGCAATAGGAATCCTTTCTAACAATGATGGATTGCTCTTGCGGCCCACCAATACGTTTAAAATATATCCTAGCAGGGTTACGATCCTTCTGACTTCTAATGTGTTGTATCCCGTCATTCCAAGCATATGAGATCCGTTACAAACGTACGAACCGTAATTCAGCTGAGTGATTAAGGAATCTTGAAAATATTAGAAATTGTAATATAACAAACAGAAATAGTATAAATATCATTAAATGGCATGGTTATATTTAAAATGAATATAAAAACCTCAAACATATTTTTTATGTCATAATATTAGAGGCTAAAATTCAACTTGGCCTTAGATAATATGATCAAAAGTAACACATTATTTTCATACAAACTATTTTTTTTAAATTTATAGCGGATTGGCTACCCTTCGACCACCATCTCACGTGAAGATGTGGTCCAAGATGTTGTTCAGGTTGACCTTAAATTACTGGCTCTCAAAGACAGCTGCTAGATCACACCGTCAGTTGCTTGGCGACAGATTTTCTCCTTGAGAATGGCAGCTAACCAGGTGATGCCCTACCACCATGGAAAATTTGCCAAGAACTTGTTCAAATTAAACAATGTAGCACTTGTCAGCTTCTTAATACAAGGCATGAAAATTCAAGGTCGAACCCGTTACACGAGAAAAATAATCAACCTGTATCTTTATCATACCGATCGAACCGGCTTCACCATAAGGATTATTTTTCGCTAAGTAACATAGTGTCAGAAATAAAAGGAAGACCATGAATTTGACATTTGAATGAAATACATTTGATGTGAAATTTTGTTCAGAAAAATTAAAAGCTGACATTGCCGTAAGGAAATACAACTGACATTATCATTAGTACCTATTACTAATAAATTTAACCACTTGAAAAGTACGTATCATTTCCCTATTATAATTTAAGTGCATGATAAAATGATAAAGAGATACGTAATTAGTAGGTTGTGTGCAACAAATCGAGCCGTATCCTGACCCGAAAGGTGTGTATTCTGTCCATCGCAATGCGGCTGGCTGATTATAAAGTAATAATTCAAAATTTCATACTTAATGTACCTACTTATATTAAAAGGTATCAAAGCCGAACCTTATATACTGTCCGAAAGTGTCTAGTTAGTTGCGGGTAGTTGTGAAACACTCATTCTCCGGTTCCTGCCACTTACCTACATTAGATGCTTAAAAATGCACTCGTTTCGCTTCCGCGGAGAATTGTGGAGTTTAGGCTTCCTGAAACTTGTGGGAGGGAGTTCTGTGTTCATTAGTTAGAATGGGAGGTGAACTACGGCGGGTGGTCTTGTAAGATTTAGTGCTATTGCTTGTAATCAACGATCGTAGGCACCGCTGTCATAGGTAGGTATTGTTGATAGGGCTTTGAAGGTGACGTAGTTTAACGTTAGTAGGCATTTCCAATCTTACTGCCTACATCAAGTCTTCCTACTCTCGTCTCCCACATGAATTAAATGACGCTGCAATCTGGCATCTCAAAAACAAATGAATATATAAAATGTGATATCGCTGGCCAAGGACAGTAATTGTTATGAATATATTAACAAGAAGTGCCGACTTTAAATACAAAATACGCATTATTAGGGAATCTCAAATAATTCCCGTCAGATCTTTCTCAAACTTAAATGGGTCTACATGACAAATACCAGCTTTTGAATGTAAAAAATATCATCAAAATCGGTACAACCTGTAGGTAACACAAAAAAATTCAGTTGAATTGAGTACGTTCTCCTTTTTTTAAAGTCTGCTAAAAAGTTTTGGCTTCGGTCTTTCGTTGCTAGACCTTTTCACACAATGCCAAAAATTATGAAGGAGCGCTTTTTTAGGTCATGAAAAAAGTGCATCAGAGCTACATATTATATTATATTATGGTTGATAACCTATTATGCCTAATTGAATATATTTATGAATATAATATTAAAATTAATATAATTTAACTTAATGTGATTGTATTTAGTTAAGTATTTTATTGATACCTAATGACAACTAAATGGCTAATATTGAACATACTATGTCTATGTTAAATAACTAGAACTATTAATTTTGGACTTTAAAAATTTGCATGCCTATATGGTAAGAATGTATGAGAACTATTTTGTAATTTTTACCATCTTGTACACTACATAATACAAATAAACTTATTTGAATTTGAATTTGAATGAGCCCGTTCTTATTTTTTGAATAAAGTTGCAACTACTATTGTCCATTCAAGCGAGCATATGTCACATTTCATTGTTTTAATGTATGCACCAATAGCATTTACACTCACACTTAAACGCAGTGTACAAACGAAACCTACACGTACACTTGAAGCAGTGATAGCTCAGTGGCATTGGCTATGGACTACCACACAGCAGGTCCTTGGTTCGAATCCCGCCGCGGGCTTGAGCTTCACCGCATGGTGGAAGGGCATTTTGCGAATGCCCGTCTGGGTAGCGACTACCCTCAAGTAGACAATCTGTCGCCAACTGAGACTTAACAACTATGTCTCAAGGTGACGTGCGCAGTGCAATTCGAGACTTGTGACGAAATGCATATGTTATAGGCAGAGATTAGTCCGCTTAACATCAGGTGGGCCTCGAGCTTGTTCCGTCACAATAACATAAAAAAAAAACTTGCTCATCAATCATCTAGTGTCGGGCATGGTCTACGTCAGTAAACAGTTCCTACCTATAGTAAATAACCCTTTTTTATGATTTCAGATGACCATAAAACTGAATGCAAAACATTTTTAAATTATTTATCTCCTTTATATTCTTACTCAAGAATTATTGTACTAACCCTACCTGCATGGGATAGTGATAGAAAAATAACGACCAACTGAAAGATGTTACATGTAAACTAAATGTAAAAAATCGGCAAATTTTACAAATAAGTTTTTTAACAAAAAAACGACTGATATCACATATCAAGGACAAAAAAAACATAAAAAGTAAACCGCAACCTCGACCACTCTGACAAGCGTGCCCGACTAAAAAGAAAAACTAAAACACTGGTTTACCAAAAGAACATTATTAAACAGTCGCCGAATTCTTTGCTAGTGATTCGTTATATCATCAACTCCTCATGAGTTGATGATATAAGGCTAGAAAGTCACCATATCTCACTTCTCTCTTCCTATAGGTGTCCTAAGAGGTGGCTTAGGGTAAATACCAGATGGTGGGCGGGTAGCAGCGCCTTCTGAAGAACTGATGTATTACACTTCGATCCCCAAGACGGCTGCCAAGCATAGGGATTAGTGCAATCCCACTTTAAAGAGGTGGCTGCGTTCATCAGTGGACAATCCGGCTGATACAGCAAAGCATAGACTGATATTTTTTAAAATAAATTAGTTATTCTGTTTATTACTTCTGAACGAAGAAAAAAGCACGATGAATGAATTTAAACGTGTTAAATTAATTATTTTCTGATAATTATACTAGAAAATGTACTCAATTGAAATAATCATTATTTTCTAAGTCTTATCTCGTCATATCTTATTGAATTGTATACTAAATATATTAACTACATCGTAAGGTGAACTATAAGTTCGTAGAACATTTTATACTACCGTTCTTATACACACTGTGGTCTTGTACTTACCACTCCGTTGACATTGGGGGGAGCGGGAGGGGTTACCCAGACGGGGTTAACTTTTTTACTGCCTATTACAGATGCATTTCATCAGAAGTGATGAATTGCACTGCGCCCGACACACTGAGACATACAGTTAAGTTTTTAAGTATCATGTCCCTGTAATTGTACTGGCTCTCAAGTCTCAAGGACTGCCGTCGGAACACACTGTAAGGTACTTGGTGACAGATTTTCTATTTATTGCTTGAGGGTGGTAGATAGCCAGGCGAACATTCGCAAAATGTCCTCTCATCATGCTTCACTGCATGATGTGACCCCCGGCTTGAGCCGGCGGACTATGTACCTGCGGCACCGCAGTCCATAGCTTTATCCGTTCAGCTATCATTGCTTCATACTTCAAGTTACGTGTTACAGGATATATTTTTTTCAAAGCTCACCACGCCATATTTATGCCAGAAAATGTGCCTAGAAACACCTCGTTTTTGAATTTTGCTCTTACCCTTTGCCTTGGTCTTTAAAAGGACAGACAATAACTGATAGCAAAGGCCCTAAATAATGACACCATATTCAACATTTATTTGGTTTGCAATTTCTCTTAGCCTAGTATTTTATCTGCCGTTATTAATCATGAAAGAAAGTTTAAACAGCTCGATCTATAACATAGCGTTTTTGCGGCGAGGGTAGTTCGTTTTAATGCGCTGCGGCTGTCTGGGAGCAGTTAACTTGATGAAGATCAGACCGTTTCAGCTCGGATATATATTTAAAGGAATTTCTTTTAAAACTTTTGCTCTCAATTCCTCCGTAAGTGGTAATACTGGTACTTACGAAAGAATTTTTGATGAATGATGGAAAGCGCAGTTTTAGTTCATTACATATTAACGTAAAAAAAAACACTAAGCTCGTTCTTTTTACTGCAGATTAAATCAAATTCAAGCCTCTAGCTTTTTCTCTCTGATTTTATACATGTAGGTCTATTCTCTTTTATCCAACCATTCTGTTTTTTAATTGAAAAATTCCCAAATAAATGCGGTAAAGTGTAGATTTATTCGTGTTAAATTATATTTACAGTCTAAAAATAAAAACAGCTTTAAATAATTTACTCAGAACAAACATGTTTAGATTTGTACAAAACAATAGTAAAGGAAAACGCAGAAGTGTAGTAACAGCGTCGAAACAAAATTTGTATCGTACAGACAGAGCGGAAAAGTTTTCGATCGTAACGGGTATTGTACATAAAGGTGTTCAAACCAACAAGTTATATCGATAGGTTAAAAATAACAAACTTAATATTTTTAAGGTTATAAAATATAACTTATTGTAAAATCTGGTTGTTTAGCAGTTATGGACATATAAGTTACATATTCATTTCGAGCAGTTCAGTTAGGTTGGATTGTAGGACCTGTGTAACGTCGCACGAAGGGAGCCTTCCCCGGTCTGCCACCAGTGTGGCTTTGCGGAAGACACCGCCCAGCACGCATTGGAGACATGCCCAGGAGGAGCGGGACCGCGGCAATCCCTGATCGCGGTTGTGGGGTCCGACCTCTCCTTGCCGGCTATCATCGTAAAGATGGTCGGTGATGAGAGGTCGTGGGAGGCGGTGGCCTCGTTTTGCGAGACTATTGTCTCGCAGAGGGAGGCGGAGGAGCGGGAAAGGGAGAGAGATCCTCTCTCTCTTCCGCTCCGCAGAGCGCGGACACGGAGGCGAGTCGATCGTGCTCGCTCAGAGGACCTGGGGTGTCAGCTGTGGGGACAGCCGGCACCCCCCATCAGGGTTAGGTCCTCATGAGGTGTGGATGCCCTCGTGTTCCAGGGCATCCCATGAAGCGGCATGGGGAATTATTCCCAGAGTCTGGGCCCGTTTAAGCGGGCAGCGACGGCGACGGGGGCTGCGGATGAGAGCGCGAGTGACCCCGCGGCCCCCGCCTCTAGTCGATGATGACGGAACACCATGAGGTTTTTAGTCGGTAGTGGGGTCCCTATTGACCCTGAGTCCGACATAACCACCTGCTTGCTCCCCGGCGGGTGTGTATGCGTAAATGCATTTTCCTCATGAAAATAAAAAAAAAAAAAATAGGTTGGATTGTAGGACGAGTAAAGTTATATTTGCAACTATGTGTTTCTGCTTCAAATGCGGTTCCTTAGGTTGCTTGTTGTGCTATTGTAAGACAACCCTTAGTGACAGTACTTAATTGCACTGCTTTTTTATCATTCTCGTCAACTACAGTAAAATAATTCCATATTTTGCCTGATTTAGGCATTTCAATAAGTAGGCATAAACAAATTGTCAACACTCAGCTTAAAAAATGTTACGGGCTGCGATGAAATATAGGGTAGATCCCCGATCGGCGCTCGAAAACGGCACCATCTAAACAAGGCATAAATGGCGTAGTATGCCTTGTTTTGCTCTCAGTCGCGTGTGACCGCTCCAATCGTGTGACGTGTTACAATGCCGAAGTGTGCAGTGAAAACATGCAAGAATTATATGTTAAAAGTGCAAAAAAAGGATGGCGTATCGTAGTTTCAGTAAGTATTGAATTGTTATCCATTTATTTGCATATTTACTAATATTTTTGTATATTTATTGGCATTTTACTAATACTTTTCTTCATTTGCAACCATGCATTGTGTACGCATCTATCCCTTTCACTCTTGCTCGGACTTTGATGAGCAAACACGAAACGAAACTAGTGCTTTAGAACAAGGCCGGTATGAGAGGATACGGAGTCGTCATTCCCTTTTTATTTGTTTTGTGCGTTACACTTTTGTAAACTTTTTGAAATACTTCGTTTGTTTTAGTTTTCCACAAAATGAAATACAAAGGGAGAAATGGAGGTGTATCATATCACGAAACAGAGAGGAAGAATTTTATAAACCAAACGCCTCTAGTGTAATTTGTTTGGATCATTTTTGTAAACAAGATATGTATGTCACGAAGAAAGGATTTAACAAAATAAAAAAGACAGCCATACCAATTATACAGGTAAAGTTAAAGTATTAACCCACCGAGGATGTAGTAGGGTCAATTTGACCGTGCTGATTTTATTTGATGTACAGTTTTTTTACCTGCAGTTGCATTCTATCGAACTTATCACTAGCTGTAGTCATTGAAATACCTTCCATTCTTCGCACCTCCACTTAGTCGGGTGGAATACGTGGAATCAGGTAAACGAGCGCAAACGCAAATAGGGCAATTATGACCCTTCCACAACCGCGACGTAGTACTTTTATGCCCTTTTTCAAATTATTATTTCATTGATTTTTGTCGTAGTTTGGAGTGTTTATAGTCAAAATGGACAACGAACGAACGGTTTTTGACCGACGGAGACTTATGTCAAGTCTTTACCACAATGCTCAAATCGATGACACAGCACTGCTAGTAATTTATTTCGACAAATCAGCATTTAAATGTTTGTGTATAATATGTATAAACATATGTTTGTATCTTCGACACTAGGACGAGTATTTTGTTTCTCAAATTTTATTAAGGTATATTAAAAACTACGAAGTCGTTGATAATCTCGTAAGCTAGGAGAATCAAAGAAAGGGGAGAACACAATATCATCTCGAGTTGTGATCGCCGCTCTAGTCACAAGAAATGATAAGACATTTGTTCCTAATGTTATGCAGGTATATCAAAAGCCATTTAATTATTATAATCATTAATTTAAATTTATTATTTCTTAATTAATGTATTCTTTATTTTTAGCGAGAAGAATCACAGGAAGAGGAGAACAAAATAGCATCAATTTTAAGGCACTTTTTTTTAATTCTCTTTTGTCTAAATTCTTTTTTATTTGATCTCGATTTTTTAGAATAATTTCACATTATATTAAATACTATCAGTTGCCCGTTTGTAATTGTCTCCTTATTGATCCATTTACCATTCTCAAATAAAAAACAAACTAAGCGACTCCACGCTTCCTAATTACTTTGTTCCTAGCGGTCGAGATAAGGTAAGTTCAAGCCCAAAATGATGTAACTCACATATTATTTGAGACGAATTTGTATTTTAGTGCTAACAATTAAGGTTTTTTTTTCATTAAATATATTTTTAGATGTCTTGTTTTATTTCTGGGTATCATCATCCATAAAGCCAAAAATAATAGTTACAGAACTCTTACAAATGTTTTACAACTCTACTACAGGGTATTAAGGTTCATTATTAAATGATATAATATTCACTTGTGGACTTTTTTATATTAGCTGGAGATGTATACATCTGTATAAGTACGCATTAGCGCGGGGACACTGTTGGGGTTTGATTTTCACAGAGACTGTGTATCTATAGTATATTTGATTGAAGGTTACGGGTACTAAAACCTCAATAGAACTTGTGCATAAATAACACGCTTACTATCTGGTGAACAAAAGTTATAAATCCTAACCTCCAAAACTGAACGTATCAATCGCTCGACAGATTCTATAGAATAAAACTTCAGAAAATAACCTTTGGTATGGATACTTAAATATGAACCTAATCACTCTTATAACAAAGATTAAAATGAATATATTTTAAAAATAACCTGTTCTAAATATATACTTGAATGTGAACCTTTTGCCCTTGTTATAAAGACTAAATCGAATAAAACTCAAAAATAACTTTCACAATATTCAAGGAAATATAAACCTAAGCACATTCAAAATAAAGACGATATCTACTCATAAGACAACTACTCAGAATATAGATTATTAGTTTTTATAGCCATCTAGCGATAGAAAAATACTGTCCATTTTAGCAAGTGAACTACCTACATGACCATTTTTTTCCATAGGTTCTAATAATTAAAATTAGTGCCATCTAGAGCAAATCAACACCATTGGTTCTAACAACTTTGAAATGATTACCATTGATAAATTGATAATGAATTACTGTTCACTAGTAGTTTTTTGATTTACTAGTAGATGGCTCTAAATTCAAACATTAAAACCAACTTCTATTGCTCGCAAATATGATCGGGCAATAATAGTAATGGCAGCGTGCCGTCTACAGATTCGCACCCATGCACTTCTTGCTAAATAAATGACGCGCGAGCGGACGCTAAATGCTCCAAATCCAATTGTCCTTACCTTTCGCATATAAACAAAAATATACCATTTGTATAACATGTACCAAGGAAATACCCATTATCTCTTCAGATATAAATATATTCAACTCAATGCTCAAAAAATAAGTACTAGGCAAACATAAACCTATCAGATGTTGATAAGATGTATCACGCTTTTATGCTGAGATAGGGATTTGATATCTCATGCATAATAACTACCTTCTTTGCGTCATTTTCAGTGCCCATGGATTTTTGCACGTTAAACAAGATGTACCTATATTAAAATTACGGGTAAAAAAATACGGTTAAAGATAAAATTATAGGGTTGCGTTATCGTAAGGACGTAAACAATTTTATAGCTTATTGCAAAAACTAGTCTTGTTTGTACTGTGAACAATTACTGTGCGGAAATCCATATTTAATAATAAAATAATAACAAATAAATTTAAAAATATTTTTAGAAAACATTAAATTAGTATTTTAATAATACGCTTAAAAAATATATCTTGTGACAAATCCACCTAATTTTCCTGTTAAGCCGACGTGACGTCACAACGCCACGCAGCCCTACTCGGTAGAATTTCTGACGCGTTCGCTTTTACACGAAGCATCCTCAGGTGTGGACTCTACGAGCGCACGAACTAAAAACATTTCTCGTCTCTAACCTTTCTTGTGACGTCTCGTCGGCTAAACAGGAAAATTAGGTGGAATTGTCACTAGATATATTATAATAAGCATTTTATTAAAATATTAATTTTATGTTTTCTTAAAAAAAATATAAATATTTTTTAACATCACCAAATACTTTATATATATGGTCAAAGGCTACACTATCAGAAATAAAAAAACGTCGATTATTTTCAATGAAATTGAACATAAAGTTCTTTACTACCGAAAAACAACACAAACCTGTACAATCAGCACTAGCTCTTTGTTATAATTACCTCATAATGAAAGTAGTGTGTATAACCTAGTAGGCTAGTTTAACCTTTAAAATCTTACAAAACAAAATATTAAAACATTTACTGATTCTCATCGAACCTTATATACCTCCAAGGTACACCAATTTGTATAGAAAACTCACAAAAGTAGTCAAAATACAAGCAAGTGTCTATACTAAAGCTTTTGTTCGCCTTGTTGCAAAATATTTACAAGGTCTTATTATGTCATGCCTCGAAGGCACAAACCAATTAATAAACAAAGTTTACAAAGATAAAAAAAAAATCTGGAAGTGCACAATCAAATATATTTTCTTTCTACCGCCAAACAAGACCACCACCGTTTTAAAATCGATATTATAAAGAAACGCACAAACTACTTTGCTTCAACATTTAGTGTGCGAACACTACTGTCTTCTACAAAATCAACATACAACCCGGGAGTTTTCAAATCCAAAATAAAAAGCTCATTTCTGAGCTATGCTTTACCAAGAGTGCTTCACCGCAGTTTATAGCGTTGCTTAATATGAGATAAACAGTGCTCAAACGTGATTAGTAAGTCTGCAGGTATGGCAATCGCGAACGAAGTCGCAGGTACAGCTAGTCTTTAATAACATTATTCACAGATTTATTGTTCAACATCATTCATTTCCAATTTTGGACATAAAGAAAGCTTAACAAAAGAAAAGGGAGGTATGCCTATGAAAAATTTGATTTCCTTTCCAAAAGAGATCCTCAGTCATTTTTCTTTTTGAACCAGCTGTTGCTGCATCTCGGAATAAATGTTTTATTTTTGATAATCTTGGCAAGAGCATCTGGAAATTATTCTTTACTCAGGTTTTGTTTCGTTGAAGAATTTTAAACTTGCATTATATTTAGATAGTTGAACGAAATCCTAGATCGTTAGACTGTAACTTTTATGTGTTTAATCAAGATTAATATAAAACATTCTAACTTTAAAGTTCTGATACTGAGATTTCGATGTAAGAAATTAAAAAAAGTTCATAATTTTGCTTATAAAAAAACTTTGCTAAAACTAATAAATAAAAATGTTCTTGCATTTCTCGCTTATTTGAAATTATATTATTGTTTACATTAGTTATGGCACGAAGACTAAGTAACTATGCTAACCTCAGTAGTAGAAACCTTGGGTCCGTGGAGACCGGGAGCTCATCGTATTTTTTTTCAAAACTCTTCAGAGAATTTGGTCGATGCGACCCGTGATCAAAATGCCGGCACCTATTTGGGTCTACTCATAAGCATTGTTATTCAACAGGGCAATACTGCCAGCATGCTGGGCCCGCTGCCAACTAGTAGTGGGCTGGAACATTTGGACAGCCTTCGAGTCCGCAATGACTTGTAGGTTGTCTTAGTGCTTTTATTGTAGAAGCTGCAGTGTTGTAAATAGTTTGTATTAATTAGTTAATATTTCCACACGCCGGTAAAAGACTCATCGTCCGTTTCAGAATGTCCTAATAAAGTTTCGGGATGCTAACCAACACATAAAATAACTGAATGATAAAAATAACTGTCTACATGCGTTTCAAGCTTTAACCGATGGATAGGATAAATCGATGACTGTGAAACGCAACTATAGTGTTTTGTTTTACAAAAATGTTCTGGGTAGTATAACCGGAACTTATAACGGTATATCCGTTATAATATAACCGTATAATATAACCGTATAACGGTATACTCGAACATTCTGAAACAGGCCCTAAGTATAACAAAGTACCTAATATGTGGGTCACATATTTTTATCTGAAATATGTTTCAGTGTTTTAAACATCCTTTGGTCACCACCATCAGCATCTTCGTAACCTTATCCTACCAATTAAGGGTTACCACAATGTTTCCCTTACGTACGTCAGTTTTTCAATTATAAGGTACATAGTTCGAATTCATAACTACAAATGATGTGTTTTTTGAAGCGCTCGTAGCGAAGTTTGCTTAGCCGTGCTGAACTGATCAGCAAAGTTAAGCAACGTCCGCCTCGGTCATTACAACTGAGCGCTTCCGTGCTTCGGAGGGCACGCGCATTTTGCGAATGCATGCCTGGCTAGCTACCACCCTCAAGTAGAAAATCTGTCGCCAAGCACCTAACGGTGTGTTCCGGCAGTTACCCTTGAGAGCCAGTAATTCTAGCTTAGCCTGAACAACATCTTCGACATCATCGCTTACCATCAGGTGATAATGAATATTGGCGCGCATGTTAGGGTTTGTCGACGAGTGCCACAGGTAGCTCAAAAAAATTTGCACGCGTACTTGCAGGCTGAATGCAGTGACCTAACATTATTTACGAAGATAAAATGTATGTATTCTGACTATGTATATAAACATTAATTTATTTATTTATTTATAGCACACAAAACAGAATAAAATCAATACGTTACTAAATAACAGAGTTACATTCATCAGTCTAGATCTTATTCCAAAACATGTGTACACAACATGAACAAAATAATACAGCAGTATTAAATAACTGAACTGATAGGTAAATTAGATACTCAAAGATAATAATTAGGTTACACATACATTTACATATAGTAGGTACTTATAGTTGCACTGCAACATCACTAGCTATGAAATTTATGAAGAATGTCAAAGACATCCTTTTTAAATTTAGGTAACTTGTCATTAAATGCATCAATATTGCGATAATGGTTTACTAATACATCGTTTGGATTGTAGTACGAAGTATTATTCTTATACACTTGTATTGAAAAAATATTCTTATGTGGATAGCGAGAATTAGGTTTGGTATTAAAATTTATACAACAAAGAAGAGAAAAGAATTTAAAGATTTGCTTTCATACCGAATCTTGTTATCTAATTTTATTATTTCGACCGTCGTAGGGGACGGTGCTCCGGTGTTGTTCTAATAATGTGTAGATGTAATTTTCGCTTATCACGCGATAGTGCTGGTAATTATATTAAGAAGAAGAAAAGGTAATTTCTTTGAAACTGGTCTGCGTTTTAGTCTGTCTAGCCGTGCATACGTCACGAGTCTTGAACTCGTAAACGAATAGCGTTACAAACGTGTATTTTATTATATTATTTATTGAAAGTATAAATTATTAATTGAAATTTAATTATTTATATCAAAATACTAAAATTCTTTAGTCATGCATACGCATATATTTTAGGTCTATTCATGATTTTTTTTATAGTTTATAGGCCAGTATATCATCTGATGGTAAGTGATGATGTGGTCGAGGATGTTGTTCAGGTTAACCTTAAAAACTTAATTGTGTACGCCTATATAATAATAGTACCCACGCCTTACAGTCATAGCTAAAATATTACAATAAAGGATTATGACAAATACCATGCTTGATTCATAAATACGATTCCATACATATCTCTCGGTAGAAATAAATCACGAATACCACGAGTATATTATGTAGATTTAATCTTTAAATTTTCGGATAATCAAGGTTTGTCTACATAGTAAATCGTATCAATACAAATAAAATTTTTAGTTATAATGTAGCAATCATGTGGACGCATTACGCGGAGGCGATATCGTCCATTAATGAATGGAATTCAACTGTTAACATAATCTATGATGTTTTCCGTTTTAAGAAAGCTTACTTTTTATATGTATTGAAAAAAATGCGCTCATTCCAAATATTATGAGACAAGGTAAAATTTGAATGAAATTGTTGAATTTGGTTTTTGACTAAACGTCCTAAATGAGTTACGCCACTTAGTTATGTTTTTTTCGGTGCCAAATTCAGATACGACATCTGTATAGGTATCAATATCTTTTTATCCAAATATCATACAAATGATATACGACGGTTGGAGAGTTTAATAGAGAATGGCGCATATATTTACATAATAATGGTCTTAGCTCAAAACAGCTGAAAAATTAGTTAGGACAATTAGTCATGCGAGCGACGATATTACGTAGTTTTGTTTCGCTCACTCGCATGCTAAACTAGGTATATCCGTCCTACGCCCTCAGTCAGACATTTTGTCTTAATATGCGATCCGCAAACACACACATACTATTGGAAATAATTATTTACGAGGAAAGGCAGCAAAGTTGTTATTTGACGCAAGAACTTGTATTGAAAACTGAGGTAGTGAAGGATAAGAACCACTTCTCCAGATTTCAAACGATAAACAACACCTTTCTTTGATTTTGATTGAAAACACGGGTGTTTGAGCGTAAAACAACTATGAGCAATGAGTCGATATCACTATCGACTATGTTTCAGCTTTTACCGGAAGCCTTTTACAGAATGTGAAGTGTGGTACGTCCACCGCGGTCGCATCACGTTTCACACTCAGTATGAAACATAAAATATATAAGCGTAAGTTTTTATAATATGTCACAACTTTCTGAGCTCGCAAGCTCGGGTGAAAGGTGAGAAGGATTTTTTTACCCCAGATTCTATATTATTATCAGAGATCGGAATAGGTAGAATGATTTAGGGTCAATGATCTCGAACGTATATGTTAATATGGATAAGCCTCCCAGATTTCGGAATTTTAAATTCATTCTTTTTTTCCCCGGAATATCAGAAATATTACGTGGAGGCGTAAGGTGAGTAACGTATCAATATGAGCATTTTTTTTCTGTATAACTTTTAATGCTCTTAGAGCGCCATAGGTGACCGGTATTTTATAGCAAAGAAAACTGTTCAAAATCTTTAAGTAAAAACCTAACTAAGTATAAATAGGGATCAAATTAGCTCTACATACAAAAAAAAATAGGTAACTATAACTCGGGAAATGGGGTCTTTTGTCACCTTATATTTTTTGTATGCACAATTGCAACCAATCAGGACTGAGTATCTTCGATGATTCATTTATTGTTCGTCAGAATATTGCGCGCACGCTCACTTCACAGGTAAATAACTCAGTATAAACGAGATCAGATTAGCTATAAATACTGCAAATAACTCAGCAAATAGGGTCTTTTGTCACCTTATCATTATCTTTTTAAAACGACGAATCTGGCTTGAATCTAAGGACTTTAATTAGTTACTGAATCACTATTTTAATAATATTGTGTAACGCAATCCCGTGAATATCGGAACTTTCCGGAAAAATGGCATATCCATGTTATGACGACGTGATGTAAGTACGTAAAATCATTCAGCCTATTCCGATCACTGATTATTATTGTATGGTAAATTAGTAGTCTAGATTACACAGGGACCTTCTGAACTGTTTGTTAATAAACTGTGACACTGCCACGGTAAGAATAATCGCTACATTTGTTCGCCGCTTCGACGGGGGGCTTATTTGAATAATTCAGGTCGCGGGCCAGATGGAATAAATATTAATATTGGAATAAATGAGCCTAATGATGCTTGACTTCGTAACGGAACGTTTTGAGATGAAACAATATCAAAGCTTAGGGATATAAGTTGTTATTTGTGATGTTGAATGATGTACTAAGCGACAGCAATCCAAATAATTCTACTTAGGCGTGGAGGTCCCTGGGCCCTACTCTAATTCGTCGAAGTTTCGAAAGAAAAGTATCCGCAAAACATTACGAGTAGCTTACTTTTGTCATAGAACCGTAAAACATATAATCTTGTCTTCTTATATTTTACGGCCCCTGTGGCAAATATAACATATAATAATACTTTTGTTTACCTTCTTTCGTAGCATAGACTAGTAAGCATTTGCCTGTGTAGATTCCGAATAACTTTTATTTTTAAATTGGATTCGTATTGTTTGTACGTTTTCCAAATATGAAAAAGTCTAAGTTGAGTTCTAAATATGCAGAAAGAACACAAACAGGTACTAACGAGGATATAAATACCTATGAAGAAGAAAGCCATTAACGTAAATTCTAAATATCTAACCTGTATTTTCTAGAACAGTAGTGACACCTCTCGCTGATTCATAACTATAAATATAAGAAGTCAAGGATTCTTAGACTCTTACCATGTAAAAATGATCTTTGATAACTCTTTATTAATACTTAAAACTGATTGAGGCATAATAGCTTTCTCAGAGTAGAATGAGAGATTCCATAGCAGGGCGAGGTTTGTGATGAACGATGCAGTCCGACCATAGACTATATTAAACAACGAACTTCGTACCGCAAATTCAATTTTCGTTAGCAACAGTGTCGATCGAAATGTACTCGTCAAGCAAGTTTTCTAGTGCTACCCAAGATTAGAACTAACTACGGGAGAATAATGATTACGTACGAAGTTGCACAACTTTATAATAAACTACCGCCAAACACAAAAAATAAGCTCATTTAACGTAATCAAATCGCAACTAGCTCAACACGTCATCGTTAACAATGATCTATGATATAATGTTGATAATGCCTGAAGTAATGCCTTCATACATTTTTATACGTTAAATGAGTAAATACTCGTATAATAGACAAACAATAATAACAAATATTTTAAGTTAATGCTGTTCTAGTTCTTATGTAAGTTACGACGAAGTCATTTCAAGAATAAGTTTCTTTGTAAAAAGTCCCTCTGTAAATAGGATGTTGATAACAAAATAAAAATCTACATCTCATAGCGGTCAAACCTAAGCTACCCCGAACAAGTTAAAGACAGGACCTCAGTAGGCGCTGCTGCCCACCTCCCTGCCTTTTTATACTATTGAACCCCACCGAGTTAAGCTGTAAGTTCTGCCAATAACAGGTGCGGTTCGTCACAAATGGCGAACTGTATTGCACCATTTGCACCCATCAATCTGAGACTTTCAATTCACTGGCACCCATACCCTTCAAACCGAAACTGTGTGCTTGGCGGTAGAAGTAGGTATGGTGGCATAACATGAATAAATAACTGTACAGAAGGAAAGCTTCACTACTACCTGCACAGCTAGGTGTTCTATTAACCGTAGTACCATTGAGTTGTCAGATTAGATTTTCCCTTCGTTTTGCATTTTTTTTTTATTAAATATGATTACAAGCACTTTCGCGTGCTAAGCGAAAATCATACCTATCAAACAAATTATTGGAGTACAAAATTTTATGCCCAAGGCGGTAATCGAACCCGCGTCCTCCGATATCGCGTCTCTCGGCCACCTGGGACTTGGAATTTCTGACGAAATTTTTTGCTCTAATTGTATTACTTTAACCGTCGTGGAGGACGGTGCGCGGTCATCCAACCAGACTACTAGACTTCATCTGATCGAAAGAAGTATTTTTTTCGATCAGATAAAAATGTCGGAGGACGCGGGTTCGATTCCCGCCTTGGGCATAACATTTTGTACTCCAATAATTTGTTTAATTCTACGTACTTTTGTTCTTTCTACGAAGAAAGAGCATTACCGATAAATTTTTACGTAACTTAAATTGTAATAAAGATATTGCAGATGTTGATGAGACATCTGTCAAATGTGATACATGGTGTCATAATGCTCGTTTTAATTGTTTATGTTGATTGAAAATATAAAAAAAAATAGGAAACATTCTTATATATATTTTAATGTCATATTCTTCAATTTGGATTGCAAATATTAGAAAAATTACTTTTTTTATTTTATTTTATTTTTTTGCTGATAGCTAAGCCTTTGACCACAATCTCACGTGATGGTAAGTGATGATGTGGTCGAAGGTGTTAACAGGCTTAACCTAGAATTATTCTGGCCCTCAAGGACAGCTGCTTCGCGACAGACTTTCAACCTGAGGGTGGTCGCCAGCTAGGCGAATTCCCTTGGGTTTCATTGTTATTGCAAAGTCTACTTTCTACGTAGGTACCTACCAACAGGTAATGTCTTGTTCGCGTCTGTATTCTGATTTCTGCCTCAAAGCAGTATTGCACTGTGTTTAGGTATGAAGCGCACTGTAGCGAGTGAAGTTACTGGGCAAACGAATGTCTCAGAGTGACGAGCGCAGCGCAGTGTACAGATCGACGACACTGCAACTGTTTATGAGCAGACGTGATGCTTAGGTACCATCAGGCACCGTCTCGCTCGTCTCGTCACTTCTTTACATAAAAAAAAAAGATAGGATGTAAGTAGGTATTTGTAAGTCGCTTACTAAGAGACTGATTGATATGGATAAAAGTTCATGGATGGATTAGGGTAGCCTAAAGAAAAGATGGAGTGTGGGAAGTGGGAACACACTGACAGCGGCGGTGCGGGCCTTGCTCCGCGCTGCGCTGCGAACCGGCTACCGTCAAGCGGTGGCCGTTTCAATCCCTGAGCGATCGAAGACGAGCGGGTGGCAGCGCTAACAGCTGATGCTTTTACTTAGGATTTTTTTTATTGTTTTGTTAGTGAATCTTAGCACCACACAGTCTTGTCTTATTACTTAATATCTTATTGATAACTATCTGATCACTTAAAAAAAATCATCAAAAAAAAATTTTTTAAATTTTTTTTGATGATTTAAAAAAAAAAAAAAATTTTTTTTTTAGTTTATGTTATCGATACCCATCACGCCTGTTGAGTTTCGCCAGTTAATTAGCATTAACCTTGTATAACGTTTTATGTTTAGCTTTATTAGTAAATAAATTCCATATCTTAATTATGCTATTTTCAATAAAAAAAATACAGATGTATACTTAGTGTTGCATTAGCCTAAATATACCTCGAACACAAATCCGACTAACCGAAAGAAAATCCACAGAATGGAAAAAGAAGCTGCCAATAACTCACGATAGCTAAAACTAGCCGCGGGGTAACGTCACTGAGTAAACGACTACGACCAAAGGCAGAGCCGTCGCAAGGTCATAACTCGGGGCAAAGCTTGCACAAACGTTATTGACGGTGGGAATAGTATTGTTTGCCATACGATTATTACGATGGGCTATAGTAATGTTATGGTTAGAATGTTTTTACGTGAACCAAAGCTGTTGAAACATTTTGTGAAAGTTGTTTTTCAAAATCACTATTTTCGTATTATAACCGCCATTGGCAAATTATGAGTATTAAAATATAATTTATACTACACCTGCTCGGAAAGTACCTTGATACTTTATCTAATTTACGGTAGAAAGTACGTCATTGCATATCGAACAAATATGCGGGTAGAAAACGCATCTGAGCGGGAGAGAAAAGTGTATGAAAATCCATTTCTTACGTGGTTTTTCTTTTTTAAGTTTGTGTAAGACTATGCGCTGGTAACCTAAATATCAAAAGCCAAAAAGTTTTTACAGTGAGTTTTTATCTCCAAGTTCGCAAAATGACACTGGCCACTAGCTGTGTGTTGGATGGTGTCAAACAATTTGAAAAAAGAACATGTGAAAATTGCAGACACAATTGGCGCCATTTTCAATGTATGTGTTGTTTGAGGATTCAGTTTTCGTAGATAAGTAAAATAAAAGGTAGGTGTAGTATAAAGCACTATGTATCACTCGAGAGAAAGTGCGATTCCCGATCTCGGGTGTTTCAAACGACACCCTCGACGGTAATCGGTCACTTTCTCCTCTCGGTGAACAATGTACTATTTTAAGCATCTCTTTAAGAATACACAAATAGAAAGGTCCTGAAACAAAATACACATAATATACATTATATTATCATTCCATTTTATGTGTGGCACTAGTTTCGTCTTAGCTTCCAAACGGGTGAACGAGTTCATAACAAGTGGGCATTGAATCTACGTCTACTGGCATCCTTCACACCTTTGCTATTAAAACAGGCAGCATTGCTGCGAATTTTGCGCACTATAATTATTTAAAACCTTCATTGGGTACAATGCAATCATACATCATATCATCTAGACTTCCCCAAGAATAAACAGAATCTTTCAAATACTCAAACTTTATGCTACAAAATTTGGTAATAATAAGCCAGATTTTGTAAAAATCTATTACTTAACATAAGCCAACCGACTTTTTATTTATTTAATATTTACCTTAATTTTTTTATTTATTTATTTAGTTCAAATTATAAGTAGGTAAATTTATAAAAACTTTGTGTCAAATTACAAAACTACTGAAAACTTCTTTTTGATTTTTTTGTTGAAATAAAACAAACAAAGACATAAACATTCTAAGGTATCCCTGCACACTATAATTTCAACTATAAATTTCAATGCATCAATTAATAATGGAAAATTATTCCTCCCCCCATCATCACTTTCAGTGACTCTGGCTAAGGATATCCAAACGACCCTCCCTCTGTAAGCCTTACGGACTGTCGCGTCGCTTTCGGGCAAGATAACTGACTTTGACATATTTCTTCTGTCATATTCACAATTTCATACATAATCAGCTGGAAAATGGTTCGAAAAGGGTCTTATGCACTGATGTGGGTCAGGCCTATTTTATGCGACGTTGCCTACATAGTTTTGAATAGAAAAAAAGTGGTTTGAATTATGTAAAGGGATCGAAAGATGTCAAGAATATAATAGATTCGGGCTTTATTTTCCGAAAATCCGTTCATTAACAAAAGAAACGTTTTCATTGGTGTTTAATTTTAAATTAAAAAATAAAAATTTCATAAACTTATTGAACTAAATTGACAATTAACTAAAAATTAAAATTTTACTAGTATTAAAACTACATATTTATTGGACAATATTAAATAAAATTATTAATGATATATAATAATTAATTTTAATAGTACGTATGAGACCAAAATCATACATGATTTATATATTAGGATAGTAAAAATACGGTCTCCCTCAAGGTGCTTACGTACCACTTCTATTTCTGATTTACATTATAATAAGCTACCAAAAGTAACACACTTCCAAACAACATTGTACGCTGACGATAGAACGATTTTAATTACGGATAGCATAGAAAATAATGACAAATTAAATACTAACATAACACATTCAAATCGCTAATAACATGAATAATTAAAAATTATATCGAGACCGATAGAGCCACCTCCGTTGAAACAGTCTGCATGAGTATTTTTAGGAACAAAAACGTAACATTAAAATTTTAGGCAAACCACATACAGCAACATAACAATTGGAACTCCATACTCTCTACTGTACTGTACAGTAACAGCCGGATCGTCCACTGCTGAACACAGCCTCCCCTATGAAAGGGGTATTTGCCATAATCCCAATGCTTGGCAGGCGTCTTGGGGATCATAGTGTAAGTTGGCAGTTCTTTAGAAGGCACTGCTGCCTAACTTCCAGTATTTTTCCCTTAGTCGCCTTTTACCACACCCACAGGATGATATGGGAAGGTGCTAATCTAACCAGGCACTCCAAGGGGCACTCCACTCGCACAACTCCATACTCGCTGATTGCCAATTCAATATTCCATAGACAGATTTATAAAAAAAATGTTTATAACATGTGCATAATTATTCATAATAAATTACCACAATGTATCAAATTATTACAAAACTATAAGTTTAAGATAAAATTGAATGATTGGTCACTGGACAATTGTTTTTATAGTGTTAATGAATATATGATTTTTTAATTTATTGTAATGTATAATGTTAAATACATTATTATATAATATAATATTGTAATGCAATTTGATGTGATCCTGACAATAAGTAAATTTTTTTTTTTTAATTATTTGTATAATATTTGCACGCCTGCCTGCAGGCTGAATACATGGACGGAAGTAATTTTAAGACCTTTTATATATCGAATTGTATTCCAGCAAATAAAAGATTTGATTTGATATACTCGTACTACCGATAGGCCATAACCGAGTACAGCTAGAAACTTCAAGCTAACCTCAAGCTAAAAACTCTTTTATCGTCTATCACACGATAGTGGGACAGGTTACTAAGCCTAAGTTTCTATGTCCAAATACCCCCATAGATAAGTGTAAGCGTGACCTACCAAAATAAATAGCGCAGTAAAAACCTTTCTCAGATATTAAAGGTCCACAAAAGCAACAGTAAGTGCTCTTGTCCAATGCCGATATTTCCTCAAATATTGTTCCACGTAATAGACTTGGATCACGAAATACCGTACTTGTATTCATCTATCTATTTTCTGTACTAATAACAAAGGATTGAATAACAGAAGTCTGTACTTTGAGAAAAATGTTCTTACAAAGGCAGTTTTTACTAAACTTACTCCAATTGTAGTTATGAAAACTCCTCATTTTATATAATACTAGCTTTACGGGCGCGGCTCCGCCCGCGCGTATGTCGGTTATCGCGCAAAAACATTAACCTCTCTTTGCGCAGTTGGATAAAAACTATCCTATGTTTTTTCCCGTCAAACTATTTCCATACCAAATTTCATTCAAATCGGTCCAGTAGTTTTGGCGTGAAAGCGTAACAGACACACAGACAGAGTTACTTTCGCATTTATAATATTAGTACTGATTATATCGTTCACATATGTGGTTTCCACGACACGGGCCAAGAGCCTAGTGTGGAACCGCTGTTCTTAAATCTAGATATTCTAATATTGACTTGTTAATTATACGAGTATCTACTGTACTACAAATAAGTTTGTATAATCATGTTAGGGTAATAAAAAAAATATTATTATTATTATTTTAATGTTATTATGACGGAACAAGCACAGGACCCAGCGGTATTCTCTGCCTATAACAGATGCATTTCGTCACGAGTAAAGACCTGCACTGCGCCCGCCACCCTGAGACATACAGTTGGTAAGTCTCAATATGTATGTGCCTGTAATTTTTCTAGCTCTCAAGGACTGCTGCCGGAACACACCGTTAGGTGCTTGGGGACAGATTTTCTATTTCAGAATGGTAGCTAGCCAGGAGGGCATTCGCAAAATGCCCTTCCACCGTACATTGAAGCCGAAGCCGGCGCGGTAGAACCAAGTACCTGCGGCACCGCAATCCATAGCTATAACCACTCGGCCATCGTTGCCTTAATATATGTATAATATGATATTTAAAAAAATATATACGGTGAATAAAATAATATGTAGCTTATTCAATTATAATACACAAAAGTCAGTACCCGCACCATCCACCCCTATAGCCAGTATGCCCTGACCGCTAAGCTTACATCATATATGACTCATAACTTTAATTTGCCATTCGTTCTTATCCACATCATCTGGTGGCTATAAGGAATACTCCACGAATATACAGAATATCTTTTGTTCGTGTCTGCTCCGAATATACGTAGAAGGCAAGGATAAGTGCTTCTGTATGGGAACTTGTGATACAAGTTCCATACAAACAAAGCCACGTGGTAAAAGCTTGTATTATTGTAAGTGCCTATAACTGGCCACATTTGGTGTAATGGTCGATGGTTGCCAGACGGGTGTGGTAGGAAATTGGTTCGGTTACCTTGTCGTTACAGCCTTTAGTGCTGGCCGTTTTTAGGGTTACATGGCGGAATTGAGAAATTGGAATCGATATTGTCATTGCGAATGCTCGCCTGGTTAGCTAACCACTCTTAAGTAGGAAATCTGTCACCAAGCAACTAACACTGTGTTTCAGCAGGCAGTCCTTGAGAACCAAAAAAATTACAGGCACATGAGCCTTAACAACTGTATGTCACAATGTGACGGGCGCAGTGCAATTCGTTCTGACGAAATGCATCTGTTATAGACAGAGGTAAGTCCGCTTGATATCATGTGGACCTCGAGCTTGTTCCGTCACAATAACAAAAAAAGGGTAGGTTGTTTTTGCGAATTTTTTAAAGGTTTTTATTTTATATGATTATTATTTAAATTTTTATGTTAAATGCGTGGTTGGTGTGTGTGGGTGTGTTAAAGCACCGCTTTTCAATCTCGAGGTCCAGATTTCTATCCAAAATTGGACAAGGTTTTGGCTATATCTTACAATTAAGACTTTTTCAGTAATACTCCGAAGAGGCTAGATCTGTGCCCGGTAGACGACAACAGTCTCGTCCCCTATTACAGGGGACTAAAAACACAACGATGTGACTATGTTTTTTTACTTATATGTTTTTTTATGATAGGTTTGAAGTGAAGGCACGTATGGTAGGCACCACGCCTGTCCATTGCAGTGGCACTGCTATCATACTCCGCGATACCTGCACTGCGCTAGATACTCCAAAGGCATTCGTTCTAACGTCTTATTTACTCAGTGAGTTCTCTTGCTACAGTGCAATTCACCAAAAAACATAAGCATTATTTTTTCTTTCAAATTATTGGAGCACAATTTTTTTGTGTCCCGGGCGGGAATTAAATCCGGGTCCTCCGATTTCGCGTGGGATGCCTTATCCACTCAGGTGGCCGAGTTGTATGGATAGTGCCATCCACGAAGACGCGCCCCACCAAGCACCTAATGATCGTTTAATCGAAGTAGAGCAACTTTCTTGCCATGTCTCGATTAACGCAATGTGAACTAGTCTACTCGTGTACATCAAACTGTGTGTCAGCTCGCGAATGGCGCTTGGTTCAGACCACCGTACCCCGCGAATCCCTCTGTTAAAAAAGAGAAGGGCGCGTCTTTGTGGATGGCACTATCTATAAGCGGACACACTCTTTTGAGCTGAAACCTTGTGCTCCAGTGGTATTACTTTAACCATCATAGAGGTCGTTGCGCGGCCATCAACCAGACCACTAGACTTCATCTGATAAATTCAAATTCAAATTCAAAAACGTTTATTCAATTAGGGCGTCTACGACGCTCTTATGAAGGTCAATTACAAATTTTAATATTGAAATATTCTAAATTGTACTGCCACGTTCAGCAAAAAAAAATTATAGAGCCACTGCGAGAAGAACGGGCCAGAAACTCGGGGCCATTCTATTAAACTTCTTTTTACAATGTGTTATAAACATTATTATACAATTATTACAATATTTGTTTAAATTACTTAGGAGACAGGTGATGGCTTGATATGGCAGAGGTGGAATTTTCCAAGCATTTTTGTCCTTTAAGTAATCACAAACTGTGTAGTAGGATTTCTTAATCAAAATGTTTTTCACGTGCAATTTGAATTCTCCTTCTGTGAGCATTGTAATATGTTCGGGAATTTTATTATAAAACCGCACACAATTACCTAAAAAGGACCTTTTATTTGTCTTTGCTAATCTAAAACATGGTACCGTTATTGTATATTTGTGCCTAGTGTTGTAATTGTGGTTGTCACTGTTTAATTTAACTTTACTATTTTTTTTCCGAACATACATAATATTTTCAAATATATACAGACTCGGTAAAGTTAATATATCAATTTCTTTAAAAAGATTCCTTAGAGATTCTCTAGGATCCATTTCATATATGGCTCGAATTGCACGTTTTTGTAAGATAAAGATTGTCTCGATCTCAGCAGCAGCTCCCCACATCAATACATCATACGACATAATACTGTGGAAGTATGCGAAATATAGATAGAAAGAAATGTTTTGTTTTTTAAATTTATTGTGATGCAACAAGCACGGGGCCCACCTGATGTTTAGCGGTATCCTCTGCCTATAACAGACGCATTTCGTCACAAGTAACGAACTGCAATGCGCCAGTCACCCTGACACATACAGTTGGTAAGTCTAATTATGTGCCTGTACTTTTACTGGCTGTCAAGGAATACTGCCGGAACACACTGTTAGATGCTTGGCGACAGATTTTCTACTTAAGGGTAGGTAGCTAGCCAGGCGGTCATTCGCAAAATGACCTTCCACCAAGCATTGAAGCACAAATCGGCGGCGGGGATCGATGTCGGTTGAGTATATAAGAAAAGGTTTTTGTGGGTAAAAACATAATATAAAAAAAAAACAAAAAAAAAATGGAACCGACTTTTAACACTGAAAAGTATGAAATTACTTGTTAAAGTGATTGCTTTGCTTTGCATGCTTATTCAAAACACTCTGAGAGCACAATTTCATGTTCCTACTTCACTAATTTCATGTTCCGACTTCACTAATTTCATGTTCCGACTTCACTAATTTCATGTTCCTACTTCACTAATTTCATGTTCCGACTTCACTAATTTTATGTTCCGACTTCACTAATTTCATGTTCCTACTTCACTAATTTCATGTTCCGACTTCACTAATTTCATGTTCCGACTTCACTTATTTCATGTTCCGACTTCACTAATTTCATGTACCTACTTCACTAATTTCATGTTCCGACTTCACTAATTTCATGTTCCGACTTCACTAATTTCATGTTCCGACTTCACTTATTTCATGTTCCGACTTCACTAATTTCATGTTCCGACTTCACTAATTTCATGTTCCGACTTCACTTATTTCATGTTCCGACTTCACTAATTTCATGTTCCGACTTCACTAATTTCATGTTCCGACTTCACTAATTTCATGTTCCGACTTCACTTATTTCATGTTCCGACTTCACTAATTTCATGTTCCGACTTCACTAATTTATTTCAAATTTGTTCAGTGTTAGAAGTAAGAATTCTGGTCATCATCGACAAAACTTGCAACTTCCAAGTCATTTAGGTGTGTCAAGCATTTTACAGTCAAGTGTAATTTAAAAACCAGACCACTTTTGAGGAAATTTATTACTAAACAGAAATGTTGCAAAATATATGATATTACAAAAAAAACGCTTTAAAAATAATTTTAGTAATACAAAAACACATATCTGCTAATCAGAAAATCTACCCTATGCAGAAATGTAGTAAGTATCTCGCCGGCTAGAATTGCACCCCCTACATCTTCCGGCGGGACCCTTATACAGGGCTATTGGTAAAATGCTAACAACGCCGTCGTGTTGACTACTAAAAAATAAAAATAAATATTTACAAAACAAAAATAATACATCTCCAAATGTTTGTTAGGACTAGCAGAAGTCAAAACTAAGAGGTTGTTAGCATTATACCATTAACTGTATATGAAGGTGATGAAGGATACATTCCCAGAAGCTGGGCAGCAGCTCCTATTGAACTGCCATCTAACATTCCTGGTGGGAAATGCTAGTTGGTTCGATACTATTTCTCTCACCACAATGATTGTGAAACTCAGTTTCATAGGGGGGTGATGGTATGTATTTAAGTGGACTGTATTTTTAATAAAGACTTTAAATTCCTGCACTTATGCTTAGGTCGTAGATTTATCTACCCACAGAACCCAATAGCACTTGTAACGTTCCTTTAAAGATAGGGAGACAACACTGCTGCAGATGGATAGATCACAGGAGTAGAAGACAACAGTGTACAGGATAAGAAGCATGCACGTACCTGTTTATTCCTGGTGTACAGATCCTTTGTTCCAAGCCTAGGTTAACATGTGACCTGGCACTGCGCAGTAGTTGAGCACTCACAAAAAACGACACAGGATTGTTATTTTATAGAAAGTTTATACATTCACACGTTCTATAGCGGATTTACAGTTATTATTGGTGAGTTCACCAGATATAAATTTAATTGACCACACACGCGCACGTTGTAGATTTGCAGAAGATATTGTATGTCCGTCGTGTCTTTGCGAGGGTGATGAGCGGAGCCGAATGCACTTCGGTGCAGTTCGGAGACATACGGCCGTCAGAGTAGGACGGCTATATATGTGTGCGTGCATGCGGAAAGGAGATAGGGGTAGGAAGTGGACCATTACAAGTGCAATTTTGGTAAATGAGCCTAAGCGATTGGATGAACATCCACCAATTCCTATCAATAGATAATTAGGATTCACTTTTTGTCTAATTCAAAGAAAAAAATAAAACACAAACAGTACATAAATAATTAGGATAAAAATAACGTCAATAAATATTTAGGGTTCATTTTATGTCCTATTCATAGAACCAATAAAATACTAACATTAAGTACATAACGTCAATAGATAATTAGGATTCATTTTATGTCAAACTCATAGAAACCAATAAAACACAAACAGTACATAATGTCAACAGTTAATAAAAATCATTTTATATCAATATCATACATACACAATAATAAAATCAAACAGTACATTATGTCAACAGATAATAAGGATTCATTCTAGTGTCAAACTCGTACGAAACAAAAACAATCAAAATGTATATAAAATCTGAATAGCTTATTAGGATTTTATGTACATACATATATAAAATTCTTCTTGTTTCTCAAATAACGTAGGCAGTTGTATCGAGTAACTGGGTTCGTGTCCGCCCGCCTCGATTTATAGTTTCCGCTCCGTCAGACTTGTTTGTAGGTTGGATATATAGTACTGAGTAAGCAGATTTGTTAGGAGAAAACGGAATTGTAAATAAACATACATGTATATAGTCAATCATTGAAATATAGTCAAACCATGGAATTTGGGAAAATCCTGAAGGCCTATTTAAAAACAAAAATAATGAAAACTTAGAATGCGTGTTGCCGATTTGGAGGATGAATATTTAATGAGTAATTATTTTAACAAAGAAGCTAACCAACTATCTTACCCTACGATAAGAACTCGGTCAGCATTACAGGGAACTGCAAGAGTTTATTCTGCTTATCAAGCCCCTTCTAGTATAGCGCAGATGTGTGAGGGGGATCCATAACTATAATAATATGTTTAAAGGTATTATTACACGCCAAATTAGATATATAAATATCAGATACATAAAAATCAGATATGTGAAAGAATGATGGCGACTACTGACTCAAATAAACCAGGACGCGTTCACGAATGTATTAGGTTTTGTTTGAATGGTCAGCCTGTTTCACATTATATAAAATCGTTTGTATTTAACAGTAGGGATTCTTGACTTATATGCAAATTCACTTATATCATTTTGTACATATATTGGGTACAACAAGCAAAATAATTCATAGCCAAAATAACAAAAAAGCTTCAGCGTCATTTTCTGTTAGTTTTAGTCAGTAGTGATGGCATTGACGTTTTCTTTAGTCTCGTGGTATACACACTCTTTCTTGGTGTGGTCCGATTTATACTATTGATACGTACAGCACGCAAGTAATCATTTATTTTCAGATATATGGAGAATGTCATAAGCACGCTTTTACTTGCTCCGAATTGCAGTAATACAAACGGCCATGAGCTTGCATATTCCAATCGGTTAATTTGTAGGTACTCACAGCAGAGAGCACTTTTAGTAGTGTTGGCGTAATTTGGACCGTACCTTTACTGATCTGTGATAGAAATGCCGCTGAAAAAACCCCAGCTTGTGGTCTATCGACTTAGTTTTTTGCTATGAGGGTGTAATCACTAAGTTTTAAACGCGAGTTTGGTCTGACAATGTATATATCGTTATAAATCACTGACACAGCCTTATAATCCGTAAAAACTATGACGAGAAGTATAAACAACTTCCAGCCAGACCCATCTGTTAAATACTATGACAGATAATATAGGTAGGTACAAAACCTCTTGAGTATCATTTTCTGCCGACTCCTAGGTTCTGATTTCAATTCACATTTTCATTCTCATATCTTGGATTATCAATAATGAAAAATATTGGACTGAACGCCACAATATGATGTTTATAATAATGTTGGATCTTAAGTTGTATGGAGCGTCGCCATCCTTCTTTGATTTAATATTCTGCTAAATTCCAAAAATTGTGTAATCTTCGATTGTTAATGGTGAATTATTAAGAATTTGTGTTTTTGATACAACTTCCAACTGAGTTTAAGCAACCAGTATAGCAATAGCAAAAAATAACTTTTAGGGAAAATATACTTAACTAAGCTGTGGGTAATTCGAATATTTTAATATCTCTAACTAACGAATATGCTTATATATAATTATGTCTAACGATATTGTAGGAAGTATTTGAAATTTGCCACGTTATTTAAAGTAGTATCAGGCTTACAGTAAAGAAAATATTCTTGTTCCAGAATATAAAATTATACTTATTTTTTAAGTGTTTTAATAAATATTATTTAATGTTTTTAGGATACTTTTAAAAGTATTTGTTATTATTAAATATGGATTTCCGCAAAGTAACGCCTGAATCTATTCATTAAAATTATACCGTTGAATTTAGCAGTATAGTTGTTTTAACAAATATTGCTAATTTACTACAGATCATAATAGACAGTATTTCTGTGCCTACAGCTGCTATCATATGTCATAAAAGTTGAACCAATGAGTTTTCCTTTTTCTACGACAGACGTCCTAACTTGCTATGATAGAAAGTCAAACTAAACAAAACAAAAAAGTAGTGGTTTTAAGTTGTCAATTACCTGTAACTTAATATTTTAATGGTTAATAGCTTAAGGTTAGTATATACTAACCCTTGGTGTAATTAGACCCGAGTGTACTCACATGTTACTGTTTTTTCTTTTTAATGTATTGACAGCATTTAGCATGGCAGTAAGTCTTTTATCCTTGAATAGCATTTAGTACGGCAGTAAGTCTATTATTTTTGATAGAATTTTTTACTCAAGGTCTAAGTAACATGGCACTTTAGTTAATACATTTGCTTTAGTATGTCTAAAAGATACGTGTGGATAAAATGTTAGAATAATTTTGCGGTGACTGGCCACACTTGCCCAGTGAAGCATGTGTTTTTTAGTTTGAAGCGAGCATTTTACTATCTATTCATCAGGTGAGATTATGGTCGAAGGCTATATCAGCAATAAAAAAAAATCACAGTTCCTTTCTCCACTGCTACTGAGAATGTATTGAGATGACTACGATAACTAATAAACGCTTTCGTGGTAGGCCATGTGGTGTGGTTTGTACCTAATCGTATAGTATTGTTATTAATGAGGGCATAGCTTACAGATGATTAAAAATATAAACAAATTTTAACAAAAAAATACTTCAATTTGAAAATATTCTAAAACCAAAATGCACTATAGGTAAATAATTGTTTGCTGTAACCACGACAGATTTGCTGTCATTAACTGAGGAGTTCCACTGTATGTCTCCGAAGAAATTCATGAGATCATCACCACACGAGAAAGGGACCACCACACAATGAAAAATACCTGAAAAAATGAGAACATCATCAATGTAGTCAAAGCCGTTTAAAAAGGCATTATTAGAGATAACTCATATACTACTCGTCAGATCTCAGTCAAACTTTAATGTGACCATATTATGACAAGCACTAGCTTTTGAATACAAAAGCAATCATCAAAATGTAAAAAAGTCTCTTTTAAGTGTTTTGTTAAAATATTAATTTGATGTTTTCTTAAAATATTTGTTATTATTAAAAAAGTCTCCTTTTATGAAGTCGGTTATATACAACAAAACATTTCTATTACTATTTATTTGCTTTAATACTCCTCTGTTAATAGGATTTGTGAAGCATTAAATAATCTCTATCTCTATATATTACTCGTATTTATATGTGTATATATATAATATATATATATATAAAAATCAATTGCTGTTAGTTTGTCTCGCTAAAACTCGAGAACGGCTGAGCCGACTTAGCTAATTTTAAATTTAAAATATTTGCCGTAGTCCTCCCTGGACTACGGCAAATATTTTAAATTGTTAACCTTTTTTTAAATTTTTGGGTTTAAACGATGATAAAATATGGAAAGTTGCGAGGGAGATATTAAAAACAAAATTTGATTTCCCATATTAACTGTTCTACCTATACTTTCCTGTCAAACATTTGACGTTCGTTAGGATAGGTGATACGAAGTAGACCGGGTCATCTAGTTTATTAATACATATACAAACGATGCACTTAGACCTACGTTTAATGAATTTGCAATAAGGTTTATTTAGGCGAAATAAAGCGTAAAAACATCAAAAGGGTTGAAATTTTATTTAAGCGTACCCAAGAACGCTTGCTTAAAACATTCTTATGCATTATTCATTCTTAAGACCTCGTCCTGGATCTACTGACGTTGTCTAGCAGAATAGGTAACTCGACCCGTCGCGTAAGAAAATTAAGACAAGTAATGGATTGTTTTTCTGTGGTGACTTTTCTTCTTTATAAAGTAATTACACAGTGGGGCGGCGTAACACATTACCTATATTCTAGTTTCTAGGGATTTTACGATTATTACATATATAAATAAAACAACTTAAACTGATTTAATCTTATTATAAAAACTTACGCTCATATTTATATCTAATATATGAAAAACACGGGTGTTTGAGCGTGAACATTGTCGATAGCGATATCGACTCATAGTAAGTTCACGCTCAAACACCCGTGTTTTTCATATATTTGATTTAATCTTGTTTACTTAACATGATAAGTAGGTATGTAAACATGCTTTGGTTAAACGTAACTATTATAATGTTTTTGAGCGTGTGAGTACCAGCGAAGCGTCTCCGTATAGGTAAGCATTGGCAAAATGCTTTCGTACGACGGTCTTTTCGGAAATTCGGTTCTTTTCATTTCGGAAAGCATTTCTCGACCGATTTTCGTGAAATTTTGATATTTAGGTATGTGAATTTATTCATAGTAATTAAACAACTTTAAACGGTTTAAATCGCGTATATTTGTCATTATCTTTGCCACGACGACGTTTCAAACACTTCGCGAAAATCTAAGACAAACATTATGAGAATTTATTTTTTCGATTTCGTTTTTAATTTTTTTTTCATATCGGTGTAATATACTTTAGTATATTACAATCTTACTATTTCATACGAATACTTCCTCAAATTGTTTTCCAAGCAGTTTCTCTAAGCTCGATAGACTAGCTTAGGCGCTTTTTTATATCTCGGCAAACGTCCGACGGAACATAATGGGGAAAGAATATGCTGCATAAATAAAACTGCGATGTTCTTGTGAAACATTTCTATACAAGCTTATTCTAGTCATATTGCGTACAAATTTATTTGAGACTCGTTGCAACCCGCGTAGACAAATCTCAGTAGCGAAAAGGGCATCACAGATGGTAAAGATACTATTCTATATAATTTTACAATATCTGCGTATAACATACACACACCATTGCCACCAGTCGTTCGTGGACATTCCGACCTGTGCCGCCACGCCGTGCATCTCCCAGTGAGACCGCAATAGTCCCCGCACTATTGCCGTCTCACTCGGGTCATCGTTCCGACGCTAGTTGCAGACCAGTGCCTTGGAATACGCAGTCCTGACGAAGTTTTGTTTTCTGTGCAGAAGCTGAGCAGCCACCGACCGCCGTGCAACGTGAGCTACGAGCTCGCCGTGCCGGCGCGCAGAGGCGCTCTAAGACGTCAGGCATTACCACCTACCCAAGTCCCTTGTTTCGGACGAACAACATCATATCGGGCTGGTGGTCTTGTTTTGACCGCACTTTTCGGTGCGCATTTCACCACTTTACTACCCGACACAACATAGTAACAGTCGCGTAACAACACACTTAGTGCTGTTAAGCGACGTCGTTCAGGCGTGGGGTAGCGTCAGCCAAACCCGTCTGAACGATCAAATCCGCCATTTGCTGCGGTCGCAGTGTGACACCCTACGGTGACAACGGCCACTGTTGTTGTTTTGGTTTAACCTTGCACCGTGGCCTTTCCCGCTTCACGGGTCAGCCGAAGCAAGCTGGGCTCCGGGATTACTGGCCTTGGGGTCGCCCCTAGTCAACCCCGGAGTAGCGCTTAGGAGCACCCCTCTCCGCCGAGAAAAAAGCTCGGAGAGGGTACACAACTAGGGCACACCCTAGGTACACACTCCCTCTCACACAGTGAGCTCACAAGGTGTGTGAGGGAATTCAAACCCTTGATAGGGCGTCCTGAGTATTCCCCTCAGGATGCAGTCCCGTCCCTCTAACGGTGAGGTGCAGGTCCTTCAGACCTTCGCCCTCCGCCACCCCGATCTATACGTTGCACATATGCAACTCCTTGAAGAGGAAGAGAATGCCCGCCTCACGGACACTCTCATCGCTCCCTCCGGGACTTCAAACCCGGAGGCCAGCGTTCCTCCCTTGACCCGATCCTATTCAGAGGATAGTCCTACTTCGCCCGCTCCCGGGCCCGACAATAGACGCACGGTGGCAGCCCCTCCCCGTGAACGGTCTCGCTCTCGCTCACCGATCGGGAGGTCAGCGAGTACCCGTCCCTCCTTCGCCATTGTCGAGACCGTTTCGGAATCCGAAACGGACATGGAGGTAGATCAGGCCGGCGCCTCACGCACGGACTCTGATTCCGATAACGACGGTTACACCGTCGTAGATCGCAAACGCAAGCGCGCGCCCAAAGCCGCTAGTTGCGCCACTTCCGCCCCTCCCGCCAAGGCACCCGCAAAGGCCCCCGCCTCCGGCAAAAAACCGACCCCCGCCCCGCGCCCCGCGTCTCCTCCCTCCGCTCCGGTTTCAACCGCCGCGTCCCCTCAGGACGCGAGCGCACGTCGCGAAAAACCGCCCCCGCCTTTGTTCATTCAGGACAAAAGCAAATGGGACATGCTGTCCCGCTTAGTTTCGGATCGTGGGATCCATTATACTAATGCCCGCTCCACGCAGCAGGGCATTAAAGTCCAAGTGCCCACTAGTAGCGACCACAGAGCGCTAACAAAGCTCCTCCGTAAAGAGAGCATAAGTTTTCACACTTATGCGCTCGAAGAGGAGAAAGTCCTTCGCGTTGTGATTCGCGGTGTGCCTAAGGAGATACATACCGATGCGGTATGTGACGACCTTAAAGCACAAGACTTCCCAGTGCATGCGGTTCACCGCATGTACAGCGGGAAGGACCGCAGTCCATATGACCTAGTACTCGTAGTACTAGACCGTACACCAGAGGGCAAGGCCATTTTTAATTTAAAAAAGGTCTGCGGCCTCTCTGGATTAGACGTACAAGCCCCATTTAAAAATGGAAGTCCCTCGCAGTGTCACAACTGCCAATTATACGGTCACGCCTCCCGCTTCTGTTTCGCTCGCGCTAGGTGCGTCAAGTGCCTAGGCGATCACGCGACAGCGGCGTGCACTCGCACTCGGGACTCGCCGGACCCACCCAGCTGCGTTCTATGCGGTGCTCAAGGACATACCGCGAATTACCGCGGCTGCCCAAAAGCACCACGCATAAACCACAGGGTGGCAAGGCATAGGCCGACCCGTCCCTCACATGACCGTTACCAACGGGTCAGCCCTAAGCTGTCGGTAATACCTGCTTCACAGGTAATACCCGCGCCGCTCCCCGCCCGTAACGCATGGTCTAAACCACCCAGTATGGTAAAGACCATCACTCCCGCCCGCGCCCCGGCCCGCGCGCCCGCACCCGCTCCCGCCCGCGCCCCGGCCCCTGCCCGCGCACCGGCCCCGGCTCGCCCCGCGCTCCCGGCACCCGTTGCCAACTCCGTTCGCGCCCCTCCTCCCCGCGCCATTACTCGGCCACAAGCCCCACCCATGCCGCTGATGGATGCCTCTCTTCAAGAGGACATCAAACTAGTCAGCGACCTGGCGATGTCTATTGACATCAACGAAGTCCGCGAGCTAGCGCACAAGATGCACTTCGCTCAATCCCCAGCGGACGTGATCCAATATACATTGGAACACGCGAATTTACTTAGCGCCCTTAAGCGCTTCGTTCCCCAGGCCCCTCCCCAGTACAACCACTATGGGTAGTACAACCGAACGCACGAAACCGTACTCAGTTTCGTTAGCGTCATTTAACGCTGACGGCCTCTTCAGACAACGTGACCTCGTCCACGACTTTTGTTGTACCCACCTTATCGATATCATATGCGTGCAGGAAACCTTTCTAAAACCGGGGAAGGCGAACCCTAGGTTTGCCAATTACAGAACGGTACGTGATGATAGAGTGAACTCCCGTGGGGGAGGCACTCTTATCTATTACAAAAGGTCCCTGCACTGCATTCCCCTACCTACCCCGACTCTTGTTAATATGGAAGCATCCTGTTGCCTCCTAGCTATGACTGGTCATCAACCTATAGTCATAGCATCCTGTTACCAAGCTTGCAAAAAGCCGATCGTCCGAGCTGACTTAGAAGCCCTATTCTCATTAGGAAGCGCCGTCATTCTGATTGGCGACTTCAACAGTAAGCACATCCTATGGAATTGTAACGTCAACAATCCCAGAGGTATTGCACTTGAAAACCTAATCGCAGAACTTAACTTTGACATAATTGCGCCCACTGAGCCCACTCACTACCCTTATATGGAAGACCACCGATCTGACTTGCTTGACATGGCACTATTCAGAGGCGTAACACTCCGGTTACGCTCCATAGAAGTGGTTCACGAGCTTCACTCTGACCACCGACCCATTATACTGCGACTAGGTCCCGACCCAACGACTGACCTCCCCCGCCCCACTAAGACGATAGTGAACTGGAAGCAAGTAGGCGATGCCCTAAAGGCTATCAGTTCACCGGACCAAGACAAGATCCCTGACGACATCCTGACAAAAGATGACGTAACCCTTGCGATCGATTCGTTCACCAATCACCTCTCCACCGTAGTAGGTGCATCCGCAAAGGAGGTCATAGTGCCGGACGACCGGCGCCTTGTCATTCCAGCGGATGTGAGACGATTGGTGACGGAGAGTAAAGCAGTGACCCGACATTACGACTCTTACCCCAGTAAAGAGAACAAAACTAAGAAACGCCACTTTGAACGCATGGTTCAAAGTCGCATGTCTGAGTTGCGTGATCAACAATGGGGCGATAAACTTTCAAACCTCGTGCCAAGCCACCATGCTTACTGGGACTTGGCGCGAGGTTTGAAAGGAAGTAACCACAACGACATGCCTCCCTTATACAGACCAGTCCCACTAGTCCCAGCGTTCTTTGACGAAGACAAAGCTGAGTGCCTAGCTGATAGCCTAGAGGCTCAGTGTTCCCCTAACGTAGATCACGTTGACCAAGCTCACCTCGATTCGGTGGATGCGGAAGTCGAACGTAAAAGCTCTGTGGTGACCTCTGAACTCCCACCAATCACCTTAGCGACTTACGCTGAGGTGGAGAGACTGATCAAGGCCCTCCGACCGCGCAAGTCCCCCGGTGCCGATGGCATCTCCAACAGGGTTCTTAAAACCCTCTCTCCTCCTCTCATCCATCTCTTAGTCAGTATCTTCAATGCTGCTATGAGCCACTGCTTATTCCCAGACACCTGGAAATGTGCAAATGTCATTGGCATTCACAAACCAGGCAAAAGCTCATCTGACCCCACCAGCTACCGCCCCATCAGCCTCCTCAGTGCCTTAGGCAAACTTTACGAGCGGTTACTTGCAAACCGTCTCCAGTCCCATGCTAAGGAACACCACCTTATCCCAGATGAGCAGTTTGGCTTCAGACCCGGACACTCATGCGTCCAACAGGTGCACCACCTCACGGAGCACATCATTGAGGGCTTCAATAAGTACCCCAAACCCCAGACTACGCTAGCAGTCTTCCTCGACGTAGCGAAAGCTTTTGACAAAGTCTGGCACAATGGCTTGATCTACAAGCTATACCAATTTGGCGTGCCAGAACGGCTTGTGCTCATCCTACAAGACTTCCTTAAAGCCAGAAGCTTTCGCTATCGCGTGGAAGGCACCCTCTCCTCCCCCCACCCAGTCAGAGCCGGAGTCCCTCAGGGCTCCGTGCTATCACCTATTCTCTATGCACTGTATACCAGTGACATCCCACGCTCTCAGCCCAAAGTATTCCTAGCCCAATATGCGGACGATACCGCCATTTACACCACTGGGTGGCATATCAACAGACAGTCCTATTTCGTCATTCAACGGGCCGTCACCGAGATCGGTGACTGGTTCCGAAAATGGCGCATCGCGGTCAACCCAGCCAAAAGCACAGCTATGTGCTTTACTGAGAAGACACGCTCCCCTTACCCGAAACCGCTTATTTTATTCGACGAACCCATTCCCTGGGTTCCTAGAACAAAATACCTCGGAATCACCCTTGATCGTCATCTCACCTTTAACGATCACATAACAACCGTCCGTAACAGAGCGGCCTTCGTAATGGGTCGCCTTGGTCCCCTAATTCGCAAAGAGAGTAAAATGTCTCTTAGTAATAAGAAGACACTTTACACTGCCTGCATCCGCCCCATCATGACTTACGCATCAGTAGTGTTTAGTCATGCTAGTGAGGCCCACCTTCATAAACTTCAAGTCATCCAAAACCGTTTTCTTCGTAATGCAACCGGCGCCCCGTGGTATATCCGGAACACCGAGTTGCATTGCGACTTAAACCTTCCCTCTTTAGCGCAGTTCAATAAGGACTGCGCCCGCCGATACTTTGATCGAGCGCCCCACCACCCGAACCCATTGGTTGTCCAGGCATCGAACTACTCGACTGCCTCTTCTATCCCATTCTTCAAACCCCCCCGTCGCCGACCACGGCAGGTATTAGACGACCCGGATGACCCCATCGCAGCCATTACATTGGCAGCTCTAGCGTTATCCGCAAGTCGTCGAGGTAAAATCCCCAGGTGTGAGGTAATTAGAGGTCACACAATCAAACACCGAGCCCGCCGGCGAGCTCGAGGCAAAAACAAGGTCACGATAAATTGCTCTCCAAATAGTCAAAGAGTATTATTCAGTAGGGCCCAATTGTGCAACACTGCAGTTGCACAGAGGCATTTTGCTCCGATCCCCCCCATGTCTCTCGACAGCGAGACAAGCCGAGGTCCGAACCACAGTGGTGCCCTTGAGCTCGCTGTCAACCCCTCCTATAGTAGCGGCACGTTTTCGGCGTCCGCAGGAGACGGAGGTAGAAAGCGCTTTTCGCCTTCTACGCCCGTCTCGGGAGAAGTGCCTTCGGCACTTCTCCCTCCCGGGCTATTGTAGGGCCAGGCCCTCGCCCAAAACCCGGTGGAGCTGGACGACCGCACAGGCGGTAGCCAGCATCTATGTCCTCCCTAAACAAACGTATAACATATTAATATCATGTTAATGTATCAGACACGCTAAAATATTGGAATTATTCGTTCTCTTGAAGGCTGGCCTAGGTGTCACGAATTTATTGACCCCGACTTCTAAATACTGGGTAGTAAATTATATGTAATACGGCTTCACTAACAGATTATTTATTAGATAGACGATGTTTCTGATTTAGAATTTAATATGCACATTGTTTTATTGAGATTTAAACGTGTGTCGAAAGTTGTATAAAATTTCGAAAAAGCCGCGACTTTACGCAATTATGTCTACCAAAAGTTTCTAACATATCTCAAAAACTCATGATCAAGACAGAATCTTTATCAAGATAATATGATCAAGATAGACCTAGAGATCAACGGAAAGTAGACCGTACCTAAACCTATAGGTTTTCAATCGGAAATTCGCATTTAAGATGACATCTTATCATATCGCGATATATTTCCATATCGCTCGATATCCTAAGATGTAAATATGTATTACTGCTGTTTGTGATGGTTAGTTTAAATTGTAGGGCGAGCTATATTTTATCTTTAGATGAAGTATTATAGTATCTTCACCGTGTGTGTTGCCCTTAAAACCTTTTTACTCCGACTGTTTTTCAGTTAGTATTAAATTTTGCGCCTACATAATTTATATAATTTTTTTACCGGCGGTATGCCTTCATTAAACAAAACACTATGAACTTTATGTAACAATACAGCTACTACAATAAAAGCATTTAGACAACCTATAAGTCATAGCAGAATGTCCAAATGCTCCAGTCCACTCCCAGTTGGCAGCGTGCCCAGTATGCTGGCAGCATTGCCTCGTTGAAATGCAATGATTATTCGTTGAGTCAAATATGTGCCAGCATTTTCGCATCGACGTCGCATCGACCAACAGCTCAGATAAGTTATGGAAAATACTATGAGATGAAAATATGATTTATATAATCCGTTTAGGCTGATATTGATTAATAAAAAAAGGGCTCAACACTTTTATTTTTGAGTGTGTGTATTCTTGAGTCCTACTAATTCACACCAAAAAGGGTCCTGAAACAGTAGCCAACTTTTAAAATATAAAATGTAACTTCACCTATTGTCATATTTTCTATGAAAACAGCAAATGTTATGAAAGAAAATAGTTTTTTTAAGCTTATGTTCAAACATGAAAGAACCTATTTTAAATTCATATCAAACAATATTCGACCACTTAAAATATGGCAATTAGGTTATCAAAGGTCAACATTCGCCGATAAAAGTGCTTGTAGTCAGGGCTGTCACAAACATGTTTAAATTTTAAATGAAAAATAATATGTATAATAAAATAACCACAAGATATTTTAACTTGTGCTTAAATGAAAATATATGGGATAAAATAACCACACTTTGTGTGAAAATGGATATTACGCGTTTTTTAAGGACCTGGGGGCAAACTCTCACCTCTTATAGTAATAATAACTTGATCTTACTGCTAAACTTTATACCGTATTACTGTTCCAACGACAAATCCGTCATGTTTATCCATCTTAAAAAAGTTACTTTCTAGCAGCAGATTTAAACTTTATTTTGATTTTTGTACGACAAAAATGGGTTTAATTAATGTGTAAATTACGTAAAATGTTTTTATCTCTTTGATTCTTTAAAATAAACGCAGAAAAAATATTTGGTGAGTGAAACTATAAAAAGTTACACACAGTTTTTGTGAAGCATACAAAAAAAATTCGTAAAGCTATGGTAAAACCGTTCCATAACATCGTAGTTCGGAACAGTGCGAGCGGGATAACGCTATATTATAAACATCTTGTATCGCGCTTGCACATCTGTGATACTTATTTCATTCGTTCTTTAAGTAGGATCAAACCAATATTGGTTGACGCGATTGTGGGTCGGTGATAGTTCGTGTCTGCGAATGATTATTTTAAGCATGAAACAAAGCGCTACTTTTTTATGAAGGTTTCGTAAAAGGTGGGAGTTGGCATTCTGTGCTAGAGTGGGCGAGGCTATTGCCATACATTGGGCACAGATCATGAATCTGGATTGTTACTATGAATTTGTTCACCTGAGAAGCTCAATATTCTTTACAAAGTTACAAATTTACGAGAGGAAAAATTATAGTCATGTGCGGGATTCGAACCCGCGTCATCCATTTTGTAGCCCTGAGCTCTGAGCTTACATGACAATGAGTCATAAGTCTAATTTTTCCTCTCGTTCTTTAACCATCGTAATGGGATGGAGCAACACCTATAGTTCAACTTACGTTGTACTAAAAACAAGACTAATTTTGCAATTAACTTTAATATTCTGTTCTATTCTTAAAAAGACGTACCTAAATATCTAATACAAAAGAGCTATTATATAAATTTCATGGTTGGTTAGGTTTTCTAACAGTATTTCTACTGCATTTTAATCGATTTTAGTACTTATAAAAAAACAAAATTACCACATCAATACATAGACAATAAAACAATATTATAAACATCATAACTAAATGTATTTACTCATCAGTAATTAAGATTTTTAAACAAGGGATAATTTTTAAGGTTCTGTGTCACATGGTTGCAACATAATAATTAGAAATTAAATTAAATTTCATACGATGTATTTATTATAAAGACAACATTTGCATGGTATTTTTCTATCAAGAGAAATATTTAGAATCGTGTTTTTGGATTAAACATTATTGTCATAATATCCTTTAGCTAGAATGTAGTTTATTTTATTTTAATCTATAAGACGTACAATCTTTCTACAAAACGTGTTCAAAATTTGCCTTTTATTGACACACTCTCCCTCAATGAGCAAAATGACGTACTTGACCGAAAAAACAAATTCAAACAATGACTCACAAAAGCACGGTAGCTCAGATGGACAAAGCATGTCCCTTTTATATACGTTGTATTTTTTGAAAGTGTAATACAAACAAATTTGCCCCTACCATAAATAGGTAATGGGCATAATTCCAACATGAACAAGCCTCGCACAAAAAAGCTACGCCAAGTCATCTTCTTAAATAAATCTTATCTATCTTGACTGGATAATGTCAACAGATAAATGCCGGCATATTTATCAACAAAGTGAACTTACCCCCAACATTTGTCACCCTAAAATCTTCGCCCTTGAATTCTGCTTACAAGATATGTACTGTTGAGAAATGGGCGCCCTTCCGCCCTATGTTCCGGTGGCGATCTATCATACCAATATTGCCGTGTACTCGTGTTTTTGGGATTTAGTATATCTTTGTTCTGGACTAGATTTCGTAGCGTTATATTAAGGGTTTAATATGGGTCAAAGTGTCAGGGCCAGTGATGACTTATGGCAATGTGACATGGTCCTTAACAGTGGCTATTATGCACAAGCTCGGGGAGTGCTATGTTCAGAGTTGCTTTGCTCGATAAAATCTGGAACGATGAAATTCGCTGAAGAACTAAAGTCACCGACAAAGCTTTCTGATTTTGCAAATTGAAGTGGCAATACGCCCGCCATTTGGTGGACTGAGGATATTGTAAGAGTTGCAGGTAGCCAATGGTTACAAGTGGCTGATAGCTATTCATTGTGGGATGGAAGAGGGTTCTGTTTAACAGTGGTTCAACAGCTCCAGTTAATGATGTTGATGGCTCTTTCACTAAACCAACGTGGTTTGTTTATCCATCAGGTCCATCGATTCTTCTGGAACATAACAGATTACGAAATCTTTTGGAACATAACAGATAGTCTGAAGTGAATAAACAAATAAAATATAAACCGGCCAAAAGCATATTATGTGCTATGGTGACTAAATGAAAAAACATGCAATTATTCGCTACTTAGGACAGGAAAAATATAATTGTAGGAAGTTTGAAGGGAATCTTTGAGTGCTTAACCTTAATTTGACCAGGTGGTAGGACTATTTTGGTAGATTCCGTCTTGGTGTTCTAATATTCTGTCTCGAAGTAGAAAGTATCACACTGTAACAGCCGGACCGTCTACTGCTGAACACAGCCTCCCCTGTTAAGGTGGTATACGCCATAATCACCACGCTTGGCAGGCGTCTTGGGGATCGCAGTGTAAGTTGGCAGTTCTTTAGAAGGCGCTGCTGCCCACCTTCCAGTAATTTTCCCTTAGTCGCCACTTTCGACACCCACGGGATGATATGGGAAAGTGCAATTCTAACCCGGCACCCCACGGGGCAGTATCAGACTACTGTTTAGATTTAGGCGGTACTTCATCAATATTTATTACTGGGTGAGCGAGACATATAAGAAATAACGTATCAGAGCGCTGTACACTGAGTGTACAGCGCTCGGCACTCGTTCTTCATGACAGTGTAGTAAACTGTACAAGAACGAGGACGGTAATACTGCAACAGTTAAAGACAGGCGAGTTTACCACCAGATGACGACTTTTTCGACTCGTCACATCACTATATTAAAAAAAACTTGATAGCTTAAGAATGACTAAGCGTAAGATCCACAACGAGCCCTTCGAGAATCTTCGTTATTCTGATTCAAGTTTTTATATTTTTTTATATTTTTATGTTTGCAATAACGCATGCTCTGCGGATTACCTACATTACAAATCCCACACATGACTATAATTTTAAATGTCGTTATTTTAAAATTTTGTAATGTAAACCGCAGAGCATGAGTTATTACAAAAAAGTTATAGGGTCGCGTCATCTTTAGCAAGCTTAAAATTAATTGCAACAAATAGTCTTGTTTGTAGTAACTATATGTTTTATGGTACTACATAAGTTGTACTATAGGTGTCGCTCCATCCCCATACGATGGTTAAAGAACGAGAGAACATTCTTGATTCATATGTCTTGTGAGCTTGCCCCAGCTACAGGGGTAGAGCGCGGGTTCAATTTTTCCTCTCGTAATTTTCTAATCATTGATTGCTTCCATACAGTTCAAGTTCAAGTTGTTATAAACGGATATGAACGTAGTCCAACAAGCTCTGTCTGTAAGTAGTAATGCTGTTTTGTGTGTTGCGTTATGCCTTATTAGCGAAGATAAAATATATACCTGAATTAAGTAACTAGCTTTGAAAATCGTTTTAACACTACAGATGCATACAAAATTGAGTTTGATAAGTTCTAAAGCTGGCCTGTGCCGACAGACTAAACAGCCCCGAGGTGGCTCCTTAATAAGCGCAATTTGTAACTGCGGCCTGCAGAATGCTATTAGAAACCCCTTTAATTACGAGAGCAATTTGTTAGTTAAATGAAGACTTTAGTTGGGAGTTTGTGGTTAGTTTTGACAAGTTAATGTTGCCGTTTAAGTGAGTCTCAAAACGCAAATTTTGAATATGTTTTTTAGAAAGAGTGTAGGTACGATTTATACATATGAATAAAATATATAATATTCTTAAGCAGATGATATATACTCGTATATGACGCTTGATGCGAAAATAACATTCCATATAGTACTTTCGATTGAAAAAAAAAAATTGATACAGCCCTAAATTTCGCTCAATTAAGTTTTCGTCTGTAAAGTAAATATCAAAAAACATTTAATTTCTAATTAGCAACCATTTTTCTAATTTTAAAAAGCTCACTTTATGTAAAATTATAAAACGTAATATTGTTTTCAAAGAACCGACAAATACAATATTGAGTAACTCCTATTATAAAGTAGTATTGTAAAAAAAAATATCTAAATTAAAAAACTTGCTTAGTAAAATAACTTGTTTACTGATTTATAGATCAAATACTTTTAGAATGTTACTTAGTCAAAGCAACACTATAAGTTTTCTAATAACAGTAAAAAACATTTATCAAAACCAAAATTCGAGGTTCTCTTAACGAACGTATTCTTTTGTCCAATGAAATGTTTCTGTCTTGACTCAAAGAAATTTGTTTGAGAGAATACAGTTCTGACATCAAGACATATTTATATACCATCAGTATCATCACTACATAGTATAAAACAAAGTCACGTCTCGCTTTCTGTCTGTCCCTATATATACTTAGATCTTTAAAACCACGCAAACGATTTTGATGAAGTTTTTTAATAGATATAGTGATTCAAGAGAAAGGTTTATATGTACGAGTATAATACATGCATAATATAATAGATAAACACTGATAATTTTAGAGGTTTCTAATGTGACGGCGTAAATAAAAACATTCATTGGCTGAACCCTACGAGATAGATCAAAATAATGTACTACAATATTGTACAAATTAATAAGGACTACAAAAAAGTCCGTGATGGTAAACGTCTATCTCTTAGGCACAATCCAAAATTACTATTTTTTATCCTTTACCTTTTACAAGAAATAATGGCTTACTTACGAAGCGATTTTTTTCTGTGAACGTTGTATATAACGACATTCTGTAGTATTTATAGTATCAGCATTGCACCCGTGCGAAGCCGGGGCGGGTTGCTAGTACGTTTATAACGTCAAGACCATTTTTTTGAAGTAAAGAAATTTGCTTTATTGAATCTGTTTTTTCTGTGCGGCTTTTAGTCCGATAGCGCTAGGCTATTTTGGGGTCATAAGTTAAAAACATTCTAAAGTTGCTAATTTCTTGCATGTGGATACAGTCGTACCTATAAAGTTTACTATTGCGTTTTGTGCCACATCTGTCAATACCTAAATTTCTACCTAAGCAAGCACCTAATATGATACAAACTACTGTATTAGGTTTGGCAAATGGTCAGGAAACTATATCCAAAACATAAACAACTTTAATATTTTTGAAACCTAAAAACCTAGCGCTACCGGTCTATTTGGGATCGCAGTGTAAGATGGCGGTTCTCCAAAGTTCAAAATTGTTTAGTGCTTTGATGACTAAGTACATTTGACGGATACAATATATTCTCAACGTACATGAAACCCATTTGAGCATAGCATAATTGTAGATAAACAAACACATCAAATATTACACATTAAGTAGTAAGACTAAACCCGGTTATACGTGCACAAACTAATAAAATTGGCGATGTGCAATTGAAAATGCAAGCCGAGCTCCATAAAAAAGTTACCAATTATTTCCGTACCATTAGCGAACGAATTCAAAAATATATCTCGTTCGTAAAATCTAACGAATTTGAGAAAGCTCTTTGGAAAGAGTTTTGAAATTTATATGAAAATGGTATGGAAAAAAAATCTGACTTTTTTTCTGAAATTTCTAATTAGGTACAATACTTAACCTCTTTATTATCTGTTGTTAAGTGACGATGTCTTCGATTATGTTACACAGGGCATCGGAAACCAGCTCTCATGGACAGTTTCACACCGTTTGGTTCTTCGTGAAACATTTTCCACTTCAAGTTGGTAGCTAGCCAGGCCAGTAGTTGGAAATTGCCCTACCGTCATGTGGTTTAGCGTCCAGAAAAATACGAACCGGCCCTGGCGGGGTATGGCCCACATTATTTCCAATGGGCCATTATCGCTAACACACTTTGCTCCTTTGATGTTCGTTGAAAAAAAGTGTGCCTCTCAAAACAGAAAATGATAAGAAATTGATGTTGGATTTTTACATTCAATTTAATTTGCTACTCACTTTTGAATTGTCAATTACATACTCTCCGAGATTCCGGAGATGCTATCGACACTTCCGATTTTATTCGCATAGACAATTATTAAAAGTGATGGTGATAATAATATTTTAGAACTAAACTATCTTTACTCCAAGTTTAATCCAAATCGGTTCAGTCGTAGCAGCGTGAAGGAGTCCGTCATCCTCCCTCACTTTCAAACTTTATTACTGGAACAATGTAACCAATTCAGGCTACGTTCGCACGAGAGCTTTGTCAGTTTAGAATCGTAGATAGTAGAAAATAAGTCGCCAAGCACCTAACAGTGTGTTACGGCGGCAGCCATTGAGAGCCAGTAAAATTACAGGCACATAATGGGACTTACCAACTGTATGTCTCAGAGTGACGGCCACAGGTGCAGTTCATTACTAGTGGCGAAATGCATCTGGTTTAGGCAGAGGATACCGCTTAACATCAGGTACATCCTGTGCTTGTTCCGTCACAACAACATAAAAAAACTTTTTTTGGCGTGTTAGTTTTGAAATAAGTTTTCCTGTGTGTATTCGCGGCGATTTTTACTTCGGGTGCTTTTTATCGGCCTAAAAGGTAATTACAACTCCAAGCGCAATGCCCTTCTATATGCGAGAATCTTATACCTTTTACTTATATAATAATACAGAAATATTATTATAATATTAATTAGTATTGTATGTGTTTCATAGCTATAGATCTCACATTTGTACAGACTGGCTTTGAGACAGGCCAGTCCCTTTTGCGTGGTGTTCTGTCGTCATCGGTGTCCTGCAAATCTGCAAAACATGACAATTAAGTACATTATTTTATTAGTATTTCATACATACTCACATACATATACAGTGTACGAAACTAAATTTTTAAGCAATTTGATTATCTATATATTTCAAGAATACCTATTATTCGAAATTCCATCTCACACATACCTATTATAAATTCAAAAATGTGTTTTTGTGCGTATTAATAAACAAAATTTGATAAAATCTTACTAATTAGTGTCATAGAGCCTTTGTTGCTCTTTCCGTACAACCGTAATTTCGTAATATTTTAAATATCAAGTGTCAAAACACATAGAAATTTTAAATGCATGTTCAGGTTTGCCAGTTTTATATTTTCTCTAAGTATTGTTCGTCATGAAAATAAAACTTAAAGTTTCCAATATGTGTTTTCGTGCCTACTTTCAATTCATTTTTACCAACATTATTTTTTCTGTACCTGAAAAACTGAATACTGATATTAGGTTCGTTAATTGAGTTTATCAGAGTAAGCTTATAGCTTCTTAATAATATTCATAAGCAAAGGTCAAGATTATTATCTCAGAGTGACGCCTACTCTTTTCTTTAACCTTTGGCTCCCGAAGAAGCCCTATTAAGTTTTATTCAGTTATAATAAATTATATTAGCGATATAGCGATAATAGATATTCGAATCAATGATAACCGATTGGTTTTTCTAGTTGCTACTACTGCTACTTACCACCCTCAAGTAGTAAATCTGTCGCCAAGCACTTGCCAGTGTGTTCCGGTAGCAGTCCTTGAGAGCCAGTAAAATTTCAGGCACATGATGAGACTTAAAACTCTATGTCTCGAGTGACGGGCGCAGTGTAGTTCGAAGAATGTAATGCATCTGTTATAGGCAGAGGATACTGCTTAACATCAGTTGAGCCTCGTGCTTGTTCTGTCACAATAATACAAAAAAATATTAAAATATTACATCATAACCGATTATTTTACACCGAATTAAAGTAATTGTACTAGATTTTTAATGTATACTCTTTTGAAGCGCTCGTAGCGTGGATTGCCTAGTTGTTCTTAACTGATCGTCTATACAATGTCCGCTGCGGTTATGACTTGGATACTTGGATGGGTGATCCTAGTGGCCTTACTACTGAATGCCTCCACGCTTCGGAGGGCATGGTAAGCCATCTTGGTTGTCTTAGGATGGCAGTCGTTATGGTGTAGGGGTAGGGTGTTGTTCTAATGGCTACCTGGCTAGCTACCACGATCAAATAGAAAATCTGTCACCATGCACTTAACGGTGTGTTTTGACAGTTGTTCTTGGTAGCCAGTAGCTCTAGGCATAGATAAATGAAAAGGACCATTTCTCTATGCTCTAGGTTATCCTGCTGAACACCTACGACTGAATCATCACTTACTATTAGGTGAGATAGAGTTCAAATGCTAGCTTAACAGCCAAAAATGAAGCAGTGATAGCTCAGTGGCTTTGGCTATGGATCACGTGAGATTGTGGTCAAAGGCTAACCTATCAGCAATAAAAAAAAAATAATAATTGCCTTCATTGTATGTACAAAAGGTGCTCGTAATCATCATTTATTTTTGGCTGTTTTACCTAATATACACACAAAATGTATTTTCCACTTCTCACGATCAAAAAAATGTCTAGGTTTCGTTTTTAATATATTTCATCAAGAAGTTTGCCTGGGTCTTCAATAATACTTGTAGAACAGGGTATTATTAAGGAGTACAACATTTCTCACAGTGGTCGGAATCGAACCTGGGTCCTTCGATTTTCAAAACTAGATGGGTTTCTCAACCACTGGGTTTTCGAGGATAGCTCGACTGAGCCGATATTTTGTGTTCTAATTGTGGTAAAAGTACTAATGAGACGGTGCGTGGTCACTAGACTTTATCTGATCAAAAGAAGTGCGTTTTCAAATACTTATCTATTTTTTCTTTTTTTTTGTTACTATGACGGAACAAGCTCGAGGCCCACCTGATGTTAAGCGGAGTCACCTCTGCCTATAACAGATGCATTTAGTCACAAGTCACGAATTGCATTGCGCCCGTCACCATGAGACATATTTGTTAAGTCACATATGTGCCTGTAATTTCACTGGCTCTCATGGACTGCTGCCGGAACACACCATTAGGTGCTTGGCGACAAATTTTCTACTTGAGGGTGGTCGCTAGCCAGGCGGGCATTCGCAAAATGCCCTTCCACCATGCGGTGAAGCTCAAGCCCGCGGCGGGATTCGAACCATGGACCTGCTGCTCGGCAGTCCATAGCCAATGCCACTGAGCCATCACTGCTTCAACTCTAGTAATGATGTTGCTACTCTTCTATGTTTCTAAATAAAATTACAAGCATTATCGCGTGGTAAGCGAAGATCACATTTTACATTTTTTGACTACAAAATGTAACTTCAACAGAGAATCGAACGTAGAGTTTAATTTTAGCACCATAATTACAATTACACGTCGCCTATGCGTAATATCTGGGCGGGTGGTTAAGGTAGTCGATGCGTAAAATCAGGGAATGTGAGTTCGATTCCAATTTGAAGCAGTGATAGCTCAGTGGCTTTGGCTATGGACTGCCGCGCAGCAGGTCCATGGTTCGAATCCCGCCGCGGGCTTTAGCTTCACCGCATGGTGGAAGGGCATTTTTGTGAATGCCCGCCTGGCTAGCGACCACCCTCAAGTTGAAAATCTGTCGCCAAGCACCTAACGGTGTGTTCCGGCAGCTGTCCTTGAGAGCCAGTCATTCTAGGTTAAGCCTGTTAACACCTTCGACCACATCATCACTTATCATCACGTGAGATTGTGGTCAAAGGCTTACCTATCAACAATAAAAAAAAAAAGGTGAGAAATTGTATACGCTTTAAAAAAAAAGTATTTTTTATATATTACTTCATTTAAGCTTTGCTAATTGTCGTGCAAGAGAGATTACGCCATCAGTTGGTAGAATTAGTTATTAGACAATGAATAAAATTCGCAATAAAAATAACTAAAAAATGTAATCTCTTATTAGACTATAAAGTCTGTGCTTAATTACTAAAAATATAGTTCTAAGACTAGGCCTTCACTTCAAGTGCTTTTAAAAGTATTTACGTTGAAGGGTCCGACTATTAAGGCTTATTATTTATGCTCCAAAAGATAAGAAGTTAGATTTTAGTCTAAAAAGCGACAAAATCTCTTCAAATGGATGATGTCTGAGAATGTGAAAAATAAGACAAAACAATATTAAATCCTAGCGAAAACAAATGAAAAAGAACATGGAATTTTGGCGCTTTGTATTAAACTTTAAGCTACCGACTCTGCCGACATTGTTGACATGACAAAATTAATTATGGAAAATTTATTTGGTTCTTTGTCTATGATAGCTTAACTACAAAGTTCTCTTCTGACACTCCACTTTACCATAATCAAACGATGTAAAACGAATTAAAAGATTCGGTTTACAAAACTAAATACAGAACATCTATAGATAAAGAGTAGGTAGTTATTTAAGATACGGCTATCGAAGAGCACTTGCGGGTGACAACTGACGAGCGCCCCTCGACAGACATTGCATCTCGCTAATTCAGCATATCTGCGAGTTGCAAGTCGTGCATAATGTGATGCTACAATAGCTTATTCTATATAGCTTATAGCTTAGTATTTTTGGTTTACAGTGTATTGTCTCGTCATTAGCTCTGCGTATATAGGTTTATCGTTTTGACATTAAAAATATCCTGACATGACTATACGAGACATCCTTTACAGAGGTACATATCTGTTCATTAACGAAGATAAGCACTCCACAGTAAATTATTGATGCGCGTTTGTACGGGTCGGCCTTATTTGTACACTACGTCTATGTGTGGGTGTAAATACTAACAGTACATACAGTAAATCCGCGCCGGGCTAGAATGTTAATGCCCATTTGCTACCTGTGAATGTTGTAAGAGGCGACTATAGGTAAAATACTTGAAGGTGAGTAGCAGGGCCTTCTGAGGAACTGATCCCAAGCAGCCTGCTAAACGTGGGAATCATGGCAAACCCCCATTTGAAGGGGCAGGCTGTCAACAGTGGACAATCTGGCTGATCCAGTATATACTGTAAAACAATAAAATAATATCCCTTGGGTAGGCATTAGTGTGCAACTACACTTAAAACCTACGCAGTTTCAATTTACTCCGCGTTAACAGTGTTGTCGTTTTGACACTTTCACATTGCTGCCATTTTTGATTTGAAGAAGACTGGCAGAAAAACGCCAGAGGCGTTTAAAAGCCATCTAAAGAAGAAGAAGAATTCTTCTTCTTCTTCACATTAAACATGATTTCACTGTGACAGTGTAATAATATTTTTACTTTCTGAGCAGTTGTTTCTTCTTAGACCTTATCCCTTTGGTGAAGAGCAAATATATTTTGTCTATACGTTTCCGTAAGCTACTCATAACATAGTGACAGAATGTGAGTAAAGCCTCCCCTCCCTCCAACCTTTAGAGATGAATTACGATGCACCTTTGATATCTGTTCGCTAAATCGCTCAGGGATGTTAGAGTTGACTGAAGCGAGCGATGGCCTATCTATGTGGGCCCAAATATTTTGCAAGCACACGGCGCAACATAGCTTCCTATAAGTATTGTTACAGGATCAATATCAGTCAAAAAGCTAAACTCATATTATATAAAGATGGTTTATACTCATTTTCCATTTATAATACATTGGAAGCTTCCAATCACGTGGAAATTATGTACATCAAAATAAGACTTACTGCGACGTACGAAGGCAAAGAAAATACTACAATATCTTCATCTACACTAATTCTTGATGCCTTTATGTATGAACGCGACGTGCGGCAGTTTGTTCTCACATTCTGACAAATGTAAAAGTTGAAGCAACGTACTCGCTAGTTGGTACTTAAAAATGAAAATCTACGTCAGTACATTTCTGATAGGCTTGCCTTTGACCACTATCTCACCGGATGGTTAGTGATGATGTGCTATACTAGTGGAACTAGTCTTCCACCTGAGGTTACTCCTCAGTTCGACAATTTAAACCGCTTCAACAGAGGCGTAAATAGAGTCATATCTCTTAATGGTAGGCAACGCACCAGTAATGCTGCGGATATTACAGGTGTTTATAGGCTTCGGTGACCACTTACCATTAGGTGGGCCACCTGCTTGTTTGTCGCCTTTTGTATATATATAAAAAAGTTGCTTAACTTAGCTGATCGGTTAAGAACGGCTAAGCAAACTTCGCTACGAGCGCTTCAAAAACTTTATTTTCCTTAATATAAACTTGACTGATATCAACACTTACATTTTGAATATATTTGTTTACCACTGAATTCCAAACTCTGATTATTGATAAGCAGTTCTCTCAATAATTATTATCATAATCTCATAATCATGTTATTATATAAAAAACAAATACGACAGCAACATTGAAAAATATTTTACAGCACACAACTCGAAAACATTCTTTATCATGAAAAGAATAAATCACACATTTCTCTCAATCCGTCAATCTCAGAGTGAGCGGAGAACATACATTTTTAAGATCATTTGAATCCCTTTTTTCCCCTTTGAGAATTTACAAAAAGAAACACATTATTGAACTGAAAGATTCTTTTAGCCGTGTGTTTGTAACAAATTTGTATCACGTGCACCGATAATTATTTTACGGGCGTTTTTCAATGTACCCTTTGGCTGTTCCCTTAATGGTACAGCCAAGAATATTTTTAACCAGTATACCCAAGTACTATACGATATATATAAGTATACCCTTGGGTATACTATATACGGCCAAGGCCGTATAACCCTAACTATATTAGAGTAATAGGGATCAAGATTTGCAGGCAATTGTGTGCGGTTTTATAATAAATTGCCCAAACATATTACAACGCTCACAGAAAGAAAATTCAAGTTGCATGTGAAGAATATTTTGATAAAGAAATCTTACTACACAGTTTGTGATTACTTTAACGACAAAAATGCTTGGACTGGTTCGCCTCTGCCAAGCTAGCGCCTAACACCTACGTAATGTAAATTAAGTATTGTAATAATTTTACTATATGGCCCCGAGTTTCTTGCCCGTTCTTCTCGCAGTGGCTCTATAATTTTTGTTTGCTGAACGTGGTAGTACAATGTAGTATATTTCAATATTAAAATTTGTAATTGACCTTCATAAGAGCGTCGTAGACGCCTTAATTGAATAAATGATTTTGACTTTGACTTTGATTTGTAAAATATAATTTTATTGAATTTTAACATTCTATGGAATGTTGATTTGGGAAATAATAAATTTGCTTTGCATTGCTTGTTGTCTAAAATTTGCTAAACTGTCAAACTTTGCAAGTGGATCCTCTACCTACCCTTTCGAGGATTTAATGACGGAATAAAATGTCTTTTTATGAATATAGTAATAACTAAAAATGAACCCAATGAGCAGCATGCCACTTCTCACGTGGATGTGAATAGGTTGAATTAGACGCACAACAGGGCGGTAAACCACTTAAGTGCCCTGCCAGGGTTTCATACAATATGTTCTTGTTTTTATGTTATTGGCGTAAAAATATTATTCGTACCTACTGTTAACGTTTAAATTGAAAAATTAGAATTTGAATAGAAGACATTAAGTTACAGGCTAAAGTCTGGATAAAATTAAGGAATTATTATAGGTAGGTACTCACAGCTGATATTCGTAGATTCACCCGTTCTTTCCACACTTCACTTCCTCCTTTTCATATGGAGTTTATATATAATTGGTACACGGCGTTTTGGTTTCGAAGATGGTCGACACAGATTAGTTCCTCTTGCCGCCGCGTGCCGGGTGGGGTCGCTTTTGCAGGTTGTGAGTAGGTGGCGCGAGGATTTAAATTTGGATAGGGAAACGAACAAGGAAATATCTTAAGCCTGTTCACCTACATAATATATGTACGTGTGTTTCGTCCAGTGTGTTAGAGAAAACATTTTGTAGGACCCTGAAACTGTGCCCGGATAATGTCTATAGGCTCGTCCCCTTTCACATAGGAAAACCAAATTGACGTGATTATATGTAAGTATGAAACATGGATTCAATAAAAATTAAGTAGGTAACTTAATAAGTTAATTTAATTAATTAAATAAGCGAAAAAGATACGAGGTTACGACAAATTTACAGACTTCACTTCTGTTTACCACATTTTTTAATCAATTGAAGATTTATTAACATAGTTAGGCCAAGTAAAATTCTCAGAGATCTCGGTCTCTGGGGTTAAAATCCTGCCGTGTCATATTATTTAACTTAAAAAAGCTGTTTTATATTATTTAGTTCGGGATCTTAAGGGTGAGTACGGCTCATCACTCTAGCCTAACAGAGGGTAGGGCATTTGCTTCTGCTGCTAAACTTATAATGTTACTAATTGTATCAATTTACCTGCACCAATGATGGTTTAATTATTTATATAATTGTTATAATATCATTTGCATGTATTTCTTTCTATGCATCGCAATCCATTTTCTTCTAATCAGACAGAGAGACACGAGTGATTCTGTAAGCCTCCGTTTTTTTTATATTTCAGATAAGTAAGCCTATGATCACAATCTCAGCTAGTAAGGGATGATGTGGTCGAAGGGCTTAACCTAGAATTACTGGCTCTCAAGGACAGCTGCCTGAACAAACCGTAAGGTGCTTGGCGACAGATTTTCTACTTGAAGGTGGTCGCTAGCCAGGCGGGCACTCGCAAAATACCCTTCCACCATGCTCAAGCCCGTGGCGGGATCCGAACCATGGACCTGCTGCGCGGCAGTCTATAGCCAATGCCACTGAGCTACTGCTTATTAGAGGTACTGTGTCATGAAAGTCGCGTTTTAAAGTTACGGATTGTTTATTGTCATACCTATGTAATTCTACAGAATTAATAACTAAGTAAGGATGTATAGGCGAATATTGTCAATGTGCCAACAACCAACAAGATGTCTAGATACTACTGGTCTTTGTACCTTAGACGGGGTGCAAACGCACTGACTATGTTACGTAGCCAAGCGTTTATTTCGGGATTTATTAACTCTTTTTTTATTTACCCGGGTTAAAACTATACAACTGAAACAGGAGAAGTATATGTTAATAATCTGAGGGCACGTTTTCGTAACAAGGCATCTCAAACTCTCTCATAATTATTGTCAAAAATATTTCAATACGTGTGATAACTTGAATAAGATCAAAAAAATGGCACCCGTCTATCGTAACAATTGTCAAAAGTAAAGGCAACTGGTGTATAAAAGGTGTGGGTTAGGTTCACGATTGAAGTGAAAAGGATGTGTACTCATATTTTTTTTTAGTATGAGTTAATATTTGACATTAAATTTACTGAATTTAATATACTGAATTGGTTTAAGCGGGAAACTTTTATTTCGAACGAAAACCTGATAAAAATGGGCGACTGACGAAATTTGTTTTACATTATGACTACTCCATCTTACATATCCTTGCAAAATACGGGGTCTTGGATTCTAAATCTAGCCAGTGCATAAAACAATGTATGTCAGTATAAGAATAAAACTATATGGCATCTTGTAAAGTCATCTTATATGCAACAAAATAATACTGGGTCTTACGGGGCTGCGGTATGTACCAATCATGTTGCTTTGCAAGACATTTGCCTTGTGTGCCTTTTGGTTGTGAAGTTTTTCTTATTTATAGCCTATTTGTTACTTGGTAAGCTCGTAGTACAAATACAAATACTAATATTTATTTCTTAAAAATAACACAATACATTACAACTCTACGTTTACAATTTTATTATTTTATTAGTATGTGATCCAATCTCAGTACAGTTATTTACATTGACAACTGTGCTAGGTCGAACCTGTGTTACATTTGTCAATATCCAACTTATTAAATTAACTTAATAATATTGTATACTGTAACCGCCGGATCATCCACTGCTGAACACAGCCTTATATTATTGCAAATACCCCCTATTTAGGGGGTATTTGCCATAATCCCCACGCTTGGCAGGTGGCTTGGGGACCGCAGTGTAAGTTGGCAGTTTTTTAGAAGGCGCTGCTGCCCACCTTCGAGTATTTTTCCCTTAGTCGCCTCTTGCGACACCCACGGGATGATATGAGGAGGTGCAATTCTAATCCGGCGCCCTACGGGGCCGCCAAATAATATTGTATACGTACCATTAAATATGATCCACTCATTAATATTTGTACCCATAATCTTAACCTACTTTTAAGGTATACCTTGAAAAGTAATAACAATTTTTTTTTTAAATATTTTAAGAAAACATCAAATTATTATTTTAATAAAACACTGAAAAAATACAAAAATATATCTAGTGACAATTCCGTTTAATTTTCCTGCTAAGCCGACGTGACGTCACAGAATTTTTCGACGCGTTCGCTTCTACACGAAGCATCCTCAGGAGGTCTTGACTTTGCGAGCGCACGATCGCGAACGCACTTATCGATATATTTTTGTATTTTTTAAGTGTTTTATTAAAATATTAATTTGATGTTTTCTTAAAATATTTAAAAAAATATTTGTTATTATTAAATATGGATTTCCGCAAAGTAACGCCTGAATCTATTCATTATATACCTTGAAAAGACTTATTCGGTAAAAATCGCACACGTTATAAAAATCACAGCGTTTTAACACCCAGTGCGTACACTAATTACCACTAGCCAATAGCGAGTTAGCCGCACTGCAACTATTTACTCAGTAGTTGTTAGGCACTTAGCTAACAGCTCAGTTTGAGAACTTGCTAATTGTCGGGGATGTACTAAACTACATGGTTAACTATGACAATTTGCTAAGAACATTCTAGGTTCTTGGGTAATATGCACCGTTTCCAAACCCAACATGTTAAGAGTCGAATTTAGAATCAACTTTGTTGCTAAATCAGTATATTACAAATTATTTTGAAAAGGTAAATTTCCTATTTACCTTATTAATAATAAGTAGAAGAATAATGCATCTTCACAAAAAACGAGGAGTCAAATTAGAGTTAGATATATTTCATGTTAGCTTAGCGTTCATAGCATACCACAGCTATAGGGGTAGATAGCGCAGGTTCGAATCCCGCACTATAATTTTTCCTGTCGTTGAGATTTTGTAAAGTAGTTTGTTTGACAAATTATTGGAGTACAACATTTTATGCCCGAGGCGAGAATTGAACCTGCGTCCTCCGATATCGCGTCGGATATCTAAACCTACTTGGCAAAAAATGTGTACCCCAATAATTTGTAAAATATTATTTTCGCTTAGCACGCGATAGTGCTTGAAATCATATTTAGAAATATAGTTTGTTTGATTTTAATACTCTCTAAAGAGGACCTGCTAATTTAGCCGCTGTTAAGAGAACAAAACTTGTTGTTATTTTCATTGGCATTAGGTATAGGTACCTATATTATAACAGTTGATCTTTAACGTGACGTTCACCATTTTGTATATTTCTTGGTAAATCTAAAAATGAAAATCACTCGCGGTCTGATGAATTTTTCATGGCATCGTGTACCAAAATCGATACATAATCTCTAACAATCTAAAATTTTGATTTTGGTGTTCTACATTCCACATTCACTGTACAACACACAGCGTGCCGTCGAGTTCTTCAGTTCAATCAATTTCTTCTACATTTACAACAAGGGAGACGAAAAACAAACAGTTGCTAGTTTCCCTTTCACTAAAAATATTTTACGATAAAACAGACTCAAATAGAACTCCGATAGAACTTGCGTTTTCTTTGTTTGCAACAGTTTGACAGCAGGAGAACTCAAAGTTAAATAGGCAAAGTAGTAATTTTCTATGCAAACGAGAACTCTGTGCTGTGACCAACATCAAAAGTAGGGTGTATTGGGAGTAGTTAAAAATATCTATACGCGAACTATGGATTCGAAAGTGTTTCGTGGTAAGAAAACATGCGATCTATCATAAAAAAATTCGAATTTTGTTTTTGGGAGTAGACCTCCTGTTGTATGGACGTTCGAAGCGATTGCAAATTTCATAGTGAATGCAGAACGAAAAACTCAGAACTCAAATCTTTAGAATGCTCTGCGTGGGCCCGGCAATGCCTTAAAAAATAGCAAGCAGTCGGGATCTTCACATTTTTTTTGCGGGATAAGAATGCAAACGAGCTGGCGGCTCACCTGGTGGTAAGTGATCACTGTCGCCCACAAACATCTGCAAAATTAGAGGTCACGAGGATGCGTTGCCGGCCTTTAAGGTGGGAATATGCTCTCTTCTTGAAGGCTCCCAAGTCGTATGTACTCGGAAATACTTCAGTTCAGTCAGTTTCTTCTACGTTAACACAATAAGAGAGATGAAAAAGAAATCATTGTAAGGTAACAATATTGTTAATAAAGGTTACAGCGCTGTGAGAGTCCGGCGCATTAGTCATATGTCCTACGCTTTCTTCAAGTGAACCGTGGGTGCTAAGACATGTCTGACTACGCCTAAAAAAGGCGTGCAAATCTGTTCTTTTTCATGTTGTTACAAACTCACTACAATACGAGTTTACTTAATTATGTTAAGCTTAAGAATTTAAGGCAAAAATATCATCTCTACCTTATGAGCGAAGTCATAAAGAGCGTCAAAAACGTAGTACAATATTTATACTCAATTCAAAATACGCAAATCTTTTACGACTCCATGAACCCTTTAACCTTCTGGCTCTTTTTCTACATCTAGACGTCTAGACAATAGGGTTTTGTATGCAGATTCTAGCTTGAAAGGGTACATGTCATTGTTTTAACATTTTCGACTCAAAACCGTCTGACTGACTATAAAATGGAGCGAAAAGGTTGCTTTTATAAAGATTTATTGAATCGAAGAATTCTAGTCCTGTCAAAATTGAATTTACTTTGAATAATAATGGATTTTATTTTTCTAGCACATTGTATTCAAATCGTTACTATTACAGACTTTATTTTTTACTGGACATTTAAACCAATAATATAATATAAAAAGGGTCTTACTTCCAACATTGCTATATACAAAATAACTATCTTTCTGTAGACAGTACCACGCTTATTGAAAAATATCTGAGCTCACATTTTCGTGTTCAACTTTCACAATGTATTCTAGCATTCTAATTGTTCTAGCAAATAAAAAGATCGCGATTTTTAATTTCGCCCATGGAAAAATGTTTTCTTTCCTCGACGTTTCGATCAAGTTGCATTGACCGTGGTCACAATAGGTCAGTCTACTTGTAGTGATTTAGAAACATAAGTTTAGTTCACGAGAGTTTAAAAAAGAAAACTGTTATAATTCACGTAAAAGCATACAACTCATGAAAGTCAATTTACAAACCTATACCAAACACAAAAATACACAAACAGATGTATCTGCTCAGCCCACATGTTTGTTCAATCGGTTTGTTGCCTCTGAAAATGAACATTTCATGTTGGCAAACAAATTATCAGCAGATAGTTGATTCTCATCAGCAATTTGGTGATATGTTGACTTGTTCGGGGTAGTTTAGGTTTGACCGCTGAGATACAGATTCAAATTTATTTTGTAAACAACATCCTATTGACAGAGGGAATTTTGAAATAACGAGTAACTTATGGCAAGTAGGTAACTGGTTGGTATCTGTCGTTAGGTTTAAAGAAATTTATTCTCGAAAAGACTTCATAGACTTACATGAGAACCAGAACAGCATTAACGTAAAATATTTCATATATTGTTTGTAATACGAGTGTTGGGGATACAAATGATACTCCCTGGATTCTTTCGTAATACTGAGTTGGTGCAAGTATTTCTCAAAATTAGTAACACTGCTTCGGAAACTGAGGTAATATTTATAAAAATCAATTTTATTAATCTACCGCCACGTGTGCGTGTTATTGGAGATCGGTACTGTCGCTTATTTTAATCTACCTACGTAACTAACTCTAACCTAAAAGCACCCTCCAAATTCAATTTTATTTCTAGTTCAAAGTATTTCCGACAGATGGCACCATAGGCTACAAAGGTGAGGCAATTAAAATTTACATGTCTTAAAATCGTAAGAAACTTAGCAACAAATTAAACGAAAATTCTAGAAATGAAAAATAATCATATTTCTATACAACGGTTAGTATTTACTCATTTAACGTATAAAAATGTAAGTATGTATTACATCAACGCCTTGTTTATCAGAGATCATGTTAACGATGACGCGTTGAGCTAGTTGAGATTCTGAAACGTTGAATGAGCTTACATTTTTTATGTTTGACGGTAGTTATTCTAAAAGTTATGCAGCTTTGTACGGAATAATTTTTCTCCCGTAGTTAGTTCTCACCTTGTGTAGCACTAGAAAACATGCACCACGAGTACTTCGTGTCGTTGTCTGTTTCAATTTGTAAAATAAATAAATGAGTATATGGTAAATGATAAATTAGTATATGGACTGTGCTTCTCAATATTTTCTGACAAGTATGCATGTGTTTAAAATCAGTGTTGTTAAGTTAAGCATATTGACAAATGTACCTATATTACATACATTAATACATTTTCAACGAGATTCAAGTTTTTACAATACGACCATCGGTAGTGATCTGACTTTCACGTGCATTATTCCGTCTTCTTGACTAAAGTGCGTCTTAAAACAAAGCGAAACAATTGTTACATAATCGAACAAATTACTTGTTATATATATTTTCACTACAGTCATATATATTTAAAATATGATTCAGTCATGAAACCTTCCTAATAAGTTCCTGCAGGATAAAGTACTTTGACATTACCTACCTACGGGGAGCACCTACCCACATAAAGTCTTCTTCGCAGCAAAAATGATAAAAAAGAATAATCTAGGCCAGGAAACTTTTACCACAATTCCTTTTGTCCCTACCATCATGTCAGTAACAATAGCTTACTACATCTATCATTGAGTCTCTCAATCACCGCGACAAGAGACAGTTGAAATTGAGAGTGGATAAAAAGGACCCCTGCCCCACCCCACGCGTCTCGGTGATTACATGACCACTTGAAGTTAACCCCGAAAAAGATTTTTGGATGTGGTATTATAATAATACCAATTATCTTTGTTTTTCTTTGAGTTTTTTTTATAACAAAAAGGCAAGCATATTTTAAACGCAGTCTTACAAGTTAAAGGCGTTAATGCTGTATGTAAATTGTCAGTCCATATAAAATATCAAAGATGTCTATGCCAAATAGTCGTGTCTAACTGCTTTATTGCTGCATGAAAAAAGAACCTACTAACTGACAGGAATTATTACTATGTTATGTAGAGGAAATGGCAAAAAGACATTGGTCGGAGTTCTGTTTTCTGTATTTTTTAATGTTATTGTGACGGAACAAGCTCGAGGCCCACCTGATGTTAAGCGGACTAAACTGTACCTATAACAGATGCATTTCGTCACAAGTCACGAATTGCACTGCGCCCGTCACCGTAAGTATAAGTTAGTTGAATAGTTCTTAAGTCTCATGTGTGCCTGTAATTTCATTGGCTCTCAAGGACTGCTGCCGGAACACACAAAAAAAGATTACAAAATTGTATACAGTAGCGTCATCATATTGCAATCATTTGTTACAAAAAGTTAAACAAGCAGTGATAGCTCAGTGGCATTGGCTATGGACAGCCACGCAGCAGGTCCTTGGTTCAAATCCCGCCGCGGACTTGAACTTCACTGCATGGTGGAATGGCATTTTGCGAATGCCTGCCTGGCTAGCGACTATCAACTAGAGAATCTGTCGCCAAGCACCTAACGGTGTGTTCCGGTAGCACTCCTTGAGAGCCAGCGAATGCATCTGTTATAGGCATATAGTCTGCTTAACATCAAGTGGGCCTCAAGCTTGTCCCGTCACAAATAACTTAAATGAAAGTCTATTGTTTTGAAAGTAAATGCAAACCACTTGATGATATATACAATTGTTGGGCTGAAATTAGTAGAATTATGTTTCGAAAAAGCTTTTCGCACATCCATGTAAGGACCAATGACACTGATCGATGTCCACGCCGCAATCTCACCGAAAAGGTAGCGCTTCCGAATTGACTCGCTTGTATTGGGCTATTAAGGCAGAACATAGATACTCCGAATATTGTCAACCAAATTAAAGGTCAAAGAAGAAGTATAGTGCATATGTTATATATAGATGTTTTAATTATTTTTGAGGCCCACCTTGTTGAGCTGTAACCTCTGGTTTTGCGGTTGTTTGTGGGCGAAGGTGATCACTTACCACCAGGTGAGCCTCCTGTTTGTTTGTCCTCCTATCCCCTAAAAAACCTCTTCTTAGATCATATGCATTTTGTGCAAAGCGACGAACTGCATTGCACCTGATACCCTTAGACATACAGTTGTGCCTGTAATCTTATTGGATCTCAAGGACTGTTGCCAGAACACACAGTTTGTGCTTGTAAATAGATTTTCTAGTTGAAGTAACTAGTTAGGAGAGCATTCTCAAAACGCCTTTCCGTTATGCGGTGAAGCTCAAGCCAGGAGTGGTGATTGAACCATGGACCAGCAGCGCGGCAGTCCATTGCTTTAACCGCTCGGGTATCACTGTGTCTTTTTTTTTTCTTATAATATAACCTTTGACCACAATCTCACCTGATGGTAAGTGATGGTGAGGTCGAAGATGTTGTTCAGGCTAACCTAGAATTACTGGCTCTCAAGGACAGCTGCCGGAAGCTGCCGGAACACACCGTTAGGTGCTTGGCGACAGATTTTCTACTTGTGGGTGGTAGCTAGCCAGGCGGCATTCGCAAAATGCCCTACAACCGTGCTATAACGACTGCCATCCAAAGACAACAACCGGGACCGACGGCTTAACGTGCCCTTCGAAGCACGGAAGCGCTCAGTAGTAAGGTCACCAGCGGCCACCCATCCAGCTCCTGACCGCGGCGGACGTTGCTTAACGTAGCTGATCGATTAAGAACGGCTAAGCAAACTTCGCTACGAGCGCTTCAAAACTACTTGCTGCTGCATTATTTGTATTCATTCTAATGCGAATGCAGTGTGGCTGTTTTCTTTATATTCTTATGTATTTAAAAGTAATGTATGTGACACAGTAAGAAACAAATATTATATTTATAAGATATCACATACTTGAAGTGCTCGTAGCGAAGTTTCCTTAGCCGTTCTTAACCGATCAGCTAAGGTAAGCAACGTCCGCCGAGGTCTTGACTTGGTTGGGTGACTGCTAGTGACATTACTACTGAGCTTTTCCGGGCTTCGGAGGCTGCGTTAAGCCGTCGTTGGTACCAGTTGTTGTCTTACTACGGCAGTCAATATATCACTGTGGTAGGGCAATTTGAGAATGTACGCCTGAGTAGTTACCACCCTCAAGTAGGCAATCTGTCGTCAAGCATCCAACGGTGCGTTCCAGCAGCTGTCCTTGAGAGCCAGTAATTATAAGTTAGCCAGAACAACATCTTCGACCACAGCATCATTTACTATCAGATATAGTGGTCAAACGCTAGCCTAAAATAAAATAACTTAAGTAAATAAACTTAACTTATTTACTTAGGTATAATAAAAATAACTCACCCACGATTTAACAAGCTTTTATTTCGCTAATTGACAATTCTATTACTCAAAAATTCATGGAATCCTAGCACCGTCGATAGCAAATGTATATGCCCATATTGTAAATCTGGCAACCGAGGAGCCATATGCAAGTCAAATACAGGAATAACTCAGGGATCCTATGTAAGCGCACTGAATAGTTGGACCGCGGTGAGTTAGTTACATTATGAAATATGGTTACTGGTGATATTCTGTTGTATTTGAGCTACATCAGGTATATTTCAGTACCTAAAATATTAAATGTGTAGTCTTGCTTCCACCACACTTCAACTACTTTATGGCATAAATTACAATATTTTATGGTTTTTAGGGTTCCGTACCCAAAGTGTCAAAACGGGACCCTATTGCTGAGACTTCGCTGTCCGTCGGTCCGTCCATCCGTCCGTCTGTCCGTCGGTCTCCAGGCTGTATCTCAAGAACGGTGATAGTAAGACAGTTGAAATTTTCACGGATAATGTATTTCTATTGTTGCTATAACAACAAATACTAAAAATAACATAAATATTTAAGGGGGCTCCGATACAACAAACTTGATTTTTTACCATTTCTTGTACTAATAACGGTGACAAGTAGACGTTTTAGCTACTCACAGAATATTTAGTTTTATGTTCTCTTTATATATATAATTAATTAAAATAAATAGTTAAGTGGGCTCCCATACAATTAAAGAGGTTTTCGCTATTTATTAGGTTACAGATAATTGTACGGAACCCTTCGTGCGCAAGTCCCACTCCCACTTGGCCGTTTTATTTTAGTAATCTAAATCTACACTAATATTGTATAGAGGAAAGAATTATATTTTTGTATGTAACGAATAAATTAAAAAACTATACCGAGTTTTTAAATGTTTTTCACCATTACACTACATTATCCCCGGTATAACAAAAGCGATAAAATATTTTCAAAATGTTTAAATTTTTGTAAAATACCAGTGCAAAGCCGGATCGGGCCGCCAATATTCAGTATAGATATTTAAAATTACAAATTATTGGAAATATAATTTTATTTAAAGATAAAATCATAAATTTAAAATTATTGGAGTACAAAATGTTTTGCCCCGGGCGGGCATTGAACCCGCGCCTTCGATTGCGCGCTGGATGCCGGAACCACTCGGCCACCGGGAGTCGGCTCTTTCTGACCAAATTTCGTGCTCCAATTGTATTTGTTTAACCGTCATAGGGGACGGTGGGCAGTCGTCAACCAGACTACTAGACTTCATCTGATCGAAAGAAGTGTTTTTTCAAACACTTAACTCTCAGAATGATGTCGCTACCCTTCTATATTTCTAAATATGATTACAAGCACTTACGTGCGATAGCGAAAATCATTGGTTATTTTAAATTATTGGTGCACAAAATGTTTTGCCCCGGGCAGGAATTGAACCCGCGTCCTCCGATTGCTATACTGCTATCTATACTGCAATCCTTAAGACATCTGCCGATCGTGGGGATATAGCGAACCCCCCTCCTTATTGGGGGAGGTTTTGTTCGGCAGTGGACGATCTGGCTGACACAGTAATTCAGTAATAATAATAATCGCTACGAACTAGACTAGCGTAATATCACTCTCTTCAATCACGTTGTGATATTTCGACTCAATATCAACCCATTTTTATATTATGTTTTAAGAATTTACTTATAGACGTGATTTTAGTATTCAAATACCTGACATTTCATTGTTGGGCCCATTTATGATATTATTTAATTATATTTAATTTTGTATGATTACGAATAATACTGTACTGTATATTGTATCAGCGGGATTGCACTGTTGGACATAGCCCCCAATTAAGGGGGATTTGCCACAATCCATACGCTTAGCAAACGTATTAGGGACCGCAGTGTAAGATAGCACTTCCTCAGATTGCGCTTCTGCCTATTTTTCGCTATTTTGCCCTTAGTCACCTCTTACACAACCCACGAAAAGTGATGGGGGGGGGGGGAGGGGGGGTGACATTATAGCCCGGCACCCCACGGGCGAATATTATTATCCTCTAAAGATCGAGCTTGCAAATATTACATTTATAGCTGATAGGCTAGCTTTTGCCCACTATCTCACCTGATGGTAAGTGATTATGTGGTCAAAGATGTTGTCCAGGCTAACCTAGAATTACTGGCTCTCAAGGACTGTCAGCTCAAAGGCTGGAACACACGTTAGATGCTTGGCAAGTGATTTTCTACTTGAGGGTGGTCGCTAGCCAGGCGAGCATTCGCAAAATGCTCTTCCACCATCCTATAACGGACTGCTATCCTAAAATAACCGGGATCTTAACGTACCCTCCAAAGCACGGAAGCGCTCAGTAGTAATGTCACCCACCCAAATCATGACCACAACGAACGTCGCTTAAAGTTAGCTGATTGGTTAAGAACGGCTTAGCAAATTATGTTACGAGCGCTTCAAAATTATATGCAGAAATAGACGTGCAACAGGTGTCCGAAAAAGAAACATAAATAAATGATGTATAATTAATAACATACCTATACAAGGTATGTTATTAATAAACATATCTTTGTGATTATAATAATTGTTATAAGTGAATTAAGAATCTGCATAGATTCAGATTCAGATCATTTATTGCTTCCATAAATAGTACATACAAGTTGTTACAATAGATAAGAGTACAGTCATATTATGGACCCCGTCGGGGTCGTATCCCCGTCGGGCACTGCAACATAGAAGAGAGGAGGACGTTATATTTATATTGAATTTTAATTTATATTATGTATATGTATAATAAATGTCAAAGGTAAGTAGATCTAGTTAGTAATTAGTCATTTTTCATTTAAGAAGTCATCAATTGTGTAATATGCTTTTTAATGAGAAGCTGTTTAATGTTTTTTATAAAAATCTTGTCATTTTCTTAACGCAGAAGTTCTCTTGGTAACTTGTTATATATTTTTACTGACATGGGTAATGTGCTAGACGAGTGCATTTTTAGTCGCGTCACAGATAACAATAACCGGTTTGCATGACGAAGTGTGTAGTTTGTATTTAAATCTTGACGTTTTTTATAAAAATAAGGATAATTACGTACGAATTTGCATATTTCAAGTGAAATCAAAATATAAGTGAATTGCATTTGTCGTGGGTAAGCGTAACGTTTACCATTGGTTACAATTTTACCACATTATTCTATATCAAAATTTGAATTATGGCACACATTTAGTTCGTAAACTCAAGCTGCCTAGATAACCGGCCAAATGTGGCAATATTCTAAATCTCGCATTCCAAGCGAGGCGTCATATGCAAGTCAAATGTGGGAATAACTCAAGGATCCGACGTGAGCACGCTGAATTGTTCAACTGCTGTTTTATGGTTTCTACTTTTTAGTTTTTTATGGGCTTGAAAAATATTTATTATCATAAAAATATGAGAGATTCGGTGTAGTTGACGATATTTAGGCACTTATCTTTTTTTTTTATTTTTTTTTTATTCAAGATTAGGCAATCATTTGGCCGCTAACTCACCTGATGGAAAGTCATAATGCGGCCGAAGATGTAGCATGCTTGCCTAGAAGATACTATCCACTCTAGACTTAAGGAAGGAAGACTCCCAAGTTATATTGTTCGGGAAACAAAGACGTGGGTAATGAGTTCCACTCCTTCGCTGTACGGATGATAAATGTGGAAGCGTAACGCTTCGAGCGAACTGGCTTATGACATTCTCATTTTTTTATGAGATTGTGACGTCACATGTTAAGTGTTAACCACTGCCTATAACAGCATTTGACACTGCGGCCGTCACCCTTAGACATGCAGTTGTTAAATTTCATGTACCTGTAATTTTACTGGCTCTCAAAGACTGCTGCCAGAACACACTGCTATCTGCCTTTGGTGACAGGTTTTCTATCTGGGGGTGGTAGCTAGCTAGGCAAGCATTTCGCAAAATGCCCTTCCATTATGTGGTGAAGCTTAAACCATGGACCTGCTGCACAGCAGTCCATAGCTATTAGGTACCATCCGGTTATGACGAGTGTAATACATGGTCGAAATTAATGATTTTCAATTACAGTTGTACAAATAACGTTTCTTTTTTTTGGTTTTGTACCAGAAAACGGAAATTAAGCCTCAGCTGTCCGTCCGTCTATTCGCCTTTAAATGGGTAAAAGGAACCTGGTTGGAATTTTCAAGGATCTGCAACTGTATTTAAAATATAACGATTTTATTATGGTACATCCTATGTTGTTACAAAATACTTGATGTGTGAAGCTAATTCGCACATAACCAGTTTTGCAGTGATGGCTCAGTAGCATTGGCTATGGACAGCCGCGAAGCAGGTCCATGGTTCGAATCCCGCCGTGGGCTTAAGCTTCACCGCATGGTGGAAGGGCATGTTACGAATGCCCACCTGGCTAGCGACCACCCTCAAGTAGAAAATCTGTCGCCGAGCACCTAACGGTGTGTTCCAGCAGCAGTCCTTGAGAGCCAGTGAAATCACAGACACATGAGACTTAGCAACTAATTCTCAAAGTGACGGGCGCAGTGCAATTCGTGACTTGTGTCGAAATGCATTATGAGGAATAAAAAAAAAAAAAAATAGGAATAGGAATAACGATTACAAGGTTGGTAATAATCAAATAAGTACTACTCAAAAACAACACCCTATAGAAGAAGATGGATACAAACATATTTCACTTCATAATTTTTTATTTAGAGAATATTTTGTATTCTCTTAACTGAAATCCGTACTTTGAAAGCACATCACAATATATACTGTGTTTTGATAAGCACTTAGAAACAGCGTGTTAATTAACTTAACGTTTATTTAACTTCTTAAAATTACGCCTACATATTTTAATTCAAACGAACCTTAATTAATTATCAGTATAATCTTCTTTTAGAAGCTCTTAGCTATAATTTGTTTAAACAAATTTAACATGATGTGTAACAATCGGAGAATATTTAACATAACATTCGTAAATATATTTAATATTTATAGTAGGTTTAAATGACTTTGTACGAAACTGAATTGGAAAAGTCAAAATAGATTGTGATATCTATTCCATCATTAATAGTTGTGTCGATGTTATCGAAAATCCTGACTTTGGTGACAACACTTTTCAGGTCATAAAAATACACTAGTTGTCAGATAGCCACTTGGCTTCTAGGACCTTGTCTAACAAAATGGCAATAGAGATGATTTAAATTTTTCAAATTCAAAACATTTTTCCTCGTAAACGAACGAATCATGACAGATTTTTTTTTATTTTTTTTTTGCTTGACAGTTTAGCCTTTGAACACTATCACACCTGGGCCCCGATTCTCTTAGCTATTGACCAAACGCCACACTACTGCGATGCTTCTGCGATCGAACTGCTGTTAATGTCAAATTCGGTAGTCTGCTAATTCTAGCTCCTAATCGCAGTTGTATAGCAATCGCGTCGTTATCGTATGGCTGTGCTATAGCTTGCAAATGTTGCTACTGAAATAATAATGAAAACTTCTATCCATCAAGCATCAGTCAAAACATCAATACACTGGTTTTCTAGCAAACATTACATTAAATAAATATATTTAAATCATTTAGCTATTTTTCTATCTAAAATCCTCCAAAATATCACGGAAATTGAGTTTTTAATACCTGAATAGAAAATAAAGAATATGCAAGAAATAATCTATTGTCTTTGCCAAACAAATAAACAAACAGTACAAAGTTATAGAGGTGTAATAATAGGATCATATTCCTATTATCGAATATAATGCTAAGCCAATATTATGTTATCTAACCTATTACTGGGTAATAGTCAAATAATAGTGACAACTTATCATATTATTCGTTCATAAAAGACGCGCAATTTAACCGTTATTGGTCAAAATATTATGTGTAATAGTTGACAAATCGATCACGTTATTGATATAAATATACAGTGATTTACTTTGCCTTAATACCTTAACAGACCTAGGACTGTGAACGAAATCACGAAATTTACAATGATTTATGAGTTGTATTTACGTTATAAATTTTGATTATTTTTATTTTCCTTTTGTTTTTAATGTTTTTTTTATATATTTATAGTATAGTTCAAAAATAGTATGTAATAGGCAGCGTTACAATAATAGGTAAATACTAACACATAACATTGCATAATTAATTATAATCTATCGATATCCATTGCCTGGTCTTATTCTGATTATCCACGAAGCTCCTATACTAGAAGTGACATGTATTACAACACATGCAATAACTTCACCGAAGACCACCGCGCGCAAGGTCCGAGCCCCGAGGATTCATTTCAAATTGGAATGTCGGCGTCGCATTCTCTCGCGACGAGTGAGAATGAGATGGCAAGTCATAGACAACTGTAAGGAAGAATAGCGTCACTCAGTCGCCGTCACGTCATTTGAATAACCTATTACGACACAATTCATATTACCTACTTAATATTAAACTTCTGTCTTGAACCTATTACATACACCTAATACGAATATATTAGTCACACCTCTACAAAGTGAGTTCATTTCATTTGCCGTGGATAAAAAGTAGCTCAACATTATTTTGTGACCATGGTTGGCATTGACTAATTAGAAGTTTTGGTGGAGTTTGTGGAGGCGCACCCGGAGCTGGCGCTGGGACGGTGCTCACGCTCTGCGGAGGGGCGCAGTTTATCAAAGCGTCTCTGGGCAGAATGCGTAGAGATGCTAATTGCATATCACCCAACTGTACCGTTAAAACGGGTGATGGGTGGCTGCTGGTAAATATAATATTTTGGTCTTATTAATATCACCTAAGTTATTTTATTTATATCCATCTAAAACCCAGTATTTTTTTTTAGTATTTCAATGGCTTTTTTCTCTGAAGGTAACATTGTAAGGACATACACAGCATGGTGGTACGGAAATTTCAAGTGCTAGTCTGCCTCGTGCCTCATTAGTGGTCAAGCACTACCCTATCAAGAATAAAAACGTAGTTGCTAAATTATATATTATTACACACACTTTCAATAAAAAAAACTACATTTTGTTTGTAGATCTATCAATGCGCGAGGCGTCATCCAGTCTCGCTAATATGGAGCGGCTGAGCGCAGAAGCGACGATGGATCACGCGCGGGCAACCGAGAGGCTGCCTGCCATTGAAGCTATTAGTGAAAAGTTGACTGTGATCACCAAGTGAAATGCTCGCCACCGACGAGGCTATCTATTAATTATCCGAATACATTATTAATGCATTATTTGAAATTATGTGCTCATTCTCTATTATATAAACAAATAAAAAATATAATTAGGTTAATGAGGTTTTATTAAACAAATTCCAGGCCAAACTGCAGTCTAAACATACCTTATAATTAACATATTTACAATTAAACCTTTATACCATACTTACAGTAAATATGTACTAAAAACAAGTAAGTAAATAAGTTTGTTGTTGACAGAATATACATATTTACAATTAACAATCCGATAAATATATAAGTTATAAGTATGTACCTATAATGATCATAAATATGTTGATTTTATATTAACGAATTTTACTGTTCATGTCTACCCAACAAAAAAACCTGCTCCCCTTTTCTGTTCAGCTCCATTAAATGTTGGTTAAGTGGGTGGCTATGCCACACATAGGAGTAATGAGACGACCCAGGGCTGTACACAGTAGTACTGCCCGACACAGTAGTCTGTGAGACAATGTAGAATGCGCTTTGGCCTACCAATGATTGATAGGACCCAGAAGCATAAAATGTCATCGGGATGACTACCTAGAAGAGTTGGTTTGAGTCATAATATCGTTACGACGCGGCGAAGATGCGTTATTTGATAGGTAACCATTAAATTCACATCTTTATCACCTTCAATTCAGAGCCATTCCCGTCCCGCCTGTTTCCTTTGGCATGAACGGCAACACCACGTCAATTATTTCCCTCAATGCGGATTTCCCGAGACAAAATGTTTTCAGAAATTCCACCTCGGGTATATCGCTGAAGGGGTCAATATAGAGCCTCAATAGTGCGCGGGCTCGGCGGCGGCAGTTTCGGCGCTCCGCAAGTCGTCTCCTGCGATCTTCTTCTTCTGCGAGCACTAAAACTCGTCACCGCAGCGTGGAAAACCTCACAACACTCATTTTTATCTAAATTACTTTGAATAACGAGACGAACACTTAGCCTCAAAAGGTGTAGCTGTTCAATAGCACTTCAATTGCATTAAGACAGCATCTGTCAGTTGTAAGAAACATCAAAATATGGAACAGACTACCGAATTTATGCCACTGTAGCAACGCAATCGCAACAAAATAGCTTACAGCATACCAAATATGTCAAAAACTATTGATAGCAAGCCACTGACGTGCGATCGAACCTAAATAGCGTGCAGACTACGGATACTGTCAAAAACTACAATTTTCATGCAATTCAGTTGCGTTAACGCCGTTCAATAGCTAAGAGAATCGGGCCCCTGGTGGTAAGTGATGATGTGGTCGAAGATGTTGTTCAGGCTAACCTAGAATAACTGGCTCTCAAGGACAGCTGCCGGAACACACCGTTAGGTGCTTGGCGACAGATTATCAACTTGAGGGTGATAGCTAACCAGGCGGGCATTCGCAAAGTGCCCTACCACCATGCTGTAACGACTGCCATCCTAAGACGACAACCGGGACCGACGGCTTAACGTGCCCTCCGAAGCACGGAAGCGCTCAGTAGTAATGTCACCTGCAGTCACCCATCCAACTCATGACCGCGGCGGACGTTGCTTAACTTTGCTGATCGATTCAGAATGGTTAAGCAAACTTCGCTACGAGCGCTTCAAAATGCGAGCGATTCTTATTCCGAAGGCCGCTATTGAATTTTAATGGAGTTTATCTGGTAAATTATTGATTGTAGACTATTAATTCAACCACAAAATTATTAGACTGAGATATGAACTTAATTTCAGACCACAGCTATCACGCTTAAGAGAAAAATAGTGATCTTAAGATGTTTTATTAAGAGTTACCTACGCAAAACTTTCAGTGTGCACCACACGGAGAATATGAAAAATGAAAGGTTCTTCTTAAAACAATAATAAAACTGATGAGCTGTCTTGTTTCCTTTAATTTATTTTATGGGGCTCCGACGTTTATAAAGAGATCAGTGGACCACAAACCTGGTGAGCCTTCAAGTTGTATCTTTGGAGAAGTATCCCAAGATATATAGGTATCTTGGATATTTGTAATGACAAACGAACGCAACGATACTGTAATAATGAAAAGCAACGTGGCTCTCTACCACTTGCCTCAAGAACAACTTTGAATACTTCAGATATATTGCCAGAAAGAAGAGGATAATTTATCCTAAGACATGATGAAAATGTATCACAAAGGAAGGGAGATGTACCCCAAAACTGAAATGAGAACCTTTATTCACTGCCCCAACTGTCACATTGACAGATGCCAAGTTCTATTATAATTCCATAATTAAAAAAATGTACATAGAATAAATCTAATAGTCAAATATTTTTTCTTACAGAATCGAACTGATGAACTGGCCACCCAGGTAGACCGCAGGGGTCATATTAGATTAGTGTGTCTATGAAACAACTTTTTTCGGCATCTTTGCTTATCTTCGGGAACACATGACTTTTATATGGGATTATGATAGAACTAGCACGATGCCTACCTAATGTTAAGCGGTAACTGCCCATAACAGATGTAATTCATCACAAGTGATGAACTCCCTGAGACATTGTTACGTTTCATGTGTATGTAATTTTACTGGCTTTCAAGAGCTGCTGCCGGAACACACTGTGTGGTTGGCGACAGATTTTCTACTAAAGGGTAACTAGGCGAGCATCAGCATATTGCCCTTCCACCATACAGTGAAGCTCAAGCCTGTAGTGGGGATCAAAACATGGATCTGTGTCACCGCAGTTCATAGCTATTACCCTTGGCCTTAATTACTTTAATTACTTATAATACCGTAAAGTTAATATTCGTGAACTGGTTTTATTTGAAATATTTTGAAGATACCCGGATGCATATCATTTTATTTGAAATATTGCGAAGATACCCGGATGAATACTATTTTATTTGAAATATTATGAAGATACCCGGATGCATATTATTGTATATAAAATATTAGGAATATACCCCAGACGCATATTATTTTCAAGCATGGAAACCCAATATGAACCATTAAAATTTCTACTCTAGGTAACTATTCTCGTTAGCATGGTATTATCACTTCTAAGAAGAAAATTTGTCAAAAACATCTGAAAGCATTTTTATTTGAGAGAAATTTCCTTCATAAATTTATTTTATATCTTATCTTATTAAATATTATATAAATATGGTTTCTATATTTTATAAACTATCTCTTAGACTAGCTATATTTATATTTGATACTCCGTGTAATTCCAGTTCCATGTCTTACTGACGGTGTTGTCATTCCTCTTCGGCACCATTGGTGGTTTGATTAGCAAATTTTCTCTCTGAAACAAAAAAAATATTTAAATTTCCAACTATAACTAATAGCTCTTCGAGCTGTAAACCTCGCAAGTCCGCCCTTGAATAGCTAACACATTTGAACTATATATTTAAATAAAAGTATTTTACAATGATAATGACTGTGCTGTGAACATGTATAGACAAGAGAGAGAGAGAGCCTATCACTTATAAGCAACTGACGTGCGTATCAGTGTCATTGCCAATAAATTTAGCGTAGGTGTCCATACTTTCAACACCATATATAATATATATCATATCATATCATATCACCGTCATTTTGAAAAATTTCCAAAAACTGAATCGACGAAATAAATTGATCGACTAATGCGCCCTGTAGAGGAGAACAACAGGATATTTGAAAGCATTTTTGTGTAAGTTAAAGCAGAGACGCTTCGCTCGAACTAAGTTCTCGCTCGGTGGACTAAAGGAAACATGTAACTGAATTATTTTATGATGAATTGTTTAAGATGTGTCTAGTCTATGTATTGTCTTCATTATTTATATTCTATATTTAGAACTAGCTTTCCCGGCGCGGCTCCGCCCACGCGTAAGTCGGTTATCGCGCAAAAACATTAACCTCTTTTTGCGCAGTTGGATAAAAACTATCCAATGTTTTTTCTCGGGTCTCAAACTATTTCCATACCAAATTTCATTCAAATCGGGCCAGTAGTTTTGGCGTGAAAGCGTATCAGACAGACAGACAGAGTTACTTTCGCATTTATAATATTAGTACTGATAAACAACAAATATTCAACAAAGGAGAAGATCGGCAAAAACCTACTGCTTGGGATTCAATGATTCAATCAATAAATACGTTAAAGAAAATACAAAAACATCATATATAGCAATATGTGTGTTTAGTCTTGGAATAGCACAATCTTTAAAGATTTTTGGACACTGCGAGTGAATACGGGACAGGTACTTAAGGAACGATATACCTTAAAGTGTTAAAGCAACCTTAGATACGAGTAGATTCCAATAAATTTATCAAATATGCCAGTTTGGACCCAGTATATGAATTCGTCCCTTTTGCCATGGAGAGGTCGGGCTCCTGGGGCTCTGAAGCCAAATAATAAGTCCAGAACCTTGGCCGCAGTTTAAAAGAGAGAGGGCGGGACCTCCGATCTGGTTGGTTCTTGGCCCAACTTATCTCTTGTGTGATACACCGGGGTAATGCAGCGAGTGTGCTGGGTACATTTCTACCAAATGTCAAGTGATGGACTAAAGTATAAATTGGACTCAGACTCAACATCGATGCTACTCGTATGTTTAATTATTTACATTAAAATGATTATAATATTGTTTTTATAAAAGTAAATTGTTGAAGCAGTGATAGCTCAGTGGCATTGGCTATGGACTGCCGCGCAGCAGGTCCATGGTTCGAATCCCGCCGCGGGCTTGAGCTTCACCGCATGGTGGAAGGGCTTTTTGCGAATGCCCGCCTGGCTAGCGACCACCCTCAAGTTGAAAATCTGTCGCCAAGCACCTAACGGTGTGTTCCGGCAGCAGTCCTTGAGAGCCAGTGAAATTACGGGCACATGAGACTTAACAACTATGTCTCAAGGTGACGGGCGCAGTGCAATTCTTCACTTGTGATGAAATGCATCTGTTATAGGCAGAGGAAACCACTTAACATCAGGTGGTCCTCGAGCTTGTTCCGTCACAATAATATAAAAAAAAAATATATATATATTGACAGTATTTAGAATTAATAAATATAAATTTATCAAACAACTCATTAGACAACTATCATTTATTATTAGATTATTTCATAATTACAACGAGGTGGGGATCTTCACGATATAATTATGTTATTTATTTAATAGTCGAAGCATACATTATTGCAATAGTAATTAAATATCAAACAGCGGGAAAATTTTAATCGAATGTAGTGTTTTAATATAGAAATGAAATTAGAAATCCATAGAAACTACTAATAAAAATAAGACCGGAAATATACCCTACTGTCACAAAAATAAACAACAAAACAGAATGAAAACTTCACTTCTGCACGTACAGTTAAGTGTGCGTAACTAGACTGACAAGACGCGCGGGGAGGGCAGGTCAACACACTTGAACCAGCTCAGTAAAAGGGCAAATTTTTCGTAGCTTTCATTCTGTTCCATATTCATATGCCATTGTTTCAAGATGAGATTAATTTCATATCAAATTTATATCGTTTCATCTCACTTTTCCTTTTTCCGTTCGTGTTTTCAAATATGTTTCTATCTTGAAACTGTACATATATGACTTCTTCATTGGCTCAAAATAAAGACTATTATTCTTATTATTAATGCTCTTTATTTCATACAGAACTCAAGCGGAACACGCTGTTGCGCCAGTCGATTTTATGAAAACGCATTTCGTATTTCTCTGACGGAGTTCGACAATTACATTAATACTAAGCGAGCATGTTGCAAATGTACTTGTCCATAACATAAACATCAATGCTATGACCCTGTTTCATTAACAATGATAGCCCGTCCCTCAAAGCCGTAGCGAACAAATATTACTCTTCAAAAACGAAATACAGAGACTCAACAATGGTCCACACAAAAGGGTGAATTCTCATTTTCCTAAAGCACACAATTATCCGATTCATAAAGGCCTCTGTGTCGTACTAAGTATTATTTTATCTGTGTTCCGGGATTTGTCAAAGCCGACAGCGGTGAACCTTGAAATTAACAATTACACTGCCCACATAATGACGGGAAGATAATCAAGGAGATCTCTGTTTTGGTTGTAAGCTTCTTTGTCAAAAAAATATTAGTTATTTAGTATCTCTTCAGTGCTCATAGCAATATTTGTTTTCATTTAATCTACTGCCTATTGGTTAGTCTTACCACAATCTTTTGGTAAATGATTATGTGCTAGACCTAGAATCAATCGAAATAATACTCTTGATTAAAACAACTACTCAGGTAACTACAAATTTTTAAGGTCAGATGCCAAACATATAGTTCTTCTTCTCCTTCTGCTTGTTTGGTACCATACAACACAATTATGGCATTCGCAAGTTTCATATAATATAGTACGTATTATATTCAATTGTTATTGAACATCAATGTACATGATCCATAATTTATCCCTAAAACCGTAAAATATATTATAATTTACATTTGCTCGTAACCACTGTAACCAATTCAATAACTAATATAATAAGATATAAGATATTATAAATAATATTCTCTAAACCTTGGGTATTACGTGATACAATACAATATTCACTTAAATAATCTAAAAGAGTATTTGCCAATATGCTTATATTATAACGATGACATTGTAATTGTAGGTCTTGCCGATGGTATTGTGTATTGTGTGTGATTGAAAATATTATTTGTAAGTAGTATATATCATTAAGAAAACCAGTACTAACGTCATTATATAAAATAAAACTAAAAATGGAACTGACTTCAAAACTCAAAGGTATGCATGATATAAATTGTTGAACTCGGTACCACGATAGTTCAATAGTACCTATTCTGACAGTATTATGTGCATGGTGGTGCACCGACTTCGACAAGTTATTTCACACTTTTGAGTGTTGAAGTTGGTTCCATTTTTAGGTAACATATTTTTTTTTTAACCCATTTAATTGTCTCTAGCTACTTACGGGATCGATTGTCATTTACTGGCAATGACTCTATATCAAGATAGGAAAAAAAACTCAGCTATCGGAGTGTAACTCAAAACAGCTTGACCGATTATGATAAAATTTAAATGGGACAACACGACAAGCATCAGCTTTCAAATAAAAAACAAACAAGTTCTGAGGTAACAAACAATACAGACTATTTGAGTACCTAGTCCTTTTTTTGAAGTCGGTTAAAAAATGGAACCGACTGATTTCTGACACTTAAAAGTTTGAAATGACACGTGGTCATAGATGTTGCTTAGACTAACCTAGAATTACTGGCGCCCAAGGGTAGCTGGCAGAATACAACGTGTCGACAGATTTTCTACTTGAGGATGGTAGCTAGCCAGGCGATCATTCGCAAAAGTCCTATCACCATGCTATAATGCCTGCCATCCTAAGACAACAACCGGGACCGACGGCTTAACGTGCCCCCGAAGCACGGAAGCGCTCAGTAGTAATGTCACTAGCGGTCACCAATCCAAGTGATGACTGTAGCGAAAGTTCATGGTTAACTTTGCTGATCAGCTTAGAACGGCCAAGCAAACTTCGCTACGAGCGTTTCAAAAGCATTAACCCAAAATGGCCTTTCACCATGCGGTGAAGCTTAAGCTGGTAGTAGGCATCGAACCATGGACCTGCGGCACGGCAGTCCATAGCTATTACCGCTCGGCTATCACTGCTTCATTGTAATCTTTTCGGCATTTCTCTATCCTCATATTCATCAACATGCGACAACTTTTTCCATCTGTACGTATATGTATTTCACTCTGCATTATCTCTTATGATATGATTATCAATGGCTTACCACTATAGTATAATATATTACTGATAAAAATAGTAACTGACCACCAAAATTAAACCAGTATTTTAATGTGAATTTATAACCAAAGTTTTAACATCTCGCTATCTTATTTAAGCAAAATGACTCCAAATAAATCATTGTTAACCCAAAAGTAGTAAATGAAAATTAAAACATCATTTTAATGTTATAATTCTGGCGTTGTTGTGGTCACAAGTAACCTAACGCTCCTCATCGCTTCGCTCGTCGTCGCACCTAAATATGACTTTAGTGATCATTTACTACATTTGGTGTTCGATTATAATGTTTAGTAAAAGAACTACTAAGGGTAACAAAGCATTTTTCATCCCACCATCTCGGAAAGAGTATTTTTAATTTTTTTTTTTTTTTTTTTTTTATTTTATGCCTGATAGGTTAGCCTTTGACCACTATCTCACCTGATGGTAAGTGATGATGTGGTCGAAGATGTTGTTCAGGCTAACCTAGAATTACTGGCTCTCAAGGACAGCTGCTAATCTTCAATATCTGAGTGGAAAAGCCGTTTTTATTCTCTAGAGGATAAAGTAAATTGAATTTAGAACATCGTGTGCACTAAGTTTGTGAATTAAAAAAAAACATTAAACCTATTTACTGCTACCTCTATGGTGCCGAATATATCATACAACTTTTTTTTAATTTGTTAAAAACTCAGACTCGGAACCTTCTTGGTGTTCTTTTTTCAATTTGCTTTGTACGCGGTTCTTTACGCGGCATATGTCATTTCCTCGCTGAGGTGGAATGAAAAGTTACGTGTTGCACTCGAGTGCAAAGATTTTTCACCTCGTTCTCTTTTGATTCCCTCGCTAACGCTCAGGATTCTAATTTTGAATCACTCGCTGCGCTCGTGATTCAATTTTAGAATCCTTCGCTTGCTCGGTCATCAAAATTGAACACGCGGTTAAAAAGCAACTTTGCACTCTTGTATAACAAATAACTATTATGCTGGTCATTTCATTCAACCCCATTATAATAATATAATAAACCACGCTAGCCTATTACTGTTGACTTTTTGAAGCTTCATCTTTTTTTTATTTATTGTGACGGAACAAGCTCGAGGCCCACTTGATGATAAGCGGACTAATCTCTGCCTATAACAGATGCATTTCGTCACACGTCACAAATTGCACTGCGCCCGTCGCATTGAGACATACACTTGTTGAGTCTCATGTTGCTTGTAATTTCACTGGCTCTCAAGGACTGCTGCCGGAACAGACCGTTAGGTGCTTGGTGACAGATTTTCGACCTGATAAACATAATGCATAACATTATGCATTCTTGTTACTCCACACTTTGCATCATAGTGCACGGTGCTTTTCTTCGGCGTCGTTTTAATCAAATGTCATCATAAGCGAAATTCAACATGACGACATGGAATATACGTAGACTTAGCTTTCAAAACCTTAGATGATGGTGGCTGGTAATAAGCTTAGCACTTTAGAGCTTAGGCACTAAGACTTCTGTATATAATTCTAAATTTGCCTGTAAAATAATTGTAAGCATATTTTGATTGCACTTATATGTGGGTACATTTTAAGGCTTTGTTATTATGTCCCTTGAACGTAATATATATTTAAAACAATTACATAATTATAATAAGGGAGTACGATTTTACGTTAGCTAAGGTGTAGACGCGTTTCTTGTGCTCAGAATTTTTTTGTTTTAATTGTCACACCAATATCATTCTTAAGTTGTAATGAACTAGTATCATAGTGGAGTGCAACATATTTGTGAATATTCCATCGTCAGTGCACTTTGTACCTCAATCTTGACACAGATTAACACACAGTAATCGAGAGTTGCTACGTAGCTAGCGAGTGAGGAAAAGAAACAGGTTGCGAATATAGCTACCGCCGTCGCGGTCACACACCTACCGGACGGCAGGCTTATTAGCTATCTCTTGGTGAACTTCAAGACGAAGGCAATTGGGGTGCGATTCAGGGGAATTATCTATCATTTTTACTGACGATGGAAGTTGAATGAACTAACAAAAGTGAAATAGATTGGGTCTTTTGTGCGTTTCGTTTATGCTTTCGTGAAATTTCTGGCCCTATCTTAGGGCCATTTGGCACTACATGGAATTGTAAGGCGCAAAATGGTAATTATATTGTGATTATATAATTATTTAAATAGGAAGTAAAATCATTTAATTATATATCATTAAAGTACATAATATAACTCGCACAATCTTAGATACGCTGTTAATGATGTATCTCCTAAAATAATATCGAAACGCAAGATATATTTAGTTTTTTTTTTTTGTTAACATCAGTCAATGTTTCGCGCGATAAACAAAAACATTCGTGAAGTGGATGATTTTAGATTACTTGTGATTGTGAAGTGAGCAAAGTAAAACTAGATGATGTGATTAAAAGTTACAATTACATGGCTCATAACAAAAGTGTGATAACAGTTTCTCATTTTAGGATGCCTGCACACAAAGTCATATCTGACATACAACTCCAACTTATAATAGAGTTCATGGAAATGAATACCGGAATTATAAATAAGTGCCAATTAGAAAAACAAATAAAAGCGAAGAAGTGGGAAGAGCTGGCGGCAACCCTCTACTCAAGAAAAACAAAACGCAAGAAGATAAATCAAGAACGAGTTTCTTACATTTACCACTGACAGTGCGGAAATCACCTATGCACTCAGGAAACCAACAGCTAGGTCAAGAGTCATGCCCGATTGTCACTTGGCGCTACAAAATCTAGCAGACATAATTATATAAGATAACGGTGACTTGTAATAAGAGCCACAGTTCATATCAGGGTAATAATAGAGCAGTTATTCTTGTCAAGGGAAGGAGTGAAAAAGAATATCCCTACAGACGTTGCATAGTTCTGTAAGCCCACAGCAAAGGAATCACAGAATCTGTTGCATGTCTACATTGAGAAACAACTACAAAATCTATGGAACAAGAAGTCTGACTAAATATGCGGTGTCCTTACTAATATAAAACAAAAAATAATCTAACAATCTACTTAAGCTCACGCGGGCAGATCTCCATGTGATGATTGGGATCAATACTGGCCATTGTGATCTATACCTACTATCACCTACACAAAAATGGAGAAACAGAGTCCACTGTGCCAGGGCTGCTTGCATGAGAATGAAACTGTAGAATGTGTTGCTCCACTGCAACTCTATACATGATACTGAGGATAAGAAGCAGCTGGGGCTGGGCTGGCAGGAGGGAAATGCAAATACACCCCAAGCAGGACATTGGTGCAAGATTCATCGCCCCTTTTAGAATTAGGATAGGATTGCTGTATTTTGTATTGTTTATAAATAAATGATTAAGAATTTATTGAGTATTGTACTTTTTATTCAGCTAGTTCGATTACATCCACAGAGAAGAACCAGCAAGAAACTCTTGTGGAGAATCTTAAAATGTAACAAAAATTCCATAATCACTAGAACATAGACATTCTTTTATTTTATTATTCAGATAGAATACTTAGTTACAATTTAGAGATAAAATGGTATACAATAAAATATAATATAATATAAAGGCTAAAGTTTGTTGTATATCTGTTGCGCCTTCACGCTGAAACGGCTGAACGGATTTGCATGAAATTTGGAATTAAGATGGTTCATACCCTGGAATAGCACATAGGCTACTTATCATTATAATCACCTCGCGGGTGACACCGCGGATCGCAGTTAGTATCATATAATCATACAAAAGAATTATTTAAATAAAACCTGACACATCGCACATCAAAATTGGTGTTCCAATGTAGGCTGTAGAGGGTAACAAAGAATTAAGCCATATTTACTTAAAATACAAACATACTCTTAAAAACATTACTCTAGTTAAAATCTAGTGAAAAAGTCAGTGAAACATTGTTTAAACATCTTAAAATGATTTTACTAATAAGCTATATGAAATGACTTCTGTAACTTCATTTTTCTTCTGCTTATTTAGTTTTATTATGTTCCTATTAATATTATCATCCTATTATATGTCCTTCTGAAGGATTTCCTTCTTCTGTAATACAAAGTTACACCAAGACCACACAGTATGACTGTTTTGCCTGCCTTGATACGGGGTGCATAGTGCATCAATCTGTAAAAAAAAAACAAACAAAATCAGATATTTTTAAAGAGTCATGAAACAGCAATGTTTGTTACACTCTTGTTGTATTGCACTATTTTACCTATGTGAGATGTCGACTGAACCACAATCTTTGCACAGCACCTTGCCTTTCCCCATCTAAGTTTTGGTGGTTCCGCCGCTCATGTGCAGTAGGCTCTGGCTGTTGTGACCGGTCATTTAGAATTTCTTCATCGTCAATGTCTTCAGCATTAATGTCTTGCATCAGAGCCTTTACTTGGCTATTATTCCAGACATGAGAGTCATGACTCTGACTTCCAAATCTTAAAGAAAACAATAAAATTATTACAAACAAATTAATATATTAGATTGGACAAAGGGCGGCCTTATTGCTTAAGCAATTTCTTACAGGCAACCTTGCATGGAGAGGATTTACAATATTGCAGTTTAGGGATTCCGAAAAGAGAAAATAATAATAATAAAAAATAATGATAAAACATATGTATTTATGCATTATAATATGCACAGCACACATATAATTGTCTTTAATTGTGCATAAACTATACTTATATAATGAAGACATAAATACAATAACTAAATATAATATTATATTTACATACAATACATTATATTATTACATAATATATAATATACTACAATTTATATAATACAATTCATACATATCTTATACAAAACATAATGAACATAATTATGTAATATATTCAGCATATGTTTGATAAGTAGTGCTTCTTCACCATATCTTTGAATAAAGAAATAGACTTAGCTTGTCTGATATCAACAGGTAGTGCATTCCACAAGAAGACTGCATGTTTTGTAAATGATTTATTAAAATATGTTGATGATGAGACAGGCATATCCAAAAGCAATGTATTTGTTGAACGAAGAGAGAGAGAATGTGTTTGATGCAGAAATTGAGGAAATGCATACTTATCCATGAATCAGCAAAAAGAAGTTCTAGTTTATTATCAGTATTACTTTTTTATATGACAGCATTTTATAGTATCTTGATCTTTAAATGTACATGAAATGATGTGAACACATGCCTTTTGCTCTGATGCATATGCTTATTAAGTATAAGAAAACTAAAAGTAGATAGGTACATATTTATAAATTGCAAAATTCACCTCCTTGTGATGTCCTCACGCTCTACTATAGTCATAGGAAACTTTATATATTTGGCCTGAATCTGGGTTATTCAGGGCTTTGGTGACACAGAGTGACACAGAGGCTTGTGACAGGCCTAGGTGGTAACAGGCACCAATGTTCTTTTGATAGCTGCCGTTGGCATAAAATGCCAATGCTGCCAATATCTGCAAGACAGTATCAACGTCATATTTAGCAACATCAAACACTACATTACTTGAAAAGGAATTTAACTAAGGTACCTTAATCTCTGCCCGTACAGCGCTAGTGCGCTGTTTTACCGGCAAAAGCTGAATTAAATCTTCGCAGAGTTGTTCTAAATCGGCTTTTCGTAGACGGTAATGCCCGACAAATTCCTTCTCAGGTAACAATAGAGGCTTGCTAGCCTGCCTGAGTACCCTGCGCTCAATGATCAACAGCCTTTTAAGACGTTCTTCTTCTGCAGCTGCCAACAACATAGCTCCAGCCATATTGCTACCTAAAATCAAAGATTAATATCGAAATTGAATAGTAGACTCAAGCTAGCATTAATAATAAGCAAATAATATATCAAAGTAATATTATTGAAACAAAGAAAAATCCTGTTCGACTTTCACAAGTGTTAATTAACACGAAAGTCCAAATTTCCACAGAATGAGTGGCTGATATCAGAAAAAGCAAGTGATTATTTTCAATAAATCAATATGGATCATTGAATTTGCAATTAAAATAAGAAAATTTCTATCTCAACGCAAACTCGCAATAAAAACCCCGCCAACCAGTGAGCAATAAAGCTCCTTCTTCATTTGACGTTTCGTAGTGGTCTTGAAGCTGTCATTAGAGTTACATAATACCAATTTTACGTCAAAAGTGGCTAGTTTCGTTCATTCTCTCGTCTTCAGAAAGTCTGGTAATCGTTATGACGGTTAATTCAAAAATTGATGTCCACTCTGACGTTCACGAAGACCACCGAGAGTTACATAATAGCTCTGCGGGTCCCACTAGTGCAGCCAGCGTGCAGTTCATTTATGTGTGAGTGATAAGATATAATAACAAAACAGGTAGTTTTTTGTTCGCCTTTGCACTGGGACTTGCATTGATTTACACCTACTAATTACTCACTGCAAAATGGTAAACAATTGCGCAGCTTGCAATAGATCGATCAGAACCAGCATGCCTAATGTAAGATGTTCGAAATGCAATAGCTATTATCACCCCATGTGTGTCAATGTGTCTGACCGCAAACCAACGAAAGAAATCGAGTTGCACTGGACGTGCCCTACATGCCTTTGCATGGAGCCCAAAAAGGATAATTCGAACACGCCAGTACGCGGCGCGGCGACAACTGCTTCTCCGGCGTCAGCGCCACCAGCCACAGCGGCTTTCAGCGCGTTCGATGAAGACAGTACATTTGCACAGTCTCGTACCAATAAACACAACCGAAAGGTGCCGGTTCAACTCAGTCCATCAGTATCTGTATCAGCTGATCACGAAGACATAACCACACTTACAGCCGAAATAAAGCTTCTTCGCGGTGACATAGGTGAGATAAAGACACAAATGATTACTCTGACAGATCACGTCAAACAATGCGTCACCCGTATCGACGAACAAGAAAAAAGACTGGTCGATGTAGAGGAGAGGCTGCGCCAGGTTGAGGAGCGTGACCGCGACCGTGTGTGTGAGATTCTAGCAAATCGTAACCAAATAACGGAACTAAATCACGAATTGGGTATTCGTGCACAAGTTGCTCTCAGGAATGAGATAGAAATTGCGGGTATTAATGAATTAGCTGATGAGAACCCATTTCATCTGGTTCAAATTATTTCGCACAAAATTGGAGCAGCCCTTGATCTCAACGACCTAGACTATGTGACAAGAGTCGGACCCCGCAGCCGGGACATGGAAAGTCAAACAAGCAATGAAGAGAGTTCCACGAGACGTCCCCCTAGACCACTTATTGTCCGCTTCTTACGTAGACAAAATCGAGATGCATTTCTTAGGGCAGACAGAAGTAGACGCAACTTAAACTGCTCTGACATTGAAGTCAAAGGCGCTCCCAGGGCCATTTTTATAAACGAGCGCTTAACACAAGAAAACAGACAGTTATTTCGAGCTGCTAGGCAACAGGCAAAGTCAGCAGGTTTCAAATTCTGCTGGGTTAAAAACGGCACAATATTCGTGCGCAAGCAAGAGGGAAACCCTGCGGTGGCGCTCAGAAACATGCGTGAACTTCAGCAACAATTTAATCTCATTGAAACTTAACAACGATATTGCATTCAACGCCATGTTAAATTGCAAAACATTGGACTTAGGTTTATTCATTTTGTTAATATATTTTTACACTACACAACACTTACCCCTCATTTATGAAACACTCTTTAAATACGCGTGTTCTTTTAGAATACCATCTTACACTATCTTACATACACACACACATTTACACCATTATAAATATATAGTTAGCACCAAAATTGCCAATACACTTAATTGTCTTGCGAAAATATATGTTCTCTTTTTTATAGAGTTGACTTACTGGCTCCAGGCACTATATTCAATACAATTCTATCACTATAAAGATGGCGTTACTTAGCGTTGTCAAAGATATTGAATAACACGTAAATATTGACTGTCATACTCTAAACTCCATAGACCTTTGCAAGAACATGTTATCCGTTCCAAACTACAATTTCAAATTATTGTCCTTCAATATAAGAAGCTTTAATTGTAATTTCGACAAACTTGCAGTGACATTGCAACGTCACGATTGCGGTTTAGATGCAATTGTCTTATCAGAATGCTGGCTCTCCGAAGGCCAGGTAATTGATCCTCTCCCAGGATACAACACCTTTCGATCAACGAAACAAAAAAACAAAAATGGAGGAGTAATAATATATACAAAAAAAAACTTTTCCATACTCAATTGAAGAAATAGATGTAGCTGAAGCGGACTCTCTTTTAATAACACTAAATAATAAAATAGCTATACTAGGTATCTATCGATCTCCTTCTACTAAAAATCACGACATGTTTTTGGACTCTTTAGACACAACCCTTAACTCTCTTAAATGTTTCCCTTACATTGTAGTAGCAGGTGACATTAATATAGACATTATTAATCATGATTCAAGCACTAGTGACTACATGTGCATAATGGCGTCTCATGGGCTACTTCCTGCGATACACAGCATAACACACCACAAAACTTGTTTGGATCACATATTTGTTAAATCAAATACAAACTCAATGGGATTAGTTTGTGAGACTTCTATTACCGATCATGCGATAACTATTGCCGCATTGTCTATTTCAAATCAAACAGCAAATAAGCCTAGCTTTAAACATAAAGTAGATATGGAAGCCGTTGCACTAGAAATCAACAACCTAGACTGGGATCATATAATTCAGGTCTCACATGTGTTAATGCAGCAGTGCAAGTCTTCAACCAAACCTTAACGGGTATTATAGACAAAAACACATCCAGAATTAAAATCGGTCGTAAATGGGTGAGAATGAAGCCATGGATCACCCCGGGTCTGTTAAGATGCATGCGGCACCGCGACAAATTACATCTTGAATCAAGAAAACACCCAGACGATATTGTGCGACGAAAAGTGTATTCTCGATATCGTAATTTTTGTAATAAGTTGTTGAAGAAACTCAAAAATGAATTCAATAGTCAGCAGTTGCAAGATAGTAGATACGATACCAAAAAACTGTGGAAAACAATTAAAAGTATCTGCTACACACCTGTTAATAAGACTGAATCTACCGAACTTCTAAGTTATAAATCTAGCCCTGAGACATCGCTCCAAGAATGTAATCATCATTTTGTATCAGTGGGGCGAAAATTAGCAGATATAATACTAAATAAGCTTTCTGTCACAGAACAAGATCTTATTTCGTCTTACAGATCACCTATTTCAACACCACACTCTTTTTTTCTTCGGCCCACAGACGCTTTTGAAATTGCAAATATAATATCTCAATTAAAACCTGATAGCTCTCCCGGACCTGACAAATTTGCCACTAATTTATTTAAGAAATCCAGCAATTCACTAGTTGTTCCACTTACCCACATATGTAACTTGAGTTTAACATCAGGGGTATTCCCCGAGTGTTGGAAAACCTCTTCTGTATCGCCAATTTTTAAAAACTGTATAAAAAATAATCCGGATAGTTATAGGCCGATTGCGCTTCTAAGTATAGCATCTAAAATTTTAGAAAAAATCGTGAACAACCAGATGTTAGCTTTCCTTGAGAAGCACTATGTCTTGTCTGATAGGCAGTTTGGTTTTCGGAGAGGCAGGTCAACCGAAGACGCGGTGTCGTTGCTTGCTAACACTGTTGCAATCCATGTTGAAAATGGCGATAATTGCATTGCGGTGTTTTTAGACCTTGCCAAAGCTTTCGACACCGTTTCGGTTGGCTTGCTTCTTAAGAAATTGGAAGCCATGGGCATCAGAGGAGTCGTTAATAACTGGTTCAGAAGTTACCTAAGTAACCGTAAACAAAGTGTAAAGATCGGTTCTCTCCATAGTGACCTTCTTCCGATAAATTTTGGCGTCCCCCAGGGGAGTATACTTGGCCCAACACTTTTCTCTCTGTATATTAACGACATTGTAAACTGCTCCTTACCAAATGCTGAAATAATCACGTACGCAGACGACACAGTCATAATATTTCACGATAAAGGATGGGAACAAGTATTTTGTCGCGCTGAAGAAGGTCTCAATAAAATAGCAACGTTACTTGATCAAAATTTACTAACCCTAAATGTAAACAAGACTAAATACATACCTTTATCTAAAACCTGTGCTGGAAGTCCCCCTGAAAATAGATTGCTTAGAATGCACACGTGTTCACTCAAAAGAGTTTCAAATTTACCATCTGAATGCACCTGTGGCTACATTGATCGTGTCAGCAAAATCAAATACCTAGGCATTGTTATTGACGAGAACCTTTCTTATCAAGAACATATTCAAGATTTGTGTGGTAGGCTGAGGAAGCTGGTATATATAATGAAAAAACTTAGAGACTGCACGCCGTTAGACGTGCTACGTATTGTTTACTTGGCTTTATGCCAATCAATTATGCAATACTGCATCTCTGTCTGGGGCAGTGCTGGAAAAACTTGTTTCATAACTGTTGAAAGAGCGCAGAAGGCTCTCATTAAAGTCACTTTAAATAAGCGCTTCAGATACCCAACTGATTCTCTCTATAATGAATTTAAAGTAATGCGTATGCGTCAGCTTTTCGTTTTGGCAGCAACAGTTAAGTCTCATAAAATTATGCTAAACCGACATGACTACACTGGTATATTATCCAAACGTGTTTACCGAATTCCAGTCCCACTTGCTACATCTCTATTAGCACGTAGAAGTCCTGCAGTTGCTCACGCCAAAACTTATAACAAAGTTTGTACATATTGTTTCATCAAGAACTGTAACGTTTTTAACTGCAAAAAAAAAGGTTCAGAGCTGGCTATTGAACCTCTCTTATGAAGAAACGGAAAACTTAATCTAACTCACCTTCTCATTATTAAGGCAATTTGGCATCACCATCACCCCTACACAGTCACTTACACACTCACACCTTTACACACGCACTCATCCACTTTCATATTTTATTCACATGGTAATATTATTTTTTTCCTTATACAAATTATAATCACTTCCAAATTAAACTGTATAATCTTTTTTCTAAACTTATAATACAAGCATTATAAACACATACTCTAAACTGACTGTATTTACGTAAAAGTAAATTTTAATAATATGTATAAGTATAATAATGTATAAGTATTTATGTAACAGTAAAATAATTATTTCATTCACAATTTACCTACCTGTACTGTAATTCGTAGACAACATAACTATTATTTTCAGTTTGTATAATAATTTAAACGCTACACTAAAAAGTTAAAATAAAATAATAATAAAAAAACAAGAATTAGTTAAGAGCAAGGACAAGTGTCTAGTAAAAATTGGTTAGTTAAGAAATCGTACCCAGATACCCAAGATACAGGCTCTCGCCTAGTTTGGGTATCAATGTTTACCAGTGTTTTCTTTATATTAGATAGATAAGGTACCTTTGAAAATTGTTAAGCAATTGTATAAGCTTTTTGGAAAATAAATATTATTATTATTATTATAATTTGAAAGAGTTGATTTAGGCACCTAATCACTTATTTTCTATTGAGAAGACAGACAAATTTCAAGGAAGCTCTAGAAAATCATATTATTATACAGAGGAACGCTTTAAGTACTCTCAATATACACAGAGGTCTTCCCAAAATTGTTACTTGATTACGATGTTTATCTAGAATTAAGTCAATCGCCTTTGAGGCCGATTTTCAACTTTGCAGCAATTAGGAACTAATGTTTTCTCAAGCATTTGTTATTCAAATTAACCAAGAGCGTAAAAAGGCTAGGTAAGGATTTTGGTGATATTAGCAAACTAAATTAGATTCGCTTTCTGGAGAGAAGTGAAAAATCTCTTGCTTTTTTAGCTTTAAGAAGGTGTATGTAGATACTTATGTAGATAATATCATGAATATATATGTTCATATATGTTTTTTATATAGCATACAAAATATAAAAAAATACTGCTGGTGGCCGACAGATGTTAAAGAAAGCTTAATCTAGATAACATAAGCTTTCAAGTTTAGCTTGAACAGCAGCTAAAGTTTTATGTGAAGATTATAGCTAGCCAAAAAATCATTCGTAAAATGCCCTTCTACATTGCGGTGCAGCTGAAGAATTAGGGCCATGAACCTCCTGTGTGTTATACATAATACGTACACGTAATTTTTATATATATAGAGATAGTTTTACACTTAATACAGTTCGATACAATTTACAGTCATCGCGTATGCACTTGTCCTAAGAACAAAAATTCTACAAGGTGCAGTTACGTATTATTTTTTTAATGTACAGGTATCTTCAGAGTAAGCGCGCTCCATCATCGACCGCATCATCACTTAACATCAGGTGAGATAGTGGTCAAGTGCTACCTAGTTCAGTATAAAAAAAAATGTGTAGAAGGGATTTTATTCATTAGCAATGGTATTAGGGTGCTGATAAGGTATTGAGAGTTTAGTAGCTGACTTGAGTCTTTAAACCACAACTGGTATTATTTTATCAATATACGGAATTCAGTCAAGTGCCCCCGTGGGTGACGAAAGGAAATATACTAGGAAATAGGCAGCAGTGCTGAGGAGCAATTCCCAAGATGCCTGCTAAGCGTAAAGATTATAGCAATCTCCCCCTAATATGGGAGGTATTTATTTAACTGTTATAGCTGTTCATGTGATGTCAAGTTTGAGGGGCATAGCTTCAGTTTTGAAAATTATAATATTCGAAGCAGTGATGGCTCAGCGGCATTGGCTATGGATTGCCGCGCAGCAGGTCCATGGTTCGAATCCCGCCGTAAGCTTGAGTTTCACCACATGTTGGACGGGCATTTTGCGAAAGTGACCACCCTCAAGTAGAAAATCTATCGACAAGCATCTAACGGTGTATTCCGGCAGCAGTCCTTGAGAGCCAGTGAAATTACAGGCACATAAGACGTAAGAACCATGTCTCAAGGCGACGGGTGCAGTGCAAAACGTGAATTGTGGCGAAATGCATCTGTTATAGGCAAAGGTTAGTCCGCTTAACATCAGGTGGGCCTCGAGCTTGTACCGTCACAATAACATTAAAAAATATATATATACCCATAAAAAATTACCTGAGGGGTAACCGGTCCGTTTGGTATGTCTTGTCTCTGAAGTGTAGGTGCCTCATGAAGAGGCTCATACTCGTCGGAAACGCCACTGTCAGGTGAGTCTGGCTCCAGGTTGTTTGAATATCCTTTAGGCCCAACTCGACTCTTGTGGACGCAGTAGTCGCCCGTAAAAGGGTTTCGGTAGGCCACTACCGTTCTGAAATAAACAAATTACCTATAATTAATTAATGAAATAAAATTCTGAAATAAACAAATTACCTATAATTAATTAATCAATTAATAAGGTCAAATTAGAGTTCAACTTTGGAACAGTCTTCCGGTCTCAAATTGAAGTCACACTTTGTTATATTTCAAAATATAAGCTTTTTTTAATTTATAAACACTCTTATGTAGACTCAACTTATCTTTTTTCTTAGTTATTATATGAAGGTACTTTTAAAAAATAAAATACTTTATATAAGTAATATAACTAATTTACACTTTGTATGTGTTTTCATCTTAAAAATATTCATAAGATAATATACATTACTAATTTAATGCATACCTTCAATAATACATGTAAGGTTGATATTAATAAATCAACAATACTTCGGGGTTGTGTTTGTGAAAATTTAACATAGGTGGAATGGAATACATTGAGTTAACGATTCCACACCACCCCCCCGCAGTATTGCTTATAAATCTACCTTATATAATATGGAAGGTAAGCAGAAATTTATATAATATTTATTTTGAAAGATTAGTAAATAATTATCGTGTTTACATAGTTAAATACTGTTTTGCTAATTTTGTGAAAAAACGAGCTCGTTTTTCGGGAGTTGAGGAATAATGTAAGGTCCCCTTTTGTATACGTATATAAATAAAGTATTTTTATCTATCTAAACATCTTTTTGTGAAGTATAATATTACATACTGTACTTTGTTAATGATGACAAAGAAACAGCATTATTGTCTTATCAAAATGATAATGGAGTAGAACTTCATTATGTTATATGAATTCCACTGATGGTAATTGTTCTCGGAGTTGTGTAAGAATTAAGTGTTTATGGATTAAACCTTAAAGAATATACGAATGTCAGAAAGTGTAATAACTAATCCATTCCAACTTTGTAAGTATAGAGTTCAAATATCAAAAGGAAATTCAACTCCGTTATCATTCTGGGTAAACAATATGGCTGCAGTTTACGATTAGTTACAGCAGATGTCCTTTAAACCAGTTCCTTTTATTAAATAAACATGGCGCTATTCTCTTTTTCCATTTCATGAGATAGTGGTCTACACCTAGCCTACTGACATAAAAAGGTTTATACTTGTTTACTTTGAGAGTACTGGGTACTACAAAGTATAAGGTCAAATTCGCGTAGGGCCTTCTACGTCGTAGGAGTTATCGGCGAAGCATATTCTACGCTATGAGCATATGCAACAATATATTGATTTTTTATAATAAATACAATGTGATTCCTACCCCTAGTTTCTGGAAAGTTTGTCAAAATCTTGATCACTGAACTGAGTGAATACTGAACGCCCATTGGTCGCCGATAGCGTCATTGCAACCAATGGCCAATAATAGACTTTGTAAAGTTTTGGAAACTGGAGAACATTTGCGAAATCAATACAAAACATATTATTTGAAATAAGAGTTCATAAAGGTTTATACTAGTTGAAAATCCCAACTATGATGTTAGTTTACTGTATAATATTTTCAACAAATGTATCTTAAAAACTATATCTTAAACACAATATTTGCATTATTATTTTGAGACAAACAAACAAGGATTGTTTAGCAAACAAACAAATAGAAGTGGAAACTACTGCACTACAACACGTGATTATTATTGCTTACCTGAGTTCTTCTTCTGTTTCACCTTCTTTTTTGTGTGAGAACACGACTTTTGTGGGTCGCAACAAAATGGCAACCTGGAGAAAACAATAATCATTTATAATAATTGTTACACTTGCCTGGAAACTAACATATGTGTTAACGTATATTAACGTTTTATTTCATGCCAAATTGCCAACATTGATAAAATGGCGGAATCGCAGTAGTGAGTGCACGTGGCAGATATTTTTACATTATTTGTTTATATGGATAGAGATGCCTTTGCCTACTATGTCTCCTTTTGCTTTCAGCTTTAAAATCTACATCATGAAATGTCATATATCTTAGTAATTGTTGTTTAGTGGAAGGATTTGGTACTTAATATACCGAAGTGTGTTCGGCAAATAAAGCTGTGTTACTCCAGGGTAAGCTTGTTAACACCTTCGACCACATCATCAGGTGAGAATTAAAAAAATATATATATTACGACTCATACAGAATTAATGTCTAAATGAATATGTCGATCAAACAAACATTACTGCATATCAAAAGATGAAATACAAATAATGACAATTTCAAGAAAGTATAAGCAAAAACTTTCGGACTGGCTAATACCGATTTTGATTGTTGATTTTGTGTCTTTTTTTTTCAACTATTTTCAACAAAAATAGTAACGGAACAGAACGGAAAAACGGAACTGACTCAGTTAAGTTTTTTTACTCTTTTTAGTGATTCATACTAATCAACCGATATTGATGAAATTTAATTGGGACTAATTTTGAAGTATCTTATATCCATAAAATACAGAATCATCAAAATTTTATCCTTATTGGTAGAGTAATTGCGTAACATACAAAAAACATGAATACGCCTTTTTAGAAATCCGTTTAAAGTAGAAAAATCTAAATCAAATCGTTCAGTAGGTACAGACCAAAATGGTTATTATCAAATCAAAAGCGAGCAAAAATTAAAGATTTTAAGGCATTCGACTTTTTGTTTGTGTTTGGGACGTTATGCCAAAAGCATTGGCAAATCCTCTAATAAAATCATTAGTGTTCACCTACCAATTGTCTCTGCATTTTTTCGTAAGCTATTGAACATTTTTATCCGACCACCTTTTTCTTCTAATAACAAGACTGCTACTGAGAATGAACTCATGTATATAAATTACTAACCAGTAAATACTACCTACTCATGTTCACGGTCATTGCAACTTGATCAAAAGGTCGAGTTCAGTCAAAATATGATTATGATGTTAATCTGTGCGTGAATTGACCTGTTGGTGATTTATAAACAAGAGTTTTAGTCTACAAAAGTTTAAAGAACAGTGTAAATGTACTGTCAGAAAAACATAAATATTACACACGCTTGTCCAACTTAAATCTAATCTATAAGACTTTGTAATGCAAACGCGACGCTTATGCCTCTGAATTAAAGTTATTAATTCTCTAAACCTATAAATTATTGTTTAAAAATGAATGCTACTTACTTGTCCATTTTGCTGCAGAGTGTAAACTCTGTAGAAGCAGTAGCCACATGTGAACACCGTCAGACATAACTGAAACCAGTATCAGGATGAGCTTAAACTTTAGCTTCTGAATGAAGCGATGATGCCGAGCATCGTGCGTGATTCGAATTCTAACGCGAGCTAGAGCTTCATCGCAGGTCTGAGCATTTTATCTAGAAAATTTGTCCGTAAAAACTAACGGCGGGTTCAGTCATCTTGCGTTGAAAGCCAGTTTCTAAATTTGCTTACTATCTTTAACCACCTCATCGCATACTATCTGGCGAAGATGCGGCTAAAGACTGGTCTATCAGGAATAAAATTGTTTGTAGAATAATAATTTATATGAAAGGAAAAAAAATATCGATTATTAATGTTATTGTGTTAGGGGGAAGGAAAGTATATTCATTTGACAAGCAAATTTCTTTACAATTCTGGACGTAATAATCATACAATTATCTCCATGGTAATTTTATTTGAACATATAACTTCAATTAAGATTATATTAAATTTGAATAATGCATTCTTGGATCACTTGTGATGTCTCTTAGTAAATAAATACTTTAAAACAGGTCTATCTATTAGATGTATCATCAATTCAAACTCACCAATATAACTAAAAGTATGATATCAATGTAAATAATAATCATATTATTATTTCACTTATTTCACTGTACACTAAATATAATTCATCACTGTTTTTATATTATTTGTACGCAAATATCACAGAAACTAAAATAATACGTTGTATCATTGGGAAAATCATATTTTGGTGCGTCTTCACTACTTCAGTCACAAATATTTTCTTAGCTTTTATTGGTGGAAAAACTTAGGGAAGGCTGCGATTGGTGGATATAAGAAGCAACGCACAATGAACCAATTGGTAAAAGCAACAGTAGGGGATGAAGCTTCTGCATGAACTTTCAAAGATTATTTAAACAGATGCGTTTTCCTTTTCCGTAATAAAAGAACACCTTATTGAATTCCTACATGCCAAGCTATTTTACTGTACCAAAGTGTATTAATTTGTCATTGTACTTACTATCCTTATCTGAACCAATATTAGGTTTTTACTCTATGGATGTCGTAATCAACGAAATAACATAAAGATATTGCAATTGTTTAGAATTGGAGTTTGCGTCTATAGTGATAACCAAGTAGATATATAAATAGATATATTTATGTATCATTAAAGCGTTTTATAAAATATTAAATTTATGTTTACTGCTTTTTTAAAAGTTCGTAATATACCCATATTGATTTTGTAAAAAGTTTACACTCGTTAAGAGTTCACAGCACTAAAGACAAATAACCGAGTAAAATATTTTTTATATACTTTTTTTACTGGCGCCTTTGTTATCGAAATACTACGAACTGTAAATATCATTACAGCTACTAGAATGAAAGAATTTAGACAACCTACAAGTTTTGCAGACTTACGGGCAGTCCAAATGCTCCAGGCTACACAATATACTTGTATATTTTAATATACCTTATGTATGTATTACTTATTTTACTAACGGTCACATCTGTATTGCATACTCTGTGCCCCAACTCTGATTACTGGCGCCAGAAATTCGCGCCGCCCGTCTGCCAACCGACCTATTTATACACATCTCACAATCGAAGTTCTGTCCATCCCATGGATGGTAAGTATCAAATAATTCATCTTTTTTAATGTTTTCAACTGATTTGAATGAAAATGTTGACGCGTTTGTGTAAAATTTTTTAACAAAAAATGGAACCGACTTCAACACCTAAAAGTGTGAAATAACTTGTTGAAGTCGGTACCATGATGGTTCAAAGTACCTATTATCACAATATTGTGGGCATGGTACCGACTTCGACAAGTTATTTCACACTTTTGGGTGTTGAAGTCGGTTCCATTTTTTGTTAAAAAATTTTTTTCAATCTTTTTAGTGTAACTCAAAAACGGCTTGACCGATTTTGATGAAATAAAACAAACATAAAAAAAAAAAATACAGATGAACTGAGAACCTCCTCCTTTTTTGGAAGTCGGTTAAAAATTAAATGTCACTTTGGAATCCCGAGATCCTGGGTTAAAGATGGGTTATTGTTATTTTAGTGATAGTATCGAGTATGAAACTGTACTGTAGATGGCAATATACTCACCTACTATTAAATGATAAAACTTTGATCTGTTAAGACACCCCCGCATAACTGACGATATGTCCTGATTCTGTTTTTTTTTCGTAAAAATTGTTCACTTACCTTATGACCCGCCCCGGCTTCATACGTGTTTTTAGTTTCCTACGAGAAAACAGGAATGTGTTGGCGTATTTTGGGAGTTGCTGGGCTTTGATTACTCCACCCAATATCTTATTGTGGGAGTTATCAGAGACAACGATTATCAGAGACAACGAAGGAACAAGTTAAATTCATTTAAAAATGAAAAAACCCGACTACAATTAGTAATGTATTTTTGTTAGGTAAATATTTTATCGTACTACTGAAATTGAAACTGCAAACTAGTATGTATTTATGGAATCGTTTTATAAAGCCCTTCATTTGGATACCCCACCCGATGGGTTTGGATGAAAAAAAAAAAAAAATTCTCACAATATGGCATTTAAAGTCCACCAGATTGTCATTTTTTTTATGTATCTGCGCTCGTGCATGTCGCTATGTCACTTGCGCTATCAAAACAAATTTAACGATATCTTTTACATCAAAATTGGTTAAGCCGTTTAGAAGTTATGGTGGAATTAAGAAACTCACAAACATACATACATTAACCCGAATAACATAACTCTCCTATTTTGGGGCAGTCGTGTAAAAATACCAAGCAGAAGATAGACAGTAGCACTTTCTGAAGAACTTTTCGTAGCGAAGAGTGATGACTGACCAACTAAGTTAAGCAACGTCCACCGCGGTCAAAATTTGGTTGCCTAATAATTGACAAGATCCATCCTTCGGAGGCCATGTTAAGCAGTCGGTCCCGGTTGTTGTCCCAGTCGTTATAACGTGGTGGTAGGGCATTTTAGGCACCTCACCGCCTGGCAACTACCATCCTCAATTAGAAAATCTATCGCCAAGCAGCTGATGGCATGTACTGGCAGCTGTACCAGCATAGCAGTCAAAGACTAGGCTATCAGAAATTAAAAAAAAAACTTTTTTCATCGACCGTATTATAATTTTTTATCAGGTTAAACTGTAAACTATGAAATTTAAAAACGAAACACTATTATTAAAAAAAAAAAACTAAAAAATGGAACAGTTTATGGTTGCTCTAAAGTACCCATTATCACAATATTGTGTGTAATTTCACACATTTGAGTGTTAAAGTTGGTTCCATTTTTTGATAAATCTTTTTTTTACATTTTGTTAAAATATCAATAATTATTTATTTATGTTGTATTATTTTCTATAATAGTTAAAAGTTTATAATACTATTACTGGTACAATTCTCGAATGCATTCTGTAAACTCCGTGTCGCGGCTCCAAATTGCTGCTTCAAATCACCTTCATAGACTACAAACATATACCAGCAGATGTCAGATGTTTCTTCACCTACCTACGCTAGTACCCTCCACTAATTATCTCCATTCTTTATGTATAAATTCCAACGTTATTTGTTCAAATGAAACAACAAAAACATTATCAGAAAACTAAATCCAAGATAGTCATTTCATGTACACTAACATCCGAAAATTCGAGTTATACATAATATATACAGCATTCACGGGTTTAGTTTCCATTTGGAACTCGCAATGTCTCGGAGGAAAAATAAGTATTGTTTTGGCAACCTTATCATCCCACATTATCATTACACGGACTTCGTCAACGTGTCAAGTTCATCAAGAAAACGGTGTTGGGTCGAAAATCTGTTACCTGAAGAAACAAGGAATACAGTATACACCTATATGAGTTTTTAAACTGTCACGGTCATAACTATAGTTATTGTTAGAACCGGGATATTTACCGTGTTTTTGATTGATTATGAACTCTCGATATTTCGCCACTGTTGCAGAAAAAATGGCTCATATGCTGCGTTCACCGAAAGATATCTTTCCTTTGGAAAAGCCTAGTGTGTACAAAGTCAATTGTAGCTTTGGTGAGCCATTCTACATCATCAGTCGGACAAAGCAAACAATATCTTATCGTATTAAGGAGCATATAAGAGCAGTCAAAAATAATGATATCTGCCATAGCTCAACACCTTCTGGAGACTGGTTCTAACCACTGGAATGAGTTACACAACCCACAGGTACTCTCGACAGAACGCCACTGCATACCGAGAATGGTAAGAGAAGCGATCGAAATACCAAAATATCAAAATTTCAATAGGGAAGATGTGTTTCAACTTTCGCAAACATGAAATCCAGTGGTTAACCTATGCAAGAACCGAAGAAGTATTACAAAATATAATTCACGATCTGATGACGTTAGTTTTGCATGTCGAAATTTAAATAGTAATGTGAGTGATACTTAGTGAAAATAATAGTATCAGCCGAAAAACATACAAGAAAGAGGGTAGACCGGTTCGTCTGCTCTTAGTGCCTACCATCCACTCGCATAGATTTCAGTGTACTGGTGATCATAGCGCTTGCATCAGTGCCGAAATATCGAGAGTTCATAAACAATCAAAAACACGGTAAATATCCCGGTTCTAATAATAACTAAGAAATACACCTTTTGTACAGCAATAAGCACCGGAAGCATCTGGAAGCGAAGCAATATTTTTTTTTTTTTTTTTTTTATGCTTGATACGTTAGCCTTTGACCACTATCTCACCTGATGGTAAGTGATGATGTGGTCGAAGATGTTGTTCAGGCTAACCTAGAATTACTGGCTCTCAAGGACAGCTGCCGGAACACACCGTTAGGTGCTTGGCGACAGATTTTCAACTTGAGGGTGGTAGCTAGCCAGGCGGGCATTCACAAAGTGCCCTACCACCATGCTGTAACGACTGCCATCCTAAGACAACAACCGGGACCGACGGCTTAACGTGCCCTCCGAAGCACGGAAGCGCTCAGTAGTAATGTCACCAGCGGTCACCCATCCAACTCATGACCGCGGCGGACGTTGCTTAACTTTGCTGATCGATTCAGAATGGTTAAGCAAACTTCGCTACGAGCGCTTCAAATAAAAAAAATATTAAGTATTAGCAAGACTTCGTCAAGATCACGGCAAATGCGAACAAAAGTTAAGTGTCCTTCCTTTGTCCTTCACCACGCCCAACTTTGTTATTCCTTCCACGTGTGTTGAAAGTTTCAAATAATTGCGCAAGGGCAATATAATACGTACAATAAAATAATTTGTTTATAAAAATACGTGTTTACCGACATCATAATAAATTCATATCGCGTTAAGGTTAGGTAGCTATGTCCCTAGGTAATTTGATTTAATATAAGCACTATGAAATTTATCATAATTGATAATGGACCTTTCTTGGACTGAGGGGTACGCGACGGCAATGTTCTTAATTTTTAGGGTTCCGTACCCAAAGGGTAAAAACGGGACCCTATTACTGAGACTTCGCTGTCCGTCTGACCGTCCATCCGTCTGTCACCAGGCTGTATCTCAAGAACGGTGATAGCTAGACAGTTGAAATTTTCACAGATGATGTATTTCTGTTGCCGCTATAACAAAAAATACAAAAAGTTGGCCAAGTGCGAGTCGGACTCGCGCACGTTAAAACAAAAAAAGGTAAAAATATGAGGTCTAATATTGTCCAATATCGAGTCCGACGCACTTGGCCGATTTTTTTGGTTTGTTTCTTATTGTAAACGTATTGTTTTGCTATTGTGTTCCTTATGTTCAAAATAAACTCTTTCTTTTCTTCTTTCAATGAATATTGTTATGTTTTCATTAGGTATTATGGTATTATTGGACAGCAATAACTATTTAATACTAGTCAGTTAGCGGATGTGGTAATGGCAACACCGAGCCGTCAGTGGCACCACCATTTTTGACGGTATTAAACATACGACACACTCTGTGATTGGCTGGGTGATTGCCCGCTAAAACGAGTGGTGATTGTTGTCACGAAGTGAAGGGCGAGGCATTCTTGAGACGACCACCAGGCTGGAAACATATGAGTCGAAGGGCTGTTCTGTTTATAACAATATGAATAACTAAAGTGCATACTTGTGTGTGTAGAAAGTCATAATCATGCACGATCCACCAATTTTCATCAGTAAAATAGCATGACCTACTTACACTGTAAGTGACCTGCTTAAATTATTTAAAGTCACTCATCTACCATAATAATAACAAAGCCGGTGAGTAAAAGTCAAGCTGTGGTCCCAGTGTACCATATAATCAGTATTCTTCAAGCTATTTATCCTATATGCCGACTATTTCAGACATAAGCGGGGCGCCCCGGACACCATATCAAAACTTCAGCTGGTGATGCTCTCAGATGGCGCTGGCGGTTGTGATCCAGACCCAGATCCCTGCGGAATTCTCGCACCACGGCGGCGATAATGGGACCTTACCTTACTACAGCTAAGTAAAAAAGAATTATTTAATTATTTTTACAATAACATTCACAAAGTTTTGCCATTGCAAGATTCATAAATTATTTACCCTATAAGTCAAACTGCCATTGTTTACATTCTTATCATTTCATTGAACTTTAAAACCAACGTAAATTTATAATATAATTTAGTGCCTATTTTATCATTTTGATCATAGCTACCGTGTATTTAACATAAGCTATGTATAGAATGTAACATGTATAGAAGTGTCCAATCCAGTATCTCACACGATAGTGACTGTGCGCGCTGTTCTGGACTGTGGCAGACAATCCTCGTACTGAAAAGCTGAAACAGAATTTACAGTTAAGTGCGTAATCAATAGATAAAGGTAATAGGAAACAATTCATGCAACAAGGTGGTTGAAAGTTCTACAACACAAATTCAGTCAAAACACGATTTATACAAGGCTACTTTACCTTGCTTAGTACTCGAGGAGCTAACCGGTGAACTACCGAAGGTTTATATAAACATACAAAACATAAATTTACCGAAAAACATAAGGTTGGCAGATCCTGGCTTCAACCTGCCAGCGAAGAGCGAAGATTGACGTCTTGCTTGGCGCAGACGTATTCTGGGACGTTATTTATCCTGAAATAGAGTCATTAGGTCCAAGAAACCTTAAGCATGTTAACTCTAAGCTAGGCGGGCTAATATGGTCCTATTAATTCAAGCTCGGCAAAATACATACAATGCAATCATTCATTCAACCATTCATACTATCAAACATACGATGACATGACCAATCATATTGGTTAAACATGCAAGTCAACATACAAACAACCTATTCGACATCAACTTCCACAATCATGCGGTCGCACATACAGAACATAACACATTAAATTATTCATTCAATCAATCAAGCAATTAATCTGGCAAGTAATCAAACCACCAATTGTACCATCAGTCAAACGATGAAACACACAACCAGTCAAACAGTAAATCTCACAATTACTATTTCATCAATCACACGCACGAATCAAACGTCGACAAGTTTCTCACAAGATTCTGGGAAATTGAAGAAATCCAACAAAAATATATTATGAGCAAAGAAGAAAAACTGTGGGAAGAGCATTATATTAACAACCACGACTCGATTAAGCTCAGGCAGGTTTTGTATTAGGCTTCCATTGAAGCGCAATCCTGATTGCTTGGGTGATTCTTACCTAAAAAACGCCTACTCAATCTAGAAAAACGATTTCGTAGAAATTCTAACTTGAAATCACAGTACACAGAGTTCATCTCCAAACGCTAATCCTTTCTCAAGATATTTTTTATGTCTTCACGCCGTCTTCCGCCAGTTAATCAACTAAAATCAGGTTGTCTTTGACGATTCAGCACCCACTTTGTCCGGAATTATGCTCAATGACATTCTTATGGTAGGCCCGACTGTACAAGATTCTCTTTATTCCATATTGATAAGGTCAAGGCCATAAAGCAGGCAATCGCAAGTACATCCTGACTATAGACATTTATAATTGATCTTGTGAAGAGAAGATTAATACCTCCCTATACAAACCTCATGTTTGATGTCAAGCAAGTATTTGAGCACTAGGTGTTTGTGGCAAGTCGGAGAGGAATGTAGGCATAGTCAAATCAAATCAAAACGATTTAGATATCACTGGCGCAAATAGCGAGGAAGAATTATATCACAAACAAAAATCAGTGTCAAACGCAATATGATCAGCCTGTCTTCCACTGCGTAAATATGAAAGCAACTTACCAAATCTTGTCGAAGATATCTAATTCTAAGCGAATCCTTAAGCACTCTCGGACTGGGGTGGAGCCCTACCGATGACAATTTACACTTTCCATTCAAACACAAAATGACATTGTTACTAAACGATTGATCAAATGGATCCAAAATCAAGTTGCAACCGAACTGTTTGTCGCGATGGATACCGTTGGTACGTAGCGGGTGCCTCTTGCATACCGACTTGGGCATTGGCCATGCCCCTGTCGGCCGGTAGCTTCTTACTGCTCTTGGTGACCGGGTAGGATCGGGCTTGTGTGAGGCCAGCGGTAGATTTTGTATTAGATTCTAGCCTCCTTACCTGATTCTAAATAAGAATTGACCCGGACCAAATGGTTTTATTTGTCACTAAGCCGTAGAACATGGTAATTGTCATAGCATTGGCAGTGCTGACGCGTAAAGTACTGCCGCTGAACGTAGTAACCGTGACATCCAAGAGATGGCGCTGACTTTTAATAAAGGAGAATTATAGTTTGGCCGTTCAGAGAATGCGTTCCTGACACCTATCAGTTAGTCACGACTAGTGATGTTGTGCACATCACTGAGGCACAACATCACTAGTCACTCATAACACTGAGTTCGTTACCGTTCCTCCAAAATGAACCGCCGCATTATTTTTAAGATTATTTTCGTTTTAAATTGGCGGAATCAATTAAAATGTATATTTAAGTTATTTAAGTGGAAACCAAAAAAAAGGTAATATTAATATAATAAAATTGTTTTAAGTATTTATTCTTTGTTACAAAGTTACAATCTGTATTTCTATTCAATAAAGTACATTGAATTGAATGTGCGTACAGAATATTAATCAGACTCCGATTCGCTTGAGGAGGTGGTGTCTTCATCTTCGCCTACATGTATAATTATATTATTATCAATAACAGAATCAATCCTGATATCTCGGTCAAAATGTTCCAAAATCAGGTTTTTAGTCTTCTCAACAACCTTTGCCCAGTCATCACCCCGCAGGCTTCTTTTAATAGGGTCATCATCTTTTTCGTGCTGAATGGCGGGGAAGTATTGTGGCGGGCGGCGTAACCTTTTATTTGAGCCCAGATTAGCTCGATCGTGTTATATTGGCAATGATACGGTGGAATTCTTAGAACGCGATGACCGTACTCCAGAGCCAGTTCATCGTTTGCTAACTCCAAGCCCGCAATTTTGCCGCTCCCGCTCAAAGTAATCTTGCAGCTTGATGATTAACTCACGGGCTCCACTTTTCAATGTTTGTCCACGTTTAGGCATTATATGCACCAAAAGTAAAAAGAACGCAATACAAAACACAATCGAGCCGGGTAATCAAATAAAATGATCCCCAAGCCGCCTGCCAAGCGTGGGGATTATGGCAAATACTCCCTACATAGGGGAGGCTGTGTTCAGCAGTAGACGATCCGGCTGATACAGTAATCAAATAAAAACAAATCGAAAACACTTGAAGAACGTGGTCTATGAGCACGAAACGACACCAGACGACTGTTTTAGCGTCACAAAATGGCGGCCCATAACGCCATTTGGGGTTACCATTTTCAACCTAAATATAAAAATGCTACTTTATTTCGCGCGTTCGGTTTGGTCGTAGTTTTATTTTTATATTTCATAAAAGTTATCTTAAAGTCCATTATTTTCAAATTCTGCAAAAGAAAAACAAAACAAATTATTTTATAAAGTGGGTATAACTGTATAAGAACAGATTACGATACTTTTATTGCCTGTTATTGTTAGCACACCACTACAAATATAAAGCGCTGACATAACCTTGTAACAACGCAGTATAGATTTAGAAAAATATTGTTTAAGTGCAGTTATTTGACACTCAGTTTGGCACAAAATTATAACATTCATTGATTATTGATATAATAATGTTGTTTTAATGCTCATTAATTGTTAAAACGGTAAACAACCCGCAAAAATATTTTTATCGTAACTGCAGCGCCATTACAAAGTTACGTCGTCAGTTCAATCGCGACGTGTCAGGAATGCATTCTCTGAACGGCCGAACATTAGCTTTAAAATTTCTTTAATTTACGTCATTCAACTGACGCAATTAATATTATTAGGGAGACATTTCGGATTAGTTACCAGTAAACTTATTTAATAAACTATCTTCAACATGCTAGTATTAGATTAGTAAGCAACGATAGTAGTATATTATATGGTATATAGGTGTTTATTGAAATACAATATGTACAACAAAATGGGGTAATAATAATGTTTTCCAAGATATAAACATTTGAATCATCGTTTCATTTCAAAATTTCTTCACACATTAGTATTTTCTTGATTAATTATCTGGTTTTATGGGCTTACTCATAGCAATATATTCTATTTTGTTAACTTTCCTAGATACAGTAAGTAAAATTCCACTGTACTGACGTATTATTGGTGTAGGGACTCCTCTTAAAAGTTCTAAAGAGTTCTGTGGGTTTTTTTAATCCACAGAACTCTTAACTTGTTCTTCCATATATTTTTCACCGTCCGAATCGCCGTTCCAAACGTTGTTCAAGATGGCGCTCACCTCTCGTCAAGAGCAACAAACAGTACACTGTCGTTTAACAATTAGATATTAGGCACGAACTGATTCAAATATTTAAACTGCTATCGTAATTGCGTTCATTAATTATTTATTTAACATTTTACTACTAATTGCTTACATTATATTTACGAAAGTTTTTTCTTCAATAAACTTTAATACTCAGAAGTATATCTTCTTGACCTCGCTGGTCACAAACCTTGAACCTTTACTTTGAATCTCAAAATAACGCATACATCCTAACGCAAAAAAATCTCGCAAAAATCAAGTCATTTCGATTCACGGATACACTTCTAATAGGCGATATTCTAACCTTTGACTGACAGATTTTCTACTTGAGTGTAGCAGCCAGCTAGGCTGACGTTTGCAAAAAGCTCTCACACATGTTAGTTATAATTAATGCCACCCTGAGAAATCAATCGCGACCGAGGGATTTACTCGTACTCGTCTTCCAAAGGGCGGAAGCGCTCAGTAGTAATGCCACTAGCGGTCACCCATCCAGCCCGGCTAGCATGCGCGCCGCGAGTAAATTTTGTCTACCATTTATCTCGTGTAAAATAGACATATCGACATAATATGTCTACGAATGCTAACATGGCACTCGTCCGTGTTTACGTACATTTTGTGCTGCTTGTGGCAACTTGTCGCCCAACACTAACATGCGCGCCCTTCGTTTAATCGATTTTTGACACTTATCTGCGAGTATTTGCGTGTATTTTCTCTACCTCAGTTTTGAGGACGAGATAAATCGAGTGTTTCTCGAGCGTCTAAGTATAATGCCGGCGATCGACGATTTAGTACAAATTTACTTTCCGTCCAGTGTTAGTAGACCCGTTATATATGTGTGTGTAATCTATACAATAAGAATAACGTAATTTGAACACAACTCGCGAACTCTGTGTGCGTGAGTTTAAATAAAAATCTTTGAATAATGCTATAGGTAGCGTAGGTAGTTTTTTTTCAACTATTTTAAATGTAGGTAATTACATTATAGGTACTTAGCTGATTACTCAAAAAAACTATTATATGTAAATAAATGAGTAGGTATTAAAAGTTTAAATTTTAATATATACTTAGTACTTAAGTATTAAATTTTTTTAGAAATTCGCAACAGTAAACATTTAAAGTAATCTAAATGAATAACTTCGTTTAAGGGTTTCGTACTCAATAATATATTGCTATAAAATATTATTATATTGTTTAATAAAGAAAAAATGAATGTGACACTGAAAACTAGTTAAGTACCTAGCTGTGATAAAAATTTTGTTTCGCTACTTAGCATTCATCAACAAAAAAACATTTAAGCAACCATCGCATCGCCAAAAGAACCATCCTATTTACCTTTATCATTCGTTTGAAAATTACATCAACGATAACAGTTTTTAATCATAAAAATCATCATAATTTCTAATGAAGTGTCGAGAACGCTAAAAATGTTTAATCGTTTATAAAAGTATGGTATTTTATTAGTACAAAGTCCATCACTGCTTATTTCCTAAAACTGTTCGCAATTCAACTAACAAATAGCGCAATGGAGAATCGTTCATAGATAATCTCAATTAACGGATCTTAGCGTGGTGCGGCTGCTGCTATCGTCAACCACTCTCTCTACGCGCGAGAAAAATACTCTTCTCGTGTCATGCGTGACATACGTCTTATTTGTGCATGCTAGGCAGGCAGGTCATGACTACAGTGGACTTTACATAACTTAGTTGATAGGTTAAGCTACGCTACGAGTGCTTCGTATTAAATTTTCAGTAGCAGTCTGGAGTTTGCAACTGGAGCTTAACTTTGATGAGCGATTACGTTGAAGCTCATAACTTAGATCCTAAGTTTAAATGTCGATTCTTGAAAGGAAAATTGGTTCTAGAAATGTAAACTTGATACCTCATGTAACAAACTAAACTTTGATTCAACCTCCGTTCTAATATTCTGATTATGATACAATCATAAATAAGACACGGGTTTTTCTAAATCGAAATGAATTGTGGTCGTCTAACATCATAATTCAATGAAGGATACTTGTGCAGTGCCGCATTATGCACTGCATGTAATTGATTTATAACGGTGCTTTAGTCAGTAAGATATTTTGAATTCTTGCTTATGTTACTATACTAGTAAATGCCACAAAGTTGATGTGCGTGTGTGCGCGCGCGTGCGTGTCTGAGCCAAGGTGTATACAGGGTGGAAACTTTGAGCGGGGCAGTAAGGGGAAGTACCTTATCCGTTGTAGCTACTCGGAAATGGTCTTAGGAGACTATCCATATTTTTTATATAATTTTGATCCCCATTCACTGATTTAAAAAAAAAAATACGGTTAGCTAGAAAATAGCCATTTTACATCAAAACATTTTTTGATGCCCATCGATCCTGTTTTTAATACTGATCAAAATCTTCTATGGAACCAACCATCGTTGGAGTACTCAAAAAGACACAAATTGCAAAAAACTTTTCCCGTATATTTTGTATGAAAATTTTATGCAAAAGCTTTTTGTGTCGGTTGAGATCTTTTTGTTGACTGAATATAAAGATAAGTTAAAAAACAATTCAAATTTTGAACTCGTTATTACTAAATAAAAAACAATCTTAAAAGTTTGTTGCGCCAGAAAAGCTCTGAGTGTGTTGTGAATTTTTCACTATGTGCATAATTGGACAGCTATCGATAAGAGAAAAATAATCTGCAATTTAGAACGTTTAGACTTGCTAGAAGCATATTACGTAAATAATAAAAATACACCATCAAGTTATGTTCGTTAATAAAAAAGAAAATAGAACCTTGCCTTCTTTTTGATATGTGTAAAATTCTACGTGATCATTTGTCTTTTATTTTATTTTTTGTATATCAGTTACACAACTTCTTTACAAAATGTAAGTGAAACGTTTTTTGCTATTTGTGACTTTTTGAGTACTCCAACGATGGTTGGTTCCATAGAAGATTTTGATCAGTATTAGAAACAGGATCGATTGGTACCAAAAACATTTTTGTGTAAAATGGCTATTTTCTAGCTAACTGTAATTTTTTTTGAAAATCTGTGAATTGGGATCAAAATTCCATAAAAAAATATGGATAGTCTCCTAAGACCATTTCCGAGTAGCTACAACGGATAAGGTACTTCCCCTCACTGACCCGTTGAAAGTTTCCACCCTGTATATGCGCGGGTTTGTAACTATGTGTACTTGTGTAAAAGTGTTAATCTGTTGATGAAATGAAATGAAATGTATTTATTTGTAAGAAACACGGCCATTACATATTATTCTAGTCAAATTTAAAAAGTAGTTCAGCGAGCTTCACCTTTACCACGGTAATGTTATCTAAACAGTATTGTAACTCGGCTCTGTCTTCGAAATAAGTACCTAAAGCCGCGCTGTACGTAAACGTGCGATAGGGCTGCTCGCCTCCAGCATTTTAATTACATTTGCCTACTTTGTGTTTCTATTTAGTTTTGTGATTGTAAATATACTTTTTTTATATAAACAAATAAAATACTCTGTGAATTGAACAGGAAGTGTTCACTAAAAATGCGTTTTCTTGACCAGTAGGTAGATTTAAACAAAAAACCAAGTCTATTTTTTAATATTGTTAAGTTTGCAATGACGCCTGCTAGGCGAATTACATTACAAAATTACAAATTTACGAGAGAAAAAATTATAGTCATGTGCGGGATTCGAACCCGCGTCCATCCACCCCTTTAGCCGGGGTATGCTCTAACCAATTGAGCTAACATGACACAATGACTCATAACTGTAATTCTTGCTCTCGTTCTTCATGCAACCATCGTATTGGGATGGAGCGACACCTATAGTTCAACTTGCGTTGTACTACAAACAAGACCAATTTTGCAATTGGTTTTAAACTTGTAAATGATGACGCAACCTTATAATTTTAATATTGTTAAGGGCAAGACCGTAGTCAAAATAATTTCTAATTCGGGCGGAGCTAATAGAAATGGGCGTTTACTTTTAACTCATAAAAATATTCAGTCGCACGGCGGCACTAGTCGCCGTACCACGGATAGCGTCGCTAAAATTGTAGAGTTTCGTGCGCTATTAGAAGCGGCAGAACAGAAGTGTAGATAACAACATTTTTATCTGCAGTTACTAAGTACTAGTCTAAGGTAAAAAAATATTATCACTTGTAGGTAATGATATTTTTTTAATAGACTAAGCGAAGCGAGGTCTCGGTGGAGGTCTGAGCTGTGTATATTTCCCCGTCAATGAATCTCGATTGCCTTAGTCGATCTTCTTGAAATTTGGTAGAAAGGTGCCTATTATGCATATCAACAGAATTTGCAGGTAAGAACCTGTAGGAGCTTAATTGGTTTGTGGTTTGCTGAGATTATAGGGTCCATAAAACGAGGTTATAATTTAAAATTCAAAAGTATTATCTCAATATTGTGCTCAAAAAAGTACTTTGACTTCATGAAGCGGTACGAAACACGGTAATATTATCTATACAGTATTTTAACTCGGCCCTGTCCTCGAAATAACTACCTACAGCCGCGCGGTACGTAAACATGCGATAGGGCTGCTCGCCTCCAGCATTTTAATTACATTTGCCTACTTTGTGTTTCCATTTTGTTTTGTGATTGTAAATATACTTATTTTATATAAGCAAACTAGTGATTCGCCCCGGCTTCACACGAGTATTTAACAAAAAAAATCAAAACTTATAAATTCAACATATAAAAAACCAGTTATTGTGACATAACTGTAATAGTAAGACTTATAGTACTGCGGACTTTTTTATAGATGTCTTCTATAAAATTGTAGTATATCACTTGGCTCTATTTTCAATGATTTCCGTGGCGTATGCGATATACCTAACGATTTTTTTTGGTATTTTTTTCGCACTTTATGTTACGTTATCGAAGTTTACATACGACCTAACTTTTTGAAAATCTTCTATAGCCTATGTTCAACAGGGATAATGTTGGATTCTCATGGTGAAAGAATTTTTCAAATCGGTCCATTAGTTTCAGAGCCTATTCAATGCAAACAAACAAATGCACAATCAAATTTTTCCTCTATTAGTTTAGATAAAATACTTTGTAAATTGAATAGGAAGTGTGTAAAAATGCGTGTTGTTTTTCATTGGTAGTAAAAAATATTTGCACTTAGACTGAAACGTATGAAATGCTTTATTATTGAATTTTAAAGTATAAAGCTTAATCAAAAATTGTTTTGGCAAACATGGACAAGGTGGAGAACAGGGAATATCTTTTACTTGGTTATAGATACCTGCAGCTATTTTACAATTAATATGTTTAGTTTGGACGAATTCATGCAACCAAAAACAGCACAACATATCCTACTCGTCATATTAAATATGTACTTGAACTTATAGGACGTTATCCGCACCAACCACTGGGTTAATGTCATATACTTACCAACTCTAAAACAGAAACATGCAATTTTACTCTTGATCATATTTCTATATATCTATTATCTATAGATAAATAAATATTATGCATAGGTATAGTTTCAGTTATAGAAAGTCATTTTGCAATTTTAGAGTTTATTTATGAGATAACATAATAAATACAAATAACAATAAAATAAAAGTTCAAAATTTTAATAGAAGTATAATCCCAATGCAATGCTCAATAATAAAATAATAAAAATAATAAAAGATAACTGTAATGAAACCGCCATATAAGATTCACCCTACCGCTACTAAAAGTGGTACAGGCAGAATCGTACCAAGTTTCTGAGTAACATTGGTTAAAGAACCCCACTCGTAGGTGCTTCAGTTATCGCGGCCATTCATCATGGAGACCAGTTGAAGATATGGAAAATACTCCCAAGTCAGACCTCAGCCTTCGGCCTCGCAAGTCACTCACACGAATCGGACTGCAGTCTCGCCTTGCACTCGCCCTTTGAACTCACGCACTATCCGTGCTCTAAATGTAGTATGATGAAGAAGAAGAGCTCGTAGGGCAAATCCAGAATGATGGAATTCAAGATAGCCACCATACAAAGTACTCCGATCACACTGAAGCTCAACTTTACTTCAGGAAGATCGCACTCCAGCATTTTTTATGGCAGCCATCTTGAATTCTGCTATTTTGGATTTTTTTGCATGTCATTTGACTGCTCTCTCGATTCTCTATGTCATTTGTTCAAAACTCCTTTACTTATCTGTAACCGTTTACCAGATACGTCATATATCTTCACTTGGCAGGCGTCATTTTTATGATTTCCCATTATTATCATATCACGAAAACCACTTTGTTATTTTCAGTTTAGAATACTTTTATTTCTACTTTTATTCTTTACCCATGACTCCTTCCCATAGAACAATTTAAGTCAATGGTTTCTAAACATCTATGTATGGCGGCCATCTTAAAAAATGATGTCATCGAAAAATAATTTCTAAATTCGGAATAACGACGCCTAAAACCACCCAGATATTGATTTTCAGACGGATCGGAGCAACTTGAATTTTACCTGCCATCTTGAATATGTCATTTTGGTTTTTGTCAAGTCTCATTCGACTGCTGCCATTAAAAGTTGTACGAGAAGAATTGTACCGGCTCACTTTTCCTAAGGAACCCCACTAATTAAAATATATAAAATAAAATTATAATAATAGTACACATTATCACTTTTGCTATGAAAATTGAAACTATCTACAGAAGTAACGGTTCAAAAGTTACGGGTACATGCTTTTAGAGGTAGTACGAAAGAACAGCGGAGTCATACAGATGTAACACACATTTCAATCCGACTAACTACATACTAAGTATTTAACTTTTAAAGTCAAAGAGATAAAAGAGGTAAGTTCCCTTTATTTGAATGATTGGATATATAAATACCTAGAAAGTAGTTGGTCGTCTCGGAAAGTGTGTTAAGGGTATTGGGAATAGGTTCTCATTTAATTGTACAGTAACCTAATAATAACAAAATGAAATATTTTACCAAGGGTTAAAAGTCTAGATACCTACTAAAATAGGAATTAACAATGCCGTGTCTGAACTTTAATCAACTCGCTCAAAAAAGTTGTTATAAAGATTTTATAAATCAATATAAACAAAAGTACTTCCCCAATAAATGTTTTACTTGAGTTTCAATAATTTATGACTTCCAAATTAACGTATGGTAAAAAAATATTGTAATATTTCGTAAAATAAATGCACAATAATGATGGCGTAACGAACGGCACAGATTCCACGTCCAAACGGCCCGAGCGCTGCGGGCAGACTGATTTTCGTTGCGATTTCTTCTCGCGATCAGAGAATTTTGTGGCAAAAATTCATAAAAATGTTTTCAACACAAGTTAGTAAGTAGTTCATTAGAGTACAGTATTAGCTATTTTAAAAAAAAATAATCATTGCATTTAATTCAACAATGCCTCTTAAATTAATAAAAAACAATCTAAAAAGGGTCGCCGATTACAATTTATTACAGAAGAACTAATAAGTTTTAATAAAAACTAATCAACTAATTCACTCAATAAAGAATTAAAGAATATGATATATTTTTTTCGCACATTTTGAACTCATAGTTTCAGTACAAGAAGATTCCAAAAGTGCGCGTTTCACTACGGTGATCGCCTTAAGTTTGCAATGACGCCTGCTAGCCGAATTACATTACAAAATTACAAATTTACGAGAGAAAAAATTATAGTCATGTGCGGGTTCGAATCCCGCACATGACTATAATTTTTTCTCTCGTAAATTTGTAATATTGTAACCAGTCTATGTTTGAATAAAAAATCGTTCTTAAAAGTTGGCGGCCGAAAAATATTTGTGAGATGTACGAAATGCTTTATTAATAAAAATTTAAAGTATTAAAAATCCACATTCTAATAACTACCTGTAATATTATTATAACTTGCTTATAACTACTACCTATTTCACTCGTGTCAATCACTTTCCTTCACTCTATAAATTTATTTATTAATTGTGACATTTTTTTTCGCGGGATAAAAGGATTAAAAAAAAAAACTTTTATGTACCTTCAACTACCTATATGTAGATTATAATTTTTTTTTTACTTACTAGTAAATAAAATTGTAAGTATGGAAAATTATTTTATAGTTTTACCTTTCAGTTTCCAGGTAATCTAAAAAAGTTATTACTGGATGCGTTTTTGACGAATTCATGTAACTAAAAACAGCACAAAATAATTTACTCGTCTATTTAATATGTAAATTTGTACTTGAACTTATTTTTGGTGAAAGAATCGCGCGGTTATTGTTAAAAAACAACAAACCATTCGCTCGTCACTGCGGCGTAGTCGCGATACTCGAGACTGTCTGCGAACGCGGGCCGAGATCGAGGCGCGTAGGTAGACGAATGACGTCACCACATACAAAAAGGTGAATTAAAACCCGACCCAAGGAGTGGCATCCAAGGTAGCAAAGTTTTGCAAAGTTTTGGTAATGAAGACATGTTGACACGGTTTCGTTCTCACAACCCAACATCTCCAAAAATATATGGCGTACCAAAAGTGCACAAACCAACTGGCCGCTCAGACCAATAGTTAGCCAAATAGATGCCCCTACATACAAACTTTCAAGGTATTTGGCTACCATCCTGCAAGAATTCATTGGTAAAACGGAGACCTACATAAAGGATTCCAGACATTTCGTTCATCTTTTGTCTGAGGTACAACTACAAACTACAGAAATTATGGTAAGTTTTGATGTTACGTCCCTTTTTACCAGTGTTCCGGTGGATGATACGATAGAAATCATTGCTGATCTCATCCACGAAGCAGACTTACCTCATGATTACGTTGAGTGGGCTAAATGTTGTCTGAAGAATGGCTATTTTGAATGGCGCGGCCAACACTACTTTTTTTATTTTTTTTTTATGCTTGATCGGTTAGCCTTTGACCACTATCTCACCTGATGGTAAGTGATGATGTGGTCGAGGATGTTGTTCAGACTAACCTAGAGTTACTGGCTCTCAAGGACAGCTGCCGGAACACACCGTTAGGTGCTTGGCGACAGATTTTCAACTTGAGGGTGGTAGCTAGCCAGGCGGGCATTTGCAAAGTGCCCTCTCACCATGCTGTAACGACTGCTATCCTAAGACAACAACCGGGACCGACGGCTTAACGTGCCCTCCGAAGCACGGAAGCGCTCAGTAGTAATGTCACCAACGGTCACCCATCCAAGTCATGACCGCGGCGGACGTTGCTTAACTTTGCTGATCGATTCAGAATGGCTAAGCAAACTTGGCTACGAGCGCTTCGAACTACTCCACTTGCAGGTGGATGGTGTTGCCATGGGCTCTCCGATAGCTCCAGTTGCCGCAAACATTTTCATGGAGTGGTTAGAGATGAGGGCACTTGGTGGCACAAGTGCCCTTATCTCTAAAACCACGATACTGGTGGCGCTACGTGGACGATGTCTTTGCGATTATTAACCTAGATTGTCTTGCCAGTTTTACTACCCACCTGAATACCATACACCCAAAGATTAAGTTCACTGTGGAGAAAGAGTGTGATGGAGTATTACCATTTTTGGATATTCGGGTTATGCGTGGACCAGATGGCTACCTGTCTCACACTGTTTACCGAAAACCAACACATACAGACCGGTATTTAAGAGCTGACTCCCATCACCATCCATCACACCTTGCGTCGGTACCAAGAACATTAATTTATCGGGCTTTGAATTTATGTGATCCACAATATCTCAAAACTGAACTGGATCACATAAAGCAAGTATTAATAAAAAATGGGTATAACTGGAGGCAATGTACACGCTGGGTGAACAATACAACTCGCAGGAAGATGTCCAAAGCTGATCGGGTACCAGTTTATTTACAATTTTTAAAGGGAGTGACCGATAAAATCGGTGTTTATCTAAGGCGGAAATATAATATACGCACATTCTTCCGCCCCCCCGGTCAGCTGAGACAGCTACTAAGGTCACCCAAAGATAGCGAACCGCTTAGCATGCCAGGCGTGTACAAAATCCCATGTGACTGCGGCAAGAACTACATTGGGGAAACATGTCGAAGTATTTCGACTAGGTTGTCTGAGCACATAAGAAGCGTGAAGAACATGGACACGAGCAGGTCAGCCATAGCGGAACACGCACAGGAAGTCAACCATTTTTTGCGTTTTGACAAAGTTTCCGTTTTGGCGAAGGAGAAATTCCTTGTTCCTCGGAAGGTGCGGGAAGCGATTGAAATTGCTCGTTTTCCCAACTTCAACCGGGACCGGGGATGGAATTTAGCACCAGCGTGGAGACCGGTTCTTCAAAAAACTGCCAGTTTTACCAACTGGGTGGAAGACTTGCCGCAGGACACGATAAGTGTAGTGTGCACGGGACTTTACAATAGCACAGACATGAGTGATAACGATGACAACAATAGTGACCATAGCAGCGAGGTGCAACCGGTTCCGACATTGTCTAGCAGGGCTGAGCGGGCCGCCGCCCGCGCCAGGCGCGCCGATGCCGCGGCCGCCGCCAGCAGTGCTCGAGCGGACATTGTCGAACCCTCCCGTGTCGCTCCTTGATGAAGTGGGTCCGAATCCCACGAAACTAGTCGGGCGTCGTCGCGTTCTCGACTATAATAATAACCGTAAGTGCAAACCGTATATGTATAGTAAATTATTATTAATATATTTTAAATTAAGTATAATATGTATAATATATCTACTACCAGAAGTAGTTATTAGTATAGATAGGGATATTTAGATAGGTCAGTAATACAAAAAATCTGAAATTATAAGACGTATTTCTAATAGTTTCATACTTGCCGTTTGTATAAGATAGATCTCTTCTTTGAAATTCCATGTCATCAATTTTAGTAACAAGAAAAACTAGATTTTAAAAATGAATGAAACCCAGCCGTATTGAAGGATAAAACCTTACACTAGTTACATCCTTTTCGATATGAATCAAAGACGTTGTAAATCAAATCCTTTAAAATTGTCTCTGTAGTTGCTTGTGTCTCTTCAGTGGTGAGTTGAATGTCGTGTTGAAAAAAATGGTGTTCATTTCGAACAACTACTTTATGTATATGAAAAAAAATGCATTTTATTAATTTTAAATATTAATTTTTAGTGTAACATTTACTGTTTATATCCTACACAATTGAAATAGAAGTATTGTACGTTTTTTCTCACAATACGACGGGTACGATTACTGAACCAATGCAAGGTTTTTTTTTTAAATCTGTATCTACATAAGAGGAGATCTTTTCTTTTTCTTATGATGTTGGACTGGTCCATACTGTCTCATATAAACGGCCCAACCTGTATATACACACTAATAGAAAAATAAAAGAAAATTACTTCACATTTACACAAGCTTAAAAAATCATACTGCTTATGAAATATTTCTATACCCTCTTTGATTTAAAAAAAAAATCTCAATATTAGAATAAATCAGAATAAAGTAGAGTTATTGAATAAATCAGACCTCTCCCCATAAATAATCCTATCAGAATAATATTGGTTCATATTAAGCAAGAAATAAGATATGACTGAACAAAGTGCCTTGTAAATTAATCATATGCAGTGCTCTAGTGCAGCACTAGTACAGAAGTCAGCTACAGAAGCTATTCTTCATTGAATTGCGAAGTTAGGCGTCTACAAGTACTGCATTTGGAAACTTCTCGAAGTTGCTATAACAATTTGTCGTTCAATTAGCTCAAGTCGAAGTGAGACGGGTAGAGTTATTACTGGGATAGATAGTATAATTAGAATTATTAAAACCTACGGGAGTAAATAATTTAATTTAATGTCTTGAAGCAGTGATGGTTCAGTGGCATTGGCTATGGACTGCCGCGCAGCAGGTCCATGGTTCGAATCCCGCCGCGGGCTTAAGCTTCACCGCATGGTGGAAGGGCATTTTGCTACTGCCCGCCTGGCTAGCGACCACCCTCAAGCAGAAAATCTGTTGCCAAGCACCTAACGGTGTGTTCCGGCAGCTGTCCTTGAGAGCCAGTGAAAATACAGGCACATGAGACTTAACAACTGTCTCAAGGTGACGGGGGCAGTGCAATTCGTGAATTGTGACGAAATGCATCTATTATAGGCAGAGGTTAGTCCGCTTAACATCAGGTGGGCCTCGAGCTTGTCCCGTCACAATAACATAAAATAAGAAATAATTTATAAATTAAAAAACACGCCTGCCGTACCAAAAAGTGAACGAAAAAATTACAAACAAGTTACATGATTTTAATGTTGAATGGCAATACAATGTAGGTACTAAATAGATTATATTTACTGTGCAATTAAAACACCATTGAACCCAGAAATGGAGAATAGATAATGTTTTAATTGCACAGTAAATATAATCTATTTAGGACCTACATTGTAGCTATTCAACATTAAAATCATGTAACTTGTTTGTAATTTTTTCGTTCACTTTTTGGTACGGCAGGCGTATTTTTTAATTTTTAAATTATTTCTTATTATTTCGTACCTTTTAGTGATAAAACAATATTTTTGCAAACGCACAATGTGCCACAAAACATAACTTATATTTTTTTGGAAATTAATATCACGCAAAAGATAACGTGATATATATTTTTTTATGTTTAATTAATTATTAATGATAACTTTGAGGTCTTTCAGTTCTTGCAGAGACTTTTTGTCATGGGGCTCGTTGATAAGCTTTCGTGGATCTAAAACACCAATTCTTCTAGCTGTCTGACGCGACTAAGAGCGACATAAACTTTCATCATCGTCATCATCAGCCGGAAGACGTCCACTGTTGAACAAATGCCTCCCCCATAGAACGCCACAAAGAATGGCTATTAGCCACTTGTGACCATTAGCTACCCGCGACTTTTATGATATCGTCAGTCCATCTAGTGGGGGGCCTACCAACTCTACATCTTCCGGTGTACCATGGTACCCACTTGAGAACCTTTCTTTCCCATCGCTTATCAGTTCGTCAAGCAATGTGGCCTGTCCATTGCCACTTCAACTTGCAAATTCTGAAAGCTATGTCGGTGACTTTGGTTGTTTGGCGAATATCCACGTTCCGGATTTTATCGCGCAAAGTAACTCCGAGCATAGCTCTCTCCATGGCTCGTTCAGTGACTCTGAGCTTGTCCATAAGGGCCACTGTTAAGGACCACGTCTCGGTGCCATATGTCATCACTGGGAATACACACTGGTTGACGACTTTGGCCTTCAGGCACTGCAGGATCTTTGACGAGAAAATGTCGCGTAACTTCCCGAACGCTGCCCATCCGAGTTGGGTTCTTCGGGCGTTTTTTTTTTCGAAGTTGGGCCTACCTAACTGGACAGTCTGTCCCAGGTAAAATTACATAAACTTTGCCCCTTGGCAAACATTTTAGCGCCTAGATCCACGACGGCTCTGTCCAGTGTCGTTCCTTGCAGGTTGTGCACTGTCACAGCCTAACATAATTTCAGTGGTAGCATGTACCGCTCGACTTTACCTTGACCCCGTAACGCGTCAAATTCGACAGCGCTAGGCTCAATTTTGACACCCAAACTGACTGTGTTGTCACGCATTGTTTTGTCATAGAACTCAACGAAAACGGCTTGCGGTAACTCTCCCGGTTACGACGTAGCGCTGGCCATACGAATTATCGGATGACTTCCATAGCGCCATTTACCAAGCCGTGTCCAAATTTAATATTTTTCCGCAACATTACCCTAGTACCAATGGTAACTTTTAAGAATGGAACAATACCTCCTGTTACGTCTTTTATTGTGTAGTTTTAGTGTCTTAAAACGTCTTTTATTGGGATCAGAAGGTATAAATTCGGGTTTTGGCCGTAAGTGGTACTCTACGATGATCCAGGATTTTAACCCGTAAACTTTCAAAATATCGACAAATGTGGTGTCGTCTGATTGCCTCACATTCTGTGGCAGTTTGCTGAAGCTATACAACGTCCATAAATCCATTTCAGCACTTAAATGTGGCGGTTGTTTAAAGCAGTAGTATGCAATAAATGATTCTGATTCTGATTCAGTATGCTCCGCTGACAGATTTAGCTACTAGTGGAAGCTGCATCAAGTCACTAAACAGTAAAATGTTAACACCACCAAAATAATCATTTCTTGTAGTTGTGTATGAAATGCCTTTCTCTCTGAAGGCGTTCTCCGGTCAAAAAACGCATAGTCTCTGTCCTGCCGCATGCCGGTGATTTATTTATTTGTATTACTTGTGTCTACAAGAAGCAAGTGTAGAAACGGATAAGACAATATTTATTACTTTTGATATTAGTTAACCAATGTATATTGAATACTACTGTTATATATTTTTGTTATGTACTAAGCAAGCTCTAGACGGTGATAGTAAAACTTGTAAAATTTTCACGATTTTTTCTTAAATTTATTTTAATTTCATGAACTATGGCCCCCTCTTTAAATTTTTTTAAACATTCACTAGCCTATGTTACCCGGAATAACTCAACGCTTCCAACGATATGACAAACATCAAAATCGGTTCAGCCGTTACGAAGTTATGGTGGAATAAAGAAACTCACAAACATACATACATACATGAACCCTAAAAACATAACTCTCCTTTTTTCAGGCAGTCGTGTAAAAAACTTATATTCCTTCTATTCTCATTTATGTAGAAGTTGATTTGTTTGTTTTTTTGTAATACCTGTTAGGCTAGCGTTTGACCACTATCTCACCTGATAGTAAGTGACGATGTGGTCGAAGATATTGTTCAGACTAACGTAGAATTACCAGTCCTCAAAGACAGCTGCCGGAATAATAATAATAATAATATTTATTTCCCAAAGTTTAGTACAAATGCAACACACCGTTAGGTGCGTGGCGATAGATTTTCTAGGGTGGTAGCTAGCTAGCCAGGCGGCAAAATGCCCTACCACCATGCTATAACGACTTCCATCCTAAGACAACAGCCGGAACAGACTGCTTAACGTGCCTCAGTACGTCACCAGCGGTCATCAATCTAACTCATGACCGAGGCGGACGTTGCTTAACTTTGCTGATCGTTTCAGAATGGCTAAGGAAACTTCGCTACGAGCGCTTCAAACACATGAGACTTAACGGCTGTATCAAGGTGATGAGTGCAGTGAAGTTTATCTCTTGTGTCGAAATGCATCTATTATAGGCAGAGGTTACCTTTTTTTTGGTCGTACATTGTTGTTTGTTACAATTACATTAAAAAAAACATTGATTTGGGCTCGCTCTCTGTTACATAAAATCAAAACACATCTGGTGCAAATTGGATGGAGCTGTGCTTACTCGTATGGGGGGGCTATAATGATAAGATTAAAAAATATTATAACGTCCGTTTTATAAAAACAACAAATATAAATAAATTGTTCAGTTTGGAATGAGAAATAACATACACATTAATATACATCGCTTATAACAACTTCCTTGTACATTAATAAGAATAATTAATTAAAACTTTGTCTGGAGCTTCTCGAACTAACACAATAAAATAGATTAAAATCTAAATTAGCCCGCTTCTGAGTGCCGGCAAAGTTAACTTATAGAAGTCAAATGTACAGTCGCATTAGAAATGCAAAACCATATTATTTTTTATTTATAGCTGATAGGCTAGCCTTCGACCACTATCCCACCTGATGGTAAGTGATTATGACTGTGGTCGACTGGTCGTAGATGTTGTTCAGGCTCACCAAGAATTACTGGCTCTCAAAGACAGCTGCCGGAACACAGCGGTTGGTGTTTGGCGACAGATTTTGTACTTGATGATGATACCCAACCAGGCTAAATGCGAACCCTCCGAAGCATGGAAATGCTCTGTAGTAATGTCACTAGCAGTCACCGATCCAAGTCATGACCGCGGCGAAAGTTGCTTAATTTAGCTTATCGAATAAGAACGCCTAAGCAAACTTCGAACTACGGCAAGCTCAATAGACGAATTTCGAAGACACTACGACACGACTTGCGCGCCTTTAATACAAATCGTATTAAGGCCGCAATCGAGCGTAACCAAGGCTCCAAAGTGTTCGCAAAAAATTCGTCTATAGGGCAAAGCCAAATGACCAAGCTGAAAATCGACGATGGCAGAATCATCTCATCAAAACCGGAGATTCTGAGAGAGCTTGAGAGGTTTTATGGACAGTTATACACCTCGACACGAGAACCCGTTGTCAGTGCAGCTCAACAAGAGAGCTAAACTGACCCGACACTATACCGAAGACATCCCGGACATCAGCCTATACGAGATTAGAATGGCTCTCAAACAGCTTAAGAACAACAAGGCGCCAGGTGATGACGGAATCACGACAGAACTTCTGAGAGCGGGTGGAAAACCGGTACTCTCAGTCCTCCAGAAGTTATTCAATTCCGTCATCCTTGAAGGTAAAACGCCAGAAGCGTGGAGCAGAAGTGTAGTGGTTCTGTTCTTCAAAAAAGGTGACAAGACCTTGTTGAAGAACTACAGGCCCATTTCACATCTGAGTCATGTTTATAAGCTGTTCTCGAGAGTCATTACGAATCGTCTTGCTCGTAAGTTTGATGACTTCCAGCCTCCCGAACAAGCTGGGTTCCGAAAAGGCTTTAGCACCATAGACCACATCCACACGCTCCGCCAGATTATACAGAAGACTGAGGAGTATAATCGGCCGTTATGTTTAGCGTTTGTGGACTATGAAAAAGCCTTTGATTCAATCGAAACCTGGGCTGTACTGCAATCTCTTCAGCGATGCCAAATTGACTATAGGTACATCGAAGCGCTGAAGTGTTTGTATAGAAACGCCACCATGTCGATTCGACTACAGGACAAGAGCACGGAACCAATCCAACTGCAGCGAGGCGTGAGACAGGGAGACGTTATTTCTCCGAAACTGTTCACGAATGCGTTGGAGGACGTTTTTAAGCTCTTGAACTGGAAAGAATTCCGCATCAACATCTATGGCGAATACATCACTCACCTTCGTTTCGCCGATGACATAGTCATTATGGTAGAGTCGCTTGAGGAACTCAGTACAATGCTCAGTATAGTTTCCGAGCAGGTGGGTCTTAAAATGAACATGGACAAGACGAAAATTATGTCTAATGTCCATGTTGCACCCGTACCAGTAGTTGTTGGAAACGATACGCTCGAAGTTGTAGACCACCACATATAGAATACTTCACAATACTGGTTACCCTTGTCGACGGTAACCAGTATTGTCATCGAGGTATAGATATAATATAAGCTTAAACTTTTTTAAGTTTTTTTTTTCTAAATATTATGATCACAAGCACTGCCGCGTACTAAGCGAAAATCATAAATTTACAAATTATTAGTGCACAAAATGTTTTGCCCCGGGCGGGAATTGAACCCGCGACCTTCCGATTTCGCTTAGTACCCGCCGTTCGATTCCCGCCCGGGGCAAAACATTTTGTGCTCCAATAATTTGTAAATTTATTTTTTCAGTTTTTCAAATAACTATACGTATAGTGTAAAGTATCATCGCGTTTAAAATATATAAAAAAAAAAACAATTGAAAACTTGCTAATTTTTTTAAGTCAGTTAACAGTAGATGTTAAACTTTTATATATATATAAATGTACACGTAAGGGTGTCGAGTTAATCCATATTAATCACTTGTCAAGCCCCATGGGGTGCCGGGCCAGAATAACACTCCCGCCTTGCTATCTGTGGATGTCGAAGAAGCGACTAAAGGTAAAATACAGGAAGATGGGGCATCAGCAGCGCCTTCTGAGAAACTGCTATCTCACACTGCGGTCCCCTAGACGCCTGCCAAGCGTAGGGATTATGGCAAATCTCTCCTTATTGGAGAAGGCTGTGTTCAGCAGTGGATAATCTGGCTGATACAGTCACTAATCAAGTTGAACTTAAAACTTTAAAAAAAATGTTTATTCCCGATTGGTATGCCTTTGACCACAATCTCACCTGATGGCAAGTGATGACGTGGTCGAAGTTGTTAACAGGCTTATCCTAGAATTACTGGCTCTCAAGAACAGCTGCCGGAATACACCGTTAAGTGCTTGGTTAAAGATTTTCTACTTGAGGGTGGTCGCTAGAAAGGTGGGTATTGGCAAAATGCCTTTCCACCATGCGAACTTGCATGCCGAATGCGTACTTACTAAACGCTCCCCAGGTTTACTTATGACGAAACATATTACGTAGTTTTGCAGCGACCTTTAGAAGCCATAAGTTACTCTTACAACATTTTACATCCCAAAATAGAGAGCCAATCAGGTTAAGTAACAGCCACATTAGCATACATACTGTCGTGTTAACAAGGGTTGCGAAATACGATAGTTCCCTTAACTACTTCCTGTGGGACCCTAGCGCGTATAATGTAACACCACCTTAATCCCGCTGTTTAAACTTCATTACCGCTTTATTGCTCGATTCTGCGTGTTTAAACCTTTATTAAGAGAGTGCTATAACTTTGGTCCAGATACTATAATTATGACCAATGTGCCTCTGTGAGTATTTAATCAATTATAATTAGAGAAAATAAATTTCAACAAACATGATGTTTAATTACTTAAATTGTATTAATATTAACCCTTAACTGGAATCGTAGTCAATTTGGACCCACCGGCAACTAAGAAACTGTTTTATTTTGAAACGCGCGAAGCTAGATGCTTGTGCGTCCATGTAATCTCATTACGTCACGAGGTGCCGATAAATTACCCGGTTACATTGAAAATTCTCTGTTTACTCGCATATAATTTGCAGTTAGGTAGGTACTAACTTAACTTTGTAGGGATAATTCTATTATGCACTAGTGTGTAATATTATTATGCACGAGGGTGTTATAGTTCGGTTTATGGCCCTAAGAACGATATGATAAAGCTCACTTTACGAGCAAGGGTGTTAAAAGGATCATTTTTTTTAAACCAACTAAGATCATAGAGTTACAATTAATTATTATCATAAACTTAATACAAAAGAGTTATAATAAGGTATGCCTGATTTAAAAAGCTGAGAAAATGTACTTAAAGATTTGAAATAACAGTTGTATTTGATTAATGTCAGAAAAAAGGAAAAATAATAATGGTAAAATATAATAAAATCATTATAATGTGAAGTTCCTTTCATAGATACGATATAGTAGTTCTTATATGACAATCATTGGTCTCTAGAATTACACTTGAATTCTCTGTAGAGTCAGGCCTAGCTGCTCGACACTTTAGGTACAAAGCTATAGGTACCTACATCGGCGTATCCATCCAGACGGGATTATTCTACGGTGCGTGCCGCGTCAGAAGAGATGAGAGCTATGTGTGGCTATGCGATAGTAAGAGAGACGCCTGGTAGGTATATATAAATACATATGAGCTACTCGGTGCCTTACGAGCTGAAGTGCACTTTATTACTTCGTAGCAAGAGTCACTTATTTATTGGAATGGCTTTGCAAAGTCATCCTTCCGGTCTCTATTACTCTGTGGCAGTGTAGAGATAAATTTAATATTCATTATGTCATTTGTTTAATAATTATTGGCAGTATAAAGATATTTTTTTAATGGGCTTGTGTTGTGACCGTACACGCACGATGCCCACCTGATGCTAAGTGGTAACTTCTGCCCAAAACAGATGCATTTCAAACTATATTGCGCTCATCACCTTGTGACAAACAGTTGTTAAGTCTGATATAACTGAAACTAAATATTTACTAATTATTTAATGACTCTCAAGGATTGCTGCCGGAACACACCGTTAGCTGTATTTTTTTGCGTGTTGGAAGGGCTTTACGAATGCTCGTCTGGCTAGCTACCACGCTCAAGTAGAAAATCTGTTGTCGAGAACCTAACAGTGTGTCACCGAAACAAACCATAAAATAAAAAAAGAATCACCAACATCGGTTCACCCAGTCGAAAGTTCTGAGGTATCATAACAAAAAATAGTACTCACCTCAACTCATCACAAGTGACCGAGTGAAAATGTTTATACTTTTAAGTCCAATATTGTTCTCATGTAAAGCTGGTGATAGACGGCGCGGGCTAGCGCGAGCCGGACGACGGACGACGCGTCGTCCGCCATATCACGCGCCGTTTAGCACCCCGGCGCGGCTCGCGGCGCGCGTCCGCCGTCCGCGTCCACGCGATCCATCACTTGTCGGTTTTTCGACACGGATCAAAAGCGCGCGCGCGGCCTGCGGCGCGGCTCGCGCTAGCACGCGCCGTGTATCATCTCTGACGAGCCGAGCCTCCCGACGGTGCAGAGCCATGGTGCCCATTTGGAGTTTAATTTTCTATTTGAAACACATATACGTGAATTAAATTATTATGGACTTTATTCAACTATATGAAAAGGAACCGTTTATATGAAATTATAAAGATACAGGTCACAAAAACCACATGCGCGGACGTCGCGTCGCGGGCGGATGGCGCGGTCTGCGCTATCACGCGTCGTCTATCACCACAGGCTCGTGTCCGGGCTAGGACGAGCCGAGCCTACACGGACGGCGATCCGTCGTCCGTGGAGGCTCGGCTAGCGCTAGCCCGCGCCGTTTATCACCACCTTAAGTGACATTGTCTTTATAAGAATAAATTCTTTAAACAGGAATAAAATAAAAACGCGTCGAATTGAGAATCTCCAAATTTCTTGGAAGTTGGTAAATACATTTTATGGTTTTGTTGGAACCGTCGGTGTCCAATTTGCACTGGACGGGTTTTTTTTATTGAACTTTACCTTCAGGGCAAAAATCTAAGGTTAGTTTGTTCATTTTATTACTCTGACCAAATAATATTGAAAGAATAAATGAGAATGTGGCAAATTGCGACTGATTCGAGAAAAATTTAAAAAAATACCAAAATATCAAACAAAAACAAATTATCCCACCGCTGTGAATTTGACAGGTCCAATATGTTTCTGTTTAATATATTACCCAAGGCCTAAAACTCCGAGTTGACACAAATATGAAGGCGGAAAAGGGAGCAGGATTTTCAAAGCGTCATCAAACAAATTAGGTGAGGGTATTTTAACAAAACCGGAAAACATATTAACAATATTTTTAAACGATGTCAAAAAAGCAGCAGTTCCTACATTAGACTGTAGGTTTATTTTATTTTTTACATTATTCCCACTCTAAAAATTTTTCTATTCACTAAAAATATTATTAAGCATTTTTAATCACTATTTTGGGGTTTGAATTTAGAACTCCGATGTATTCAATCTCCATGTCAATGCTATACAACCTCCTTGCGGAAAAAAAAACCAATCACACCTAGTTTGATGTCTGTATGTATTCAGTTCATACGAAAGGTCGAAAATTACTATAGGTATTGTAATAATAGCAATAAATAGTAACTTGGGGGACTTCAAGTCTAGAGTGAATAGGTATCTTCTAGGCAAGCATGCTACGTCTTCGGCCGCATCATCACTTTCCATCAGATGAGATAGCGGCCAAATGATTGCCTATCTTGAATTAAAAAAAAAATTAAAGACGGACCCAATAAAAAAAACATTTTTTTTAATAACTTTTGTTCTATTGTAATAACAGTAATATACAAGCGTCAAACTTCGTATGAATGTAGTCCAATATCTACAAATTTAAAATTATGTTGTAAATTAAATGACGCGAATAATAATAATAAACTTTATTTTGGATTCATGATCCATTGTACAAAAAAAAAGAATAAAATTGAATACAAATAAATCAGGTGGCAATGGCCAACCAACGTCGATACATTGCAGTCTGCTGCAGGCGGTTTGCCAAACTCCTTACAATGGCATTTTTACACCTGTCAACTCTGGACATGAATGACTAATGAATTAATGTATAATGAATAGATTCAGGCGTTATTTTAAGAAATCCATATTTAATAATAATACATATTTTAAGAAATCATGAAATTTACATTTTAGAAAAACATTTAAAAATATTTAAAAAACATACCTAGTGACAATTCCGCCTAATCTTGCTATTAAGCCGACGTGACTTCGCAAACGCCACGTAGCCAAACCAGAAGATTTTTTATTTTATTTTTTATTTTTTACACATAATTGTAAAAATTTCAATCGGAAACCTATCGCCTTTGCATTTATATACAGTCCATCATATGTCGCCCAGGCGCACGGACCATAGTCGTCACAGAGCGTCGATAATAAGGTCCCGTTTTCAATGTCGGACACCTAAAAATAAAATACATTTATTCAATCATTCAACAATCGCCCAAGCAACAAATTGCAAACTTCTTTCATCCTTCGAACCTTAAAAGGGCGTCCAATTGTGCGTTAAACTAAGGTCCATGGGATGCCTTAATCAATTCTAAAGTAGACGTGAGCCTGTAAGCAGCTGCTTTCTTATTGGTTACCTCGGCTCTGATGGATTACGAGGAAATGTTCCCTTAAATTGAAATAATATAGGCAATTTTCTTAAGTAGGTAAACTTGGGTTTGTTTTTTATCTAGCGACCTTTATCATCTTGTCTGCGTGTATCTGTGGCAACTAGAGTACTTTTAATTTCTATGACTATCAGCAAATACTATTAAATGAATGATTTTATTTTTCATTCATGGAGTGACGGGTTAAATCTCTTAGACGCCTGCCAAGTGCAGGCATTTTGTCAAATCAACCTAACAGGGGAGGTATTTTGTTTAACTGAGGACGCTTTGGCTGTTGACGCATTTGCAATACAAAAGATACCCAATACCTCCTTAGTTACGTAGTTTATTGTGTCACTTTGGTACTGGGTTCCAATTGTGTCCCCAGGTCGAGTAGTATTGTTATTGTTTTTCACAGACAGAGTTAGTAGCAGTTTAGTACCAGTAGGGGAACTAGAACTTTGCTTTATTTTCTTTACCTTATGCATTTTTATTTAAGAGCATATAAGTATTTGTATTATCATAAATCAATAATGTACTAACAGATATCATAAGTCAATAATATGTGTTGACAATGACTAAAACATTTTTTTTATTTCGCAATCAAATGTTAATATTTTATTAGTGCAAAAGTGTGTTTGGCATAAATAAGAAAGCCGCATCCCTAAATATTAAGATATAATGAATATTCGGAATCCGTACTACCGACAGGATGTGTGTGCACGTTGCTCTGTGATAAAATTACGAAATAAATGTTTTAAAGTGCGTGAGACAGTTAATCTTCGACACAAATATAGATGTTTTACCGCTGGAAATAATATAGTGATATAGAAATCATTATTCAGGTGACTATTCATCTTATTTCCTTTGAATTCAATAATCTGTTTGTTGGTACTACCCACATTGTAGCAAAAGAGTTGAGGCTGTTTACATCCGTCAATTTCCAGCTAGTGCCACCTAGTATCGAGTAGCTAAACTACAAGCAGCTCTATCAATACTCGTCAGTAAATTGACAATACTGCCACCTACACTTTTAACCCAGAACTACCTCCAAGTAGACGCTACGAATAAGTGTAGAGGATGCGGAAAATTTCTGTCGTTGCAAGAGGGCGCTAAATGCAATAAATGTGATGGAAGGTATCACAGGGCCTGCGTTAACATACCAGACAAAGTGACACTGGCTTCTTCGTGGGTATGCCCGGGTTGTAAATCTACGGTACCCAAGGTTAACAAGCCTTCTACTCCAGTCAAAGGGGTGGTGACGCAGTATGTTGATGATGACGGAGGATCATCACAGAATATGTTTATCTCAGCAAATGTAGAGCAAAGCCAACCTCAATCTGTGGATAAAAACCAAGACGTAAACCAGCTGCTGATCGCCATTGGCGACCTTAGAAATGAGATTATCTCTTTAAGTGATAGTAACCGTCACATCAGGGAGGAACTGTGTGTGCTAAATGTTGATCTTCAAGATAGTAGATCCGAATCTAAGGCTCTCAGATTGGAACTGAAGGAGATACGGAACTCTGGTTGTCAGGAAGGAAATTTTTGGTCAATCTAAGCACACAGCGCTGCCTGAAGTCAAGATAACTTCCGAAAGGACTGCACAAAAGCAAGGGAATAGTCACAAAATGGACAATAAAATAGTGTCAGAACCTCTACATGGAAATGCGTCACGTGGCTTTAAAAACAGAGTCACGTTTGTGCCGAATTCTGAGACTGATAAACCATCTTCGGAAAAAGAGCCATAAGTCTTGTCTCACTGTCCATAAGATCTTGGTTTCCGAATCAACTGCACAGGGAGAAAATTATCAGCGAGATAGCAATCTAGAAAGTGGAGACTGGACTACAGTTGTTAATCGGCGTCGCCGAGTAACGATTCTCGGTGCTGGAGAAGATGATGAGGAGCTCCAAGCCGTAGAAGGCCTAAAAAAAATTCACCTGTGATCTCTTAAGGAAAGTACAACAGTGGAAAATGTTATTAGTTACATGGAAAGGAAAAATCCGTCCGGTAAACAACACTATTTTGTCGAAAAACTAGACCTGGAACACAAGAACTATGCCTCTTTTGTTGTAACAGTACCGCAAAGTCTTTTTGGCTATTTCATGAAAGGCGAAAATTGGCCACATAATGCGAAGGTAAATGAGTGGTTTCGTAGACGAGTCAGCGCAAGAAGTTTTCCAGGAAGAGGATTTCATGCCCTTCTCGCAATAGTAGCAATATTTTTAATGTTTACTACCAGAACGTCTAAGAACTAAGTTGCATGACCTGTGTGCATCTTTGACCACCTCGGAAGCGGATATATATTGTCTGACTGAGACCTGGTTGACGCAAAGTATAGTGAATGAAGAGTTTGTGCCAAATGTGTACTCTATTATTCGTGCAGATCGACCTGGAACAGGGCGAGGAGGAGGTGCTGCAATTTTGGCTGCATCGGGATACCAGATCAGGGAAATAAATATTCCAATTGATACTAGTGGCACAGGATGTGACCTGGTATGTGCCGGCATTTATCGTAACAGCCGCTTAATAGTTTTAGCTGTTTGTGTTTATATACCACCTAAGACAAAAGAAGATGAATATGCAAAAATGTTTGATATTTTAGAGTCAGTTTGTGTTAATTTTGAATATGTCATAGTATGTGGTGATTTTAATATAAATTCAAGCCCAGCTGGTGTTAGTTCTAGGCTTGAGTTTCTATTCTCTTATTGTGAGTTTGTTCAAATTAATGCAGTAAATAATACATATGACCAAATTCTAGACTTGGTTCAGGTAAATAAAGCGTTTAAACATGCTTCTGTCAAAAGGGAGGATGAATGGCTCATTCGTCCTGACAAATATCATCCAGCTTTGGCTATAGAGATACATTTTCAGTATGCTCTACCTTCTCATGAGTTACATGGCATTGGCCAGGAAGTATGGAACTTTAGGAAAGCCAATTTCGTTGAATTATACAATAGTCTAAGATGTATTCATTGGGAATGTCTGTATGATGAAGAAGATGCACAAAAAGCAGTAGACTTTTTCTATTCTAAAATTAATGAATGTTTTAATCAGTTTGTTCCAACTCGTTTATCTGTTCAGCCTAGATATGTCTATCCCGAGTGGTACACAACTCGAACTATTAGGCATATAAGAAAGAAAGCTTTTTATCATCGTGGTTACAAAGCTTATGGTACTTCTTCTAATAGGACAGAGTTTATGAAATGGAGAGCTATAGTAAAACTTAATATTAAAGAAGACTTTAAACTATATAAAGATCAAATGGAAAATGATTTAACGAAAAATCCAGCCACTTTCTGGAACTATGTAGCATCTAAACGATCTTCTCGTAGATTATGTAAAAATATTGTCTACAGGGGTGAAATTCTTTCTGATCACCAAGCTGCAAGCAGTTTTGCTGAGCACTTTCGTTCAGTTTACTCACCAAATCCACCACGATTGGACGCCGAAGATGCAATTCAGTTCATCTGCAATAGTAATGCTAGAGTTCACATTACGGCCATATTAGAGGAGGATGTCAAACTTGCAATTTAGTTGCTCAAACCGAAACGTTCTGGGGGACCAGATGGCATTCCTCCATTTGTAGTAAAAGATTGTGGTGCAGTACTGTCCAAGCCACTTCATCACATATTTCAACTGTGTTACAAAAATGTATTTTACCCGGAGGTATGGAAACTCTCACGAGTAGTACCTATACCAAAGGGTACGGGTTCAGACGTAACGGATTACAGGCCAATTGCTGTGTTGTCGGTTTTTGGCAGATTATTTGAGTCAATTTTGCAAAGTCGAATTAGTAGGCAAGTAGAAAGTCAACTGGCAGATGCGCAGCATGGTTTCAGAAAAGGTCACTCCACCTCCTCAAACTTACTTGCTTTCTGGTCATGCATAGTAAAATCTGTTGACTCTGGCTCGCAGGTGGACGCGGCTTATTTTGACTTTTGCAAAGCATTCGACACTGTGGACAATGACATTCTTTTGCAGAAACTCTCGAGAGCCGGATTCACTCCTCATTTGCTCCGCTTCTGTAGTTCATATTTGCGTAACCGTCAACAATACGTACAGTTTAAAGGATATATTTCGGAGCCATACTATACATACTCAGGCGTGAGCCAAGGTAGTAACTTAGGGCCTCTGCAGTTTTTGTTGATGATCAACGATTTGCCGGAAGCCGTCAACACTGCAAATTGTCTGTTGTTTGCGGATGATCTAAAATTATTCATGGAAGTCAGAGATGATAGTGATTGTTTTCTTTTCCAACAAGATATTGACCGAGTAAAGCAGTGGAGCGATCGCAAGAAAATATTTTTCAACGACCGAAAATGTTCAGTTGTTTCGTTTACCCGATCTGTTAATCCACTCATGGTACAATATAGTCTCGGTGATGTTACTATTCCTAGAGTTACAGTTGTTAGAGATCTTGGAGTTTTTCTTTGTGGTGATTTATCATTCAGCGTGCATATAGGTAAAATATGTGCTCAAGCATTTAGGACTCTAGGATTCGTTCTGAGACAGTCACGACATTTGGACAGCATTCCAGCCATAAAAGTCTCTTTACAATGCTTTTGTGAGATCTAAACTTGAGAGCAATGCTATAATTTGGAACCCATATGAAGTCAAATACATAGAAATGTTAGAAAAAATACAAAAAAAATTATTCGGTGGCTGTACCAAAAACAATTTGGTTACTAGGTTGGTTATCCATATGTATACCCTAGTTTATTTTTACTTGGTATGATGGGATACAACAGTTTAGAAGTAAGGCGAAGTCTATCACTTATAGACTTCGCCTGTCTATAAGTGACAGGCGAAGTCTGTCACTTATATCCGTACTATGTAATCTATAGATCGGATAATCGGATGATCGGATGGATTTAATCACAAAATCTCCGGAACTAGCACGATAAAATTAAGCATAATATGTTTTTCTTTCTTGTATCTGTACCTATATCATGAATAACTTATTATGTAATATCTTATATTTTTTATATAATATTATTGTTCTTGTGTATTTTGAACCTTGGACTTGGGAGACTGTTATGCCCACCTAAAGGAATGTTTCAATAATAAATAAATAAATAATATATCATCTCTATCAAAGTGAAAGTTTAAATTTAATATAGCCAAGCCATGGAACATAATATAATAAAGCGAAACGCCCGCAAACTGAAAAAAAAACCGCTCTGGTTTTAGTCACTGATATCTTTTGAAAAGTAACTACCTACTTATATAATTTTTCATCGACGTAATTCTTTTGAACATTATATTGAATAAAACAACAATTGGAAAGTTAGGAATCGGTAAGCCAACAAGAGGCAAAATGACGTATTGGCACCGGAATTGGGCAAGTTTTTCCAGGTTAGTTATGCTTTGTTATTACTATAAGGTAACTAATGATAGGGATCTTATTTACGTCAAGCTTCAGTTGACATGAGTTTTCAGATATTATATAACTTTTAATTGAGATAACTAACTCCTATCTGCGACAACAACAAACATTTGAACTGTACTTCACCAGTAGAAATATTCTGCTCTCTTTACCTGCTGAGGAGGATCTAGGAATATATTAAATTTATCTTCTTCATCAATAGTCTGTGTTTGTTCTTACTAAACTTAAGATACAGGTAATTGGCTGTTAATAAAACTTAGTAAATGTATTATTTATATATTATATTAAATATAGTTGTTTTTATTTAAAGCTGAATGGCTAGCCTTTGTTTGTAAGTGATGATGTGGTCAAAGATGTTGTTCAGGCTAACCTAGAATGATTGACTCTCAAGGACAGCTGCCGGAGGTGCTTGACGACAGATGAGGCACCAAATCGTCAATTTGGATCAAATGAAATAACATTTTCCCAAAGCTATTTTTCTAGCTAAGGTGGGTATACTTTTACCCCGTACTCTCTGACCCGTAACGTTCCAAGCAATCCGACGGTACAAAAACGATACATTATAATGTTCCGGGTACTGCACTTCAAAAGGTATGCGGAACTCAAGGCTTTTACGTACACATCCTAAAGCTGTCGGATTATGCCGCAACGGCGTGAATAAAATGCACAATGCTTTGAAAATTCGCCTTTTTCGTATTTTCTTTGATATACATTGTAGAAGGTATATATAGTTACCGGTGCATACCTGTTTGATAAGCTGTTAGCTTTTAACCGCTCTTACACATGTAAGTTGGTTATGGTATATTATGGTCGAAAAAGTTAAGGCCTTAAAAGTTAAAAAGTAATAAGTAACAAGCCTTTGAAGCGCTCGTAGTGAAGTTTGCTTTGCCGTTCTTAACTGATCAGCTTAGTCAAGCAACGTTCGCTGCGGTCATGAGCTGGACGAATGAGTGCTAGTGACATTACTACTGAGCGCTTCCGTGCCTCGGAGGGCACGTTAAGCCGCCGGTCCCGGTTGTTATCTTTCGATGGCATTTTGTGAATGTCCGCCTGGCTAGCTACCACCCTCAAGTAGAAAATCTGTCACCAAGCACCTAGCGGTGTGTTCCGGCAGCTATCCTTGAGAGCCGGTAATTCTAGGATAGCCTGAACCTACAATCTTCGACCAAATCATCGTAAAAAGTCACAAACGGATTACGTTGTTCGACACGTTTATGAATAATGATCATGCTATCTTGTCAGTAAAATACTTATATATTACCTTCTATGTATCAATTATATGAAGCAGTGACGGCCCCGTAGCAATTAATATGAGTATGCAACCATTTTGAACGAGTTCGTCTAGGGAATATCTGCCACCTTGCCTATTTCTGCCATCATCAGCCGGAAGAAGTCCTATTAGCCGCTTATTGCCATTGGCTACCCTCGACTTTCACGATATCGTCAGTCCACCTAGTGATATATTACCACCGACAAGCAGTAATTCTAGAATTTGTATATGGTTGGCAGAAGGCAGTTATTTAGTCTAGATTTAGTAACATCCAATTTATAATTACATTGCAGAGAAAACGGAAAAATTGACGCTTTCTGTTTTCTTTGTTACGACTTTCAAATCCATCTTGCGAAAACGATGAATGAGTTCGCAAACAAACACGGACATGTATCAGACAATTGACAAAGGAATAAAAGCCCTCTGCTATACATCCTCCACGCTAAACGAAACATAGTTATTTGAAGGTAGAATGGAGATAGATAGATATGGTATAAAAATAATGAAAAATAACGTCATTAAAAATTGCAGTTATTATGTTGGCACACTGAGCATAACTCATTGCTACAAACTTAAATACATTGAAGCTGTTTAAGTTTTAATTAAATCAGCTTCAAAAATTACAAATAAATATTAATATCTTTTAGGCTAGCCTTTGTCCACTATCCAGGTAAGTGATAATGAGGTCGAAGATTGTTGGCTTTACAAGAATTGCTATTATTAGGCTTTATAATGGCTACAACAATAAAAACCCGGAACATGTAAAGCTTGAGATATGACGCATTCTATCAGGGCACACAATATTTTAATATTAGAGAGTCACCTAACAAATAAAAAAGTAAACAAACTTTTTAGAAGTTTGCCGGGAGTCATTATAATTTTTGTCTTCACCGTGGAGCCATCCCACGCTCTCGCCCCCATAATAACGTCAAGGCCTTTTCAATTATGGAAAAAACAAATGAAAAAAGAACTTCTGACAATTACTCGCCACAACAAAACTCCTCAATTCAAAACTTCCACAAAAGCACACTTAACTTCTAAAATTAGATTTCATCGGTCTTGCCATGTTCAGCTTGGCATTTTTCTCAGAAGCGAGATGTTCTCTGTCAGGGAAAAGTTACTCCGTAATTATTCGGCCATTTCAGAAGAAATTGTGATTCTTTTCCTCAAGTGGAACCGGTTTTCCGGTTTTACGGATCTTTGAAGGGATCGCGTTGATGGCCAGGTTTAACGAAGCTTTAATTGTGATGGGGGACATTTGTTGTTCTTTAGCGTATTGAATTTGCATTTGCTTTGCTTTGAGATTACTTTTATCTCTCATTTGAAAAATCTTTGACATTGTATTCTATTTGGACTGCAATTTGGGACAGTTTCTTTTACAATTACTTTTTTATACCTAACATGAACGCACATTAAAGTCGTCACTGAAGTTTATATTTTGTAATCACGCTTTTTTATCCCCGCAAGGATAAATAAACGTTCGTAATTCAGATCTCTTTTTAAGAAAATACATTAATCAAATATAATATACGAGCTAAAATTGTGAGTGTTATATAGTTTCTTATTTATTTAACTCAAAGTACAAGGAGGTAAAAGTTCATATGAGTTTCGGAATGTAGATCTTATAGATCCCATTGTACTCGTAGTTTGAGACTGTTATTTTAAAATCATTACATTTCTAAAACTAATACTTAATACGAGAAAAGCAATTTCTACATACTGACTCGGTCGTTGTGTGTATTCTAAACATTGTTGTGATTAATATCAATATCAGCACATTGTAAGGCAGAGCGTATCCTGAAAGGGGCTTGATTAAAGGAACCGACATGTGACCGCACTTTCGCCACGTCATATATGTTATGGACTCGAGCAATACTGGATAAGATATATTAATCACGTACGATGGTTAAAACGAAAGGACAAATTAGAGGTAAAGCGGTCAGAAATTAACTTGGCTATAGGAGTGGATGGCGCGGGTTCGAATCCCGCACATGGCTATAATTTTTCCTCTTGTTGTAATTTTGTAACATATTAAAAACATTTATTCTACGCCATTAATATACATGTTTGATACAAAAGCTACGCTTACAATATAATGCCACTTTGGGTGTTCTTTGGATTTTCTGGTAGGTATCTAGGTATATATTTATTTACGTACGTTGTCCATTACGAGCAAACTCGCCTCCAAAACGATGCGAAGCATAGAAGCCTGTGGGGTGCCGAGCCACTAAGGTAAAAATGTAAGAAAGTGTGCAGTATGGCCTCCTGAGGATCTGTTATCTTATACTGTGATCCCCAAGACGCCTGCAAAGCCTGAAGTTTGTTTATCCGTTCATAGCCCATCAGCTAAGTTAAGCAACATCCGCCGCGGTTATGACTTGGATGGATGACCGCTAGTGACATTACTACTGACCGCTTCCGTGATTCGGAGGGCACGTTAAGCCGTCGTTCCCGGTTGTTGTCTTAGCATGGCAGTCGTTACAGCATGGTGGTAAGGCATTTTGCGAATGCCCGCCTGGCTAGCTATCACCTTCAAGTAGAAAATCTGTCATCAAGCACCCCATAGTGTATTCCGGCAGCTGTCCTTGAAGCTGATCAGTAATTCTCGGTTAGCCTGAACAACATCTCCAAACACATCACTTACCATCAGGTGAGATAGTGGTCAACGTTTAGCTCATCAGCCATAAAAAACCTGATAGCAGGAGACTGACGTTTTACCGAAGGCCTAAAATTGTGAGAAAAACTACAAGGTCAATTCTAATTATCCAAAGTTCTCCAAAGCATTTTTGCCTAATGAGATTTTACATTCTGTGGACTTCCTGTATTCCTAATCCGAAATGAGAACTCATCACTTAAAGCTTTCACACTAAACTAAAAGTATTACTGATCCATTTTCATTGAATCCTGGAGAGTACTGGACACAATAGCTTCGCAATCAACGCAGTGTTACCGCAGGCTGCGTTTGCAGTAATAACACTTTGATAAATTGACAGACCAGAGTAACGCATTGGTGACTTATGAATATAATGTTACAACAAAATGAAGAAATATTTATTTACAGCTTTAAGTAAATCACTACAATGAATAACAAAATTGAGATAATTATACCTTATGGTACACTCTGCTGATCTAGTATATTATTCACTAGCTTTCCGGCCGCGGTTCCGCCCGGTCGCTTGTCGGTTTATATTGTCTCTATTCGCGCAGTTGGGTAAAAACTATCGAATGTCCTTTCCCGGGTCTTTTTTTTCATACCAAATTTCATCCAAATCGGTTTAGTAGTTATTAAGTTTATTAGTTCCATACAAAAATACAAATCATTCCTCTTTATAATATAAGTATAGATATAGATAGAGAAAACTGCTATGACCTCACATTAGTCATTGCCTGTAGCGTGAGGACCTGACTATGTTTGAAAAATAATATAATGATACGTTAGGTCTCTTTACAAAACATATTTCACTAATCTAATAGTGAAATATGTAATGGTATCTGGGTTCATAGTCTTTGCTTATGAATCAATATTTCATTATTTACTCTTCGTTAATGCTGGAGATAACGGCCATGTACGAGTATTTACGAGTAGTATATACGGCAAAACACGTAATTAAAAGCCAATCCCGACCTAGATTAGCAGATAGTTGCTGGCTAATAATGTCCGAAAACTAAACAACTACCGTTGCAGTGAGTTTCCAACGCATGCTATAGCTATTTATGATGTGGTTACTGGTTATATACTCGTATAATCATCCGTGCTGTTGGCGAGAGAGTAGAGAGTAATTAATGTCTCAAATTACAAAGTAAATACCTGCCTTTGTTATCCGCAGAGCATGCGTTTTGTACAAATAAAATATTAAAACTACCTTTTCATTGAAATTGCTTTTGAGGAAATTGTATAATACAATACGTAATTTATTATTGTTAACCAAGAAACAAATATAATTTTTATATGGTAGTACAAGGAGCATTCTTATCGTTGTGAACCGATTTATATCAGACAACTTTTGGATAGACAAACACAATTAAAATTTTAACAAATGAACGAAATTCTATCCGACAAATGTGCAAAACAAAACCATCGTATATAGTTTTTTTTGTTCTCATTGAATGACGCCAGCAAATGAAAACACCATCATTTTTAATAAAACCAATTAAATACGCATTACTAGGGATAACTCAAATACTATTCGTCAGATCACATGACAAAAACTACCTCTAAATAAAAAAAAAACATCAAAATTGGTACAATCTATAAAAAGTAATGAGATAATACGTCCTTTTTTCGAAGTCAGTTAAAATAAAATATAATAATAAGGATAAGTAAATTGTCTACGTTGAATAAATGCTAATATGATTTCATATCATTTGAAATTTATTTTTTACAACATAACTGAAACGTTCGCATTTTAGATAAAATTTGTTTAAGATTTATAATCATTCCATTATTGGAATCGTATTCTAAGGCTGTTCTTATAAATACGTAAATCTGGTATTGAAAAATTCATTGCAAAGCTTAATTCTAAGCTCTTGATATAATAAAACTATCTTCAGACTTCGTAGAAAATTCATCTGTTATATGATTCGTCAAGATTTAAGTGCTAACTGAAAGTAACACATAAAACTGCAGCGCAGAAAGTTTTCTTGGAAGCTCGCTTAAAAGGAATAAAATTTTATATTTGTGACAAAGTCTTCTAAAAAGACACTTTAGAGTGCTAATTTGATATGAAATTGATAAAAAGTTTTGATTTGTGCTCTTTCTCTCTCTCTATTATATTTATATAACGTTTGAGAGGTGTGGGAATAAGATAATGCTGGACTTGCAGTAGATATCCGGGGTTAGATGCAACAGTTAGTATCCTTCGATTGTTGAAAGTGTGTTCGTAGGTGATTTCCTCTCAAATCAGCTGGTGGATTCCTTTTCGTACACAGCTTTATTAAATTCTAGCACTGGCGACCGCGTTGTATTGCATTACTTAATCTAAATCTAAACTTCTACAACAAAGAGGAAAGATTTGATTGTTTGTTTGCATTGAATAGGCTCTAAAACTACAGGACCAATTTGAAAAGTTATTTCACCATGAGAATCCTTCATTATCCCTAATAAACATAGGCTATAGAATATTTTCAAAGAGTAAGGGGTATGAAAACTTTGATAACTCAAAGTGTGAAAAAATACCATAAAAAATAATTATACTCGAACCAAATAGAAATTTAATGTACTACAATTTTATATAAGACATCAATATCTATTAAAAGCTAAAAAAGGAGTTTTAGATAATTTTGTTTGTATTAACGTTTATTTAGGCGGATTTATAAGTTGGTACTTAGCGACGAAGCATCACAAGGAACAATGACGGGGAAGGAAGGAAAGGAATGTGTGAATGAATGAGTGTATAGTTGACAGATAATATATTTAGATTTATTTTATACAACAGGCAATAAGTATTACTAAGCGGCGTGAACAACGTTATTGATTTTATATTTAACGTACATATTCAAGTGTTTGACGATAGCAGATCTTAAACTCAGATTCTTCGCAAAAGTACTCTAAGAAGCTCTAATAAAACAAATATCATAAGTTACCTACATTAACTTTTTATCTATTTTTCATTACGCGTGATCAAAATGCTGGCACCGTTATAGGCATGCTGCCTACTGATAAGTATTTAGGCTGGAGCATTTGGGCTGCCTGTGAGTCTGCAATGGCTTGTATATTGTCTAAATGCTTTCATTATAGTAGCTTTAGTGTTGTTTAAAGTTCGTAGTATTTCGTTAATAAAAGCACAAACCGTCGGTTAAAAAAATAAAAATTATCATCGACTCATAAAAAACTGCATGCCTTTATTAACATACTATATAGGTACAACAGTACATCTACGACAATAGAAGCATTTAGACGACCTATAACTCATCGCAGACTCACAGACAGTCTAAATGCTCCAGCCTACTACCAGTTGGCAGCGTGCCCAACATCCTGGCAGCATTACTGAATCAGCCGGATCGTCTACTGCTGACCGCAGCCACCCCTATTAAGGGGGTATTTGCCATAACCCCCACGCTTGGCAGGCGGCTTGGGGATCGCAGTGTTAGTTCGCAGTTCTTTAGAAGGCGCTGCTGCACACCTTCCAGTATTTTTCCCTTAGTCGCCTCTTACCAAGGGCTGATATAGGGAGGTGCAATTCTGACCCGGTACCCCACGGGGCAGCCTTGCCCCATTGAATTTCAATGATTATTCGTTGAGACAATAGTGCCAGCCTCTGATATGAGTAGTGTAAAATTAGGGCATCTGGATCAAAGATCCATCTACCCTAATTTCACCAGTTAACCTGCGACCTAATGATCTAGGTTTTCATCTGTTCAATTAGAAGACTAGACGATTCATCCATTCGATATATAATTTACACTGATCATCCACAAGGACTTAATTATTATCTATTCTCTTTCTTCTTCGTTCAAATCTAAAGAAGTTCTTTTTTTATAGTTTTACTTGTATTATAAAAGAACTGTGATTATTACATTTATTTATTTAGGTTAAAACGATATAATTAGATAGGTACGACAACGATGTTGTACGTGTGCTTTAATGAGTAGTCTATTAATTCGTAACATTATAGTTACCTATTTTAAGATGATAATCTTTATTTCAACTGATGCGTAGATCATACAACATTTTATTTATAAAGCAATGTTCCCCACTCTCACAGTGTGTTGCTAAGTATCGTTCCATGATCCATAAAAGGATACTGAACGCATTCCTATCTATCGTCTCGAGCCTTTGGAAGTATATTATGCATTATATGTATAAAGGAAGCATCATTATGCAAGATAACGTTTCAAATACGTTCGAATCTGTATGATATTAATAAACACAACCAAATATAAGTATGTAAGTTTTATAGAAGTAAGGTACGGTTTGAAATACTTACCTACATAGACACGCTATGAAATGCTTTAGAGATAGTTATTAAATCTAGATCATCATTTTAGTATCATCAGTAATAATATCACCCTATTCTATCTCTAAACCTTTCTCTTAGAAAGACAGAACACACGCCCAGTTGATATATCCTTGAAATTGTGGTTCTGATGCCACTTTCCGTATGATGTTTTTCTATTACAGTTTATAAGAGTTGATCGAGTTATTTTATTAAGTACTATCATAATTTGAAACCAGGTGAGGAGGGTTATGGTATTAAAAATCAATAAACAAATAATATCAAGGTATTTATTTAATTGTTTAATGCTTGTTATGATTATGATATTAACTTTCTATGTATTTTACCCACTAAGTCTTTAGCACTCCGGTACACATCATCACTAAACATATCAGAAATATATTGCGCACACACACTGGCTTTACAGTGACATGTTGAATGTTCAGAACTTTGAAACTCCTCAGCGTCAAAGATCTGTATGCGTATAATTTTTGACGGCGCACCCTTCATCGGTTTTTTGATGTATGAATGCAAACCCTTTTTTGCTCTTCGTTTTTTATGGTTGTTTTCATTGATATTGTTGTCGGTTCTACTGATTGGACTTTCCTCGATTTCAAATGGTCTCTCTCGCTCAAGATAATCGACTACATTTTGACGGAGCATTTGTTCTGGAGGGAATGGTGAGATTGGTGAGTAACTGCTGAACATATCTGGAGATTTCTGAAATACGAAAGAAGTAATTAGGTACTTATAATATGTAAATGAACGGAATTTTGTACACATTATATAGAATGGGATCATTACTCAACACCAATGATATTATCGAAATAGTTGAATAGAAATTTCTTCCTATTATTCGACATTGGTTAAAATATTTAAATTTAAGGAAATATTTACTTACCGACATTTAGTGGGAGAGCGTGCAGACAGAATAACTTCTATGCAAATGGAAGACAAGTTTAACAGTGTTAAATTTGTTTCACTAACAGGGTTTTATACAATTTTCAATATATTTTTTTTTGTTCATAAGGTTCACAATAACTAATATTCATTTGAAATCATTATGCAAGTTGGCATATTACGTATAAGGGATACCTGTACACGGCTTACAAACATGGATATCCCCAAGCATGCAGTTTTTTTTGTATGTGTGCTGTTTTATATCTCCAGCTAGTTGATAGGTCTATTTAAGTGTTTTGATATTGTTTTACTAACATGGTATCATGCTATTTTAAACATATATTTTACGTAGATAAGGTTTAAATTCGTATTCGATTGTTTTAAAATACAAAGCATTCGATATGCAATTTCGCATTAATACGTATAAGGGATGTCTGGACTTTGGACACGCCCTACAAATATGGATAATCTCCTGACCATGCATTTTTGCAAGTGTGCAGTTTTTACAAACACATACTATGTAGACGTTATAGGTGTAAGCCATATATAACCACGTTTTTTAGAAACCATTGTCACATATCACATTTTGCTGGAATCAAGGCCTGACTACCAGAAAATAAAATTTACAATCATGTAAGTACCACCTGTATTACTTATCCATTCATCGACTCACTTGTTTCATCTATTTATTCTCGACTGTTCACTCGTGAAAAGTTATTTTACCAATATCAGTTCATCTTTGAAGTAAAATAAAACTCCTCATCTATTCATGTTTTCAACTATAATATATCAATCATCTATTCATCTATTCATCAATTCGTCTATTCATCTATTCATCTATTCTACTATTCATCTATTCATCTATCAATTTATTCATATTTATATCTATTCGTATTTTCCACTATTAATCATTGCATCTATTCATATTTTCAACTATTGATCTTTTCATCTATTCATCAATTCAATGTTTCATTTAACTTTTATTCTTGTCAACTGCTGAGTTTCATCCACTGGCCTATTTAATTTATCATCTATTCAGTTATAATTACAGCCCATCTGCTAACCAACTGTTTCACCTGTTCATTTCAATAACCTTCTCCAGGTTCATCTTTTATCTGTTCAACTTTCTATTAGCAATTTAGTACTTATTTTTATATCATATACCATAATTTTTTGTTTCTTGTTTTAGTTACAAAATCATCCATCTCACATCATCTATTTGCGAAACAAAATATCTAGGTGCATCTAGTTTTATTTTTATGTCTACTAATTCCATAATTTCATTATAGCTATATGTTTTTATTTCAGGTCAAAGCTTTGTCAGACTTCAGCTACCCAACTTTTCCCTTCTGAAGACGAGTGTGATCAGCACCAAGAGCAACAAGAAGTGCGAGCGAAGGTCAAGTACTGCAAACCATCGCCGTCAACATCATTGCAGAATAAAAGATCCAACGAGTCTTCGACTTCCACTAACGGATCGAAGAAAAAGAAAATTGTCATCAACCCTGTTACAAAACCAACCTCTCAAGACTTATTTGGAAGTGACAGCGGCGACGAAGATGAGATTGCTGTTCCTGTTAAGGGTAAAAAAACTCCTCCATTATACTGTCAATACAGTCGTAGAGTTGCAAATGGTCTAAGTAGACAATGTGATGAATCAAAGAAGGGTTCATACTATGTTGAAATGAAAATCTACGAAGTAGGTGAAATTGAACACGTTTTACCAATAAACCGCTGGCGCCATGCTATTATATCTTGTAAAAACCGAACCGAAAACGATACACCCGCATGGGGTTATTTAAAGAAGTTTCTTGACGAAACTAGAAAGGAGTTTAAGCACTGCCCTCAAGATTTTGTGAGCAGTTACTATTAGATTCATGCGACATTTTAACGATCTATATTATACCCAATTAGTAATCGGTGCTTATATTCTTGATTGTACTAAAGCTTTATATTGGAATGTAATCTACTTACTTATTTCTATATAATATACATGTTCTTGTATATATAATTTTGTTTTGTTTTCTTTACAGTACCCCACTCTACTCAACAAAGGCTATCGACTAATAATGAGATAACTGAATGTAAACTATGTAAAATTGAATTACCGAAACATAAATTGAATTATAATGAGATAACTGAATGTAAACTATGTAAAATTGAATTACCGAAACATGAATTGAAATATCATTTGAAAACGAACTTACATAAATCAAAATGCTTATTACCAACTGAATCAGAGAATATTTATATAATTGCGAGTGCGTTTAAAAATAGAATTGCAACATATCGTTTAAATCCCACACAAAAAGCCGAATATCTCACACTAGAGACATTCTTGTGCGAGAACAAAAATGGTATTCTGAAACTTGTAAACATGACTTTAAAGACAAATACATGTGTTAAGATTAATTTTGAATTGTTCGCTTACTTTATGTTACCTAAATCAAGCGATCAGCAATTAAAATCATTCAATACGAAATATGAGATTATTTATACTGCCGTCGTAAGAAAAAAGGGCACATCTAACATTTTTTTAAAAATTGAGTTATATACATATTTAGAATCAGAAAAAAAGGGCGCATCTGCTCAATTTTTTGTAGAATTTTATCTTCAAGGAATTCGGAGATACTGTAGGCTCAAAAGGCACAAATGAGACTAATATTCATGTTTTATAGAATGAAAAGGCACATTTATTTACTATTATATTGAAAAGGCACAAATTACGTAGATGTGACTATAAATTCATACAGATTTTTACTAAAAACTTCTAAGAAAAGGCACACCTACAACATAACATAAAGAAAAGGCCCAAATGCCAGATGTGCCCTGTCTACTTAATTAATGATCTATGCATGTCTCAATTAAATTACGTATAAAAGACACAAATAACCAATTGTGCCTTTTTTTTTAATTATTTATAATTAGGGGTGAGCAAATGAGGGCAGGGTTCTATTGAAACGCGCCAGTTGTGCCTGCAACGTCGAAGTGACTCCACGCTTGCCGGGGCACGAGGAATGTGAATTGCGCGATTTTTTTTCTATTCACAACCCTCTCGCAGCAATAAGGCACAGGAATTGCGAAGAATGGAATTAATATGAAGAAAAAAATAAAAAAAGAAATATAAAAATTAGTGCATTTTTTGTTACTTGGTATGTTTAGTCAATTCCAAAGTTATAAATATTGAAAGTGTTGTGCTGCGTTGTCTGGAAGTTGGTCATACTTTTATGGCTGCCGATGAATTTCACCACGGAGTGGAGCAATCACTTAAGAAGAACAAGCGAGTGTATAGCTTTGAAAATTTTTGCAAAGCTGTCGCTGATACTTGTTCAAATATTGTGGGAAAAAAATGACAGTTCAGGTTTTTCACGATTTTGAAGACTGCTCTTCGGCGTATAAATTACAATATTCTGTGCCGCAAGCTTATTTAAGAAACATGTATGAAATCACTTTTCGGAGAGGGAACAATTCGATGTTCTACAAGAACAGCCATGACACTGAAGAGCAAATATAATTGGATTTCTTGAGAGTTAAAATCTTAAAATCGGCATTCCAATACCCAAGCAGAAGCTTTCTCCACGAGGTATAACATCTGAGAGTAAATCAGCTATACTTTCCAAGCTTTGGCCACTCATGCCTGACAACAGAAGAGGTTTTTGGGAAAACCTACCAGTTAACGACTGTTCAGCTGATCTCACACTAACTTATGACGACTGAAATTAAAGACTATTTTTTAAAATAATATTTTAAGTAAAACTGATTACTTAATTTTCTTAAAACTTTTTTATTATTACCAACATATTGCATTGTGATAATTCAACCAAGTGCCATGTTATGTTTGTTTTAGTTATATGTATTTTTAATAATATTAATAATAGTATTATTAAAATATGAAACTACGAGTGCCTTTAATAATTACGGGTGTAAGCTATTTGCTGTAAATGAACAATAAATAATTAGAATAAGGTCTAATAGAGTAATTTAATAAAGGTTAAAAACCATAATGTATGCTCCTCTAATAGGAGTTAAGAATATTTTGATTTATTTAATATTGAGTATATTTTTATATAGATTTTTAAGTCAGGAGTCCAACCTATTAGTAAAAATGTTTAATTTTTACTTCCTTTAGGTGTCTAACTAACCAAAAAGTGTAATTGAGTTTAAGTATTAGCACTTTTTGTTTTTAATTCATAAGTTCTTTTTGTTAACCAAAATCGTATGCTTATCTCTAATAATTAATAAATAACTATTGAATATTAAGAACGTTTTTTTTTGTTAAAATGTTGATGTCCTACAAGAAGTTTTGGTTTGATTGGCATGACAATAAATATGTTTTATAGTTTATTAAACTTTCTTCACATGATTATTTGTTTTTTTTTTTCATAAAAACATTAAGTCAATTTACATTAAAAAGGCGCAATTAGACAAATGTGCCCTTTCTTCTAGACTCAATGATCAATTTGCTTGAAATATTAAAAAGAAAGGTCACATTTGGTTAACTGTGCCTTTTCTTTGTAGTAAGTGGTATTTTTAAAATATTTTTTTTTAAGTTGAAAGGAAAAAATTGAATTTATTTAATAAATAATTAGATATAAAAACTAAAAAGTAGAAAAAATAATAGTACTAACCTTCACGCATATGTCATCAGTATTTTTTTTTCTTTTATGTAATAGGTTTCCACACTATGAAGCAGAATATAGTAAAAACTTTAATCCTAATTATCTCAGTTTGACCAAAATGATAGATGTGCCCTTCTCTCGTACGACGGCAGTATATGAATACGAATATTACTGACTTGTATTTAAAAACGATTGAAACATTCAAACGTAAACTATCAGAATTTGAACACAAAGAATCGGGATGGTCTTTTCAATCCGTGAGTCATTTAGAAATCAATGTTAATAAATACTGTCCTATGAGAGGAGGAACATATATAGAGTTACCTCCAAACGTAAAAAATACGAAAAGTTGTGTTAATATCCAGAATAATGATAATTATTGCTTTCTATGGAGTGTTCTAGCTGCTTTATATCCTGCTAAGAGTAATGTTAGCAGAACAAACTCTTACCCACACTACAGTTCTATTTTCAATATTGATGGCATGTCTTTTCCTCCCTCATATAAAGACATAAAAGCATTTGAAACGAACAATGAAATAAGTATCAATATATATGGATTAGAAAAGAAAACTAATAATGTAACTGGACCACTATACCTAACAAATAACAGAAAATCTATCCATGTTAACTTATTATATCTAGAAAGAAACTATAAGGGTCATTATTGTCTTATAAAAGATTTGATTAAATTAGTACGACGACAGATAACTAAGTACAAAGGTAAACTATATATGTGTGAATCATGTTTACAGTTTAGTAACAGTGAAACAAAGTATCAAACTCATAACTGTTCTAAAGTTGTAACGACTTTACCACAAAAAAATAGTATACTTGGTTTTAAACATTATGAGAGAAAACAAAAGATAAATTTTATAATTTATGCTGATTTTGAATGTCTCTTGCTAAACTATGACCAAGATTGCTCTCATAACACTCATAATTTTAAAAAAACATCAACCATCTTGTTTTGGTTATTATATTTGCTGTTCACATGATCCAAGTATGAATAAATACGTTTCTTACAGGGGACAAGATTGTGTTGAAGTATTTATTACTACACTGATTGAAGATATAAAACAAATAAGCAAAATATTGAGAGATAAAAAACCAATGTTACCTTTAACCAAAGATGAGAAAGACAGTTTCGAAAATGCTTCTAATTGTCATATTTGTGGCCTCTTATTACTAGGAGATTTGAAGGTTCGTGATCACGACCCCATTACCTCCCAATATAGGGGCCCGTCGCATGTGTATTGTAATTTGATATACAGGGTATGTCCATTCATACCTGTGGTATTTCATAACTTATCGAACTATGACTCTCATATATTCATTAAAGAGTTAGCAAAATATAACGGTAAAATTACAATTATACCTAAAACTAAAGAAAAATATATAAGCATAACTAAATATATCTGTAACAAGAAAGGTGACCACCCAATTCAAATAAAATTCATAGACTCCTTTCAGTTTCTCAGTTCAAGTTTAGATATCCTGAGTAAAAGCTTGACTGAAAAAGATTTTGTTCACGTAAAAGACGAGTTTAATGTTGAAAACGTACATTTGCTGAAAAGCAAAGGAATTTATCCATATGATTTCATGAACTCATGGAAAAAATATGAGTATAAACAACTTCCTCCTAAAGAAGATTTCTATAACACATTAAAATTGGAACATATAACTGATGAAGAATATGAATTTGCTCAAACTGTTTGGAAAGAGTTTAACATCAGCTCATTGGGCGAGTATACTGACTTGTACCTAAAATGCGATGTTTTGCTATTGTGTGACATATTTGAAAAGTTTCGAGATGTAAGTCTACAGTACTATAAATTAGATCCAGCATACTACATCACCGCACCTAGTTTTAGTTGGGATGCTATGCTACTTTATACAGGTGTTAAATTAGATTTGATTCATGATCTGGAAATATACCAAATGATTGAAAAGGGTATTCGAGGTGGGCTAGCACAGTGTTCACTACGTCATGCAAAAGCTAATAATATTTATTTACCAGAATTTGACGACTTCAAAGATTCTAGCTATTTGATATATCTCGATTGCAACAATTTATATGGTTATGCAATGACGAAAAAGTTACCTATTTCAGATTTTAAATTTCTAAATCAAAATGAAATTGATAAGTTTGATGTAATGAATGTATTAGATGACAGCAATTGTGGGTTTATTCTAGAGGTTGATCTGGAATACCCAAAATACTTGCATGATCATCATAGTGATTTACCTTTTGCGCCAGAAAAGTTTGTACCCATAGGAGGAAAGACGGAAAAACTAATAGCTAACTTGTATGATAAATTTAATTATGTTATTCACTATACTCACCTCAAAGAATGCATAAAAAATGGACTAGTATTAAAAAAAATCCATAGAATACTGAGTTTCAGACAAGAAGAATACTTAAAGAAATATATTGATTTAAATACCCGTCTTCGGCAATCATCCACTACGATCTTTGAAAAAGATTTTTTTAAACTCCTAAATAATTCAATATTTGGCAAGACTATAGAAAATAAACGCAAACAGGTTGAGGTAAAGTTAGTTACCAAATGGAATGATGAGACCAATATTACGAATAAACAGCTTGGTGCGGAAAAATTAGTTTCTAAGCCTAATGTGAAATGTATTTCTATTTTTTCTGAAAATCTGGTAGCGGTTCAGTTAAAACCCGAGAAAGTTATTTTAGACAGACCAATCTATATAGGTTTTGTCGTTTTGGAATATGCTAAGCAGCACTTGTATCAATACCATTACAATGTAATTAAAAAGAAATACGCTAACAATGTAAAGCTTTGCTATACAGATACCGACAGCCTGCTCTACCTGGTTTATACGGATGATATATACAAAGACATAAAAAATAATTTAAATGAATTCGATACAAGTAATTTTGATGAGAACAATCCTTATTACATCCCGCTAGGAAATGGTAATGTACCTGGAATGTTTAAAGATGAACTTGGCGGCAAAGTAATTAGTGAATTTGCTGGCTTAAGAGCTAAATTGTATTGTTTAATAGCTGCTAAAACACAAATAAATAAAGCTAAAGGAATCTCAAAAAGTGTTACAAAAAATTTGCAGTTATCTCATTATAAAAACGCATTGTTTCGTGATGAAAGTTTATCATGTAAAATGAATATAATTAAGTCCATTAAGCATATGTTATATTCACAAGAGATACATAAAATAGTAATGAATAGAAGCGATGACAAAAGGTATATACTCACTAATCAAGTGGATACTTTACCATGGGGTCACTATAATATAATGTTTTAATTGTCTTCAATAATAAGTTATTTTAAGTGATATTTTGTACATAAGTATGCCGTTAAATAATATTTAATAGTTGATTAAGAAATGTCATTATAAGACTATGGAATTAATTAATAAATGTCTATATTGATTGACTGGAGTGTTTGGATTTTTATTCTTGACCAAGAAACCAAAACTGAATACCGAATGAACCTTAATATTTGAAAAATATATATAAAATATGATTACAATTATTATTTAAGTACGATTTCACAATAATTAGAATCAGACTGTAAAATGAAGTTGATTAAGCAACCCGTATCTCTAGAAGTAAACGATATTTTACTAGAACCGCGTTCATATATTTTTAGACACAGTACTTTGTTACCTAATACCGTTCGTTCTATTATTTGTGGGCCATCAAATTGTGGAAAAACCAATGTAATGATTAGCTTGTTATTACATAAAAATGGTCTCAAGTTTAAGAATGTTTATATTTACTCGAAAACCACATTCCAGCCAAAATATTGTTTTTTAAACGAAGTATTCAAAAACATTCCAGATACACAGTTTGTAATGTTTAACGATAACAAAAGTGTTATATCTCCTGAAAAGGCATTACCAAATTCTGTCTTTATTTTTGATGATGTTGCATGTGAGAATCAAAGTAATATAAGAAATTATTTTTCGATGGGCAGACACAATAAAGTTGATAGTTTTTACTTGTCTCAAACATATTCGAAAATACCAAAACAGTTAATCCGAGATAATGCAAACTTTCTAATAATTTTTAAACAAGATGACGTAAACTTGAGACATATTTACAATGAACATGTGAACTCCGATATGCTTTGGTGTAACTTTAAAAACATATGCTATGAAACATGGAAAGACCAACATGCTTTTTTATTGATTAATAAAGATTGTGAATTAAACAACGGTAGATATAGACGGGGTTTTGACATTTTTATTAAACTTGAATGAAGACAATAATAGTTATATAAGTACACACAACAAGCATTATTGGGATTCATTCCGAGATCTACATTATTAATTAGCAGTAGTGACTGCTGATGAAATATGGAAATAAATATGAAAGAACAATTAATTAAATCAGTTCAAGCTATTAAAAGTAAAATAAAACAAATAAAAAATGAAGAAGACAAAACAAACTTTAACATGAATAGGGTTTTTAAACCTCTTACTATTCCATTGGCAGAAATGGTGGAATTAACCAAAAATAACCTATATAAAAATAAACATGTTGAGATTGGTGAAGTCTGCAATTCATCAATGAAGTCTAATGATTTGAACACTTCATATTATGAAGATTTTGAAACTGAGAGTAACGACTCCATTAAAAGTGAAAATAGTCGTATAAAATATATGGAATGTAACGAACAAAATATGAGTACTCCTATTCAAAATGAAAAATATCTTACTACCTTAGATACACCTTTTCTATCTTTGCTAGTAAAAGAGAATATACTTGATGATATTAATACTTTAAATGTACCCTTTGGAGTACGCAGTGAAAATAATAAACTAATGATGGGAAATATACCCATTGCTTTAAAAGAAACTTCTAGTTATCCCAAGATTATGATAATTTCAATTGGAGATATTGAGTACGAAATGACACGAGGTCTTAAAGAGCTTCTATTTAAAAAAAAACCAGATATAGATTTAGTTTCAGACAAAGACAAACTTGTTTATAAAGATTTGTTACATAAAACTAATGCTCATAAAAGAGAATTTAATAGTATGGGTCAAATAAAAGGAGATAAGGGAATGAAATACTGCCAGATAATTAAACCTTTATTTTATGAATCGGAACCAATTGATGATTATATGGAAAAAAAAGTTGTTAAGCGCGGTGGTAATATGCAAAATTTTAAAAAATCTTACAAAATGAACACAGATTTTATATACTGGGATGATCCTAATGAGTTAATTGAAAGGCTAATGCTACTAACGGCCTCGAAAAATGCAGGTAACAGCAATCATGACAATGAAATTATATCTATAATTGAAGAACTAAAAGAAGCTGACATCATAAAAGAATAAAATGATTTACTACTAATTATAACATATTAGTATCACACAGTCTTTCAAACATAAACGTCAATAAATTTGAGATCCAAGTCTACAAAATATAAATACAGAAGAAAAGACAGTATTAAAATAATTGGTATTTAATAACAAAAAATAGTGATGCAAGTTTGGATGCGCAAAATATATATTTTTGATATGAACAATAGTGCTACTTACTTAACAATATTTGATTGACGTTTTGAATAAAATCTTAACTTATGAAACTTTGATTGGTTAAATATATAACTATTAAAATTATATATAAAATTAAAAAAGTTTTTGATCGTATTACCGAAAATGAGCAAAAGAAGCGTAGTAAATGAAATTCACAAATATGCAAGGGTTAATTTTCCTCGTAGGCATGTTGTTATGAAGAGTATAGATGACTTATGGCAAGCCGATTTAATCGATATGCAATCTGTATCAAAACTTAACTCAGGTCATAATTATATTTTAGCTGTCATTGACACATTTTCAAAGTATGCATGGGTATATCCACTAAAACAAAAAAACAAGATACTCGTATCTGCTGCATTCCAGTCAATACTAGATAAAGGTCGGGTTCCTAAAAACCTGCAAACCGATCTCGGCACCGAGTTCTATAACGACAAGTTTAAAAAATTGATAGACAAGTACAAAATTAATCATTATTCTACTTACTCGACAAAGAAAGCATCGATTGTTGAACGGTTTATAAGAACTCTCAAGTCTAAACTGTATAAAGAATTTAGTTTGAGAGGAAACTATAAATGGAAGGATGGTTTGCTCTGTAAAGTTATTGATATCTACAACCACACAGTTCATAGAACGATTGGTTTACCTCCTGATGAAGTCAGTGCAAATAATGAAAGTTTGTTATTGAAGAGGTTCAAAAAGATTTACGAGTCAAAATCTCTTCGAGAAAAGAAAAAACTTAATATTAACGATTTTGTACGTATCAGTAAATATAAAGGAACATTTGAAAAAGGTTACACGCCCAATTGGTCCACAGAAATATTTAAGATCGTTAAGATACAAAACACTAAACCTATAACTTATTTGATAGAAGACGCAAGAAGTCGACCTATTCTAGGAGCATTCTATATTCAAGAACTTCAAAAAACTGAAAACCCTAATGTCTACTTAGTAGAAAAAGTTTTGAAACGAAAAAATAAAAAGTGCTATGTTAAATGGTTGGGGTTACCGTCTAGTGAAAATAGCTGGATCGATAAAAGAAATGTTTTATAATACTATTGATAAACTAATTTTAGTTCAGTAATTGATTGGTTATGGAAGAGAATAGTCTTCTAAACAGTATAATTAATAAACTACCATTTGAACTTCATTTACCAGGATATAATTATTGTGGGCCTGGAACACGATTAGCAGAAAGACTTGCTCGAGGTGATAAGGGTATTAATCAATTGGACGAATACTGTAAACAACACGATATAGCTTACCAAAAGTCATCAAATTTACAAGATCGACATAAAGCAGATATAAATTTATTAAAGATGGCGAAAAAACGAGCAACTTCGTCTACTGCTAATGTTGGAGAAAAGCTAGCCGCTACTTTAGTGAATAAAGCAATGTTGGTAAAAGTTAGTTCTGGGTCTGGATTGAAAAACAGATTTAAGAGTATTGTATCTCGTGCGCGTAAACATATCAGTAAAGTGAAACCCAAATACAAAAAAATGGCAGTAAAAATGGCTTTTGCAGCTGCTAAAGAATTGGTGAAAGATTCTCCTGTGATACTCCCTAGAGTCATACCTATACCAAAATCTGGAGGCGTTCTTCCACTTATTCCTATATTCGCAGGATTGTCTGCTGCTGGTAGCTTAGCTGGAGGAATATCAGGAATAATTAAAACATATAATGAATATAAAACTGCAATGAAACGTTTCGAAGAAATGAAAAGACATAATCAGAAAATTGAGGGCGTATGTATTGGAAAAGGATTGTGTCTGAAACCCTACAAGAATGGTTTAGCGATACATTTGCCAAAAAAAAAAGCCTAACTCATCGTCTTCCTAAACGTGCCCTCTCTAATATTGATATCATTGAACACTCTCGCAATGTTCCTTACTTTCGAGGCGTTTTTATGAGAGATGGATTACCTGAAAATGCACACCCTATAGAGTGTGGTATCGTGAATTTAGATTCAGCGAAAAATCCTGGTACACATTGGGTAGCATACGCAAAAATTTATGACTATATTGAATATTTTGATAGTTATGGCAACTTGAGACCACCTAGAGAATTTATTAGATATGTGGCAAATCATAATGTTCTGTACAATTATTATAATTTTCAGAAAACAAATTCTTATAACTGTGGACATCTGTGTCTAAAGTTTCTACAAACATTTTGGCGTAATAACAGTTTAAAATAAATAGCTCGCTATTACTTCTTTTCGTTCATTCTGTGACTAATTGTGCATTAAATAACATTCGAGGTCAAAAAAGATGATCGTGTTCAACCAAAATAGTAATAATTTCATTAGTAAGAATAACAATAATAAGTCTATAACTTCAAAAACAAACCTAAACAGTACTATTCATTCGAACACATTCAAAAGGCAACGACGTGTAAAGGATAAAAAGAAAATTACCAAAAAAAATAAAGAGTTTCTTCAAGCTCTTGGATTTAAACTATGAATATTCTCAATGTGCATGATTTACCACATTTCGATAATTCAATAGAAAGTTACGAAATCCATACGTATAATCCTTACAGCAACAGTTTTAAAGAAAATGATGAAATCCGAATATCTATTAATCAACAAGACATTTATGTACTTCCCTCCTCCAGCTCTATTTATATCGAAGGACGTGTTACTGTGACTGGGAAGGATTCTGCAGGAAAACCAATTAAAAAACCAGTCAATTTTACAAATAATGCTTTAGCATTTCTTTTCCAAGACATTCGGTATGAAATAAATGGTGTTGAGATAGATCGAATTAAAAATGTGGGCATTACTTCTACAATAAAATCGTATGTTTCATTAAACAACGGGGATAATAGAATTGCTGCATTGTGGGGTTGGGATATAAATGGATATAAAAATCTCAAAGATGGATATTTTAGCATTATTATACCACTCAACAGGGTGATGGGATTTGCAGAAGATTACAAGAAAATAATCATCAATTGTAAGCATGAACTTATACTGAACAGATGTAGCAGTATTTTAAACAGTGTAATTCTTGATAAGGATGATAGTGTTGAGATTAATATGCAAAGAGTTCAATGGCGAGTGCCACATATAAAAGTATCAGATCGTGAAAGGATTTCTTTACTCAAATATTTAGAAAAGGATAAACCTATACAAATAGCTTTCAGAAATTGGGATCTGTATGAATATCCATTATTACCAAAAACTACCAAACATTCGTGGTCCGTGAAAACAGCTTCACAATTGGAAAAACCTAGATATGTAATATTCGGTTTGCAAACTAATAGAAAAAATAAGAAAGACCGAGATAGTTCCATATTTGATCATTGTCATTTGTCAAACGTAACTTTATTTTTAAATTCTCAGTACTATCCGTATGACTCACTTAATATAAACTTTAATGAAAATAAATACAGTATATTATATGAATTATACACGAAGTTTCGTCAGTCTTACTACAACGTTCCTGCAGATCCCTTGTTAGACATTGTAAGCTTTAAAGAAAAGGCACCTCTATTCATAATAGACTGTTCAAGACAAAATGAGAATTTAAAATCTGGACCTGTAGATGTACGTCTAGAAATAGAAACGTCTCATGATATTCCTGATAACACAGCTGCTTACTGTCTTATTGTAAACGATAGACTTATAGAGTACAAGCCTCTAACCAATATTGTACGAAAATTATCATGAATGCTATAGTGGACGTGCAAGGATTTAAAACTGATGAAAATGAATTTATTGCAAAAGAAATAGCAATAACTTATGAAAATCAATTACAAGTTTATTTAATAAAGCCTCCATTTTTCAACTTTGAGCTGACTGAGTCAGAAGATAAGCAAGTAAGATGGATTGAAAGGAATAGAAAAATTCAGTGGAACGAAGGCTACATTCCATACGCATTTTATAAAAATGTACTTAGAAATAATATCATCGAGCTTTTAAAAGATAAAAATATTTATACTAAAGGTCAAGAAAAGGTTAAATGGATCAGCGAAATGTTCGCAACAAGTAGAGTTTATGATTTGGAGGATTTTAAATGTCCTAATTTAAATAGTTTGTATGAGGAATACAATTTATCAAGTGATGTATTTAGCTGTTTATACCATTCATCAATATGTGCAATGAAAAATGTCATGTGTCTTAAGAAATGGTGTCAAAATAATAATAAAATACTGATTTAAATATTTGTTTATTTGTGATTGTTTTATTTAATCATCCTTACCTATTATTATAGTCAGAAAATAATATTATTGTTATTAATAGCTATACATATACAATACCTAACGATGGCTGAGAGTATTAGATACATACATAAATAGCTGTCAATTCAGATTGAAGTTATATTTAAAAGCAGATAAGAGGAATTTAATAGGTATCTAATCTATTCAAATCTTTGTAAATAAGTGAAAACCTAAATCATTCAGTCCCAAATTAAATGGTGAAATTAAGGTAGCTGGATCTATTGAATTAATATTAGAATGAAGTAGAAAGAGAGAAGATATATCAGATAGATGAATCATCTAGTCTTTTAATTGAACAGATGAGAACCTAGATTATTAGGTCCCCGGTTAACTGGTGAAATTAGGGTAGATGGATCTTTGATCCAGATGCCCTAATTTTACACTACTGATATGTTTTGAAAAATACGATGAGTTCCCGCTCTTCACGGACCCAACGTTTCTACACCAAACGGCTCAAATATGTAACGCATACTGAGGTTAGCATACTTGCGCCGTTTGCGTTGCTCCGCCGAAGTAGCCGCGGCGCCAGCCCTCACGTTGGTTTCAGAAAGTGACGGCACTAAAGTGTCTACGTATGTAGCGTCCCACATTAAGGGCCGTCATAACTTCCATGGAACCAGAGTTATCAGGGCTTTTACCATCGTCACGCATCAGACCATTCATATCTATTATTAGATACATAGATCGGTCATATCCTAAATATAAAGTGTTCTAGGTCGCTGAAATTTTATATCTATCGTCATTGAGTAATATTTACATTACTGTGTTATATATATGTGGTTTCCCAACGTGTACCTAACAGTATTACGTCGCAGTTACGGTTGACGAGATTCCTTGTTCACGTCAACCGTATTGTTTGAGATACATAAGTATTTTACAAAATTACAAATTTACGAAAGAAAAATTTATAGTCATGTGCGGGATTCGAACACGCGTCCATCCACCCCGAGCGGGTTCGAATCACGCAAATGACAATAATTTTTTCTCTCGTAAATTTGTATTTTGTAATGTAATTCGCCTAGCAGGCGTTATTGCAAACTTAACAGTATTAAAAATATATAAGTACTTGATATGAGAACAATTCTTGCAAAAATCAAAGCCATAGTAGAGACCCACACCCATCTGAAATCATTATGCATGAGTCACTGTAAACAACGACGGGTTTTATTTAATTTACAGATTTAATTACGGCGTATATCGAACCAATGCTGCAATGCAGTGAAAAAAGCAGTAAGGGAAAATGAAACAATTTAGTATGTAACTATATACTTATACCACTAGCAAAAAGCTGAGCTTTGTGAGGGCTCGCGTTTGTTTTACAACCTGATTCTACTAGTGCCATCTGGTATTAAGTAGATTAACTACGATGTATTTGAGTATTGAGTTTAGTTCTGTTGCAGCAGCGATGTTATCTCTTGGATTTTCTAACAGATGGCGTTAGTAGTACAATAAAATTCTATCCAAAGAATACATAGGTAGGCTTAGGTATCCTTTAAAAAATTTGAAATACTTGAAAATGTTTGTTTTGAAAATGTTGAAACATCTGTTACTGGGTTTTCTGTTGCATCTACCGCGTATGCTGTAAGCAAACGCTGACGTTACGAGTTAAATCGAATCTGAATGCCACTATTTATCTTTTAAATGCAAAATAATATTGGTAGATATTTTAAACGTAAATTATTTTTTGTATATTATTTTTCTATTATTAACATAGGCTAAAAGTAGAGGTTTGTGATACGATTGTAAATATTTAACAGACGTAGCTACGGCTAAGCTCGTTTATTTCGCGTACTTCCACAGTATTATGTCTTATGGTATATTGCTGTGGGGAGCTGCTGCTGAGATAGAGACAATCTTTATCTTACAAAAGCGTGCAATTCGAGCCATATATGAAATGGATCCTAGGGAATCCCTGAGAGATATTTTTAAAGAAATTGATATTTTAACTTTACCAAGTCTGTATATATTTGAAAATATTATGTATGTTCGTAAAAATTTGAGCAAATTAAAATTATTAATTATTAAAAATCAAACAGTGACACTCACGATTATAACACGAGGAATAAAGATAAAATAGCGGTGCCAGGTTTTAGATTAGCAAAGACAAATAAAAGGTCCTTCTTAGGAAATTGTGTGCGGTTTTATAATAAATTGCCCAAACATATTACAACGCTCACAGAAAGAAAATTCAAGTTTCATGTGAAGAATATTTTGATAAAGAAATCTTACTACACTGTTTGTGATTACTTAAACGACAAAAATGCTTGGACTGGTTCGCCTCTGCCAAGCTAGCGCCTAACACCTACGTAATGTAAATTAAGTATTGTAATAATTTTACTATATAGTATGTACTTAACACATTTTTAAAAAACGTTTAAAAGAATGGCCCCGAGTTTCTTGCCCGTAGACAACAAACTTACCTTTAACAATCATGTAAGCAACGTCTGTAGGAAGGCCCTAGGATTTTATAAACAACTTGCTAGAACGGCCAGGATCAGCTGGGGTCTCCATCCGGAAATAATCCGAGTTATCTACACAGCAGTAGTGGAACCGGTAATTATGTACGCCGCAGGTGTATGGGCATCTGCAACCTACAAACTTTGCGTGCAGAAACAACTAAATACGGTACAGCGAGGATTTGCTCAGAAACTGTGCAAAGCGTATCGCACCGTCTCCCTGAACTCGGCACTGGTACTGGCTGGAAAACTACCTCTCGACCTCAGAGTACAAGAAGCAGCCGCACTGTACGAGGCAAAGAGAGGAGTCCCCCAGCCAGTGCTAGGAGACAGGGAGGTGGAGTGCATGGAACTGTACGTAAACAATCCCCATCCGGCGGAGCATATGAGTCTTGAATTCCTTAGTTTGACGGACCAAGAGCAGGTAGACACGCACAACAAGCAAGACGTCAGAATATACACGGACGGCAGCAAAATTGACGGAAAAGTCGGAGCCTCATTATCTCTTTGGAGAGATGAGGCCGAGACAAAATACCGAAAATTGAAGCTGTCGTCCTACTGCACTGTATACCAGGCTGAACTACTTGCCATATGCGAAGCCACCAGGGAGATACTTAAAAGCTCGAAGACCACCTTCGGCGTATATAGCGACTCCAGGTCATCACTAGAGACAGTCGTCAACAACCACTCCCTCCACCCCCTGGCGGTGGAAACCCGCAACAACATAAGAGCCATAACACAGCAGTGTAAAAGAGTATCGCTGTTCTGGATAAAAGCACACGCCGGACTCGAGGGTAACGAGCGTGCCGATCAGTTGGCGAAAGAAGCCGCACTAAACTCTAAAAAGAAGCCTGACTACGATAAGTGTCCTATTTCATTTGTCAAGCGACAAATCCGTCTGAACTCGCTTGACAAATGGAATCAGAGATATAAATCCGGTGAAACTGCGCATGGTACAAAATTGTTTTTCCCGGATGCGGTACTGGCATACAGAGCAGTTAGGAAGATAGAGCCAACGGGAGTCCTTACCCAAGTACTAACAGGGCATGGTGGGTTCTCTGCATACTTAAACCGATTTAAGTGTAAGGAGGACCCATCATGCCCTTGTGAACCCGGTCAATTAGAAACTATAGAACATGTCCTACTAGAATGTCCAATATACGGTCGAGAAAGATACGAGGTAGAACAAAAAATTGGTATACATTTAAATAGTAGCAATGTAAAAGAATTAATAATAGATAAGACACATAGCGATAACTTTATTGAATATTGTATAAGTATAGGCAGTAAAGTTATAGCTAAGAACAAAACAATAGGTAGATAAGTAAATGATGTTATATATATGGTATGTATATATAAACAGCATTTGTATATGCAAAAGATAAATAAAACTGTATAACTAAACATAAAATTATAGATATAAGTGAAATGTATTGAGACACTACCTTGTAACTTAAAAATATAATAGATAGATAAGTAAACGATGTTATATATATGTTACGTATATATAAACGGCATATGTATATACAAAAGATAAATAAAACTGTAAAACTAGATAAAAATAATATATTTATATAAGTAAAAAGTACTAAAATACTACCTTGTAACTTAAATTTAAGTATAAACTGAAATAATATGTAATTAAGTAAAGACAAATTGTAAAATTAGAATAAGGATAAATACAGACCCTGACCATATTAGGGGACCTTAGCTCGCGGGTCGGGCCTACAAGCGCCCGAATAAAACAAAAAAAAAAAAAAAAATATTTAAATTTGTAATTGACCTTCATAAGAGCGTCGTAGACGCCTAAATTGAATAAATGATTTTGACTTTGACTTTGACTTTGATTTGTCCACTTCCATTTTTGTAAAACGGCGCATATAACAATACAATATCGCACTATCAACGAATATGTTCTAATTGATTCCTACACTGATAGAACTTCAGTGTATATATTAATTTTTGTAATCGGCCTCAACGAGCTTATGATTTAGCAATTACTGTGACGCTTACTCGTATTATCAAAATATAAAGTAAATATTTCATGCCATATCATTTAAGATAATCTAATCAGGTTCATATTTCTAATACTGAGCTAATTCCTATTAATGGACCTCTGATTTCATAATCCTGATTGAATCGTATTACAAAGATATTTTTGAAGCACTAGCTTTGCTAAGTTTGCATAGCCGTTATTAAGGCTTGTTTGCGTTACGTTTTGCATACAAATGGAGTTTTGTCATATATTAAATAAATGTTGCGAAATGATGCATGTCCTTTCTCTATGAGTTTATTATAATATTATTCTGGTACCGTAAAATTATTTATCTTCAAAATTATTCGGAAAAATTAATATTTTGTTAAACCTTACTTTAAAATTTAGAGATAACATAATTCAAACGGATTCAATGCTTCTGGTTTAACAGTTTTGGAAAACTAGAAGCATTGATATTGATCTTCAAGACATGCAAGCAAAAGTTTACCAAGTTTTAATATAGTACTATTTAAAATATTATGAAACTACGTTTGTATGGAACGCACCATCACTTGGATGGGTGACCGCTAGTGGCATTTACTTATTACTGATCGCGTCCCCGGCCTGTGTTGTTGTCTTGGGATAGCAGTCGTTATTGGATCAGGCCTGACATTTTTTTAATGAACTTATGAATAACTAGTTTTCCGGGCGCGGCTCCGACCGCGCGTATGTCGGTCGCGAAAAAACATTAACCTCTTTTTGCGCAGTTGGATAAAAACTATCCTATGTTTCTTCACGGGTCTCAAACTAATTCCATACCAAATTTTATTCAAATCAGTCCAGTAGTTTTAGCGTGAAAGCGTAACAGACAGACAGGCAGACTTAGTTGCCTTTTGCGACACCCATAGGATGATATGGGGAGGTGCAATTTTAACCCGGTACCCCACGGGGCCGGCTTTTCAAGCTACACCCGTGATATACGGATGAACGGACGGGTGGACAAACAGACATGCAAAAAAGTGAAGTCTAATTAGGAAAACATAAATACTTCGGCATTATCCTTACTAAAAGGTATTTTTCATTTAATTATGAAATTTTTATTAGGTTTAAAAGTCATGACTGTATGTAGAGAAAAAATATATAAATCAAATTACTTTTTAGATTTGTGCTTATGTCTCTATATTTACATGCTGCTCCAAAAAAGGAGTAAGTATTATGTTCTCAGGGTTCATGTATGAATGTGTTTGTGAGTTTTTTTATTCCATCATAACTTATAAACGGCTTAACCGATTTAACTGTATGAGATTTCATTAGATTCGTCGTGATAGAGTGTGATAGTGACACAAGGCACATAAAAAAAATATAAAACAATTTAGACGCCATATTGTGAGATAAAAATAATAATATTTAAAATCCATCGAGTGGGGTAACAAAATGTAGGGGTTTAAAAAACGAATCCATTAATATGTATAACTTGCAGTTTTAATTTCCATGGCACGGTTAAACGGTTAACTGAAGTAAACAAATTGTAGTTGGGTTTTTACTGTTTTAATTAATTTATACTTGTTTACTGAATATGGTTGCTATTTGCTAGCCAAATGAGCCATGATGAGAAGTTCAATTCCATTCACGTTTGAACCTAACATATCGCCTGATCATGGTAGTGAGTGCTGAATAATCGACAGCCACCTACTATCACGTAGCTTTCAAAGATAATACGCAATATATCTTAATTCTTCTGAATTCTGTTTTACCACAAGAATATGTTCTGGCTGCCGGCAGAGGGCCAGATGGTGCTCAAAGTGTTTCTCCGAATTTCAACGAGCTAACGAGTGAGTAAAGGAAGTTGGCAATGCGGCTGCATAACAAATGTTGCTTATGACTCAAAGAAAATGGGTATATTACTTTTCTAAAGGATTAGATCTCTATTTGATTTATGAAGGAAAATTATCACTAACATCAGCAGTGATGGCTCAGTGGCATTGGCTACGGACTGTCACGTAGCAGGTCCATGGTTCGAATCCCACCACAGCCTTCAGATTTTCCCCGAATGTGGAAAGGGATTTTGTGAATGCCCGCCTGGTTAGCGACCACCCTCAAGTACAAAATTTGTCACCAAGCACCTTACGGTGTGTTCCGGCAGCTGTCCTTGAGAGCCAGTAATTCTAGGTTAATCATGTTAACACCTTCGACCACAGGGACTAAGAATATCTTGTACCTATTCATCATACGGGCGCAAGCTTCGTCGGGTTGCTGGAAAGAATTTAGTATATTAGAAATACTCTAAATTAAATTAATAATGAATAAAAAAAATCATCTACAGTATGTCTAAACTGATACAACATAGAAACTATTAAAAAAAAGGATGATAACATTAAATGCCGTTAACACATTTTTGAGACCTCTGGATTCGCGAATTTCCGAGGACGACAGTGACTACGTGTCACCAGGTAAACAAGCTGCTACTCTCTTGCACTTGAACTTCCTCTACTGCCGCTAAAGTCTTTCAAATGCCGATTTGGATATTCGATATCAATTCTAACATTGCATTTTTGCATTATGGCCTGCCAAGCGAATAATCTTGAAAATTAAATTGTAACTTTGTAACATAACTCGAAATATTTGTTATCAGGTTATACGGACATTCATTACATTATCGTAAGTCAAAGATAGAGTTCGCTTGAGTACTCTTCGCTTTCATGTCTACAGTATATAAACAGTCACTTATACTACATTATATAAAGTTAATACTCCCTCAAATCATTTAAACAGATACAAAAGCGCTGTTTATAATTATAAATCTCACATTATTATCTGAAATTAAACCGCTGGCTTTGAAAGACTGTTACTGTTTATGAAAGGGGCAAAACAAACTATTCAATTAATTATTTAATATCACCAGCAGCTTTAAATATTGTGTCAAAAACAAAGGTTCTATCCAACTTCCGAAGTTTGGAAACATTGGACGGCAATCGGAAGTTTTGACCCTATTAGGTGAAATGCTATTGGATTCTTTTATCACGAATAAGTCTTTATTCTTCCAGTTACCACTATTTTTGTTATGTTAACACTTGAAGCAGTGATAGCTCAGTGGCTTTGGCTATGGACTGCCGCGCAGCATGTCCATGGTTCGAATCCCGCCGCGGGCTTGAGCTTCACCGCATGGTGGAAGGGCATTTTTGCGAATGCCCGCCTGGCTAGCGACCACCCTCAAGTAGAAAATCTGTCGCCAAGCACCTAACGGTGTGTTCCGGCAGCTGTCCTTGAGAGCCAGTAATTCTAGGTTAAGCCTGCTATCACCTTCGACCACATCATCATTTACCATCAGGTGAGATTGTGGTCAAAGGCTAACATATTATCAGCAATAAAAAAAAAAAAAAAAAAATATCCATTCCATCTACCAAAATATTCGACCAGTTTTATAATATGCAATTGCTGAATATTATTTCCTTATGTAATTTCGACTTGAAAACGATGGCATCAGAAAGACCAAAAACTAAAGCTAATGTCATACGTCGTTAGATTCTTCGTTGGATAGCGGAAGTGACACATTCACGTCAATAGTGTTTGATGAAGAAGGGACGCATATGAAATTCTTCGGTAAATATATGTCAGATGAAGTATTTTGGCCATTTATATTCTAAGTTCCATTTTTCTCGTCTTCGTGTTGATATACCAATAATAATTTTGTACGGATAAAATGCTTTAACAAAAATGCGTATAATTATCTCTTGATCCTTTTATTAGTGGTAAAAAGCAGTAGGATCATACGGAATAATGACAAATTGATCATAGTTCACAGTGTCTGATCACAAAAAAAACCTTATTAGCACAGAAATAGATGCTGTAAGATGTTTTTGTAGATATAACTATCCTGTTAGAACTAGGAAATGAACAAGTCTTGGAACTATAGTAGTTTTGATCCGGTAACTGTAGCACTAATAGAATCAAAAATATTTATTGGCCATTATAACAGTAAACGTTACACTAGGCAAGTCATTTTACAATTAGGTTGGTATTAATTTCAAAGCATGATTTGATATTAGAAAATTATGCCAACAAACCACTTAATCTTACACATTAAAGGAAATTCGTAATTACTATAATTTGTAAGAACAATTTAAAATATAAATATAAGTCAATGCATTATTTATCATCGTCATATTTTGATAACATTCAGAGAAACCATGTTGAAGGTTATCAGTTAGTTAATAACTAAAAATTTATATCAAATTAACAATGTATTAGGTAGTACATAAATGTTTTATGTTCAATACTGACGTCAGTGGGCAAAAATGTCTAATGAAAACTTTCACCTTCTAGCGATTGGCATTAGGTTATAGTCAAACTCATTATGTTTATTATGAAAAAAAAAAAAAATAACAATGTATCTCCGGTATACAGTGATCCTAATGCTAATATAACGAAAATCCTTGAGAGAGTTCCAAAATGGTTCCAAATTGGAATACAATGAAGCGAAAAATTACGAATTATCAAGAGCTAATAGATAATGTTGCATATCGAGGAGATGCCATGAAAGATTTCAGAATTAATATGAAATAACTGAATTTACATTACTCTGAAAATATAATAAATCACATTGGGTACCATATATTTCCATTACTAGTGGCAACGGATGTGGATCATGATAAAAGACTTTCAGGAGTTTGAAGTAAATTTATACTATTCCTTAGAAATGGAACCATTCAAACTGCGAAGCCATCACCATCATCATATGAAATCAATAAGGACTTATCTCACATATCTGTTGGTATTTTTGCAATCATTTCGCCTTTTTTTAACAATCCAAAATCACCGATGTGGCACAACAAACTGCGGGAATATCAAAAATATATACAAAATTTAAAATTATATTTTCACAAGCTAGCCGCACTAGTTACAATGTTAATTGTGATAAGAATTTATCAAATCAAGAACAAGAAGCTATGTTGATAATAGCAGATGATTACATAGAAAATTGTTTTAAGAATAATTCTGTTAATTACAATGGATATCTACTATTTGCAGAAGAATCTAAGCAACTAATTCACAAAGCTGTGATATGTTCACCAAAAATACAAGCTATGTCAACAATCCGACAACTAAAAATTTGGAAAGAACAGTTGGGTAAAGAGTGGGATGATTTGTATGTTTTTATTCCAGTAATTTGGCCCGTTGCAAGAATAAATCCAAGAAAACAAATCATTGAACTTTTTATGAGTGAAGACAAAAGGATGACTAACATTATTATGGCTGAAGGAGCTAAAACAATTCACGAAGCGCGTGAACTTTTAGGACGTATAATATCTGACAGAACTATGTCACATATGGTTTACAAGCATGATAAATCAAAGAATATTGAGCAAAATATTACTTTATCAACAAAAACTGACATGGTGTCGCCATCAACAGAAGAAATACTGCAGAAATTGAATCTTATCGATTCTTCTTTCAGTTTATTAGACCCCTATGACGAACCTAATGATGTACGCTTTGATGACATTTACCAAGTTCCCGTTTATTAAATAAAAATGATTAACCTTAGGTATCATTTATAATGACCGTGAAGATTTTTAATAATATTCTATATTCATATAACTGCATAAATAAAAATAATACCCGTCCAAATTATATACGAGTATATCGATATTTTTTTTTTAGTTGAACCTATCCTTGTGCGAGTGTAAGGTTGCCTCGAATCCGTGTATTGGGGCATACACGAGGTTAGGATAAACGATTGAAAGGTTATTTGATGATTTATAGAATAAAAATTTTATTACTTAAGCATTAGCAACACTGACTGGGCTTAGAGAGAGGGAAAAAGAAAAACAAGATGGCGACTTTTGCGTGAGAGACTGGCTGGGAGATAAGAAAAATAATCTACTATCAAGATTTATGTAGCATAACCATTGTACAGAATAATACAGGAAGGTTATACGTCCAAGTTGAAACTGAATGCGTGGAGGAGCTCGCGTCGAAGATTGTCTTGCTTTGACAAATGCTTCATATAAATGAAGGGATTTTAGACAGATTGGCAACGTGTTGGCAAGTTAATAAGTAGATTATAGGATCGCGTTAGCGTTTGCAAGTTGAAAGCTAAAATGAGTCTTGTTTATAGTACATAAACGTATGTTGAACTATAGGTGTCACCCCATCCTCATACGCTGGTTAAGAACGAGTTGAAAATTTAGAGTTATGAGTCATAGTTCATGTTGGATTAGCGGTCAAAAATAACCCCGGATATAGTCGTAGTATATCGTGCAGTTTCAAATCCCGCACATGACCTTAATTTTGTAATAAATTTAAAAAGATGAGTGCATGCAAGCGTAAAAGATAAAAGGCAGACCTTAAACATATAATAACATATAAGAGTAATAGTTACTATCTGATGGTCTAAGTTACAGTGGCATTTTGAGCTCCAGTGAAACCATAACAGCAGTTGTCAATTACGAAGAACGTCTACTAGTAGCAGTCCAACTCTCAGAGAAACAACCCGGACTCATCTCATTGCTCTACGATAGAGCAAGAGTTGACTAACATTTTATCATTACTGCAGTAGGAAACCATACGTCATCCTCCACGGCTGTCAGATGTAGACGCAACTGCTTACTTTTCTATCGCAAAACAAGTATACCTATATCAATAAAAAAATAAAAAACCGACTGCAAATTCTTTATTTTCGTTAAACGTTTTATCGTTCCACTGAAATTAAAACTGTGAGTTGAATATATTTATAGAATCTTTAATAAGAGCCCTTCATTTTGTTACCACAATCGGTTAGGAAAGAATATTTTTTTTCATTTCTTACAATATGGCGTATAAAAACCGCACGTTTGTTATTTTTAGTTTTTTATATCCCTAGTGTCACTTGCACTATCAAGACGAAAATAATGATATCTCAAACATTAAAATCGGTTCAGCCGCTTAGAAGTTATGGTGGAAGAAAGAAACTCACAAACATACTACATCCATACATGAACCCTGGAAACATAACACTCCTTTTTTGGGCAGTCGTGTTAAAATGCAGTACTAAACAATTTCATAGGTTTTGTAGTTCAATTTTCAATCGAAAATTTAATTGCAAAGGCAAAATTATCTGGCCTTGAAATGGTAGAAAACTATAGACAATGGCACTTAATTCAATACAATTTTTTTGGTAAATAATGAAAATTGTACTTAGACGTCATCATTTGATCATCATCTGGAAAACACAATGACGACAATGCTTCAAGAACGCTTTTCACGAACTTTTTCTAAGACTCTGGGCAAGCAAGTGTAATGTACCAATCTGTAGTCAATGTCCTTTGGTCTTCAAGCGATACTGTTGAGTAATTTCCTGATATGCCTTCAAAGTTTGTAGTATGTAATAATAACCACCGCTTAACATCAAGTTTTTGATCAGCTGTACACACGTCATGTGTGGAGAGCTATATAAATTATTAATTAATTAATTTTCTGTATGGTTAGCAAGATTAGCAACTTGGTAGCACGTGTTGCTAAGTTTGCTTGAATATTAAATCATTCCCACTTCACTTAATGTAACAGTACAACGCAGTCACATTAACTCGACGCATCGCTGTAATGCGGATCCCCAACCCGCTTCCCCCCGCATTCCCTTTTCTCGCCGGCCAAGTGTCAGTACACAGTACGCACCGTACTTGAGCGCCAAAATGACGTCACAAGGTCAAGCGTCTAGTTAATGTGACCGCGTTGTATTAGATATTATATTTGTGGATTTCCATCCTAAGAATTCGTTAATCACGTAAATCCATGGTACAATAATTGTTTTCTTGGATCATGCGTAAATCAACCATCTTAAACCTAACTCTTGTTATTTATTTTATTTAATGTTGTTTAATTATAACGTAATTATCATAAAATAACAACATAAAATTTCAATTTTTGTGAAAATATTTAACCTTAAAATGAACGGATATAATATACAATAGGTTCAATAATAGGATGCTCTTTTGGTACAAACCACTTACAATGGACAAGACTATCGTAATACAATTTCACAAAGACTCCTCTAATAATCTGTTATACTATAATTTATGCCTTTTACGGTTTTAAATCCAAGGGCGAATCATATCGATTACTTAATTATTCGTCGGAGCTGAAAGGCGAGAATTCAAAGGGTTTCAGGAATATTGGTTGCAGTAATTAATTATTCAGTCATGATGGGTACTTATTCATCTTTTCTCATTACCTGGTTTAATAATGTTGATATTAGCAGGTATGAGGCATGATGTAAATGGGCTAAATAAAGATTTCATCTGATTTTGTTCTGCTTTTCCTCTCATTGCCTCTCTACTATTGAAAATTGGCTGTGAGTTCACAAAATCAAATCAAATATAAATCATAAAATAATTCAATTAATAATTTATTAAATTATGAGGTGTTGGACGTGATTGCCCCTTCCCATATCTTCCTGTTAGAGACGTAAGAAGCGACAAAGAGAAAAACACCAGGAGTACAGCAGCACTGTCTGAAGAACTGCCTTCTTACAGTGGGATTCCCAAGACACCTGCCACGTGTGAGGATTGTGACAAATCACTCAATAGGTGAGAACTTTGTTCAACAGTGGACGCCAAGCGGATGATAAATGTGATGATTGAAATTGGGTTTTCAACGTTAAATTACAGTTAACGTGCAATTACAGCCCATTCTTGCACATTCCTAAGCATTGAATTTCCTTCCAACGTTGCGTTTTCCTTTTATCTTGTACATCATTATAATTTGCATGAGGAGGTAGCCATCGTGTCTAAACATATGTTCCAAAAAGCTCAGGCATCTTCCTTTTCTTTATAATTACCTATAATACTAGCTGCGCTCCACGGCTACAACCGCGTGATGATGAATGATGATGATAAAAAAGTATCATATGTTAATCCAGCGCTATAGCTTCATGCCTAATTTCATCACAATTGGTCTAGCCGTTTGAGCGTGAAGAAATAAAAACATACAAACTCGCTTAAAAACGTTCGCCTTTATAATATTAGTTTGATATGGATCAATTTACTACTAAATACGCCTTAGACTTGATAGAGATTACGCTTACACATCTTTGTAAAGGCAAATCCAGCCTATTTTAAATAAAGAAGTGATGTTATTCCAAGACAAAAAAGATCGAAGCATAAAAACTTGTTATACCATCCTCTATGGCAAAATGTTATTTATGAAAAAAAATAATAATATGGCAATTACTGTTTTTAACAAATTACCGGACAACTTAAAACTTTGACCGGAAACAGCTTTAAAACTAAACAGCACAATTGGTTATTGGATAATTGTTTCTATAGCATGACAGAATATTTTAATGTATAATAGTTTAATGTATTTTATTGTTTAAAAAAACTATATTTTTAGGAATAATACTAATATTTGTACGCCTGCTTGCAGGTTGAATGCATTGCTATATATATTCCTAACATCTGAAATTGTAATGATTGTGGATTCTGACAAATAAATGATTGATTTATTGATTGATAGAAATAATGTAGTATTATAAAAAGTATAGTTCACTATTTTGGCGATAATGGCTTACACATAAAATATAGATATATGCTGCCCCGGGATTTTTGTAGGACTATTTCAGATTTCCGTTGTACATTATGTATGTGTGATACTAAAGGTAATTGCAGTTCACGCCAGAATAGGTCGAATATGGCAGAATTTTTTCCTACTTACTTAACACTTATATTGACACTTATATTTTGGCTAATTTATACAATATATTTATAAATTATAACCTACGTGTTACTCTGGTGTGTATGATGTATTATTGCAAAGTTTCATTAAAATCCAGAGCGATGAATTACTTAGCATTCCATGGATTCACCGTGCGGGTGCCGGGTCCATAGCGTCCAGAAAAAGAGGCTGGAGGGGCCTGGGACTTCCAAACCAGGACCTTTTTAGCCCTACTGGGTTAAGGCCCCTTTATGATATATCAATGCTTCCCTTCACCGCTCGAGCCTTCTCCCCTACCTAACCAAATTTGATAAGATCCCCCTAATGCCGCCTTAGATACATGTTCTAGGATGGAAGTCACGGTTGACAATCGTTTTTGCGTGAAAGAGTAACAAACATCCACGCATTTATACATCCATACTTACAAACTAGCGTGTTTATAATAATAGTAAGGATATATCTACCTATAATAGCCACTTAATTTGTCTCCATTACAATTTCAAAAGTACATACGCACATCTCTCTCTTCAAATGACTTTTCAAGTGGTACCACCCTTGTTTACTTTTTTAATAGCCAGTTTAGAAGGGAAATTAGTTTTTAAATTGTGAAGGAAATTGCGGAAAGCTGAGCGTTATTTTGAGGAAAACGCCTTTTGGCGCTAATTTACAATATATTTGGGGAAATTATTTTGATAAATGTTTGAAAATACCTCTTCATGCAATGTTTGAAGTTTGATTACAAGGGATTTAGAACGAAACTTATTTATATTAATGTCGACTTGCTTGGCTTATAGTTAAAGTGTTAATTCACTATTTAAAAATTAAAACCAAAAATAAAGTTTTATCATGTAATTTTTAATAAATATCCCAATAGCGAATTGAGCGTTATTTCGTTTTTAGATCATGAAAGAAATTCAAACCGCTTCAGCATAAATTCTAGATATAGTTCTTATGTAGAATACAGAATCCTAATTTTAATAATATCTTAGCCAGCCCGTATATATGGAGCCGGGTGATGTTTACACAGATCGTTCTGTACATTTCATTGACATCCAAAAAAGGCGGAAGTTCTCAATTTGACCGAATATTTAAAAAAATGTAATAAATTAATAATAAGAATCCGCCCAGTGCGAGTCAGACTGGTGCACGAAAGGTTCCGTACCATTATCTATACAACATCAGACACTATCTTATAACATTTGTTTTAGTTATCAAGTGTGTGAGTCCGACTTACACTTGGACAATTTTTTGTATTGGTTGTTATAGAAGCAATATAAATATATCATCTGTGAAGTATCTACCTATCACGGTTCATAAGATACAGCCTCGTGACAGATAGACAGACGGACAGTGGAGTCTTAAACTCTTAGTAATAGGGTCCCATTATTACTCTTTGGGTTCGGAACCCTGAAAAACATATAAGTAAATCACCAGAAAGTGGGCACCAGTCCTCTTATCTTATACTGCAAGCAACGAGACACCTACCAAGGTTAGTGATAATGACCTCAGACATCCCCTTAAGGGGTAACTGGCCGGTCTCTTCTTCATACAAAAGTCGAAGGGTGATACTGATCACTCCCTCATTTGAGGTGTTAGGTCCAGAAATAAGCATGATATTGATTAATCTCTTCATTATCTAGGCTTGTAACGCATCACATTATTAGAAAGATAATTAGTTTGAGAGATATGAGCTATGAAACATTTTCATATAAAGTTTTCGAGACTCATAACTTTCATCTTAATTATCTCTTTGAAATTTCGTAAATAAGAGATTAATAGATATCATGCTTACTTGTGGACCAAGCACCTCAAATGTGGGAGTGGTCACCATTCGACGTTTGTATGGAGAAGTGACCGACCAGTTCACCCATAATATAAGGGCCTGTTCTGTTGATCTTGAGCTGTTGATAATGATAATTTATAATATGCAAACTCCAAAAATCAACAACCAGTACAAAAAATCACCCAGTGCAAATTAGACCCACGCGAAGGTCTTGAACTAAATGAGAAAATGGGTACGAATTTTAGGTCACATACTACAATTTATATTTTATGTGTTGGTATGCCGCCCACGTTATGTGCTAGTTCAACTTGGCAGGTGTTAAGTTTACTCTGCCTGAGAAGAAATTATATTATTTTTAGTAGGCTAGATAATTACTCCATTACCGTACAAAAGGGATATTACGGTATGGGTATTTACAGATAAAGAAATCGTATCTGTAAATACCCATACCGTAATATCCCTTTTGTTTGTACACATAGCACGTAAGTCAGGGAATGTAAAAATAGGATATGAGAGACAGTATAATATTAAAACTCATAAAATGTTCAGGCAATGTAAATATAATGCATTAATTATAAGTTCTCATCTACCGTAAAATTATTGCAGTTTTGTAAAATTTTAAAGTGTCATCAAATACTAATTAAAATATCTAAATTGTCATGGAACGCCATTACGTTACGCAAAACGAGCCATTAGTTTGGAAATTTCTAATTTATTTGGTTGTGACGCTTAACAATTATATTGTAGTTACATTGAAAAAAGCAAACATATTGTTGTCTTAAGTTCTCGCGATTTTTACACATAGTAATTAAACAACTTTAAACGTGTATATTTGTCATTATTTTTGTCCCGACGTTTCAAACACTTTGCAGTGATCGTGGTCACGGGGTCACCCCGTTTAAAGTTGTTTAATTACCAAGCAAACATATTTTTTTATCTCAAGCTGGCATCAAACTTGTTTCAGCCGGTTTTACGCACTGGGTGCTGTGACCGTTCAGCCATCGAGACATGCTGGATAATATGTCAAATTGTGTGCTATTATATCATTTTAACTGTAGTAGGAGACGATGACTATAACCAGACTACTGGACTTTACCCGACAGACTATAGTTCTTCTTCAAACATTAACTCTCACAATAATGTCGCTGTCAGATATTTTTACATCTCTATGATTACAAGCACCATTGCGTTATAAACATGTTTTGAGAGTACTTAATTCATAATAGTACTTACCCAGTTCAAGAGTTACAGCTGACAGGTTAAAATTGAAATATCCTCGAAACCACGTTATATAAACATATATTAATATTCTATTAACATATACACAGTTTTTACCTCATGAATAAAGAACGATGTACAATGAAAACTTGACTACTACACGCACGGCTATATTGTGCGGCATAGGTTCGATTATATCCGAAGCACGATTTGTTCCTGGTGCATTGCTGGATCGAAAAGACCCGTTCGACTCCCATCTATTTAAGAGGATTTATCTTTTCAGGTTATTCTTAAGTTATTAAGGTTCTTAAGGTAATCATATTCTTTTAAAACAATTGTTGACAAATAAACACTTATTAAAAGGCTGAAATCGTAAGTAGAAGTACTGAATAGTTTGTTTGTAAAGGGATTGTCTGTCGGATCTTTACGACCCGTTATCCGCACTGGTTAGTAAAGTGTCGATACATTTTTAGTATTGTGGATGATAAAAAACATCGATAGCGATAAAATGTACCTCAAATATATAATTGAGAACTTATGATTACTTATTAAATATATTATAACGTAATCTTTGACGTATGATTGTCATTCTAGCATTCTTGACAAAATAAGATTAACCTTCTTAACTTTATTGTCGGCTACTCTGTTACTTAGTGTAAGGCGTAATTAAGATAACATCCTGAACAATTCCGCTTCAGATTTTTGTCACCAATGATTAAGTTACAAACATGTTGGTAAAGTTTACAATGTGAAATCCATATTCGGAATTATTGATTGATTTCTCAGTGGCACCTTCGAGAACTTTTTTATTTTATTAAACTCTTTTTTGGTTATTTTTTTTTCATTTTGTATATTATGTGACCAGTTGACGGGCTAGTATAAACATTACCAGATATATTCTGCTTACCCAGTATTATTTGTCTTGGAGAAACTTCGCATAGGTATTTTACTTTTCGTTGGGTTTTCACCCTCATAAGCCTTAAATAACATTTTCTTGGATCGTTTTATGTTTTTTTTACTTCCTCTTCTCAATACCATAACAAATATAAATTAATTAAAAATTTAAAAAACCCGACTGCAATTTTTTTTACGTGTGTTTCCGTTCAATGAAAATTAAAACTGAAAGTTATATATATTTATTGAATCGTTTTTTAAAGCCTTCGTTTTGATATGCAACTCGATGGGTTTGAAAAAAAAATATTTTCTCATAATATGGCGTCGAAAATCCTCCAGTTTTTTATTATTTTTCTTTTTATGTACGAGTACCTAATGTCACTTGCGCTATTAAGACAAATCTAATGAATACACATACATTAACATCGGTTGAGCCGTTTAAAAATTATGATAGAATATGAAACTCACAAAATACCTACTTGATGCCAGAAAACATAACACTCTTTTTTGGCAGACGTGGAAATCTCATGTTAACACAAATACCTTTTTTTTTCTTTTTTTTTTATGCCTGATAGGTTAGCCTTTGACCACTATCTCACCTGATGGTAAGTGATGATGTGGTCGAAGATGTTGTTCAGGCTAACCTAGAATTACTGGCTCTCAAGGATGGCTGCCTGAACACACCGTTAGGTGCTTGGCGACAGATTTTCAACTTGAGGGTGGTAACTAGCCAGGCGGGCATTCGCAAAGTGCCCTACCACCATGCAACCTCACTAGTTCAACTAGCTTGTAATCTAGTGCGGCTCGGGCTCTTAACACAAATACCTCACTAGTTCAACTAGCTTGTAATCGGGTGATCGGGTAGGTATCGGGTCGTTTAGGACCAACAAACGCATTAGGCGTTAAAAAATTTGCTTCAGTCGGCATCGGGTCGTAAGAACCCGATACGATTTTTCGTACCTTTATTAATTATTTAACGAAGTGATTACAAAACACTTACCATCTCATTCATATTAATGACCAAATATATCTGTCCCGCACCAGCGGTTGGCGCAGTAATTTTTACCCCGCACCGGAGGAAAGATGCGTATCGGATATAATCTGCCCGATACCGCAGTACACTAGTCACTGATAAGAAGTGCGGGGGTGCAGCGGCCAGCTGCGTGATACCGGTTTGAACCAGCTCAGTGCGGAAAACGTTTACGTACTTAGCTTTCATTCAGTTCCATTCTTTATTCATGTGATTTTACCACATTAATAAAGTTTTTATTGATTTTAAAGTATGATAAAAACTCGAGACGTGTATTTTTTTCTACTCATTCAATCACGAACCTTATAATGAAACATCAAAGTAATTCCAAAGTCGAGCACGTCTACGAAGTAGATTAAGTAGGTAAATGTTGAGACGTATACGTGGCTCGCATTAAAATATCACTATATTGAGCCCATACAATACAAATGTCAAATCGAATATCAAACCATATAAATATCAAAGACCTTTCAGAGTTGATTAAAATTGTATGCATTGCTTGACCCAACTATGATATCAAAGCTTACAATTAAATTTCTTTTTATAACATGTTATTAATCGCATTGGACAATTTATTTTCCTGTAAGCATCACAGAAAAAATATGAAAAATATACAAAGAGGTTTTCTATTACGTCCATTAAAATATTGTTTTTTTTTAATAGAGGTAATATAAGATAAAGTAAAGAACAATATAGGATAGAGGGCGCAATTGTGCTTACGTCAACGGCTCCATATATTTTTGCTTTTATTTCATTTTAAAATCAGATGAAGTTATTGCGATTTCTATAAAAACGATGTGCAAATGTTATTGTATTCATTATGGTATAAATCAAAAGGTACTATTTGAACCTCGGCTGCAGGCTGCGGATGCAGGCAGCAAATGCAGCGGCTGCACGAATATGATTTAGGTTTATAACCTCAAAACCAACGGGCAAGTAAAAAGAACACCCTATCGCACATAAAGTACTTTAGTTCTCCTACTCACCACTAGATGCCATTGTTTGGCAAGAACACCATCACCAAACTATCAACGTATTTTAGCTCTAACAGATTTTTAGATGGAATAGATTATTTCAACAAATATAAGTACTGATTTTATATTTTAGTAGTACAACACCTCTTAATTTTACCATAATTTGACCACATAATTAGTTGGCCGTCAAGCTGATTAGCATACAAGTCGTCTGCTTGATATAAAACCACCCGCCAAGACGAACCTTTCAACAGATTCACCTTCGTGTAAGTAGAAAACGAAGTCAGGACTATTTCATATCCTCTTGATGGGATGCCTCCAAGCCGATGCCTCTTTTGCATCGAAGTATAAGAAATTTTTATATTATCATTTTGGCGCATTTGCGCGGATACCATTTTATTCGGATTATATTACAAAATTACATCGATAGGTGGAGGCGCGTGTTTGAATCCCGAAAAGCATATGACTATAATTTATAAATATATATAAACACTAGCGGCGCGCCCCGAATTCGCACGGGTAATTGCGACTATAAATTGAGATGTAAGCTATCCTATCTTTCAATTTGCGTCAAATTGTAAATACAAACAACGTGACACGTATCACATTTGTATATTACGTGTCACGTTGTTTGTCCGCGATAGACTTCTAAACTACTGAACCAATTTAATTTTTTTTCAAATTGCACACCGTGTGCAATTTGACGAAAATTGAAAGATAGGATAGCTCACATCTCAATTTATAGTCGTAATTACCCGTATAAACATTATAGTTGTGCGTCACCGTTAAAGAGTTTAGAGTTTCATAATTATTAGTCTTGTTTGTAATAACACAAGTTGAAGCTAAGGTGTCGCTCCATCTCCATACGATGTACAAGAACGTGTGGACAAACAAATTAGAGTTATGAGTCATTTGTCCTGTTAGCTTAGCGGTCCGAGTATACTCTGTCTATAGGTGTGGACAGTGTGGGTTAAAATCCCCCACATGACCATAATTTTTTCACTCGTAATTTTGTTATGAGAAAGTTGTTGCTGTACAAGTAAAACAGCTAGCTATTTGTAACCATTATTATTGTGTTTTCTTGAGCCCATTGGTAACCAGTATACCTACTACTGACGAGAGGTCCTAACGAGATAGTACACGTGTATTCTGTAGAGACTTTTAAAGAGTTTTCTTCTAAAGAAAAAGTCATAGGTGTCATCTGATAACCCAGGATGAATATTTCTTCTCTGAATATAGTGTATATGTTATTGTGACGGAACAAGCACGAGGCCTACCTGATGTTAAGCGGTTACCTCTGCCTATAACTGACGCATTTCCTCACAAGACGAATTGCTCTGCGCCCGTCACCCTGGGACATACAGTTGATAAGTCTCAAGTGCCTGTAATTTTACTAGCTCTCAAGGACTGCTGCCGGAACATACTGTTAGGTGCTTGGTGATAGGTTTTCTACTTGCGGGTGGTAGCTAGCCAGTTGATTGGAGGTGGTGAAGTTCGAGCCTGCGATGCGGATCGAACTATGGCCCTGCAGCAGTCCATAGCTATAACCACTCGGCCATCGTTGCCTTAAACAACGCATCTATAGCAAAATTATCGCACTGTTTTGGGACGACAGCTTTTTTTTTTTTTTTTTATTTACGTGTGAAAAATGCATTTACGCATTCCCGTCCACCTCGGGGAAAGTGGCCGGGATATGTCGGGCTCGACACCAACTACTCCCACAGCAGCAAGTGCCCCTACCGACTAAATAACACACGGTGTTCCAACTCTACCGCTTCTCGGCGGGCCGCAGGGACGCTTTAGCTCTCGACCACGAACCCGCCACGGTTGTCCGTTGCCGGACCCCTCCTGGGGTGCTACCCTTCACGACGCACCAGAACACATGGCACGTCGCTACCATCCGGGGACCAAGCCTGCAAATGGGCGTCAGACAACCCCCGCTTCTGACGCCCGAGGTCCCCCTGCGACGGGTCAGATAAGTAGCCCCGTCGCCTGCTACTTCGGCCGCAGAGGATAGGGAGAGCGGCGCCTCGCTATACCGACACTCCTCTTCCCCTGCGGCCCCTCCGCGTCCGCCATCGAACGGTGGCGACCCCGCCGTGGCCACGGAAGGTAGGGAGAGCGGCGCACCGTTATACCGGCACTCCTCTCCCACCGTGGCCCCTCCCCGTCTGATGCGGTGCTGTCCAGACAGCACCGCAGCCTTACCCCCCTTGCCGCTCCATACTGGACTTAGAGGCAAAGCCCAGTGGAGCGGCCCCTCCGGGGCCGGCCGATGTCCCAAGTCGGCACGGCCCCTGGTTCCTCTTCGCTTCACCGTGGGTGACCAAGCCACGGCTACTAAGCCCCACCGCCACGACAAGGCGGGAACCGTCGGGGGGGGACGACAGCTACCTTATATTAGCACTGTTTTATCGTGGCGGGGGTCGCAGCCCACTACAGAAGGGGGCGATTTCCTGACTTTAGGTCACTTTGAAGGTAAACTCCTTTTCATAGGATCGTTATTAAGATTTGTAAATAAAAAATCGGCCAAGTGCGAGTCGGACTCGCGCACGAAGGGTTCCGTACCATTAGCTATACAACATTTGACTTCATATTTTAAACTTTTTTTGTTTTAACGTGCGCGAGTTTGACTCGCACTTGGTCAACATTTTGTATTTGTTGTTATAGCGGCAACAGTTATACATCAACTGTGAAAATTTCAACTGTCTAGCTATATCCGTTCTTGAGATACAGCCTGGTGACAGACGGACGGTCGGACGGACGGACAGCGAAGTCTCAGTAATAGGATTTCGATTTTACCCTTCGGGTACGGAACCCTAAAAACGTAGGTTATGTACGGATGGTTTTGGTAACCAAGTATTGAAGGTTTTTATAACTGCTCAATTGCTAGGAAGAAAATATTAATACGAAGAGCAGCGTCAATATAGTTATTCTTTAGAAACCCTCCTCAACGATTACGAATATTCACATCTAACTTTCATTTTTTTTAACGGCGGTATGCCTTTATTTAACCAAATACTACGAACTATATACAACATTACAGCTACTACAATAAAAGCTATTAGACAACAGACGCTAGTCACAGCAGACTCACAGGTACTCCAAATATAACAGCCCACTATCTGTTGGCAGGCAGCATTGCCCCGTTGAATTGCAATGCTTATTCGTTGAGCTAAATAGGCGCCAGCATTATTTTTAGTTTTAGCATAAATAACCAGCCACTTTCGCTTAAATGGTAAAAAATATATCCTGAATAAAACCATGTTAGGAATTTAAAATTGGGATATTTGCGTCCATGTAAAATGTATTATTTTCTCTAATTTTCTTGCATTTCGGACAAACAAAAAGTTGTTGCCAGTTGCCACCCGTGCAGTGCGCATAGAGAATTAACTCTATTTTACATGTAATTGTTTTGATTTATTTTCCGTTACAAGTTGGTCAGAGTATTTAAGTTACTATATAGCATCACCCCGTGGGGTGCCGTGCTAGAATGTCACCCCCCATTTCTACCTGTGGGTTTAAGTAAGAGTGCGTAAGAGGCGACTAAAGGTAAAATATAGGAAGGTGGATAGCAGCGCCTTCTGAGGAACTAATATCATCCCGAAGACGCCTGCTAAGCGTATGATTAAGGCAATCCCCCCTCAATGGGGCAGGCTGTCTTCAACAATGAAAAATGCAGTATATAATATCTAATGTATTGTAAACAATGTGGTTTAAGACACCTCCACCACCTTTACAGTCGTATTGATTTGAGGATGCTCTTGGAATACCTATATATGCTTAGGAAAGTATAATACTGCAGGCCATAAAACTCCTGATCAAAAACTTGTAGTAAGTATCTTTATGTGTGATTATGGTTTTTTAGTTTGTAGCAATTGGTTTTTGGAATCATATTTTATGGATAAAACAACAATTAAACCTAGGCCTAACCTAACAGGTTTTTGCCATATGAATGGGTGTTGGATTGGACCACGACTTCTATACCTAAAACTAAATCTAAATTATATGCCACAGTGAGGAAAGCCACTGACCAAATCAATAGAAACAGTTTGTCCAATTCCATACTTAGCCAAGAGTGATCACGAACTTCTTTTACACTTTTTCGTTTACAGCGCACTCTGTGAGATTATGGAATTGACTTCCTCATAATATCCGAGCCTGTTTATCTCTTGAAATGTTTAGGATCAAAGTTAAAAAGTATTTTCTGTCAAATTAATGAAATATATTTCAAAATATGTATTGTTGTAATAATACATTTTCATATTAATATAATATTATTATTTTATATAATTATAATTTATATATATTTATAATTTTATTAGGAATGTATAGTGATATTATATAATATTATGTATTTTTTATTCATTTTTATTTTTGTTTACACAGATACCTGCTAAAACATATTTTTTCGAGCCTCAATGTATAAGGTTTGCTGGAAGAAAACTCTCATAGGCTTTTCAGGGTTACCTAACCCTGAAATGCCTATGAATAATATGAGTACCCAATCTTTATTTAACTTAGTTTGTGTTTAATAAAGATTATAACAAGAAACGAACGTAGAGAGAGATATCAACAAAACATCGTTTTCAAATCAGTAGTAGGTTCTACTTAATGTCAGTTTTCGTTAAACTGTTTTAACCCAAACCTTCACGAAGGTTTCCGAAAGGGCGCTCGAGGTCCCCATTCTGCGGTCCCCTATTGATTCCCACGTCGCATCGTTTCGTTACCCGCGAATAAACAGTAAGTGTATTGCATACAATATAGGAGATCGACCCGTACCTAATTCTATTGCGGCTGGGAAAGTGCTATCAAGTGGGATGGATTCAGAGCGACGATATTAAAACGATATTTTATCTTACAATATATTTCGTTATTGTCATACGACATAAAAACAACTTACATTATTTGTTGTTGTAACAAAGGTATTTTTTTAAATAATAAAGCACATGTGTCTTAGAGTTAAGAGTCGTAGTTAAATTTTTATAAGCATTCCAATTATGCGTTATCGCTGAAAATGCTTACAATATAACACCAAAGCAAAATTGTTCTTTTTATACTCATTCTAAACTACGGTTAGTTCATATTGGAAAACACCCATCCCGGCATCAGGCTATGGAAATTGATTTCACCCGTGGTTACAAAAAACAATAGTTTTGTCGTAAGTTATATTAATTACATAAGATACTGTAGCATATTTTTGTATCAAATTTTTATATCTTTATAGTTTCATTTAACTGCTCCATAATTTCCCTACTCTATTACTATTTAAGAGTACGTGGTGTTAGTGTAATATACATTTTACTTAATGAATATTGCGTGCGTAGAGGATGCACTTCCGCCGTGCAAGTAAAGTGTCAAACAATAAAATTGCTGGCTTTTTCAAGTGATGGGATTGAATATGCTCTTTGTCTATTATTTATGGGCAATTATAAATATCAATTGTTATAAATATATAATAATTTGCCATCATGCCTTCTTAGTTATGGTAAAAAAATGAAGTATCGATAGTTAGTGCAAAATACTTTAGTAGCTAAAAATCGAGCTTCATTGGTTATCACTTTTCCAAATACGAGGAATCATTCAATTTTTATTTTCGATGACTCCAGAAGTAATTTCCGGTATATTTTGAAAGCTCAGAATAATACTTTACTCTAATTAGGTACGTTTTCTAGCGTCGTGTTTGTTGCTTATAGAAGGGCACTAAAATAAGTTTGATTTATTATATACCTTCTATCATAATCATTTTTATTTCACTCTAATACTACCTATAAATAAGAAAGTTGTGTTTTTTGCCACTTACTTTATGATGCAACTTGGTAAGTAGGTTAATTCCTTGACACATGAATCATTTTGTTCCGCGATGTTTATTAATTTATTAAAACAGTTTATATTTACAATACAGACCGACCGCCTAAAAATTATATGCCAAAATTTTAGAATCGTATACTTAATTCATCATAGTTCTTTGGAAAACGTTAACTTTTTACTCCACAATGAACAGTTATTGTGGATGATTCATCTAGTGGCGAGCCATCGGTCTACTCTTTGGCATTTCAACTGGCACAGTTCCAACAGTTGACTAACGTCAAAGTATGGCGAGTGCAGTGAAGCAAGATGAGAACGGTGATACTCAAACTGTAATAAATAGGCGTGTCGCTTATATATGACTTCTGTAGGTCGTATCATTACTTCTTAAAATAAAGTTAAACACTATACATTATTGCCCTATATACTTGTTATAATTATTATACTTTCGTCAATACTCTACTAATAGTTCAAGCAAAATTCTCGTCCCCTATGACGGTTTAAGAAATACGATTTGAGCACGAAATTTCGGCGACACAGCTGAACCCCCGGTAGCTGAGCGGTTAAAGCATCCGGCGCGAAATCGGAAGGACGCGGGTTCAATTCCCGCCCGGGGCAAAACATTTTGTGCTGCAATAATTTACAAATTTTAAAATTATCTTATTTATGCCTGATTAAGCTTTGGATTACATACCTGATAGTAAAGGTTGATTCATAGATAAGTTCAGGCTTACCTAGAATTACTGGCTCTTAATAAAGATGCTAGGTGACAGATTTTCTAATTGAGGGTGGGAGCTAGTCAGACGGGCATTCGCAAAATACCCTACCACCTGCAATAACGACTGCCATCTTAAGACAACAACCTAGACCGACGGTCACCCATCCAAGTCATAGCCGCGGTGGACGTTGCTTAACTATGTTGATCGGTTAAGAACGTATACGCAAACTTTGCTACAAGCGCTTCAAAAAGTTTCCTCTTTTTTTGACGTTTTTTGTTACTTTACTTAGCTTATTTAAAAGTGCCACGCTGTAAAATATCAAAGTCTCAGTGCTATAAATCATCACTGGAAATGCGTTCAATTTTTGTTTTTGATCCTTTACTCAAATACCAGATTCTTATCTAACACTTACGAAAAGCCTCAAAAGGGTTCTTCGGGTGATCTATTTGTCAAAGTTGGAACACTAATTTGAATCACTTCTCACAATACTTCAATTTCCTATATATCGTTGAATGACGTATTAAAATCATTTACAAGCTTGAATTCGTATCTGGCCAACGTCGTGGATGTCAAAATACACTCAAACACAAACCGAACGTAATGACACAAAACTTGATTAAATAATTATATTATGAGAAAAAAACATGATTGCAAAAAAGCGCCGAACTTTTTAAAAAGTCATAACATTAAAGCAAAAGTTCTACCTGTCAATACTTTCCTGCTATATTTCATAAACTCATTCATGAAACGGACATTGAACTCCAGGAATAAAATGTGTAGTCATTTCCATTAATATGAAATCGAATTCCATAAAACGTATTCAAAAGCCAAGATGCGATAAACACTCACCATCAATATTCCCACCCTCAAACGAAAGCGCTTTGTGCCAAACAAAACATATTTACACCCATTTTACTCGAAAACCCTTGTTCCGCATGATTTCCTCAAAACACCACTTAGCTTTGGGAAATTTGGCTTTTCATGTTTATAGCACTGTAATATGTTATTGATTTTGTCGGCTTGTATGACAAAGTCTTCTACCATGCGTACCACCGATCAAAATAAAATTTTAATTGATTCTAAAAATCTAATTGAATAAGCAATGAGTGTGCGTCGTCACAGCAACTTAAGTGTATGAGTGACTGCTAGAGGAATATTTTCTGAATTATATAAAATATTTTTACGAGCATAATTTTTACAGCTCATAAAAATGCAGTAGCTGTGTATAAAATCTATGACAGTTCAGAGAAAAAACAACACATATTAGGTGTCTATGTATATAAAAGGGAAAGGTAACGGGATACAAGGCTCTAAATATTCTGATTTAACACAAATCTCTATAAAGACTTCACTTCCAAAACTGAAAATTAGTAGGTCTAGGTTATTAGGTAAGGACATCAGCTTTGAATTGATTTTGTACCAGGGCCAAATTAAGGGGGTCGAATTGGGGCTCAAATTTATATGAAAGTTATATGATTAAATTACAGGCACATGAGACTTAGCAACTATGTATCAAGGTAACGGGCGCAGTGCAATTCATGACTCGTGACGGAATGTGTTTGTTATAGCCAGAGGTTAGTACGTTTAACATCAGTAGGGCCAAGAGCTTGTTCCGTCATAATAACATAAAAAAAAAGTTTTTACAGTTAGCATGAAACTTAATATTAAATTTAATGGCATAATATAAAAAAATACTGAATTCTAATTGAATTTTTCCAATAGAGACACATCAAGGGAAAAAAAGATAAAAATTAAATGACTGTCTTATGACCTGTAAACTACTTGCCATATGAAATTGATTGCCCTTGAATTGGGCAGGTAGGCAGCTTATATGTAAGAAACTTTAGAAAAACGAGTGTTATGAAAGAGCCGCTTGATGAGTTGTGGTTTTCATTTTGTATGAAAATCCTTTTTTTGAATTCGGAGGAATGATATTTTGTAGAAAGTATCGTGACATAATGTAATAAAAAAGAATCATAAATTTTTTAAGATAAACACAAATTAAAACACACAAATAAAGGTTTAATTTTTATGTGAAAGTTCTATGTTTAAGCTGAAACTAAGCATCTAAATATCTTTTATATTCTGTGTAGATATCACCTAAGAAGTTACTTTTTGATTGGGAGGAGTAAAGGGTTACAGATGGAAGTAAGGATGTGACGTAAAGGTGATGAAATCTTGGTTAGGGGTATTAAGAGTAAAAGTTAGGGTGAAGACAATGATAGTGATAACTTTGCGTCAAAGTCAGAGGTCAAAATACATCTAAATATCGATCAAAGTTAAGGTTATTAATCGTTTATTTTAATTTAACTTTGAATGCTATATAAACTGTTAAAGAATATTTATTTCAATCAAACGTACAATAAAATTTCAAGAAGACCAGAAATATAGATAAAAACTATTAAAATACGCGTAGAACCGATAGTTACACCATAACTTTCATAACCTTCAAAAAATTTATAAGGCATAGAGATCAAATCATTACAGAAAACAGTATACAAAAATATTACCCTATAAAACAGTCCAAAACCACTTCATAGATCAAAGGTATTGAAGCGAGTATCAGCCGTCATGTTGCCGCTGAGTTACAACATTATGGTCTTGATCTTCACTGGAATGTTGATAAGGAGTTCAACAATCACCTAAATAGTTCGACCTTAGAGTAGAAAATCTGTGGCCAAGCATAATAAACCTTATAATCCAGCTTAATATGAGCTGTTTTTAAGTCCCAATTATAATTTAAGCCCAAAGCCTTAGCTGTTATATTCTGATCAAATCGTATCCTAAGCATCAGACAAAATTACGGTTTATTCAAAGCAAAATAGCAGCGTTCTTAAATTTCATCATTGTACGTGAATCATCATAGTCGTATGTGCAAAGTCGAGTGCAACTAATGTCTTCGTGCGACTTGAACGTCTTTGCAGATTAACTAACGTTTTTAACTCGTCCCTCTAAATAGGTCATCCTTGACCACGCGAAGTAAGGTCACGTTATACCTACGATAAGTGTTTACATTCCTACATGCTTAGCATTATTCGGTTGGGTCCTAACCTATTTCGATAAAGTCATTTTAAAGGGCTAGTATTAATTGGTTGAACTAGGGTGAGTATCGGTTAAATACTTTAATTTGATCTCCAAGACGCCAGCCAAGCGAGGGGATAGAACCGAACCCCCATAGTGGGGGAGGCTGTGTTCAGTAGTGAAAAATTCCTGATACAGTCCCTTATTCTGCGGATAGTTTTTTTTTTTAATCCAAGAGCCTTTTTGAAGTGACGATGAGATTAGAAACGATAACAAGCTTTCTCTCTCTAGTAATAGTAGCCCTCCAGCAAGAGTCCGTTTAGTATTTGGTATTACGGTAGTGTCAGATATCTTGCTTAAAAGCAGGAGTGGACGCACTGTGCTTGCAAGTGCAGCAACTCCTCCTAGACATGGAATGGCGAGCGCAGAGCAGGGTCAGTATGGTGATGCTGCAACAGCTACGGGCAGTCATGAGGCTTCCACGTTATTTTTTCATACCCTATAAAAAATGTGGTTTCAACATCGCAACAGCCCTAAAAGAAAAATAAGGTTATCCGATTTTTATCGCAGCTTCAAAAGATTTCTTGGTTCAAAAGATGTTTGATATAATATACTGAAATTTGTCGTTACTTTTACATTTTGTCGTACAGCGAATACATTTACCACTGAACCATAGAACATATGGCTCAACGGCAAATTTTGTTTTGTCGATCTGTGTATTTGAAATTCTGTTATAAAGTAAACAAGTTATGATAACTTTCCAAATATGATTACAAGCACCCTGCCGTGCTGAGCAAAAATCACATATACTAATTAATGGAGTCAGGTTCTGGTGGCCAGTGGAATAGGCATCTGGCGCACAATTGGAGTGGTTCATTACCCGCACGGAAAAAAAAAATTGTGCTCCAATAATTTCTGAATGTGAAGTCATGATAACATTCACTTTGTAGTACCTTAATAACTAAAATAATTAAACTAATATGTAAAAACTAAATATTGACCTAAACGAGGGTCAATGTTTAGTTTATAACTTATTTGTAGTCTCTATGGTCCATCGTAAGCCTCTATAACTGTGAGATTTAATATGCTCTAAGAAAATGTCAAAAGTTTTTTATTCCTGACAATATGAGTGTTAGTGAAATTGCCGATTGGTTTAGGCATCCTGCGTTAAATCGGAAGACGCGGGTTCTAATCCTGCCCGATACAAACATTTTGTGCTCTGATAATTTGTATAAATGTGATTTTCGCTTAGTATGCGATAACTAGTTTTTGTTACAAAAAAAAATGTTATCGACCAAGGCAGACTTTAGCATACTACATGAAACATGCATTTGCTACTTTCCATTTCGCTTTGATTAGAAATAAGGCTCCCATCTTTTTATTCCAGATTGATAAGGAAATGAATCGAAGAGTTCCATTGAGTATTTTAAAAAAGGTTTCCGTAAACGTATTTGCGGTCAAAGTGCTACAGTTACTAGTGACGTTTGAAACTCCCCAACTTTTATGAAATATTGTGTTGTTTTTCGGTAAATATTGGGCAATAGTATTTTTGAGAAACTGTAATGTCAGGTAAGTATATACTAACCTCAACGAAAACAGGAAATATTATTCGTAGCAACGGTAGCTCTTATAGATATTGAATCAGTTTGGTAAACAACATTTTATTATTAATATTGCGCCGTTAACAGGCAAATACATTTTATAAAGAAAAAATTTGAAATCGTCTAATATTTCTTTTCAAAACATAATCTTTCTAATAAACGGGAATATTTAATTCAGCAATCACAGTCAATGACGTCAATCTCAATTTAACATTTAAATTAGGCGCAATATTATTAATACATTTTAAGGAGACAGGATTACTTAGATCACTTTTAACTAAAACATACTGAATGCGCGTGGGGTGCCGGGTTAGAATGTCACCTCCCCTACCCCAATTGCTATCTATGGGTGTCGTAAGAGGCGATTAAAGGTAAAAATACCGAAAGGTGGACAGCAGCGCCTTCTGAGGAACTGATATCTTAAACAACGATCCGTAAGAGGCCTGCCAAGCGTGGAGATTATGGCAAATACCCCCCTTAATGGAAGAGGTTGTGTTAGCAGTGGACAATCCAGCTGATACAATAATACAAACTATGAGAAACAAAACTTGTGAGTAATTTAAGCCGTTCTAAGGAAGACATCCCCCGTGGGGTGCCGGGTTAGAATTGCACCTCCCCATATCATCCCGTGGGTGTCGTAAGAGGCGACTAAGGGAAAAATACTGGAAGGTGGGAAGCAGCGCCAACTTACACTGCGATTCCCAAGACGCCTGCCAAGCGTGTGGATTATGGCAAATACCCCCTTGATAGGGTAGGCTGTGTTCAGTAGTGGACGATCTGGCTGTTACAGTAAGGAAGACATAATATAACGCAACATTATAAGGTTTTATAGGTAGAAGTTGTTATTCTTTATGTTGTTACTTATCTTGGTTATCAACATTTTTATTGTGCTATTTTCACCCACAGTAAGGTGGCAAATCCAAGTTCCCAGAAACTTTACCGTGTGTTTTCCTTAATACATCACAAAATCCACCCGATTTACGGCAAATCTCTCGCTCTGGCAATACTTAGAACAACGGAACTGCCGTAATAAAATCAAACCAGCTTCTAGCTGCGGAAAATACCGTAGAATCCAATTCCTCCCTGCGCAGGTAAAGGAAATTAGACTGAAGTGACGTCGCCGATAAAAAATTGCGTTTATTTTAGATAAAAGCTAAATTACCTTATTATAGGTCGACATTAAGCCTGCACCGAGGCAGCGATACGTAATTGTAGTTCGTTTGATCCCTTGCTGTATCTTTATTTCTTAATATTGATTTAAAAAATTAATATAGATTATATTTAAGGATTCATTCTACAAATCATACACTTTGGAAACAAGATTACTTAAAATTTTCTCTATAGAAAATCCAAAGTTTAAAAAACGAAACAAACCTTTAGTACGGCGTAAATACTTAACGGAATGTCATCCGTATTTGAATAATGAAAAAAACAACATGTTTTCTATAACGTATACACATTACATTTTTCAAATAGGCATTTATTTTTAATACACGAAGGCAATACTCAAATTCACGCATGTCCCGCCCATTTTGGTCAGAGCCGCGATGTTTTGTCTCTATCCGCTTTAGTAATTCTTCGGCCGTCGGACGGGGACGAATGCTGTTGGCGTGCCTTACTTACGCATGTAGGTATACGCGGTGCGCCCAATAAGCTCGGTGCCCCCTTAATTATCTTGACACTTTATGTCATAATAATGTTATCTACACCTTACTGTAGCGTTCTCATAGGACCAAGATTACAATAACAATACGATAACTCTTTATTTCACACCAAAAAACAGGAAATTACAAAGAATCTACCAATAGTTAGGTACAAAGCGCGGTCTTATCGCTAAAAGCGAAATCTCTTCCAGACAACCTTTGGATGGACAGATAATTATTTTTTGAGCATAATGTGCAGTTAACGCATGTATATATACTTTGCTTGTGCATATCTATTCTGGAGGCAAAAACACATGTCATCAATTTGACAAATAGCATTTACGGACTTTCAATTTTGAATTTTATCATTAACTTAATACAAGATTAGCGTATATCACGTTCGCAAATATAAAAGCCAACAGACGAGGGATCAATTACCGCCAGCGCAGCGTGCCTATGTTTAGATTTTATGACTAATTAATAGTATATCTGCTTATTTACGGAGATAGAAAGGCGTTAATAATACATCAACACCTAATTCAGTTTGTGTCTATGTCATAATAACTCGTCTAAATAAAACAACAACGCCTAAAAAAAAAGACACAGATCCATAGACAAAAACATGAATAAACGCATGTTAATGTGGCAAAATAACGGTACACGACAGATGCAAAGAGTTTAGGCAATCTATGAATAAGCTGAATATATCTAATAATAACAAAAATTTTAAAAATATTTTAATAAAACACCTAAAAAATATAAAATATAATATTTTAATAAAACACTTAAAAAATATAAAAATATAGCTAGTGACAATTCCACCTTATTTTCCTGTTAAGCCGACGTGACGGGACAAACACCATGCAGCCAAACCGGAAGAATTTTTGACGCGTTTTGCTTCTACATGAAGCATCCTCAGATTTTGACTCTCCGAGCGCACGACACAGATCTTTTCGCGCTATTAAATATGGATGTCCGCAAAGTAACGCCTGAATTTATTCATTATATAAATAAATCAATCGAACCAAAAGGACATGGTTAAAGTGATAAGCAATATATACATTTTCTGTCTGAAGCGTGCACGATTATTTTAAATAATGACACCGTTATGTATTCAAATGTAATATGGCCGTGGAGTGCCAGGCTAGAATGTCAGCTCCCCCCTCCCCCCATTACCACCTGTAAGTAGACACGACTCAAGGCAAAATACTAGAAAGTGGGCAGCAGCGCCTTCTGAGAAACTGATATCTTAAACTGCCGAGATCCCGAGAGAATATATGAGAGTTGTAAAAACATATTTTAAAATTGCGTTCATTAATGAGATGGCCAGATTCCTCTTTAGACTTAAATTCTTCTAAAACTACAAAATAGACCACATAGAGTGATAAATCGTAGCTGTTATTGTTATGTGTCAAGCTTCGGTTGTAAATTGTAATACCCAAGTCAACGATAGGAGAAATTTTATTATGCAATTTGGTACTTCAAAATGAACAAAAATGTCGTACAGAATAATATTTATAGATGTTATGTTGTTCACTACAACATTTACGATGTTATTTCCAATTTTTATCGCGAGCTGCTTTAATACTCTCCGAAGTGTAATTTCTGAGTATTTAAAACCTGCGTTAATTTTATGTTCTTAATATTATTCTTTGATAATCTTATGAAACGTGAGAAACTCAATTTCGAGATAAAACTGCTATATTTTTTGCGTCCACCCTTGCTAATCTGGCTCTAAGCTCGTATGGCTGTAAGCTTATATGAGCTTACAGTTAGATATATAGAAAAAAATATACAAAAACTGTTGTTAGTAATAGTTATAGTATGAGAAAATATGTTAACACCTTTGCTATAAAAGAAATAAATAATACTTACAGAAAAAGAAACTGGATGAATTTAATAATCATTAGAATGATATTAAAAAGCTAAGCATGTTGAATAAGAAAATTGAAATTCTATTAGATGGAACATTAATCAGGCGATTCGAACCCTGAACTATATGTCCTCTAGTCACGGGTTGGAGTCCCGCTAGTAGCCTATGATATTTCCATCTAACAAAATTTCAACTTAAATAGTACACAGGGCGTCCTACGGATATACCACATATACTGTATCAGCCGGATCGTCCACTGCTCAACACAGCCTCCCCTATTAAGGGGGTATTTGCCATAATCCCCACGCTTAGCAGGTGGCTAGGGGATCGCAGTGTAAGAGTAGTTCTTAAGAAGGCGCTGCTGTCCTCCTTCCAGTATGTCATATTCCCATAGTCGCCTTTTACGACACCCACGGGATGATATGGGAAGGTTACATATTATGGAGGGAAATTACCTTGATTATTTATTTAGTTATCCATACAGCGTTACAAATAATATTACTAAATTTACTATTTACTACAATATAGCCAAAATAGGATACAAATATAATTATCTTAAATTACTTAAAAGTACCAAACAGATGAGTTTATTGACAATAAAAAAAAATAGAAATATAACTATTGGTTATGGGTTCAGTTTCAAATTTAAACATTTATTTATACTATAATGTGGTAGGAAGGTATGTGTTTGTATGCGTGTGAGAGAAAGTGTGTGTGTATGTGGCTATTGGAGTTCATTTGTATAGTGTATATTGTGATTAAAAGGAAAGTCAACTATTTTTATGTATACTCCTAATTTAACGTTTAAGGCATTGCTTAGAACAGTGGAATAAGTCCAGGTCTGAATAATATTCATTGTAAATTCGAGCTGCACGACAAAGTACGGAGTTATGAGCATAATTTGTATGAACACAATGGACATATAGTAATGGTGTATGTCTAGTCCGTTTTAAAGGTATATACTTGAAGCGATACGTTAGCTAGAAGTTCAGGGCAGTCTATGTTACTTAACCAAATGTCGTGCAACAACAAAACATCATATTGCCTGCGTCTCTGTTCCAATGTATCAATATTATAATGCTTACATGCCCCAATATATGAATCAAATACTTTATGATCCTTATAACTTACAAATTTAATAATTTTTTTCTGAATTGATTCCAGTCTCTGTATATGGACATTGTATCTTAGAGACCAAACACTCCAGGCGTATTCTAATACACTCCTAACGTACACAAAGTATAGTACTTTAATACACGATATACTTTTAAAAGGAGTGCAGACTCTTTTTATTAAACCTAACTGTTTATATGCCTTGTCCACAGCAGCTTCTATGTGTTCTACAAACATCATTTTAGAGTCTAATTTAACCCCCAAATATTTAAAAAAATACTTATTGGAGATGGAGAAGAACATTTTACGGTAAGAGGACATTATTTTGTTTTTAAAAAACAATTAAAACTTCATTCATAGATATTTAAATAATTACATGGTTGAACAGGGAATTGAACCCGTTACACGAGAAAAATAATCACCTGTAGCTTTATCATACCAATCGAAAGGCTTCATCATAACATAAGAAATAAAAGGAAGACAATGCTGCAAATAAAGCAGCCAGAATTTATCCCCTATCTCATAAGAACTTAAAGGATGTTATAATAATTTGGCTAAAAAGTATGACGTAGTAGTATGACGATTAGACAGATAATTTGTTTCACGTAACAAAATAACAGTTTCAGTATTACCTAAATAATTAGACAATACATTATATCCACGATTCAAAACATGCACACACATACACACTCTCTCTCTCCATTTCTCTCATACACACACACAACCAAAATAACAGTTTTAGTATTACCGAAATAATTATCCACGATTCATAACATGCACACACATACACACTCTCTCTCTCTCACACACATACACACACACAACCAAAATAACAGTTTCAGTATTACCGAAATAATTATCCATGATTCATAACATGCACACACATACACGCACTCTCTCCCTCTCTCTCTCACACACATACACACACACAACCAAAATAACAGTTTCAGTATTACCGAAGTAATTAGACACTATATTATATCCACGATTCATAACATGTACACACATACACACACTCTCTCCCTCTCTCTCTCACACACGTACAACCACACACAACCAAAATAACAGTTTCAGTATTACCTAAATAATTAGACAATACATTATATCCACGATTCATAACATGCACACACATACACACTCACTCTCTCCATCTCTCTCTCACACACATACACACGCAACCAAAATAACAGTTTCAGTATTGCCGAAATAATTATCCACGATTCATAACATGCACACACATACACACTCACTCTCTCCCTCTCTCTCTCACACACATACACACACACAACCAAAATAACAGTTTCAGTATTACCGAAATAATTATCCACGATTCATAACATGCACACACGTACACGCACTCTCTCCCTCTCTCTCTCACACACATACACACACACAACCAAAATAACAGTTTCAGTATTACCGAAGTAATTAGACACTATATTATATCCACGATTCATAACATGTACACACATACACACACTCTCTCCCTCTCTCTCTCACACACGTACAACCACACACAACCAAAATAACAGTTTCAGTATTACCTAAATAATTAGACAATACATTATATCCACGATTCATAACATGCACACACATACACACTCTCTCTCTCCATCTCTCTCTCACACACATACACACACACAACCAAAATAACAGTTTTAGTATTACCGAAATAATTATCCACGATTCATAACATGCACACACATACACACTCTCTCTCTCCCTCTCTCTCTCACACACATACACACACACAACCAAAATAACAGTTTCAGTATTACCGAAATAATTATCCATGATTCATAACATGCACACACATACACGCACTCTCTCCCTCTCTCTCTCACACACATACACACACACAACCAAAATAACAGTTTCAGTATTACCGAAGTAATTAGACAATATATTATATCCACGATTCATAACGTACACACCCACACACAACCCATGCACAAACTTCCTCCAAGAACATCATTTTCAATAGTCCGTGATTTTTTATTAGTACTAATTTACAGTCATGCATCAACTGCAATAATGCAATATTTTAAATAATTATTGTTTAGGATATACTTAGGTAATAAGAATACGTTAGTTCATATGAAATTGTAATAATGCATATTGAATTTACTTATTTAGTTTGAATTAATGAGTTTATTTTTATTTAATTCAATATTGCTTATTATTATTAGTATCGTATATTATATCTCAATTAAATTTATATAATAACTTTGTAAGATTTGTGAGAAATTATTAATTTATATATATTATTATATTTGTACTTTAATTAGATCCAAAATGTGAAATAGAACAGGGGACTACTTTTTTTACCTAGCGGTATGCCTTTATTAAAAAAAATTCTACGAACTACGAGTATATAGAACACTCCAGCCCCGACAGTAAAAGCATTAAGACAACCTATAAGTCGTAGTAGATTCACAGGGGACTACTAAATACTATAATACAGGCCAATCAGTCTAGTGTAGTAATTAGAGAATTTAGTGAGTGTGTCTTGAAATGAATAAATATATATTAATACTTATTGTTATAATTTGTGACAAAAAAAAGATCAGACAGCTAAAAACTATAGGTAAGTACTTGTTTGACCGAAAATTTAATTGGAATTGAAACTGGTTCAGATATTATTATACTGCATTTACAAATGCGTACGTGCCTGTGGTACAGCCAGTGCCGCGTCGCGCCGCTCGTCCAAAATTCTTGTGAAATTACTTAGCATTCCAAGGATTCACCGTGAGGGTGCTGGGTTCATAGCGTTGCAGAGAAAAAGGCTAGAGGGGCCTGGGACTTGCAACCCAGGGAGTTGGGTTAAGTTGCCCTTTACGATGCATCAATGCTCCTATTCACCGCTCGGGCTTCTTCCACTACCTAAACAAATTTGGTAAGAACCTACTAATGCCGCCTTAGATACACATTCTAGGATGGAAGTTACGGTTGTTCTTGGCAGGCCAAGGTCTTTAAGTAAGTATAGAGATTTCGTTGGTATACCCCTTGCTTCAACTTCTACAGCATATAAACTAACCACATAACCGTTTTTGGTTAATCCATTTGTTAGGTCATGATATTTGTTTGTTTTTATTGTGTGGACTACAGGTATGTTTGTTTCCCACGGCACAGTAAGTTCTATAAGTACCTACTATGCGTTTTAGATTAAAAATGTTTTAAAATCTTTATTACTGTACTCCGGATTTCAAGTCACTAACAAATACTAGGATACATTATGATTATTTAACATAATTGATAATCGACTTTCTGTCGTTAAATCATGTTTTATTAAAATAAATGTATTAATAAATTGTAGTTTTCGAAGATTTTAAGGAATTAATAAATCATTGAAAATAATAATATTCAATTACAAATAATAATAATTATAACATTTACATTAAGTAGGTATACAAATAAATATTTCTTTGTATGTAATATACATTTCATTTGTACAATACGTTCTATGTTCATCGCATATATAGTTATAAGTACTGGGCCAGGTCCAGAAGTAGGAATCGTAGTAGCTGTTACACAGGGAATACTAGCACAGCTACTAACGACCCTCTTAGTGTTAAGTTTTATAATTTTAGTAAATATTTTGGCATTATATTATATTAACACTAAGGATGAGTATGAATTAACATTTTTGATAAATAAAGACATTTTATTTATTATTTTATTATTACATAGATGCACTGCACTTACACAATGGTTTCGTTGCAAGCACAGGTGTGCATTTCCAAACACTTATTAAATCCAAAAAATTGTTAAAACCATGTGCTCAGTCTATTTAATTAATAATAATAGTCTAATAATTACTGGAAAATAGGGGAAGCTGTGTTCAACAGTGGACTATCCGCCTGTTACTAGTACTTACAGATACAACTAAATACACTATTGAATATCCTTTACGCATTTTTGTGACGATCATGCAAGGTGAAATTTAATTCAGATTTGGAATAGATCTACTTATTGTTCCAAAATTACAAATATACGAGAGGAAAAATTTAAGTCATGTCCAGGATTCGAACCCACGTCCATCCACCCCTTTAGTATGCTCTAATCTAAAATGACAATGAGTCGACGTATAACTCATTTGTTTCCTATTGTTCTTTAACCATCGTATTCGGATGGAGCGACATCTATAGTTCAACTTACGTTGTAATCCGCAGAACATGCGTTATAGCAAAAATAAATAATATGAAAATTTATTCTTGCTCAGTCTGAATTGATAATATGAAAAAAAATGAAAATAAATTAGTATGTTAAAAATAATAATAAATAAAAATACAACTTTGATTTTGATATATTTAAAAATTTAGGGGAAAATATGTGGGCCTAAAATTTTAAGCGAAAATATACCTGAGCGTAGGGTTTGTTAACTGAGCTAGAGATGCTCAGAGCTTGCCGCTATCTCGTCTAGTAACTTGTACTATTGTGTAAATGTGGCCTTAAGTTTTGCGGGACACACCTACCTGCATGAATTATGTATATATACTTGTTTTTACGCAGTATGTATTTATTAACAAAATACTACGAACTGCAAACAAGCCACAGCTACAATAAAAGCATTTAGACAACCTATATGTCATAGCAGACTCACAGGCAGTCCAAATGCTCCAGCCCCATAATAATAATGACTTAGTTAATTGAACAAAAGCTTATCCTTCACACCTATTGACATAACTGACTTTTAGGCATTCTTATTCCCATATTATAATTAATTTTGCACTATATTTTTGTCAATTTCTATGCTATATATGAGATAATATTATAATATGTAATATATTTTTATATAATTTATACGTATATGTATATATCATTATCTATTTATGTATGTTGCTATGTATATGTTTATATATATATATATAGTATATATATGTTTATAATTGTATCTGTTTAATTATTATAAAAACCTATATGTATGCTATTTTTTATATATTTGTTTAGAAATTACACTAAAATACGTTTTATTTTAAAATGTTTTTATGAAATTTGATTATGTATTTGGACTACACCCGCCTCTATTGTTTTATTCGTTCAACTCCATCCTAAGGTTGCCTGGTAGAGATCACTTTTAGTGATAAGGCCGCCCATTGTAACACTATGTTATTATAATTTAATGTGTAATCTTTTATATTTCTAAAGTGGTGTAACAATAAAGAGTTTTCTATCAATTCTATCTATCTATTATTATAGACTACAAGATTTATATGATTTAAATATTATAAATAATAATAATAATAATAAACACAGGTCATCCTAGTGTCAGGTTTCGGGGAACTATGTTATAAATTCTCACATTTTTATACCTACAAAATGATAATTGTAAAACTTACCTCAGGTTTTGGATATAAATTCATTTGAAGCAGTGATGGCTCAGTGGCATTGGCTATGGACTGTGCGCAGCAGGTCCATGGTTCGTATCCCGCCGTGGGCTTGAGCTTCACCGCATGGTGGAAGGGCATTTTGCGAATGCCCGCCTGGCTAGTGACCAAGTAGAAAATCTGTCGCCAAGCACCTAACGGTGTGTTTCGACAGCAGTCCTTGAGAGCCAGAGAAATTACAGGCACATGAGACTTAAGAATTACGTCTCAAGGTGACGGGCGCAGTGCAATTCGCGACTTGCGACGAAATGCATCTGTTATAGGCAGAGGTTAGTCCGCTTAACATCAGGTGGACCCCAAACTTGTACCTTCACTATAACATTAAAAAAACATATATATTATTATTATATTCATAATAATTACAATTAATAAATAAAGACACCGGGTAATAATTTTAATATTATAATTATATTTTGGTCAAATATACACAGACATTGGTAAACATTCGTTTTATGGCACAAATAATAATATTACATTAAACATCAGTAAAATCATATCTAAGTGACATATTTTTGTAGAAATACTTCTAAGGGGGTTATATGGAGTATTTCTCTATAATAAATGAAGCAAGTGTGAAAACATTCAATATGCATTATTGACATCATAATTAAAAAGATGCAGTTTAGGAGTAGATCTACGCATAAGAACTGGCTATAGTGAGTAACTCGGCAGTGGAAAAAAATTGTGCTCCCATTATACGTAGATGTGATTTCCACTTTGCACGCGATAGTGCTTTTATATATAAAGAGAAGGGTGGTCACATCACTGAGAGAGTTAAGTGTTTGAAGAAGCTCTTTTTTTGATCAGATGAAGTCTAGTAGTCTGCTCTGATGACCACGATCCGTCCCCTATGACGGATAAAGTAATAAAATTGGAGCATAAAGTTTTGGCTCGAACGAGTATGTTCTTGAGTGTGATGAGTGGAATAGGCATCGGGCGCGAAATCAGAGAACGCGGGTTCGAATACAGCCGGGACTATAAAAAAAATGTGATACATTAATTTGTAAATGTGATTTACGCTGAGCACGCGATAGTGTTTGTAATCATAATTTGAAACTAGTAAGTAGTTTTTATAAAATATATGTGAAGAAATACTGGTACGTTATATAATTTTTTAAATATTTTTTTTAGTGCTGATAGGTAAGCCTTTGACCACAATCTCACGTGATGGTAAGTGATGATGTTGTCGAAGGTGTTAACAGGCTTAACCTAGAATTACTCTGGCTCTCAAGGACAGCTGCCGGAACACACCGTTAGGTGCTTGGCGACATCTTTTCAACTTGAAGGTGGTCGCTAGCCAGGCGGGCATTCACAAAATGCCCTTCCACCATGCGCTGAAGCTCAAGCGGCGGGAGTCGAACCATGGACCTGCTGCGCGGCCGTCCATAGCCAAAGCCACTGAGCTATCACTGCTCTGATATTACACTGACCACTTTATCATCTGTTTGATGATGTAGTCACAGTATATATATTTAGTTCTATATATCTACTGAGATAATGTGGTCAAGGTGAAATAAACATCTGTCAGAATAAAGTATTTGATAATGGACTCGAATAAATTTACAAAAAAATATCAGTTAAAATGTGGAATGTTTCGTACCCTGTAGTAACATTTTGTGCTCAAGTTTTATATCCTAAAATGTAGGTATACCATATATGGTAATATAATTATTTAGTTTTTTTAAGAAGAAAGTCATTAATTGAATAGCTGTTTACAGTTCTAATAAAAAAATAAGAATATAACGTAAATATACGTATCATATAAGACAAATCTACATTCTTTATAACCAAAACTCCTTAATATGGACCCTACTTCCTTGCTCTTTTATAAAAATACATTTACTTTATACCCTTTTAAAATCAATTAAGTGATTATAATTAACCTAAAAATAAAGCAGATTCTTTGCGATACATTTTAACGTTTTCAAATATGTAAGTTCATGATAAAATTAAGTACATTATTACAAATATTTCGAATCTCTATAAAACACAGTTCACTTTTCTATTCTACCTCTTTTATCTTCAGGCCTGTTAAACAAATTCTTTTAAAGGTGCTAATTCGACAACCATTGGCAGTGGTGGTGCAGTTGGCGGTACCAGTAACGGGCTCCCAATCTGTCCTTTCTTCTCAATAATAGCTCTGCTCATGTGAGGATGACCCATAGTCTTCCGGTTGGCACCCACACGTAGAAGACCTCTTTTAGCAGCGATGATGAGGAGCACCGCTGCCGATAGACTAAAGGAGATGATCTGAAATTAAAACATTTTTATATCAGAAATGTTGAAATGTCTTTCAAGAAAAGACACGTTAAATTATTTTTGTTCTGTTGGATTCAGTAGAGTTGCTTTACTTCGCCACTATGTTTGTGTTACCAAGTACGTGTGGGCAGCCAATCGGCTGTTTTTTTTGCAGTGGCATGTTTCAATTTGCAAACAAGCATACTGTCACTAGAAAGTCATGTATTTTACCACAGTCTCACCTAATGGAAAACGACAACGTAGTTTACAAAAGAACATGCCCGTCTAAAATATATTCAATTTCATAAGGAATCCTAAAAGATAAATGCGAACCTTAGACAACAGTAGGGTGTTCGGTAAGTAATCTCTATGTAAGCGTCGAGAAAAGTCTTTCGTCTGTTCTGCTCATAAGGAGAGTAATATTTGTAAGTTTACGTATGTCTCTGAAAATTCTCTAACAGATTTAGATGGTGCAGTATTGGTTAAATTTTTATATCACCCTATTGTTTTTTAACCGGCGGTATGCCTTTATTAAACAAAATACTATGAACTATATACAACACTACAGCTACTACAATAAAAGCATTTAGACAACGTATAAGTCATAGCAGACTCATAGGCAGTCCAAATGCTCCAGCTCACTCCCAGTTGGCAGCGTGCCCAGCATGTTGGCACGTTTAATAATTAATTAATTAATTGATTGATTATTATTATTAATCACCCTATTGTATTTTACATTTTTAATATTTTTTTCTTGTTGGAATAATAATGCCGCTTTTCTTTGCGCCTTGTGGCGTGAATGAAGAAAGCTAGATAATCTCCACTAACTCCTTTATAGAAAAATCTCATAAACTGTATCTCTCCAAAAAAACACTCACATTTTCCACTGTTTGGAAAAGGAGGACTTCTCGAACCGATTGTTTGTCTTATGTATCAAGTATATAATGAATAAGCTTCTTCGCTGTATTGAGGGGTATATTCATTACTAGCTTTCCGGACGCGGCTCCGCCCGCGCGTATGTCGGTTATCGCGCGAAAACATTAATCTCTTTTTGCACAGTCGGATAAAAACTATCCTATGTTTTTTCCCGGGTCTCAAACTATCTCCATACCAAATTTCATTCAAATCGGTCCAGTAGTTTTAACGTGAAAGCGTAACAGACAGACAGACAGACAGACAGACAGAGTTACTTTCGCATTTATAATATTAGTACTGATAGTGTCTAAACTCTAAACAAAATGAAAGTGCTCATCAAAACATTCCCCATAACAGAGAAGATGCTGGAGAAGATACAATGTGATCCTATATCTCTCGACTGAGTGATTTGTCGAGTTGATGGTCAGAATCGAGCCATCAACGATGTTCAATCGATAAGAGGTTTTCTTGGTACTTTCATCTTTTCCATAGAGAGAACTACATGCAGTTCAAACTGGGTTTTATACCCAACGACATCAAACACTATAACCATCTGTCCTGTTTATGTACTTTTAAATTATAAAGCAAGTTCAGCCTTGATCTGACTTTTTAGCTGGTAACTTTTCATTAAAATCTTTTTTAGCTTTGCACGTACATTGTTTGATCTCAAATTGATTCTGTCATCTTTGCACTATGACAAAAGATAATCGCACGTCTGGCATACAGAGTGTTACTTGTGCTATTATCTGAATACTGATGCAATAATTTTCGCTAATGACTAGAATAGTAATGGGAAAAATAAAATTGATATGCAGAATGAATACTATTCATTGTCATCACTATTCGACAAGCGTCAACGATGACACAGACCCTCGAGTTACAGCAACAACATGCATGAACTGCAATACTGAACTTGACAGCCTCAGATCGTTCATTTCCGGTTCACTGGAAATTTATTTTGTCACTAGCTTTCCGGACGCGGCTCCGCCCGCGCGTATGTCGGTTATCGCGCAAAAACATTAACCTCTTTTTGCGCAGTTGGATAAAAACTATCCTATGTTTTTTCCCGGGTCTCAAACTATTTCCATACCAAATTTCATTCAAATCGGTCCAGTAGTTTTGGCGTGAAAGCGTACAGACAGACAGACAGACAGAGTTACTTTCGCATTTATAATATTAGTACTGATGGTTCCATTAATCCTGGTATCCAAGATAACGAGAACGATAGAATTTCATTCATATATGGACGACATCGTCCACGCGGATATCAATGGGTAATGGTAAAATGGCAAATTTACTGTTATCGTTAGAGGTTGTAGTAGGTATCTACTTTATGTTAATTTATAAATTTGTATTGCCGTTTCATTCTTGTTTAGTGGCGGAGGCACTCAGCAAGATTTCAAGTTCGCATTCCCGGTTGTAACCGGAAGAGTTTTTTTTTAATGTTGTTTTGACGGAACAAGCTCCAGGCCCACTTGATAAATATCAAGTGGGCCTGGACTAACCTCTAGGCAGGTTGCGTTCGTCACCTTAAGACATAGTTGTTAAGTCTCATGTGCCTGTTATTTCACTGGCTCTCAAGGACTGCTGCCGGAATACATCGTAAGGTGCTTGGCAACAGATTTTCTACTTGAGGGTGATCATTAGGGATGCGAGCATTCGCAAAATGCGCTTCCACAATGCGGTGAAGCTCAAGCCCGCGGCGGGATTCGAACCATGGACCTGCTGCGTGGCAGTCCATAGCCAATGCTACTGAGCCATCACTACTTTATCATTTTGTTTGTTTCTGGAGTGAAGTAAAGCTTAGGTGTAACATCTGTCACATCTAACACTTCTTTCCTTGTAATTTTCTTGTGATCCATCTTTATAAGTGAGGATGCGTTCAGAACTCTCTCAGAATCATCACTCTCAATCTCAAAATGCTCTCAATGAAATGTGTCAGAACACACTGCCAAATACCTAGCAAGCAAGTATTTTGCAAACAGGTTTGCTATTTAAATTAATTAGCCAGTCGAGTTTTCGTAACATACCATAACTCTGTGCCAAAAATAGTTGACAATAAAGTGTTAAAGCTGGGTGTCAACCACACGCACCAAACTATTGATTATGATATAAACAGATGCGCTAGAATCTTCGATAAAATATACCCTAGATTCTGCGCGAACGCTCCAAAGTTAACCAAACAAAACTGTGCTTATAATGATCTGAAGCACAGTTTTGTCGTCAGTGACGCGCTGATCGTCGAGTGAAACAATGCCGAAGTGCTCTGTGAATAGTTGCAAAAATAATACACTTACAAAGCGAAAAATACATGGGATTGCGTATTTTCGGTAAGTTTTATACATATTTATAGTATTTTAAGTGATAAACATTCATAATTATTTAATTATCACCTCCAAATCAATACATCAACAAATTAAATTCCGTTACTCCTGTTACGCAGTTGTCTCTTTCGCACGCATAATAACATCCCATGCAAGACAAGAATAAGTGAGCGCTAATTCAGAACAAGTCTATTGGAGTCGCCATAATAATCTTTTATTTTCTCAGACTATACACAGGCATTTATTTTACATTTTCCAACGTAAAAAAAGGAGGTTATCAATTTGATGTATGTATGAAATATTATTAGAACTGCAACATATTCACATATAATATGGATTAGTGCTTACAAACATAATATATATACAATATTTTTATGTGTGGGTGTGCATATGTATGTAAGTTTTATGTACTAATACGTGTTACAGTGACTTGGCTTACTGATTGGAAAAACACCACAAACCTTTTTCAAGTTCTAGTGTTCCGGTTTTTAATCGATGTTGTATGTTAATAATTTAATATCGAAATGTCCGAGCCTGCACAATCCTGAATGCACGAGGTTTAGCGTGCACTCTTATTATTACAGATAATTTTCAGAATGTAAGATATGAATATAGTATGTAAAGGTAGTTTATAAATATTAAATATTGTATTACATATATAATGTATAACATTAACATTAACATTGTATTAACATTCATAATTACTCAAACACGTTTACTTTATACATTTTGCTGTAACACGCAGGTATCTGAACTGCAATTCAGGTCTGATACATTATATTGTTATATTATTTGTTTTTCATTGCTTTTTGCTCTGTTTGGAATAAATAAATAAATATTAATGAAAATTAAAGCTGAATAATTAATATTCTGACTTCATTATAACAGATCCCTTTTCTATCTCTCAAAATCCGCAAATAATCTACTACACACCTTTTCAACCCGGGCAAAACCATGGTATATAAGCTAGTTGACTAATGCGGATAGTTAAAATTCCAATTATAAATGTCACCAAAAAACTAATTACTAAATAATATTTTTAGTACGAGATTAGGAGTAAGTGACTCCATTGTATTTTATGTTCTATCACAGCAAAGGGTAATAAATTTTACGAGCTCCCTTCAATGGCGCAGAGTAAAAGTGCTATAAGTTTATTACGAAGTAATTGAAAATTAAACCTTATGCAACTGAAACAAGTTTGAATATTGTTAAATAACTTAAATAAATTTACTACGTTTTTGTGTAATTTTAAGGTTTTTATGTGTATCTCAATAGACAGAAAGGTATAGGATAACTCGAGCCGTTTATATGCGTTCTGTCAATACGAAAAGTTGCATCTAGGGTATATTTTATCGAAGGCTAGAATATGCGAGTATAATTTGAGAGTAAAAGTTTTTAAAATGATAACCGGGACACCATACAAAGTAGGTATATCAAGAAAGCCGGGAATTGTTCGGTATCTTTTGAATGCCCAACAGTTTGATATAAATATTATAATCGCTGATCCTGTGGCTTTTTTGGATGTCATAAATGAAGTCTACAGCATAAAATGGACCTTATGAGCTACCTTACTTATGGCTACCGCTCATATTATTGTGAGTAATGTTTTATTGAATATACGGTGCACGATAAAGTTCCATACCTGAAATTTACGCCCTGATTCAAAAGGTGGTGAACATAGCACCAACAAGACCATCTTTAAGGAGAGGAGGTAGTCCATATATAAAACTATTAACAATTATGACCTTTCAACCTCCCATTTCTTCCTGTGGGAGTCGTGGAGATATAAAGAAAAATACCAAAAGATGGGCCAGTACCTTCTGATGTACTGCCATCTAATATTGCGATCCCCAAGCCACCTGCCTAGAGTGGGGATATAACCAAACCTCCGTAATGGACGGAGGCTGTGTACAGCAGTGGACAAACTGATGATACAATTGTCCTTTGTATACGACTGCCCAAAAACAGGAGAGTTATGTTTTCAGGGTTCATGTATGTATTTATGTTTGTGAGTTTCTTTATTCCGCCATAACTTTCAAACGGCTTAACCGATTTTAATGTGATAGAGATCGTTAGATTCGTCTTGATAGCGCAAGGGACATTAGGTACAAAAAATAAAAAATAAAATAGATACTAGCGGATTGGAAGAAATATTTTTTTGGCGTCTAAAATCATCTTTTATACCTACATGTGATAAATAATATGTACAATATAATATTTTTTGAAATGAAGAGCTATAAAGAACGATTCCATAGACATAACTTGCAGTTTAAATTTCAATGTAACGATAAAACGAAAATAAATAATTTCCAGTCGGGTATTTTACTTCTTTTTAAAATTTATACTTTTGTATGTTCTTAAAAATGACCTTCGTATTGTTGTCAGAAACAAATTTTGAGCCCTATATAAGTGTAATAAGGGTAGGAAGATGATAATGACCTATAAAGTCTTCCAACATTGAGCGTTCAGTTAGCCAATCACAGAACGGTACGTGATGATAGAGTGAACTCCCGTGGGGGAGGCACTCTTATCTATTACAAAAGGTCCCTGCACTGCATTCCCCTACCTACCCCGACTCTTGTTAATATGGAAGCATCTTGTTGCCTCCTAGCTATGACTGGTCATCAACCTATAGTCATAGCATCCTGTTACCAAGCTTGCGCAAAGCCGATCGTCCGAGCTGACTTAGAAGCCCTATTCTCATTAGGAAGCGCCGTCATTCTGATTGGCGACTTCAACAGTAAGCACATCCTATGGAATTGTAACGTCAACAATCCCAGAGGTATTGCACTTGAAAACCTAATCGCAGAACTTAACTTTGACATAATTGCGCCCACTGAGCCCACTCACTACCCTTATATGGCAGACCACCGATCTGACTTGCTTGACATGGCACTATTCAGAGGCGTAACACTCCGGTTACGCTCCATAGAAGTGGTTCACGAGCTTCACTCTGACCACCGACCCATTATACTGCGACTAGGTCCCGACCCAACGACTGACCTCCCCCGCCCCACTAAGACGATAGTGAACTGGAAGCAAGTAGGCGATGCCCTAAAGGCTATCAGTTCACCGGACCTAGACAAGATCCCTGACGACATCCTGACAAAAGATGACGTAACCCTTGCGATCGATTCGTTCACCAATCACCTCTCCACCGTAGTAGGTGCATCCGCAAAGGAGGTCATAGTGCCGGACGACCGGCGCCTTGTCATTCCAGCGGATGTGAGACGATTGGTGACGGAGAGTAAAGCAGTGACCCGACATTACGACTCTTACCCCAGTAAAGAGAACAAAACTAAGAAACGCCACTTTGAACGCATGGTTCAAAGTCGCATGTCTGAGTTGCGTGATCAACAATGGGGCGATAAACTTTCAAACCTCGTGCCAAGCCACCATGCTTACTGGGACTTGGCGCGAGGCTTGAAAGGTAGTAACCATAACGACATGCCTCCCTTATACAGACCAGTCCCACTTGTCCCAGCGTTCTTTGACGAAGACAAAGCTGAGTGCCTAGCTGATAGCCTAGAGGCTCAGTGTTCCCCTAACGTAGATCACGTTGACCAAGCTCACCTCGATTCGGTGGATGCTGAAGTCGAACGTAAAAGCTCTGTGGTCACCTCTGAACTCCCACCAATCACCTTAGCGACTTACGCTGAGGTGGAGAGACTGATCAAGGCCCTCCGACCGCGCAAATCCCCCGGTGCCGATGGCATCTCCAACAGGGTTCTTAAAACCCTCTCTCCTCCTCTCATCCATCTCTTAGTCAGCATCTTCAATGCTGCTATGAGCCACTGCTTATTCCCAGACACCTGGAAATGTGCAAATGTCATTGGCATTCACAAACCAGGCAAAAGCTCATCTGACCCCACCAGTTACCGCCCCATCAGCCTCCTCAGTGCCTTAGGCAAACTTTACGAGCGGTTACTTGCAAACCGTCTCCAGTCCCATGCTAAGGAACACCACCTTATCCCAGATGAGCAGTTTGGCTTCAGACCCGGACACTCATGCGTCCAACAGGTGCACCGCCTCACGGAGCACATCATTGAGGGCTTCAATAAGTACCCCAAACCCCAGACTACGCTAGCAGTCTTCCTCGACGTAGCGAAAGCTTTTGACAAAGTCTGGCACAACGGCTTGATCTACAAGCTATACCAATTTGGCGTGCCAGAACGTCTTGTGCTCATCCTACAAGACTTCCTTAAAGCCAGAAGCTTTCGCTATCGCGTGGAAGGCACCCTCTCCTCCCCCCACCCAGTCAGAGCCGGAGTCCCTCAGGGCTCCGTGCTATCACCTATTCTCTTTGCACTGTATACCAGTGACATCCCACGCTCTCAGCCCAAAATATTCCTAGCCCAATATGCGGATGATACCGCCATTTACACCACTGGGTGGCATATCAACAGACAGTCCTATTTCGTCATGCAACGGGCCATCACCGAGATCGGTGACTGGTTCCGAAAATGGCGCATCGCGGTCAACCCAGCTAAAAGCACAGCTATGTGCTTTACTGAGAAGACACGCTCCCCTTACCCGAAACCGCTTATTTTGTTCGACGAACCCATTCCCTGGGTTCCTAGAACAAAATACCTCGGAGTCACCCTTGATCGTCATCTCACCTTTAACGATCACATAACAACCGTCCGTAACAGAGCGGCCTTCATAATGGGTCGCCTTGGTCCCCTACTTCGCAAAGAGAGTAAAATGTCTCTTAGTAATAAGAAGACACTTTACACTGCCTGCATCCGCCCCATCATGACTTACGCATCAGTAGTGTTTAGTCATGCTAGTGAGGCCCACCTTCATAAACTTCAAGTCATCCAAAACCGTTTTCTTCGTAATGCAACCGGCGCCCCGTGGTATATCCGGAACACCGAGTTGCATTGCGACTTAAACCTTCCCTCTCTAGCGCAGTTCAATAAGGACTGCGCCCGCCGATACTTTGATCGAGCGCCCCACCACCCGAACCCATTGGTTGTCCAGGCATCGAACTACTCGACTGCCTCTTCTATCCCATTTTTCAAACCCCCCCGTCGCCGACCACGGCAGGTATTAGACGACCCGGATGACCCCATCGCAGCCATTACATTGGCAGCTTTAGCGTTATCCGCAAGTCGTCGAGGTAAAATCCCCAGGTGTGAGGTAATCAGAGGTCACACAATCAAACACCGAGCTCGCCGGCGAGCTCGAGGCAAAAACAAGGTCACGATAAATTGCTCTCCAAATAGTCAAAGAGTATTATTCAGTAGGGCCCAATTGTGCAACACTGCAGTTGCACAGAGGCATTTTGCTCCGATCCCCCCCATGTCTCTAGACAGCGAGACAAGCCGAGGTCCGAACCACAGTGGTGCCCTTGAGCTCGCTGTCAACCCCTCCTATAGTAGCGGTACGTTTTCGGCGTCCGCAGGAGACGGAGGTAGAAAGCGCTTTTCGCCTTCTACGCCCGTCTCGGGAGAAGTGCCTTCGGCACTTCTCCCTCCCGGGCTATTGTAGGGCCAGGCCCTTGCCCAAAACCCGGTGGAGCTGGACGACCGCACAGGCGGTAGCCAGCATCTATGTCCTCCCTAACAAAAACAAAAACGCGTTCAGTTAACTTTATCATCACGTTTCGAAGCGTGATAATGGCAATTACAGTTAATCCAGTTCTCTTAAAGACTTGTTGTTTTCAAAACTTCTCAGTCATTCTACGATAAGTTCTCACAATAGTCTTTGTTTGCAGAGCGCATTCTTTAGTAAGAACAATGACGAAGTTTCTGGAATACAAGTTGGTAGGTACCTAGGTATTTGCATTAAGCCTCATAAAAGGTTTTATTATAATGATGCTTTCTTATAATCTTGGTAAGCATTCGTTAACAGGACAATAATTATTTTAGGTAGATAGGTACTTTATGCTTTAGTTTTATGGACTTGACAACTGCTAAATTACCAGCTTGCTGATAGTGAGTACTAACTACCATTGAAATAAGGACCATTTCAGCGCGCAACCCGACATGGCAATTACGGTAATATATTCGCCCAAAATGTGCGAGTATCACATTCATCATTAAAAATTGTTGTTTTCTCAGATTTTATAATATTAAAATTTCCTATCTTTTGGTGTAAAAATCGATTAAAAAGTATTTTGAATCAAGGATGTTGCAGGCTAAATAGACCTTAGAAAAATATTTTTCAAATCCTAATGTAGATATCTTCCTAAGATAGTCGTAAAAAGTGACTGACGGGAAAATACCAGAAGGGGACCGTCCGATCCCAAAGACTTCTGCCAAGCGTGGGGATTATGGTAAACCGACCTAATAAGGGAAGCATTTGTTCAAAGGTGGACGTCATGGCTGTAATAATATCTTAGTAGACGACCCTCAGTAGCAGGTACCTACATTCAGAATAAAATTAATTTAGGACCTAGATAGGTCACTACAAAGTAACTTTACTACGATACAAGTGCACATGCAAGTCTCGTTTTAACAGAAGACCATAGAAATAATCTAGCTTATGAATCAGGAGCAAATATTTTATATATATACCTACGTAGGTACTTTTGTTTACGTTTGCAAATTACCTACCTAATACAAAAATAAATCAGTTTACTTTAATCTTATAACCTAAACAATTTTTGAAGATCATGGTGTTTAGTTTAAAAAATGACACGCAGTTGGAGTAAGGTAAAAAGTATTTCTACTCACAGCAGATATGCCAAAAGTGGCTATCACTTCATAACTCATAAACATTTTGGCACTTGCACTAAATTGTCTAATCACAAATAAACACAACAAAAAGTTAACATTAATTGCGCTTCGTTTTTGTTTCACAACTGGCGAATTAATGAAGTATGAACGTGCCCGAGATCAACAATCAACATAAAAAACGTTCCGTCTGCGACGCAGTTGAACACAGTGTCAAGGTGATTGAGAATAAAATCTCAAACACAAATGTATTAGGTACGTACTGTGTTAACACGGAACGTAATGCTGGAAAACAAAATGGCGGAATGTTGACTGTCAATGCACGAAGCGGCAACGTCTCGTGTATACGTCATTCAGAACAGAACTCGTTTTGCGTGCACGCATCACATTCCTGACTTGTTCCTGTTGGTGGTGTTATCAATGGATAGTTTATCATTGTTCAAATATGTGTGCTATATTTGGAGGCTGTTTATAATGCAAAGTACTGCGTCTCGTCCGCTTTGTAAATGTAGAAGTCATTCAATAAGTACTAGGTACCTCATCACAATGATAATTAGCAACTTGATAGTTACTCAGGGGTGCGTTTAGGCGACTTAGCCAGGATAAGATTTAAACTAGATAAACGTCAAACACCCCGTTTACGGCCTCCTCGAGGCGAAAATTTGCACAGACTAAAATTTTATATGCCCCGTTTAGGCGCGTCCGCTTGGTTAAATCTTCGATAAGTAGATTAAATTTTAGCGACCTTTTGAGGTCGCTAAATTTTCGTCGGCTGTCAGATGTAAGCTATATGTCATGTTACTTCAATCATAATACCAAAGATTACGGAAGGGCGGGAAGACATACTATATAACAAGACAAGTTGTGTACATATGTTGTTGTTTTCCTGTAGGTATTCTTGTTGGATTGTTTTGTATTGGCACGGTAATATTGGTTTGGGTTTAAATTTTTTCTACTTTATCGCGGGATTAGAGAATAATAATAATGTATATTATATTTAAATGTATTGTATCCAGGTTTTTTTTTTTTCAAGATTTATATAATTATAAAAACTTCTTTGCCGAATGTCAATTGAATTTGACAACAATAATTGACATACGGCTATGACACCGTTTAGGCGGACCGCATCGGCGAAATTTTCGTCTGGTGAAAATTTATTCTACTCGCCTAAACGCACCCCTGAGGCAATTTGGTTCATTATTATTTTCATTGCTACAGACATGTTCACTGAAGAAGACGCGTCCCTCCGCAGTAAGGTATTAATTATTAATGCACATATGTACGAGTTTTATTTTATTTATTTGTACTTATATTTGTCTTTTTTTACACTATTAAGTGTGGGTATTAATGGTACATACAGTTGAAACAGTAAAACATTAAATATAAAATATGATAGCCTGGCTAGACACTGACAAACTAATTGCTCGGAGGCTAGAAGTAGGAGTTACAACTAAACTCAAAAAATAGGGAGGGGCTATCAAGATAATAGTATGACAGGTCAATGGGAGGGGCACGCCTTCGTGATTGAAAAGGTCTGTAAAAGGGAGAAAGATTGAAGCAGGCTCCAAGTAGGTATAGCCAGTGATCTGGGTATAATAAGCTACGAAGTCTGATGGGTTTATCGTTTCCCTATATGTATATACCGACATTTAAAAACATTAAATAGGTCATTTGATTACTTAGGTATAGATAGCTATATTAGCTGTTGAATTTATGAGCTATTCGTTGCCCTGTGTTTTGAAGATGTCGAATACTGGAAACAGGCTAGAAGCACTAAATCATGCTTTTTTGTTATTTTTGATATCGTTGAAGCTTTGGGAGGTGCCCATAATAACAATTGATTTCACCGCGGGGCTCTGCAGCGCCCTAGTTTTCAATTACAATAATTTATTTATGTGTTAAACATTTTATGAACACTTACCTAATATTATGTATTGTAGTTTCCAAATCAAATGATAGTAAATGTTCAGAACAGCAACAAGCTAAGTTACTTTCTATCACAAATACATAGATACTACAGTTTATTGTTCTTATACATATTACTCGTTGTTAGATTCGTGCAGTAGTAAATGTGGTGTAAATTGATTTTAGAGAAAATTATTACTAAATTTACATGTTGTACCTATTATTTTTATTCTTATACTATGTACCTACAAGGACAGCTGCCGTAACATACCATTAGGTGTTTGGCGACAGATTTCCTACCTGAAAACAACTATTTTATACGTGAATTCTGTCTGGTTAGTGTTTCGTTATCTACAGGGAACCAAACCTATAGTATATATTGCATCTGTACAGTGTTTAGTTCCACAATCTCTATAAGACATAGAGTGTCAATTTCATTATAAAATTACAAATTTACAAACCGCATAGTATGCGTTACTTGTTGCAAACATAAAATTAGTATAAATTTGATCTAACTATAGGTAGGCATTACGAAGGCCTAGAGAGACCCTAATAACAAAATCTGTAGCCACTGGCCAAACACCTAACGGTGTGTTCTGGCAGTAACTGTCCTCGAGTACCAGTTCCCATTCTATTTTGTATTTTGCCAACAACACATACCATCAAGTGAAATTGTGTTCAAAGGCTAACCTGTCAGGAAAAAAAATCTATCATTTTAATAATTAAAACGGCTTAATCTTTCATTGTTATATAATTACTTATTAAATTCAATCGGATGGGTATTTTTGTATACAAATATATCAAAAAAATAAAAAATCTGTTATATAAGAAAGTACTTTGTTTTGAAAACAAACTACTTAAATAGCACTCAAAACCTTTCACTGTACCGACTTATTCATAACATAACCATCAGGGCGAAGGACGTACTTACTGTATCGTTCAACCACAAAACAACTACTACAATGACATTTATCAGTATAAATAGCAAACTTTTCAATTTATTGCCCGTCACTGTGAAATTTCTTGATATAAATGGATGAAATTATAATGAAAATGACTACTCTGAAAGCTTTTTCGACACAACAGTAATATAATAATCTCGATCGATTAAGTTAGGAAATAACTTACAAAAAGTCCATCCTGCTTTTTTGTCAGGCTAAATAGACTCGACTTATTCAAAAACATTTTCCGTTGTAGCAATCTATGTTTCAGCCAAATAGTTTTCTCAAGTTATCCGAAGCCAAAGGAGTTTCATTAGTGCGAAACAAAACCCGTAGTATAATTTCCTCGTCCCTTCATCAGGGCGTCCGGACCCTTGTCTGCTCCTTAATTTAGCGTTCCCGATGATATGGGCCGTTATAGGACCAATGGACCATGGGCCGGATGGGCCTTATCGGACCCCACCTGATGTAGGATAGGTTGATAGTAACGGCGATTGAATTACTAGACTGCACAGATCGTTCCCGCTTTCACGAATACATTATGTAGTAATACTGCCTATGTGATTATTTCTTCGAGTTTGACTTTGGAACGTTCAAAACGGATACAAATGTAATGAATAAAATGTGTTCCATCTATGGCACTTTATTTTAGAGCACAATAACTGAACACCAAAAAGTATTCCACTCAACTCAACAAAGCAACGAAAACGAGGTACTCAGCGAGGCTAGGAAAATTAAGCGCACACCGCTTTTCGTCCTTGCATATATCTGGTGGATACGCAGCCTATGGATCCTTTTTTCTGTACTGTTTTAATGTATTCTGGTATTTTTTTATGGTTTCAACATCCATAACTTACAAAATCTACAAAGTTAAGCGGACCAAGTCAGGCCCCTTTTTAAATAAAAGAAAAAATAGGTTCTCTCACACTGTCCAACTAAAAATATTTAGCAAAATATCTGCTTTTGCATAACAAAACATGGGTGTACATAAAATATCTAAATTTAAAACTCATCGACAAGCAAGAAGGGGATCCATGACTTCCGGACAGACAAATATATAGCGGTTTTGCAGCGCTCGTAGCGAAGTTTGCTTAGCCATTCTGAATCGATCAGCAAAGTTAAGCAACGTCCGCCGCGGTCATGAGTTGGATGGGTGACCGCTGGTGACATTACTACTGAGCGCTTCCGTGCTTCGGAGGGCACGTTAAGCCGTCGGTCCCGGTTGTTGTCTTAGGATGGCAGTCGTTACAGCATAGTGGTAGGGCACTTTGCGAATGCCCGCCTGGCTAGCTACCACCCTCAAGTTGAAAATCTGTCGCCAAGCACCTAACGGTGTGTTCCGGCAGCTGTCCTTGAGAGCCAGTAATTCTCGGTTAGCCTAAACAACATCTTCGACCTTATCATCACTTACCATCAGGTGAGATAGTGGTCAAAGGCTAACCTATCAAGCATAAAAAAAATAATTAAGCTTTTTGGAGACGGAAACCTAAAAACTGAAAAAATAGCCTATGATATTATAACCGACTTCAAAAAAAGGTGTATGTTCTCAATGCAACTGTATTTTTTTGTTACCTTAGAACTTTTGACTGTGACGGTGGTACCGGTTTCGATAATTTTCTTTGAAAGCTAATGCTTGTCGTTTGGTTCCATTTAAGTTTTATCAAAATCGGTCAAGCCCGAGTTGAGAGAGCAAGAGTTATACTCCAATAACTGAAAAATATTTTCCTATCTTGATGACTATAGTCGTTGACAGTAAATGACAATCCATCCCATAATAGTAAGGGACACTAAAAAGAGTGAAAAAAAATATTTTTCCCCAAAAAAATGGAACCGAATTCAACACTCAAAAGTGTGAAATAACTTGTTGAAGTTTTTTAGCTGCTATATTGACTGTTTATGCAGTTTTGTACCGGTTTGTTTTTCTGGTTTTTCTCCAGCTCAGCGATGAGATAGATTTTCTTTCGGAATTTGGGTTATCTATGATCTCCACTCATTTGTTGGTCCTTTGTTGATAGTCAAAGTAATGGCAAAAGGTGAAAAAGTTACTTAGGTACAAGTATTTTCTAGTTATTTGGCACCTGTGACACAATCATTGTTGCAGACTAACTAATGCTCCTGGGGGTGCAGTGACATCCCCATGGGGTGCTGGGCTTTGCCAGTGGCCGTGCACTACAAGTGTGCAATAATAATTGGATACATAATTGGACAGCAGCGCCTTCTGAACATGCCATCTCACAAGCCGACTACCAAGCGTGGGGATTAAGGCAAACCCCTAAGGGAGGCTGTGCAGAAGTGGACAGTAACCAATGGTTGTTTATTTTAATGATTTCAACTAGATTTTATTGTTAAGGTGTCATAATTCTTTAAGGTAAAAAAAACCGGTTAAGTGCGAGTTTGACTCGGACACTGAGGGTTCCGTAGCAACACAGAATTTACCAAAAAATTGGTATATTTTCATACAGAAAAAAATCTTGAGCAACAATCCAACATGCAGTTGGGGTCCGTTTTTAGTATTTTTTTGTTGTACGCTAGACATTGGGCTATATTAATGGCATTGGCCCCTGGGGTGCCAACTAGAATGTCATCCTCCCCCCATGTGGGTGTCGTAAGAGGCCGCTACAGGTAAAATACAGGAAAGTGGGCAGTAGCACCTGTTGAGAAACTATAATACGAATCTTTAACTGCTTAATTAGGGCAAACCCCCCTTAAAAGGGGAGGCGGTGTTCAGCAGCTGACAATCCGGCTGATACAGTACAGTAATGTCATGTTTCACGTTTGTATATATTAACGTTATTAAAATAAGCAAAAAGAAAAAATCGGCCAAGTGCGAGTCGGACTCACGCACGAAGGGTTTCGTACCATTTGACTTCATATTTTAACGTTATTTGTTTTAAAGTGCGCGAGTCCGACACGCACTTGGCCAACTTTTTGTATTTGTTGTTATAGCGGCAACAGAAATATATCATCTGTGAAAATTTCAACTGTCTAGCCATCACCGTTCTTGAGATATAGCCTGGTGACAGACGGACGGACGGATGGACGGACAGCGAAGTCTCAGTAAAAGGGTTCCGTTGCTACCCTTTGGGTACGGAACCCTTAAAACTATATATAATAAAAGATTATTGTATAGGGACCCCCTTTCATTTTTAATTATTGTTTTTACAAGGCATTTTTCCAAACATATTCTCTGAAAATGTCATCTAGCTAAGTATTGCCGTCTAAAATATACAAGCGTATCACATATAAGAGGAAATGCGAGGACATTTGGGGATTAAACTGATCTAAATTTAAAAAAAATTAACAGATTTAACACTCAAAAGTGTGAAATAAATTGTTGAAGTCGGTACCATTATAGTTCAAAAGTACCTATTATCACAATATTGTGCGCATGGTACCGACTTTGACAAGTTATTTCACACTTTTGAGTGACCCTTGCTATTTTCGGGATCGATTGTCATTCACTGTCAACGACTATATCAACAAGATAGGAAGATATTATTCACTTGTTGGAGTATAACTCAAAAACGGCTTGACCGATTTTGATGCAATTTAAATGGGACCAAACGATAATCATCAGGTTTAACAAAAAAGAATTATCAAAATCGGTTCACCCAGTCAAAAGTTCAGAGGTAACAAACATAAAAAAAGTACAGAAGAATAGAGAACCTCCCCTTTTTGAAGTCGGTTAAAATATGTTACTTACATCAAAATTTAAAACTATTGTTTTAAATTTACATTTTACCATTTTTTATATACAAAACTAATCAATAATTTTCGCTTAGCACGCAATAGCTTAAAAAGTTAAGAGTGGATTAAAATTAGAAACATACTTTTTTTATTTAAACTTTGTTGCTGCTGGATCCTTTTTGAACTCGCCCCAGAACAAAAACGGACTCAAGTCGATTGGTGTAAAATAAATTTTGCAATAATGTTGTCCAGAGCCCAGACCATGCATCATAAGATTTCTGTATGTTCTCACAAACCAAATATTTGGTTAGACTATAAAACTAAACAAAACTATGTCATGACGGGGCCAAAATAAGCCATGATATCTCCTAACCAGCACGTCAAAGCAAGGCCTTAATTTCATCAATCGTTCATGATTAATTTATTAATTTAATTTATTTATTTATTAATTTCATCACTTCAGAGTCTCGGTCATCGTCGCAGGGTCGCTAGCCTATTGCGCGCGTCTTTGTTTCCTGAACAGTATAATTTGGGAGCCTTCAAGTCTAGAGTGAATAGGTATCTTCTAGGCAAGCATGCTACATCTTCGGCCACATCATCACTTTCCATCAGGTGAGATAGCGGCCAAATGCTTGCCTATAGCGCATACAAAAAAATGTTTTCAAAAATGATTTGAACGAATGAACAAATATATAAAATGTTTTTTTATGTTATTGTGACGGAACAAGCACGAGGCCCACCTGATGTTAAGCGAACTATTCTCTGCTTATAACAGATGCATTTCGTCACAAGTCACGATTTGCATTGCGCCCGTCACCTTGAGACATATTTGTTATATCTCATGTGCCTTTCTCTGGCTCTCAAGGACTGCTGCCGGAACACACCGTTAGGTGTTGGTGACAGATTTTCAACTTGAGGGTGGTCGCTTGAATGGAAAATACCCTTCCACCATGCGGTGAAGCTCAAGCTCGCGGCAGAAACCGAACCATGAACCTGCTGCGTGGCAGTCCATAGGCAATGCCGCGCCATCACTGTTTCAAAATATAGCAGTTAAAATACAAAAACAAATATTTATTGCAATAAAATTACACAGTATATTCACAACTATACGTACATTAGAATATCGTTATTTTTATTTTTATTTTTTATAGCTGATAAACTAGCCTTTGACCACTATCTCACCTGATGGTAAGTGATGGTGTGGTCGAAGATGTGGTTCAGGCTAGCCTAGAATACCTGGCTCTCAAGGACAGCTGCCGGAACACACCGTTAGGTGCTTGGCGACAGATTTTCTACTCGAGGGAGGTAGCTAGCCAGGCGGGCAATCGCAAAATGCCCTACTACCATGCTGTAACGACTACTATCGTAAGACAACAACCGGGACCGACGGCTTAACGTGCCCTCCGAAGCACGGAAGCGTTAAGTAATAATGTCACCCGCGGTTGGGATGGGTATCCAAGTCATGACCGGACGTTGTTTAACTTTGCTGATTGGTTCAGATCGGCTAAGCAAACTTCGCTACAAGCGTTTCACACACTAAATGGCATTAAGTCGCTGACAAATGCTGATGAATCTAGCGATTTCGATTTTTTGGTCACGCCCACAATAGTTCCGATACCATAGCGCCATATCTATGTGAGCGGTATGCATGCGTACATAAAGGTTAGTTCACGATTTTTTTCTATATAGAAAAGTTTAAGCAATCGTGTTTGGTGTTTTCTTTTTCCCCAGAAATATAAAGAAGAACAACATATATTTTTTACGTAGCCACAAACAGAATATTTTAGTCAAAAAAATCGTTTAGGTGAAGCCTATTTGAGACTATTCAGCGCCTTAAATTTTTTTTTTTTTTTTTTTAGGGAGGACAGAGATGCTGGCTACCGCTTGTGCGGTCGTCCAGCTCCACCGGGTTTTGGGCGAGGGCCTGGCCCTACAATAGCCCGAGACGGGCGTAGAAGGCGAAAAGCGCCTTCTACCTCCGTCTCCTGCGGACGCCGAAAACGTACCGCTATTATAGGAGGGGTTGACAGCGAGCTCAAGGGCACCACTGTGGTTCGGACCTCGGCTTGTCTCGCTGTCGAGAGACATGGGGGGGATCGGAGCAAAATGCCTCTGTGCAACTGCAGTGTTGCACAATTGGGCCCTACTGAATAATACTCTTTGACTATTTGGAGAGCAATTTATCGTGACCTTGTTTTTGCCTCGAGCTCGCCGGCGAGCTCGGTGTTTGATTGTGTGACCTCTAATTACCTCACACCTGGGGATTTTACCTCGACGACTTGCGGATAACGCTAAAGCTGCCAATGTAATGGCTGCGATGGGGTCATCCGGGTCGTCTAATACCTGCCGTGGTCGGCGACGGGGGGGTTTGAAAAATGGAATAGAAGAGGCAGTCGAGTAGTTCGATGCCTGGACAACCAATGGGTTCGGGTGGTGGGGCGCTCGATCAAAGTATCGGCGGGCGCAGTCCTTATTGAACTGCGCTAAAGAGGGAAGGTTTAGGTCGCAATGCAACTCGGTGTTCCGGATATACCACGGAGCGCCGGTTGCACTACGAAGAAAACGGTTTTGAATGACTTGAAGCTTATGAAGATGGGCCTCACTAGCATGACTAAACACTACTGATGCGTAGGTCATGATGGGGCGGATGCAGGCAGTGTAAAGTGTCTTCTTATTACTAAGAGACATTTTACTCTCTTTGCGAATCAGGGGACCAAGGCGACCCATTACAAAGGCCGCTCTGTTACGGACGGTTGTTATATGATCGTTAAAGGTGAGATTCCGATCAAGGGTGACTCCGAGATATTTTGTTTTACTAACCCAGGGGATGGGTTGGTCGAACAAAGTTAAAGGTTGCGGGTAACGGGGGCGAGTCTTCTCAGTAAAGTACATAGCTGCACTTTTAACTGGGTTGACCGCGATGCGCCATTTACGGAACCAGTCACCGATCTCGGTGACGGCCCGTTGGAGGGCGAAAATGGACTTTCTGCTGATACGCCACCCAGTGGTATAAATAGCGGTATCATCCGCGTATTGGGCTAATAGGACGTCTGGCTGAGAGCGTGGGATGTCGCTGGTATACAGCGCGAAGAGAATGGGTGATAGCACGGAGCCCTGAGGGACTCCGGCTCTGACTGGGTGGGGGGAGGAGAGGGTTCCTTCCACGCGATAGCGAAAGCTTCTGGCTTTAAGGAAGTCTTGTAGGATGAGCACAAGACGTTCTGGCACGCCAAGTTGGTATAGCTTGTAAATCAAGCCATTGTGCCAGACTTTGTCAAAAGCTTTCGCTACGTCGAGGAAGACTGCTAGCGTTGTCTGGGGTTTGGGGTACTTGTTAAAGCCCTCAATGATGTGCTCCGTGAGGCGGTGCACCTGTTGGACGCATGAGTGTCCGGGTCTGAAGCCAAACTGCTCATCTGGAATAAGGTGGTGTTCCTTAGCATGGGACTGGAGACGGTTTGCAAGTAACCGCTCGTAAAGTTTGCCTAAGGCACTGAGGAGGCTGATTGGGCGGTAACTGGTGGGGTCAGATGAGCTTTTGCCTGGTTTGTGAATGCCAATGACAGTTGCACATTTCCAGGTGTCTGGGAATAAGCAGTGGCTCATAGCAGCATTGAAGATGCTGACTAGGAGATGGATGAGAGGAGGAGAGAGGGTTTTAAGAACCCTGTTGGAGATGCCATCGGCACCGGGGGATTTGCGCGGTTGGAGGGCCTTGATCAGTCTCGCCACCTCAGCGTAAGTCGCTAAGGTGATAGGTGGGAGTTCAGAGGTGACCACAGAGCTTTTACGTTCGACTACAGCATCCACCGAATCGAGGTGAGCTTGGTCAACGTGATCTACGTTAGGGGAACACTGAGCCTCTAGGCTATCAGCTAGGCACTCAGCTTTGTCTTCGTCAAAGAACGCTGGGACTAGTGGGACTGGTCTGTATAAGGGAGGCATGTCGTTATAGTTACTTCCTTTCATACCTCGCGCCAAGTCCCAATAAGCATGGTGGCTTGGCACGAGGTTTGAAAGTTTGTCACCCCATTGTTGATCACGCAACTCAGACATGCGACTTTGAACCATGCGTTCAAAGTGGCGTTTCTTTGTTTTGTTCTCTTTACTGGGGTAAGAGTCGTAATGTCGGGTCACTGCTTTACTTTCCGTCACTAATCGTCTCACATCCGCTGGAATGACAAGGCGCCGGTCGTCCGGCACTATGACCTCCTTTGCGGATGCACCTACTACGGTTGAGAGGTGATTGGTGAACGAATCGATCGCAAGGGTTACGTCATCTTTTGTCAGGATGTCGTCAGGGATCTTGTCAAGGTCCGGTGAACTGATAGCCTTTAGGGCAACGCCTAATTGCTTCCAGTTCACTATCGTCTTAGTGGGGCGGGGGAGGTCTGTTGTTGGGTCGGGACCTAGTCGCAGTATAATGGGTCGGTGGTCAGAGTGAAGCTCGTGAACCACTTCTATGGAGCGTAACTGGAGTGTTACGCCTCTGAGTAGTGCCATGTCAAGCAAGTCAGGTCGAAAGTCTTCCGTGTGAGGGTAGTGAGTGGGCTCAGTGGGCGCAATTATGTCAAAATTAAGTTCTGCGACTAGTTTTTCAAGTGCAATACCTCTGGGATTGTTGATGTTACAATTCCATAGGATGTGCTTACTATTGAAGTCGCCAATCAGAAGGACGGCGCTTCCTAAAGAGAACAATGCTTCTAAGTCAGCTCGGACGATCGGCTTGGGCCTTAAATTTAATGTTACAGTACAGTTATTTATATTGACAAACTGTGCCAGGTCGTACCTGTGTAGTTGCCAATGTCTTCCTCCATTGCAGTACCAGTTTAGTCGTTTTTAAATACGAGTAGGTACATTCAAACATGTTTTGAATTGAGTTACAAATTCAAATTAATTTATTTCGAGCTACTTAGGACCCATATCATAGACACAATTACATATTTATACAGAATAGAAAATAATAAAAATTGAAATTGTAGTATAACTAAAAAAATAATTAATAATAAAATAAATCATATAAATACACATCAAAAATTAAACAATGTCAATAAATTTATAGTAAAAGTAGGTATGTCATATTAATAATGATAAAAATTTAATTTAAACAAAAGAGTCATCTCTCATGAAATGAGGGAGCATGTCTTTCACAACAATGCCTAATAAAAGGACAATCTACTCTGTCTGCAATCATAGCTAGGACAGTGTTGGTGCTGGCCCGCACCCTGCGCACCAGAGACGCGGCACGTTTGCGCATGGTCGCGTGGAAACAATCAACACGAGCTTGCGCAAACATGCATGATTGTTACGCAAAACCTTCGGTTTACCTCACATAAAAACATTTCATACCAAACAAAAACTATACCATGTAAGCAAGTGCATTTCAAAACTTTGAATAAAACTACTCGTACAATGCGAAAACGTTTGTACTCAAGTTGGGAACATGGTCGGTAGTTCCGGGAGCGCACTTTGTCATAATTTTTGCAAGTTACGAGATGGATACTGTGATAAGACGCCGTGTTCCGTTTGTGATGCATTTGTTCGGAATGTTTTACAATAACATATTATTTTCTAAAAAAAAGTACTTTGCAGTGTCTCTAAACAGTATGGGATTTCTGTTCATTTTACTGATTTAGTAGTAATTCAGTTAGTACTAGAGCGTTAGATTACTTGTTACCACAACAACCAGAAGAATTATAGCATTTTAATTTTGGTGATAATTTACTACTTTTGGATTAACAATGATTTATTTGGAGTCATTTTGATTAAATAGGATAGCGAGATGTTAAAACTTTGGTTACAAATTTACATTAAAATGCGGGTATAATTTTGGTGATCATTTACTATTGTTGTCTGTTGTATGTTACTATATCTGGTGGTGAGTTAAGCATAAGCTGTTTTATTTTTGAGAAGGATCAACGCGATCTGGTGTTAAGCGTGCATTTTCATGCATTCACAAGTGAAGTTGGGAACATGCTGGGTAGTTCCGGGAGCGCACTTTGTCATAATTTTTACAAGTTACGAGGCGGTTGCTATGATAAGACGCCGTGTTCCGTTTGTGATGCATTTGTTAGGAATGTTTTACAGTGACATATTACCTTCTAAAAATATACTTTAAAGTGTCTTTGTATATGGAAGTTATCACCTTACTGGTTTAGTTTAGACTAGAGTACCTAATAATAAATTCATCCCTAAGTAATAAACGATAGAATTGAATTTAATATGATTTTTAGTATTATTCTATCTATATTTCCAAATATGATAACAAGCACTATCGCGTGCTGAGCAAAAATCAAAAATCACATATACTAATTATCGGAGAGCACGATTATTTGAACTAAGTATGTTGTATTTTAATTTAAGTACCACATATGTTATAAAAATATAATCATAGTATAAGTCCTCTCATTATATTTTTATCAAATAATACGTGGAATATTTTTTTAACAAAAAAGCCGACTTTAACAAAATATTCTAAAACAAAGATGCACTAAATAAACATTTATGTCTTATTAGCGATAACTCAAATATATGACTAAACAGATATTAACAAAAATAAGACTACGAGATAAGAATAAGAACAACAAAAAAACCTCACAAAAAAACTGTTCACCCAGTAAAAAGTTATGATGTAATATTAAAAATCGGCCAAGTACGAGTTGGACTCGCGCACGAAGGGTTCTGTACCATTAGCTATACAACAGTAGACTTCATATTTTAACCTTTTTTTGTTTTAACGTGTGCGATTCCGACTCGCACTTGGCTAACTTTTTGTATTTGTTGCTATAGCGCCAACAGAAATACAGCATCTGTGAAAATTTCAACTGTCTAGCTATCACCGTTCTTGGGATACAGCCTGATGACAGACGGACGGACGGACAGCGAAGTCTCGGTAATAGGGTACCCTTTGGGTACGGAACCCTAAAAAGGCACCTACCTAAAAATTTTCAAATAGTTCCAAGAGTATAATTTTAATATTTTTATGTTTGCAACAACGCAAGCTCTGCGTATTACATTAAAAAATTACAAATTTCGTATTGGGATGGAGTACGATGGTTAACGACCTTAAGGAAAAAAAATTAGTTATGACTCATTGTCATGTTAGCTTAATTGGTCAGAGCATACCCCGGCTAAAGGGGTGGATGGACGGGGGTTCGAATCCCGAACATGACTTAAATTTTTCCTCTCGTAAATTTGTAATTTTGTAATAGTTCGAGGATAAGTGATAATATATATAACAATAATAGATGTATATATATAACAATAACTATCATACACCCCTTATCTTTCGCATTTAAAACCTGGACAGCAAACTACAACATACGTGTTACTGGATATACATATTTTAAAGCTTACTTAACACGCCATATATTTGCTAAAAACGTGCCTTAAAAGACCTCGTTTTTGTGTATAGCCCTTAAATTTCGCCTTAAGCCGTCAGTCTTGATGTTAATTATTATATGTGATTCATTATTTATAGCATAGTCGTTGGGCATAGAACCTATGTGGCAATTTAGAACTTCGTGTTGTCATAGAAAGCTTGTGACGGAACAAGCTCGAGGTCCACTTGATGTTAAGCGGACTAACCTCTGCCTACAACAGATGCATTTTGTCACAAGTCACGATTTGCACTGCGCCCGTTACCGTGAGACGTATTTGTTATATCTCATGTGCCTGTAACTTCACTGGCTCTCAAGGACTGCTGCCGAAACACACCGTTAGGTGCTTGGCGACAGATTTTCTATTTGAGAGTGGTCGCTAGCCAGGCGGGAATTCGCATAAAGCCCTTCCACCATGCGGTGAAGTACAAGCCCGCGGCGGGATTCGAACAATGGACCTGCTGCGCGGCAGTCCATAGCCAATGCTACCGAGGCAATACTGCTTCCAATTTACCACCAGACCCATGCCCACCTATTATTCACCTGAATATTTACCATTACAAACTACAGGACTTTAAACTGTTTTGCTATTTATCAAACATAAGCATGAACAGTGGCAAAGCGAATTGACAATACCTGTGATTTATCCGTTTTACGTTGCCAATAGAACTATCACGTTGCAGTGATCCGTCACGGATGACGTCACGAAGATTTACTGCCTCTAATGCTCCACACAAATCCACGTTCAGTTTTGTATACAATCCATGGATTATGGGTTGTCAGTTTAGCTGCATTTCTAGCGTCGACAATTCTTGATATAACGAATAATCTATTGAAATGAAAAGAAATTAGTAATAAGTAATTTCTTTTCATTTCAATATATTATTCACGACACCCACGGGAAGAGATGTATGGGTGACATTTCCCGGCACCCCACGGGTCTACATTGCAGCACTGGTTATAAACAAACCTTGAGGAAGTACAATTTTTTTTCTATTTACTCCTGTGTTCGATTTATCTCAATATATCCCGCAAGAAAATATTATTGTATTTTATTATTTATTATAATTGTAATATAAAATGTGATGAGCTTAGGTGAGTACATTTATGTAAAGGATTAATTTAGTTTTTAATTAACAGATAATGGCTATATTTTTTTATTTATTGTGGCGGAACAAGCTCGAGGTCCTTGCACTGCGCCCGTCACCTTGAGACATAGTTATAATTATTATATAATATATAGTAGATAAAATTCAACATAATATCACTGTATCACAAATTTACCTTCAGGAAGTACACAATACTTTTTATGTTTATTTATATTGGAAAGACTAGTCTTTGATCACTATCTCAACTGTTGGTTAGTGATGATGTGGTCCAAGATGTTGTTGAGGCTAGCCTATAAGTACTGGTTCTCATGGACTGCAGCCGTAACACACCGTTAGGTGCTTGGCAAAAAAATATCTACTTGAGGAACCATCCTCAAGTTGCATCTTGGGATAGCTACCAAGCTAGCCAGGCGGGCATCCGGAAAATGTCCTTTCATGCCATAACGACTGCTATTGTAAGACAACAATCGAGACCGATGGCTTAGCGTGCCCTCCGAAGCACGTACACGGTCAGTAGTAATGACACTAGCGGTCACCCATCCAGGTCATGACCACGGCGTTGTTTAAACTTATCTGATAGATTAAGAACGGCTAAGAAAACTTCGCTACGAGCGCTTTATATTTTCCATATCCGCCTGTGTCTATAAATGTATTTATTTATGATTTTAAATTCCGCTTAACTAATATTGTTGGTCTAGATCTTAATTTTTAAACTTCAAGAAGATATTGGTGCTATTATACCGGTTTAAAAACGCAAAATAAAAAAGGAGATATTTACACGGGAACTAAAAATAGCTTTTTTTCTTTATTGTCTAACTAAAATATGACAGAGATGGTATTTGCTTTATTTGCACAAACATTTGTGATTCCTCCAGCCACGAACAACTAAAAAAAGGAGCAGTCTTTGTCACAGACTGTTGTTGCTTCAATATTTTTGCTATGATAAAGATAATACAAAAGGCACTTGATTGCATAGTTAGTAAAATTAGTTTTTTTTTTGTGACAATCCTATTTCTTTCCCTTCTAAGATAGATTTTTTTCATAAAATGCGTCACATATTTTGCCTAGATATAACTTATGAGTAACATTTAATACTAAATTCAATACGTTCAGTTTTAGAATGATCCAATAATAACCTAATCTCAAGTCCAGAAATCAACCTATCTTGCAACAACAACAATCCCTACGTATTAAAAATGAGTGTAAGATTGTTTAGTTATGTTGTCACACTGAAACGGCTAAATGGAGTTTAATGATCATTTTGCTTTATTTATTTTTTACCTGATAGGCTAAGTTCTGGCCATTACCTCACCTGATCGCAAGTGATGTTGTGATCTGGGTGATCACAGGTATCCAAGCGCGCTGTAAACCACATTACTCGTGATGTTCGTTCACCTTTAGGTCTAAAAATATCATATAAATAAATATTCTTTAATTCCTAGGAGTCCAAAATAAACTATATTATATGATATTAATCAATAATAGTTTATTCTACTCTCATAAAGTCAAATTCGAATTAAAACTTCAAAAGGAGTGTATTTTGAGATACTTTTTAAACACGATACCGAAATGTAAAAGTAAACTGACAGCATGATATCATAATATTTGAAACTTACACGAAGCATTTATAAGGCCATAAATAAAAAGTAAACTATCTTTCCATGGTTTAAAAATGTACACTGCCTTGTTGGTGTGATTGTAGCCACTTCGCTCTAGTTTCCCTGGGGCTATTGGGATATTCTGACGAAGATATTTTCAGTAATTTTGACTCTGGAAATGTGCGAGATTTTTAAAGCTGATAGGCTAGCTATCGGTGGAATTTGAATTATGGCCCCCCTGTGCGGAAGTTCATGTCTTTTCTACAAGGTCATCATCGCTTCTAAAATAACGTTACAGGGCAATAGGTACGCCCACTTTTACATGGCATCAAACTTTTCTGGCAAAACTAGATACTTCTGCATACCCCTGCTGGTAATACAGGTGTGGCGATACGTAATTGCCACATCGTCACCATCAGATGGCGATGTTCAGTTTTGTATACAATCCATGGATTATGGGTTGTCAGTTTAGCCGCATTTCTAGCGTCGACAATTCTTGATATAATGAATAATATATTGAAATGAAAAGAAATTACTTATTACTAATTTTAATCTTAGAAGGGAAAGAAATAGGATTGTCACAAAAAAAACTAATTTTACTAACTATGCAATCAAGTGCCTTTTGTATTATCTTTATCATAGCAAAAAAATTGAAGCAACAACAGTCTGTGACAAAGACTGCTCCTTTTTTAGTTGTTCGTGGCTGGAGGAATCACAAATGTTTGTGCAAATAAAGCAAATACCATCTCTGTCATATTTTAGTCAGACAATAAAGAAAAAAAAGCTATTTTTAGTTCCCGTGTAAATATCTCCTTTTTTATTTTGTGTTTTTAAACCGGTATTAAGCACCAATATCTTCTTGAAGTTTAAAAATTAAGATCTAGACCAACAATAATAGTTAAGCGGAATTTAAAATCGTAAATAAATACATTTATAGACACAGGCGGATATGGAAAATATGAAGCTCTCGTAGCGAAGTTTTCTTAGCCGTTCTTAATCTATCAGATAAGTTTAAACAACGCCGTGGTCATGACCTGGATGGGTGACCGCTAGTGTCATAACTACTGACCGTGTACGTGCTTCGGAGGGCACGCTTAGCCATCGGTCTCGATTGTTGTCTTACAATAGCAGTCGTTATGGCATGAAAGGACATTTTCCGGATGCCCGCCTGGCTAGCTTGGTAGCTATCCCAAGTTGCAACTTGAGGATGGTTCCTCAAGTAGATATTTTTTTGCTACGCACCTAACGGTGTGTTACGGCAGCAGTCCATGAGAACCAGTACTTCTAGGCTAGCCTCAACAACATCTTGGACCACATCATCACTTACCAACAGTTGAGATAGTGGTCAAAGACTAGTCTTTCCAATATAAATAAACATAAAAAGTATTGTGTACTTCCTGAAGGTAAATTTGTGATACAGTGATATTAGGTATGTTGAATTTTATCTACTATATATTATATAATAATTATAACTATGTCTCAAGGTGACGGGCGCAGTGCAAGGGCCTCGAGCTTGTTCCGCCACAATAAATAAAAAAATATAGCCATTATCTGTTAATTAAAAACTAAATTAATCCTTTATATAAATGTACCCACCTAAGCTCATCACATTTTATATTACAATAATAATAAATAATAAAATACAATAATATTTTCTTGCGGGATATATTGAGATAAATCGAACACAGGAGAAAATAGAAAAAAAATTGTACTTCCTCAAGGTTTGTTTATTAACAGTGCTGCAATGTTGACCCGTGGGGTGCCGGGCAATGTCACCCATACATCTCTTCCCGTGGGTGTCGTAAAAGATGAATAAGGGTTAATTACCTAAAGGTGAGCAGCAGAGCCATCCGAGGAACTGCTATGTTACACTGTGATTCCCAAGATGCCAGCCAAGCGTGGGGATTATTGCAACCCGTGTGGAGGAAGAAACAGCCTGTAATCAGCAATGGACAATCGGCTGATACAGTACTATGCACATAATATATGTAAACATTATCTGTAACTCAAAAAATCTAGTTAATAGTGGTTAAAAATGAGTAATACAAATGTACATATCTATATAAGTTCGTCCTACTAAATATTCCAATGATATTGAACCCTTGTCCGAGCATTTTGCGTCAGCAGCAGCGTTGGGAATTCCCAATATAAAGTCCATATTATCGTATCCAAGGCCTCAGTAATCGAATATAGAAAATTATTGTTTTGGGCAAGAGCCAATCATCAAATTTACTGTCGCATGGAATATAATATAAATTATGTTAATTACGCATTGTTTACAAATCAGTGGTGGGTTTATTCGTGCTGAAATTAATAACAATATAATATTGTAAGTAACATCGACGTTTCGATCAAGTTGCATTGACTGTGGTCACCAGCAGATCAAGTTGCACTGACCATGCTCACGAGTAGATTGAATGCATTGACCGTGTTCACGAGCAGATCAAGTTGTACTCCCCCGTGGGGTGCCGGGTTAGAATTGCACCTCCCATTTCTTCCTGTGTGGGTGTCCTAAAAGTCTACTAAGGGAAAAATACTAGAAGGTGGGCAGCAGCACCTTCTTAAGAACTATGCCATCATGCACTGCGATCCCCAAGCCGCCTGCCAAGCGTGGGGATTATGGCAAATACCCCCTACATTGGGGAGGCTGTGTTCAGCAGTGGACGATCCGGCTGATACAGTACAGTACCATACGTGATGGTATAATCTTTTGAGGAAATTCAATTGTATTTGTTTTAGTCACGGCGCGGCGGCGCAGGGATCGAAAACATGCCACGAGCCTGTCATCGAAAATTTTAACAAATATCAATTGAATTGAGTTAGTATTTTTATAAACTGATTTGTCGACAGCCTAACTAATAGTGCAATACTTGCGCAAATAATGCGATAGTATAAAGATAATGAGGGTTATCGATTTTGTGTTGCAAAATTGCTTTCTAATCCAAAGAAAATTTGAATTATGTTACTTATTATATAATTTGTTTATTTTCTAAGTTAATGGTTTTTTTACAGATTTATTGTGACCTAAATAGTAGTAATGTACCTGAATATTATGTGTAATTTTTTTATTATAAAACAATATGAGTTTTTAAACTGTCACGGTCATTAAAATTATAATTATTATTACAAAAATTAAATGGGAGCTCAAAAATTAATCAAAAACACGGTAAATATCCCGTTGGTAATAATTATTATAATTATAAAACAATATTATACACAAGTGTTATGCACGAGGATGTTATAGTTCGGTTTATGGTCCTAAGAAGCTATAATAAAGTTCACTTTGCGAGTAAGGGAGTTGAAAATTATATCTTTAGAACTCAATGTTACACAGTTTGACAATAAACTAGAATTTGGTTTTGAATCTATCAAAGTCTCATAACCGATATGCTATGCAAATCAAAAGATCTATTCGTCTACACCACACACAACTACAGCTCACATCTCTGGTATGAAAAGTACTCGAGCACGGAAGTTAGTCCGTAGTAGACGTCCCAATTAAATGGATACATTATTTCAATTTCACCTTGTTATTTTATCATATGTAAAATAAAGTGACTAGAAGGAAAATGTAACAAAGTTTGTCAGCCAATCAGAGCTTGCGAAAATATTAAGCCTGCGGGGTCAAATAAGGTTACACCGGGATAGGTAATTTTCCAGTCGATTACCGATCGTTCGTACACCTATGTGAAGTTTATTACACGTGTCGCTGATCCAAGTACAGTTTACGGGGGATGTAACTTTAGGATGTGTATATTTAAGTTATGAAACCGAAGTTCTGCCTTGTTGGTCCATCAGAAGGTGTGTGTTGAAGAAACTGTGGGGTTTTTAGTTCCTTTATGTTTCAACAAGTATTATTGGGCTGGATTTTTTTTCTTTATTTATTGCTGATTTAGTCTTTGACCACTATCTCACCTGATAGTAAGTGATGGTGTGGTCGAAAATGTTGTTCACACTAATCTAGAATTACTGGTTCTCAAGGACAGCTGCAAGGACACCGTAAGGTGCTTGGCGACAGATTTTCTAGCCAGGCGGGCATTTGCTAAATGCCGGGAATGATGGCTTAACCTGCCCTTGAAGCACGGAAGCGCTCAGTAGTAATACCACTAGCGGTCACCCATCCAACTCAAGGCCGCGGTAAGTGAAGATGTGGTCGAAGATGTTGTTCAAGCTAACGTAGAATTACTGGCTCTCAAGGACAGCTGTCGGAGCATACCGTTAGGTGCTTGGAGACAGATTTTCTACTTGAGGGTGGTAGCTAGCCAGGTGCCCCACCACCATTCTATAACGACTGCCATCCTAAGACAACAACCGGGACCGACGACGGCTTAACGTACCCTCCGAAGCACGGAAGCGCTCAGTAGTAATGTCACCAGCGGTCATCCATCCAACTCTTGTAAATAATTGTAAATAATACATTACTAAATAATTTCTCTTGATTAATTTATTCAAAATTAATATATAAACACTATTTAAGAGCCTAATTCTTATGTATAATTAAAGTGAAGTACACAGTACCTGCCAGGGAGTGTTATCCTTTCTGTACAATCATTGTTTGCTAAATTTAACTGGAAAACAAATTGGATCACTTCACACATACAATTCAAGATGGATGCCATTCAACAATCTGTAGCTCAACTTCAATTACTATTTGATCAGCGCATGAATGCATATCAAATGGATCTTCAGGCTGCTGCTCCTACAGCCAATGTTACCAGCTTGGCATCTGAGTTTGCTGGTTTCCGTGACTTCATCATGACTGCTGTGCGCTGCCTTCAAGACCAGGTTGAGCTGCTGAGACAGCAGCAAGACAGTATGGAAATGCGAAGTCGTCGGAAAATACTCCTCCTTCATGGTCTTGCTGAGGAAAAGGACGAAGTGACTGCAGCTGTAGTAGCCAAAGCTGTGTGTACCCAATTAAAAATTCCCAATTTTACGGTAAAAGACATCAGCCGCTGCCATCGGATGGGCCGCAAGGCCTCTCCTGATAAGCCCCGTCCAATCTTGCTAAAGGTATGTAGCTCCGAACATAGGAATAAGATCTGGTTCGCGAAAGCTTTTTTAAAGGGGTCAGGAGTTACTATATCGGAGTTTTTGACGAAGTCGCGGCACGAGACTTTTATGATGGCCCGCCAAAGGTTTGGCATCCAGAAATGTTGGACCAGTAATGGTTTTGTGTTCGTGCAGGGCGCTGATGAAAAGCGACACCGAATCAGTTCTCTCGCTGAACTTGAGAGAATTGAAGTGTCGGTGACGCCTAAGACAGCATCTGTTGCAGCTAAAGAACCCGCAGCTGCACCCAAAACCCGACGAGCTGCTGCCAGAAAGTGAAGCAAAGATTACCGATGTCTTATTTATTGAAGCTCCCGGAACATTGGTTGTGGTATCATATTTTAATGTTTTATTTTTTTCTTCTTTTTATCAATCTATGCCTCATTAATTTACTTGTATTGATTTGTAATAATACTTTTTTCTATACACAGAGATGAAATTATATTTTGTTGTGAGGTAGAAATGTAAACAAAACAAACAAACATAGTTAATAAAAAACTTCCCTAGATTAGAGTACTTAAATAGAACAGAAATGTTTTTACCATAGTGTAGATATGTCTTTTTTTTTTTAGTTTTAAATTGGATTCGCTATGTTTGCCACTTTTTCATTAGGCACTAAATTACCTTAATTATCTCTTGAGCTGCATATATTTTATATTGTGCAAGAAAGAATCTTAAAATATTTTGCATTTGTATACTTAGTTTTTAATTTCTTCTTTTATAATATGATACATTTCACTGTTTATTTGTTAGTTATAATAATGACACGCAACTGGCAGGTGTAGAAATATTCGTATTAGTTTTATTGTAGTAACACTACAATACGTCCACACATATTTATATATATATAATATACATATATATTAGTATTTAAGTTTACGTACTTATATTTTATTATGCTGAACATATTTAGGCAAGATGATAGTAGCGACGCAGAGGATTTTTTGTCCTTATCTTCTGATACGTCAATATCAAGTAATAATAGTTTCGTAAGCATCCCATCGCTATTCGATAATCTGGAATCACGATTTTCTGATGTACCAAAGAACTTTAACGTCATTCATGTAAACGCGCAAAGTATTCCGGCCCATTACCCCGATATGCTGGTGTCTCTCAACAACAAAAATATACATGCTGTAATAGTCTCCGAGTCATGGCTTAAGCCTTGCCTACCATCTGTCTCTTACTCTATGCCTGGTTTCAATCTGATCCGCAATGATCGCACCGGTAGCAAAGGAGGCGGGGTGGCTATATACTTGCGATCACATATTCCCTTTTCTGTAGTCAGCGCTTCTTCTCAGCCAACTCCCTCCGATGCGGGTGAACACTTGTTCGTTGGAGTAGTTCTATCACATAGAAAAGTCTTGCTTGGAGCCTATTACAGCCCTTCCAAAGATATTAATTACTTCGCATCTTTTCAAAACGTCTTGGAAGACATCTTTCCTTTATACGACCACACAATTATAATGGGTGATTTTAATACCTGCCTCCTTAAACAAGATAGTCGTTCTTCTTCTCTGCAATCCGTGATTAATTCCTGCAACATGCATATCCTCCCTCTTAGTGCAACTCATCACTTCCCAAACTGTAACCCCTCACTTCTTGATTTAATTATAGTATCATCTATACAGCATGTTGCAAGGCACGGTCAATGTTCAGCTGATGCTTTCTCGTATCATGACCTAATATTTCTGTCCTATAAAATTCGTCCTCCGAAAGCTAAGCCTAAAGTCATACTTCAGCGCAACTTTAGTGGTATGGACCAGGAAGCGTTTCTTTGTGACGCACAAAGAATTGATTGGTCTGCGGTAATAAATGCTGACACTGTGGATGACCAAGTCGCAATTTTTAATTCGTTATTAACACAGCTATACGATAAACACGCACCCTTGCGAGCTATTAAATTAAAACATTGTCCAGCGCCTTGGCTAAGTGGTGAGATCAAAGCGTTGATGCATAAGAAAGTTGTAGCTAAAAACAAATATAAGCGTCGCCCTGGCGATGACACGAAAGCTGCATATACGATGTCTAGGAATCGTTGCAATATGGTGTGTAGGGATGCATTTCGTCGCCATGTTCATAAATCAGTTGATAATGAGGATCCCGCCAAAGTGTGGAGATTCCTGAGGTCTTTGGGTATTGGTAAATCTACACAAGATACAATTCCAAGTAATTTAAACATCAACGCCCTAAATATTAATTTTTCTTCCACATCTGACATTAACGATGCAGATAAAAATAATGCTTTACACTTCCTTTCTACTTTACCTTTACCCGACCATTCACCTTTTGTTTTTCATCGATTCTCTGATTGTGATGTTAAGAAGAGTATATTGTCCATTAGTTCTAACGCTGTTGGTTGTGACGGCATTATCCGCAACATGATTGTACCTGTTATTGACATTATTCTCCCTATCTTATGCTTTATTTTTAATAATTCCATTTTTAAAGGAGCATTCCCCTCTGCATGGAAAGACGCTCAAATAATTCCTCTCCCCAAAAAACCGAACCCTAAATCTTTCTCCGATTTCCGACCTATTGCTATCCTCCCGTTTTTGTCAAAGGTCTTGGAGCGTCTTATCCACAACCAAGTAAGTAATTTCCTTACCCATAACGAACTTCTTAATCCGTATCAGTCCGGTTTTCGGCCAGGGCACAGTACCATCACCACTCTCTTAAAAGTCACGGACGATATACGTTTTGGTATGGATAATGGTCAGCTTACAGTTCTGACACTGTTAGATTTCAGTAATGCATTTAATACTGTCAATTTCGACATTCTCCTTGCTTTACTTCGCTCTCTTAACATATCTCCAACAGAAATCGATATATTTCACAGTTATCTGTACGGGCGCAGGCAGCGTGTACGTCTTGAAGACAATTTATCGTCTTGGTGTGACACGACAGCAGGCGTACCGCAAGGCGGCGTGCTATCTCCTTTATTATTTGCAATATTTATTAACTCTATTTCACAAAATCTCTCTTCTTCCTACCACCTATATGCGGACGATCTACAGATATATTCGCACGCTCCATTACATACATTATCTGATGCTATTATTACAACGAATACTGATCTTGATCGCATAACAAAATGGAGCAAATCCTTCGGATTGAAAGTGAATCCCGGCAAAACTCAAAGCATTGTTATAGGCAGTTCCAGGTTATTGTCAAAAGTAGACTGGGCAACGCTTCCTCAGGTAATTTTCGATGGAAATGTTATACCTTTCAGTTTATCTGTTAAAAATCTGGGTGTGACTATTGACAACTCTATGACTTGGGATCTGCAGTTACAAATAACAAGTCGTAAACTTTTTGCATCGACAGCTTCTTTAAAAAGGCTGCGTAACTTCCTTCCCACTACCACTAAAATTGCTTTAGCTCAATCTCTCTTACTCCCTATACTTGATTACGCTGACGCCAGCTATCTAGATCTCACGGAGGAGCAGCTGAATAAGCTTGAGCGTCTTCAAAATGTTTGTATAAGATTCATATTTGGTTTGCGCAAATATGATCATATCTCTCAATTTCGTTCTGAGCTCAAGTGGCTTCCAATACGTCTTCGCCGGAATACTCACATTCTCTGTCTCCTTTACAATATATTGTTCAATCCTACATCCCCGCGCTATCTCAAGGAACGTTTCAACTTCCTTCAATGTTCTGCATACTCATTGAGGTCATTAGAAAATCTTATACTAGACATTCCACCACATACCAGTTCTTTCTACGACCAATCTTTCACTGTTAAAGCTGCCCGCCTATGGAACTCTCTACCTGTGTCCATCAGACGTGCACCATCTTTAAATGTATTTAAGGACCAAACAAAAAAGTTTTATCTGTCAAATGTCACATTGTAAGTACTTGTTCTTGCCTCTTTGCTTGAAATTGTTTATGGATATCCTTACTATTTCATTTATAATTGCTATTATTCTTGTAGTAAAATAATACATATATTTAACTTTAAAGATATATATTGGGTTATATATATATAAATATATATATTTTTATATCTATGTTTTTTGTACCTATATTCTACATGTATATTTGTATACATATAAAAGCACGTGCTTTAAATTCAGAAACTGTACTTAATTTATTATTTTTATTTTTCATATATTTCTTTTATAGTTATGTACATTACTACACCCCTTTATAATCGGTTTTACAGATCCTCTCCATCCAAAGGTTGCCTGGAAGAGATTGCTTTCAGCAATAAGGCCGCCCATTGTAACACTATCAATTTGAATTGTAATTTTTATCTCTTTCATTTATGTGGTGTGACAATAAAGCATTATCTATCTATCTATCTATCTATCTCTTGACCGAGGCGGACGTTGCTTAACTTTGCTGATAGCCAGGTGCCCCACCACCATTCTATAACGACTGCCATCCTAAGACAACAACCGGGACCGACGACGGCTTAACGTACCCTCCGAAGCACGGAAGCGCTCAGTAGTAATGTCACCAGCGGTCATCCATCCAACTCTTGACCGAGGCGGACGTTGCTTAACTTTGCTGATCGTTTCAGAATGGCTAAGCAAACGTCGCTACGAGCGCTTCGAGCCCCCTGGGTGACTGGGCGTAGTGTTAATGTTCTGGTCTGGGTCTGATTCATATTTAGCCGTTTTAGGATTATACCCAGATAACAGTTTTAGAACAGTACCCCAATGAGCCTTACTAACAAGGCTCCATTATTCCTCTGTCTGTCCGTCCGTCCATACCTTTGTAGCTATGGCACGGGTCTCTAGCTCGTAAGGAATGAGTTTTAAACCTACCATTATTTTTGTTATTATTAGTAGGTTGTGATAAAGTTCAACCCACAGATGAAGGTTATACAGGAAAAGATAGCAGAAAAAAAAAGTACTGTAGTATGTAGAGTATTTTATCTAGAATTGATTGGCGTGACATATTATACACTTATAATTTTTTTGTAAAAAATATATTTGATGTAGGGTCTATTTCAAAAACAATTTAGTTAAGATTCTGAAATACCGGTAAGTTGTGTACAATAACCGTTATATAACCAAAAAATGCTGATTTAGAATGAATTTTCAAAGCTTTGATCAAAACCACCTAATATATTTTTCTTTTATTTTCCAAACAGAACCCTATACCGAGACCTACCTGCGGCACTTCGACAGTCTTTGTTTACATTTTTTAATATACATTTTTAATACGCTTTAGTCGTAGTATTTTTTTTTAGTTAATTACACATACAACGCTCTACAGACTCGTGGTCCGTACTCTTTTTAGATCTATTTTCATGTTACTACATATTACAATTTTACAAAATTCGTACTCCATTACATCATTGACTTTAAGGACATATACCCGCCAGCCAAAGCGTGAACTTTTATATAAACTCAACTTGTTATTTAAAAAAAATTCACATGTAAATATAGTGTATTATTAGACCTATTGTTTCTGGCTTTAATCCTTTTTCTTTTGGACTAATAATGTTTTTTTTATTATATAGCGTTTGGTATATAGCACTCGTTTTTAGGAGTTTGAGCCAGTTATTCGTAACTCCAGATTTATTTAAAAAGTATACTACACATGTATAAATAACTTCCCATGATAGAAAGTTCATTATATTCCCCATGTTTATGGTGTAATAGAAATATTAAAAACATGCTTATTTTTCTTGAAAGAGATGCTTAAAGTTGGGTCTTTCTTTTATCTAAAATTACGAGTTTTTGAGCTAGTGTAATTTCAAAACTACTATATATAACTATAATTTAATGAAAATCTGATGCACTACAAACCTAGATATTAGGGTAGTGATTACGTAGGTAAGAAATCATTGAGTTTTATTCGCTATTATTAAAATGAGATTGGAGTTGCGTTTTGTATGGGGGCGTTCGTCTAAAATATACCCTTAACACTTAGATGTAAGTTAGTGTTATGGTGTTATATCTTAAAAACTAAGTGAGTCCATATGTATCTATATATATATTTTTTTCCTATTCTAATTTTTGTTAGTATCTTTTTTATCTAAGTAGTTTCTATAGTTATCATTTCTCATTTTAACATTTTTAACATTTGAATTTCTAAAACTATACTTTTCTAGATCTTGTCGTATAATTTTGATTGTCCCGCCACCGACGGGGTCCTCTTTCTGTTTAACATTTTCTCCACAACCTCTTCGTTTCCATCTTTTAATGCCATTTTTAACTGGCATTAAAAGATCGAAAGGTGAGATCTCGTTCGAATCCCGCTCAAAACTTTAAACTTTCCTCTTGTTGTAATTGTTTATATAATCCACAAGCATGCGCTATAGCAAAAAACATCTAAATAACTTTTGACAACATCAAAACTAGGGAAGTTGCATGGAGAAGAAAATTAACGATGGCTTAATTAATCCATGTAATTTTCTAAGCAGCTGAAGATGCTGGTTTTGATTTATTTAGTTTGGAGAGGTTTTACGTTCATGGTACGAGATTGAAATAATTTCCATAAAACAACAACAAACACCAACAGTGCCTTTTGATTACAACATTCGTTAATCTCAACAATATTTATATCATTTAATTAAAACTTTGTTCGAAAACCCAATTAGAGTTTGAAGAAGGATTAGTTACAAAGTTAAGCAAGGTGATGAACAAAGAGCTAGTTGATTACTGATGGTAACCCAAGCTGTTAAATAGAATACCGTACTCAAGTAACTAAAACCAAACGTTTCTTGCTAACTTTTCTGTGGTAATAGTAAAAAAAGATGAATAGTATGACTGTAGTATAGCAAAAGAAGGTAATTTGGAATACCATTTGGTTTTAGGTCTATATATTGGGTTTAAATAAATAAAACCTTCATTAAATTGTAGCATTCATTGAATTCTTTAACTATCAATCTGCAAGCTATGACTACTAACCAAACTACACAACTAGGTAACATTTTAAGTTGAACGCAAAATGGCAGTATTCCGATTTTGACATGTTGTGTAGGTATTTTGGAATAGACGTATTCCAAATTATATTCACCATGCTTAACTAATTTATATACGAAATTAAATAAAGCCCATGTTTTAGAAAAAAAAAAAAAAATACTTATGAATACAAATGATAATCTGAACAGCAGCTCATTAAAATCAGTGCGTAATTTGACTGAATATAATTTGGAATACCTAAATGGTTTCCTAAGTACCTTTAGTCAATAAATTTACAAATTATTGGAATACAAAATGTTTTGCCCCGGGCGGGAATTGAACCCGCGTCCTTCCGATTTCGCGCCGGACATTTTGTATTCCAATAATTTGTAAATTTATGATTTTCGCTTAGTACGCGGTAGTGCTTGTAATCATAATATATAGAAACCTTTAGTCAAATCAAAAGTGAGTCTGAGGTCAGCTAAACTATTACTGAATAAAAAAGATATCTCAATCGGCTTATTTGCTTAGAAGTTATTTTGAACAGCTCCTGACTCCTGACTCCAACAGAACAGCAACTGACAGTGTAAAAAAATACATATCGACAGATAGCGTCTATCTTTAATATTTTACGGCCATTAAAACTAGATGGGACTCCTAGTTTCTGTGAAACCCTCCTATTCCAATTTACCTCAAGTGTTCCAAGTTACCTTCATTCCACTACAAAGTGGTTATAGTATTACAAGGATTGAATCAAGATCGTCACGTATGGTTCTAATAAAAAATACCATGTCAGGAAATTTAAGGAATGAGGCATATAAATTGGTTCTCATGTGAAACATACAACTTTTGAACTCTACGAAACCAAAAAGGTAAGAAACATAACGAAAGCAATTAGAAGGGTTAACTGGCCGGTCAGTTTTCCATATAAACAACGTAGGTTAATCACTCCCTTATTTGAGAATTTAAGTCCAAAACAAAGCATGATATCGATTGATTTCGTCACTATCCAGGCTGGTATCGTAACGTTTTTTTAATAAGATAGTTAACTGAGAGTTAAGAGCCTTTGAAACATCTTCATAAAAAGTTTTCGAGGATCATAATTTTCAACTTAATTATATTTTTAAAATTCAGCATATAATGGAGAGATAAATAAGTATCATGCTTAGTTATGGACATAAAACCTCAAATAAGGGAGTGGTAAAGTACTACGAAGTTTGTATGGAGAAGTGACCGGCCAGTTAAACAATAAATTGCAAATTCTAATGGTGACCGGGAGCAGCGACTGTCGACGCGACGAGAAATCAAAATGTTGGCACCTATTTGGCTCAACGAATAAGCACTGCAATTCAATGGGGCAATGCTGCCAGCATGATGGGCACGCTGCCATGTGGTGGTGCGCTGAAGCATTTTTACTGTCTGTGAGTCTGCAATGACTTATAGGTTGTCTAAATGCCTTTATTGTAGTAGCTGTAGTATTATACTAGTATTTTGTTAATAATGACATACTCCAGGTAAAAGTTTTGTTCAATAATCATTCTTCCTCGCAGCAATACCGATTTTTGCTGCGAGTTTTCGCAATCAGCCTTTTTGGTGCTGGAGAGGTGAAATAGTTATTCGTTGAGCAAGTGAGTAAAGTTCGCTTTTCGGTGTAAGTGCTGAATTTCAATGCTGAATCTAGCTGCAGTGAATTAAATAAAAGCGTGAGATCTAAAAAAATACTCTCGTGTAAAACATACAATTTTACTTCTAATAGTGAAATAACTATCAGACAAAAACACACAGACAATATTAAATGATAGGTGTATTTTTTTTAAGAAACTACACATTTGAAAGCAAGCTATACGTTATTACTTTTTAAAAGTTTAAAGTAAATTTCCTGCAATTCTTTTTTTTTGATAGATAAGCCTTTGACCACTTGACCTCTTGATGGTAAGTGATGATGTCGTCGAAGATGTTGTTCAGGCTAATCTAGAATTATTTAACCTAGTTCTGCAGTTTAGAAGTAACTGTTTTGTTTGGTTTTTGTTTTTAACACTTGCAAAATAGATTTTGCTTCGAGTTTTTGAACATCAAATCCCTTCTTTCAAAGAGGCAGAGAGTACAGAATTACTGTTGAATCAATATGCAGAATGGAAAAGGTGTTAAACTTTCTGTTGAGCGGGCAGAAAAAAAAATTAACATTCTTTCTTAACGTGCTGTTGACTCTCTTTCATACGGACTGACATACATGTTCTCCTAGAAGGCGTCACGCCCCCGTTTCTAAGGACATTTGAGGTAAGAAAGATAAAGATAATTTATTTGCATTGTAATATTTGGGACAGTTGTACGGATTGTTTTAGTTAGAAGGGGGAAAATCTCTTCTCTGCCACGTGCAATTGGTCTACGAATATCAGAAACGGTCGTAATGATTTTAATAAGATATTGTGTCAAGATAAATTACCACTATTTTATCTGTTTCTACTTATCGTTTCTTCTCCGCATTGTTACTAAATGTTTATAATAAAATTGTAAAAATAAAAATAAAAGATGTTGAGCAGATAACATATACTAAAACCCTGCTGTCAAAGACAACCGCCGGAAGAAAGATCAAGCGTTTTGAAGCAATGAATCGAGCGGTTATAGCCATAGACTGCCGTGCCGCAGGTACCTGGTTCGATGCACACCGCTGGCTTGAGCTTCACCGCATGGTAGAAGGGCATTTCATGAATGCCCGCCTGGCTAGCTACCACCCCGAAGTAAAAAGTATGTTACGAAGGACTTAACAGTGTGTTCCGGCAGCAGTTGAGAGCCGGAAAAATTACAGTCACATGAGACTTAACATAATATTGTCTTAGGTTTTCGCGATTGTTACACATAGTAATTAAACAACTTTAAACAGTTCAACTTAACGAGTCACCCCGTGACCACGATCACTGCAAAGTGTTTGAAACGTCGGGATAAAATAATGAAAAATATACGCGATTTAAACTGTTTAAAGTTGTTTTGAGACTTAACAACTGTATATCTCAGTGTGACGAGTGCAGTACAATTTGTCACATGAAAAAATGCATCTGTTATAAGCAGGTGGGCCTCGTGCTTGTCACAATCACATATAAAAAAATAGCTATATAATTTTCTGTCACCTAATCAAACATTAGAAATATACCCAGCCTCGACACATAAACATTTAAAAAAAAAACAAACGATATCGAACCTGATACAGACCATACATATGAACCAGCGCAGAGCAAAAATAAAAGTAAGTACCAATACCGATAACCCTGCACTATAGTAACATAAATCTGGCGCCGGGACCAATACAAAGTCCGGTACAAATCACGAGTTACGTCCCAATGCTGGGCCTAATGTGAGGTATACCCCGCGTTGCAAAAGTGGAAAATGTATAAAACTTATTGCACACTGGATGACCAAAACGGGGATAGTTGACCAAGCTTTATCGAAAATAAATTTAGCAAAATTAACAGATTCTAGCGTTACTTTGCGGACATCCATATTTGATGATAACAATTATTTTAAGCACATTTTAAGAAAACATTATATTAATATTTTGATAAAACACTTAAAAAAATTACAAAAATATATCTAGTGACAATTTCGCCTAATTTGATGAAATTGGGTATGATAGATAGCGAGATAGATAACTCTTATTTGAAAACACCATAATAACAACAATAAACCTATTACTAAAACGTAAATAAAAACCGAGTTTATCAATGGGTGGTCTAATCGCTCAGAGAGATCTCTTCCATACAATCCATCAATATGGTCAATATATTGGGCGGGGTTTCTTATGGTCTTAATAATTGTAAATTAATTAACTGCTATATAGCGCTAAGTTTTTTAAATGAAGAAATTAAAATTGTTCCGGCGACGACGTATATAGGGAGCCACTTGAGCTTATTACAAAAATCGGACATATAATCATATTTGCGTAAGCCATTTATAAATCTTATAAAAAAATGATAGGTAGGGCGCTGGATTAGCACATCATACATTTTATCATCATCATCCACCACCACGCAGGTGTAACCACGGGGCGCAGCTAGTGGTTGATATTTAAATACATAATAAGAAATAATTTAAAAATTAAAAAACACGCCTGCCGTACCAAAAAGTGAACGAAAAAATTACAAACAAGTTACATGATTTTAATGTTGAATGGCTACAATGTAGGTACTAAATAGATTATATTTACTGTGCAATTAAAACACCATTGAACCCAGAAATGGAGAATAGATAACCAATATTTTCATCGAAGTCGGGGGACATGTAAAGAACTATTCCAAGGAACTGTCCCCCGACTGCAATGAAAAGATTGGTTAATTGCACAGTAAATATAATCTATTTAGTACCTACATTGTAGCCATTCAACATTAAAATCATGTAACTTGTTTGTAATTTTTTCGTTCACTTTTTGGTACGGCAGGCGTGTTTTTTAATTTTTAAATTATTTCTTATTATTTCGTACCTTTTAGTGATAAAACAATATTTTTGCAAACGCACAATGTGCCACAAAACATAACTTATATTTTTTTGGAAATTAATATCACGCATAAGATAACGTGAAATATATTTTTTTATGATTAATTAATTATTAATGATAACTTTGAGGTCTTTCAGTTCTTGCAGAGACTTTTTGTCATGGGGCTCGTTGATAAGCTTTCGTGGATCTAAAACACCAATTCTTCTAGCTGTCTGACGCGACTAAGAGCGACATAAACTTTCATCATCGTCATCATCAGCCGGAAGACGTCCACTGTTGAACAAATGCCTCCCCCATAGAACGCCACAAAGAATGGCTATTAGCCACTTGTGACCATTAGCTACCCGCGACGTTTATGATATCGTCAGTCCATCTAGTGGGGGGCCTACCAACTCTACATCTTCCGGTGTACCATGGTACCCACTTGAGAACCTTTCTTTCCCATCGCTTATCAGTTCGTCGAGCAATGTGGCCTGTCCATTGCCACTTCAACTTGCAAATTCTGAAAGCTATATCGGTGACTTTGGTTGTTTGGCGAATATCCACGTTCCGGATTTTATCGCGCAAAGTAACTCCGAGCATAGCTCTCTCCATGGCTCGTTCAGTGACTCTGAGCTTGTCCATAAGGGCCACTGTTAAGGACCACGTCTCGGTGCCATATGTCATCACTGGGAATACACACTGGTTGACGACTTTGGCCTTCAGGCACTGCAGGATCTTTGACGAGAAAATGTCGCGTAACTTCCCGAACGCTGCCTATCCGAGTTGGGTTCTTCGGGCGTTTTTTTTTTCGAAGTTGGGCCTACCTAACTGGACAGTCTGTCCCAGGTAAAATTACATAAACTTTGCCCCTTGGCAAAAATTTTAGCGCCTAGATCCACGACGGCTCTGTCCAGTGTCGTTCCTTGCAGGTTGTGCACTGTCACAGCCTAACATAATTTCAGTGGTAGCATGTGCCGCTCGACTTTACCTTGACCCCGTAACGCGTCAAATTCGACAGCGCTAGGCTCAATTTTGACACCCAAACTGACTGTGTTGCCACGCATTGTTTTGTCATAGAACTCAACGAAAACGGCTTGCGGTAACTCTCCCGGTTACGACGTAGCGCTGGCCATACGAATTATCGGATGACTTCCATAGCGCCATTTACCAAGCCGTGTCCAAATTTAATATTTTTCCGCAACATTACCATAGTACCAATGGTAACTTTTAAGAATGGAACAATACCTCCTGTTACGTCTTTTATTGTGTAGTTTTAGTGTCTTAATACGTCTTTTATTGGGATCAGAAAGTATAAATTCGGGTTTTGGCCGCTGTCATTTGGTTTTGGTTCTACGGATGTATCTGATGCTACCACGTCAAACAACCGGCAAATTTTGGCGAGTTCGATGGTCATCGTTTGATTTTGATTTGGTGGTTCGATTCATCCACCTGTCTTGTCGTGGGAAATTTTCGCACATACCGCCATCTGGTCCAGTAAGTGGTACTCTACGATGATCCAGGATTTTAACCCGTAAACTATTCAAAATATCGACAAATGTGGTGTCGTCTGCTTGCCTCACATTCTGTGGCAGTTTGCAGAAGCTATATAACGTCCATAAATCCATTTCAGCACTTAAATGTGGCGGTTGTTTAAAGCAGTAGTATGCAATAAATGATTCTGATTCTGATTCAGTATGCTCCGCTGACAGATTTAGCTACTAGTGGAAGCTGCATCAAGTCACTAAACAGTAAAATGTTAACACCACCAAAATAATCATTTCTTGTAGTTGTGTATGAAATGCCTTTCTTTCTGAAGGCGTTCTCCGGTCAAAAAATGCATGGTCTCTGTCCTTTTTTTTTTTTTTTTTTTTTCACCCGGGAAAATCCTTTATGGATACCACCCGCCCCGGGGGGAGCGGAGTGGTTATGTGGGAGTCCTCGCCTGAAGGGCCTTACTACCCCCTCGGGGGGGTAGTAAGTGAGGTTACCCACTAAAAACCCGGGATGAGCAGTCTGCCGCCTAGTAGTGCGAAATGGGGTAGCGTTAGCAGTCACCATCTCGCCCCAGCGGCCGGCCCGTCACCGATGACGGGCCCCGGCCAATGGAGGGATGACCCGGCTCATTGGGGCCATCCCCCAGACGTGTGGGATCGTGCAAGCCAGTGGAGAATCCCCCGACTCTCCACCGATGATCCGCACAGCACTAGGAAAGAGCGAGAAGGCGCCCGAACCGCCTTCTCCTCCCCCCAGTTCGTCTACGCCGGAGCGGGTCCGCGAGGACGTCGTCCTCCCTCGCCCGCTCCGCGGCCTCTTTCTGCGCCATCAATGGTCTCTGTCCTGCCGCATGCCGGTGATTCATTTATTTGTATTACTTGTGTCTACAAGAAGCAAGTGTAGAAACGGATAAGACAATATTTATTACTTTTGATATTAGTTAACCAATGTATATTGAATACTACTGTTATATATTTTTGTTATGTACTAAGCAAGCTCTAGACGGTGATAGTAAAATTTGTAAAATTTTCACGATTTTTTGTAATTTTATTTTAATTTCATGAACTATGGGCCCCTCTTTAAATTTTTTTAAACATTCAGTAGCCTATGTTACCCGGAATAACTCAACGCTGCTAATGATATGACAAACATCAAAATCGGTTCAGCCGTTACGAAGTTATGGTGGAATAAAGAAACTCACAAACATACATACATACATGAACCCTAAAAACATAACTCTCCTTTTTTCAGGCAGTCGTGTAAAAAAAAAGTATATATTATTCCATCGCCATTGCCCGTGTGGTAACGGGTTAGAATGTCACCGCAATCCCCAATAGTGTGGCAAACTTGGGGATTATAGCAAACCCCCTATTAATGGAGAAGCGTAATCACCCGGATTGTTCACTACTATAGACGGAGGTATAGATATATCATATTATAATTAGGAATTCTAGGTTAGCCTGAACAACATCTTCGACCACATCATCACTTACCATCAGGTGTGATAGTGGTCAAAGGCTAACCTATCAAGCATAAAAAATAAAATAAAATAAAAAATTATGTATACCTGTCTATATAGTGCACGCTAACCTTAACGCTTACAATCTTACGGCATGGCAAGAAACATTGCCAATATATAACTCAGTGGCACGTAAATGTTATATTGCCCATTCTCATTACTACCTTACTAATAAGCTGATAAACATATTGGGCAACACCGGGTGCAGTTTTATTAGGACATTTTACAGGTTCTTGTGGTTTTCTTCTAGTATATTTATATACACCTTTTATTTTTATTAAACATACATTTTGGTATGTAGTACAAGGTTAAGATAAATTGGGGTTTGCTGTACTTCTGAACACACTGTTAATAAGAAAATAGCATTTTATACTGGCATTAGAACTATTTGACAAAACATGTGTGTGTGTTAGAAAGCTTACAACTTCCACCTACTACTTCGGGGAATATTGGTGTATGATGTGTAATGTTTAAGAACTAATTAGGGATTTTCAAGTGATGGGCAAAATACAAGGAAAACTACGCGTTGCAAAAAGTAATGGCTGAAAAATAGCGGATGTTAGTCAAATATTGAAAAATTATGCTTTAGAAAGCTTACACAGTTTATTTATACATTTCCTAAAATATCATATGATATTTTTAATATTGTGAAGTTTGCAATAACGCCTGCTACTTTGACTACTATCTCATATGCTGGTAAGTGATGATGTGATGTGGTTAAGTCTAACCCAAAATTATTGGCTTGGCATGTGCCAGTAATTTCTTTGGCTCTCAAGGACTGCTGCTAGAACGCACCGTTAGGTGCTTGGTGACAGATTTTCTACTTCAGGGTGGTCGCTAGCCAGGCGGGCATTCACAAAAATGCCCTTCCACCATTCGGTGATGCTCAAACCCGCGGCGGGATTCGAACCATGGACCTGCTGCGTGGCAATCCATAGCCAAAACCACTGAGCTATCACTGCTTCAAAAAACTACTTGGACAGTGACGATTTGCAGATGATGCTAAAGCTGCCAACATATTGGCTGCCATGCATAACGTCATTATGGTCGTCCAATACATGCCTTGCACGTAGATATCGGGATAGGCAGAGGAAAAGCCCGCTGCCTGGACAACAAAAGGGTTCGGGTGATGGTGAGTCTTGTCGAAATACTCGACAAGACTCACCATGAGGCGCGACTCTTAGTAAATTATACAATAGTGGGGAAATTGAGCAATGCAGTGCAGAGTAGGTCACATGACTCATTCTTAAAGACTTATAGTTCATAAAAGAAGGCGTCGCTAGCATGACCCTTCGGTCATGCTAGCGTAGCGTTTTTTGCTGCTGTAGTGAACACTACAGCAGTAACACTGCACCAGGTGTTGCCAAAGATGTTTATCAGCTTATTAGTAAGGTAGTAATGAGAACGGGCAATATAACATTTACGTGCCACTGAGTTATATATTGGCAATGTTGCTTACCATGCCGTAAGATTGTAAGCGTTAAGGTTAGCGTGCACTATATAGACAGATATACTTAATTATAATATAATATCTGTATACCTCCGTCTATAGCAGTGAACAATCCGGCTGATTACGCTTCTCCATTAATAGGGGGTTTGCTATAATCCCCAAGTTTGCCACACTATTGGGGATTGCGGTGATATTCTAACCCGTTACCACACGGGCAATGGCGATGGAATATTATATATTTTTTTTTAAATATCAACCACTAGCTGCGCCCCGCGGTTACACGCGCTTGGTGATAGATGATGATGATAAAATGTATGATATGTGCTAATCCAGCGCCCTACCTACCTCCATATTTACATTTTTTTAATAAGATTTATATATGATGATGATGCTAAAGCTGCCAACATATTGGCTGCAATGCATAACGTCATTATGGTCGTCCAATACATGCCTTGCACGTATATATCGGGATAGGCAGAGGAAAAGCCCGCTGCCTGGACAACAAAAGGGTTCGGGTGATGGTGAGTCTTGTCGAAATACTCGACAAGACTCACCATGAGGCGCGACTCTTAGTAAATTATACAATAGTGGGGAAATTGAGGCCGCAATGCAGTGCAGAGTAGGTCACATGACTCATTCTTAAAGACTTATAGTTCATAAAAGAAGGAAGTAGCGATTTTTGCTGCTGTAGTGAACACTACAGCAGCAAAAAAGTATCTTTTTGTTTCTAACTTTTGAGAGCCAGTAATCTAGGTATGCCTGAACAACATCTTCGACCACATCATCACTTACCATCAGGTAAGATAGTGTTCAAAGGCTAACTTATCATGCATAAAAAAACAAAGAGTTAACTCTCTTCGCCGGTTATGGGACCAAGGTGGCTCATCACAAAAGCCAGCCTGTTGTGGAAGACTTAATATGGTCTAGGAAGTTGAGATTATACTCAAGGATCTCTCCCAGGCATTCAGTGGTTCTTATCCAGTGTAATGTTCACCAGAACGTAGTGATCGATTTCGGATAATTTTATTTTTATTTTTATAATTTTGGTGAAAAACATTTAACAAATTAAAGAAGCTTATATATAAATACTTGGATTTAAAACGAACATGGTAAATTTGTTACACTAAATATTGTACACATCTTTGCAGATAATTAAACTAATTTAAAGGTACATAACGTCAAGAATGTATACTGTTTAAAAGTTCAAATTTTGAAGAGAATTTTTAAAGTTAAATAAGTTTTGATGAAAAATGTCTAGTTCGTTGCATACATCGATGCAGACCTGATCATAAGATCGACACGTACGGTAAAGCGGGTTGTTATGCCCTACATTATTGTTCGAGGATGGAATACTAAAAAGAGATGATTTACGAATAGAAATCTTACGAGTGATAAAGTACATATCCATTAGTAATTCCTCACTAAACAGTCCATTGACGGTCCTGTGCAGTACACACATGTCAGTGATTTTGCGTCTACGTATAAGACTTTGAAATTTGAAATGGACCAGACGATTTTCATATCCAGGAATAACTTTCCTCAACCCTAGTTTGACACATAGTTGCCTTAAGAATCGCTTTTGTATTGACTCAACGCTATCCTCATAAACTTTGTAAATAGGTGCCCAGATAGAGGAACAGTATTCGAGTTGTGGTCTAACTAATGATGTATAGAGTGTTATAAGCGTATCCATTTGTTTAAAAGGTTTTGCCGTACGCATGACAAAACCTAGCATTCGGCGTGCTTTAGCTGTTATGGTTTCAAGATCGTTATGGTTTGAAGAATCGAACCAGACACCTAAATCACGCACCGTGTTGACTTTTTCCAGCCCAACATCATCGATAGAATAATTATACTTTACTATGTTCTTTTTTTTGTGGAAGTTATATATTGGCATTTTTTTTATATTTAGTGACATATTGTTAATTTTAGACCAGTTCTTCTTCAGCACAATATACATTGATATTGTGCTGAAGAAGAATACAATCATCAGTACTTGATATCTCAGTGTATAATTTTAAATCGTCAGCATAAGCCAGACATTGACAAGTTATCTTTTCCAAAAGATTATTAATGAAAGCTAAAAAAAGTAAGGGGCCTAAATTCGATCCCTGAGGAACTCCTGACGTAGGCTCGAAGGGAATTGATTCAAAACCATACAAGGTAACTAGCTGGGTGCGTTTCATTATGTAGGAATGAAGCCAGCGATGAAGATTACCATGAATACCCATGTGTTGTAACTTAATTAAGAGTATATCATGATTAACGTGGTCAAACGCCTTGGCAAAATCTGTATATACAGAATCTACTTGAGATTTTCTGTCAAACGATCGGCACAAGTAATTTGTGTAAGTCATTAGGTTAGACAGAGGTTAATAGGGGCGGTCTTTCTTAGTAAAGTATATAGCTGTGTATTTAGCTGGATCGGATGTTGAGAAACCAATAAGCAGCCATTTCTAATAACAGGGATAAATGGGAGATGCATATCTAGCCCGGCACCCCACGGGTAAGGAACGAGCTTTAAATAACAAACATCAATTCACCAAACCTTCTTGAATAGTCCGTATTAGCGAAAATCTCAAAAAAATGTTTGATTCGCCCAAAGGTAGATTTTACCAAATTGTTTTTCTACAAGAGAAAGTTTCAAAAAATTATGTAACTGCCTAGTTTACGAGAAAAACATCCACAATTGAAACTTTTTGGACCTCGTTAGTTTCTTGAGGTGAATAAAATTGCGGTAAAAGAGACAAAACTTGGTAAACTCGGTAGCTCTGAAAAAAGTTAGACAATTTGTAGGAACCAAGTCTTTCAGAGGTTTTTCTTTCATTTTTAACACTGTAACAAAAAATAGTAGATAAAAGTGTATTTTGAACACTGTCAGTGATATTTTCGTTTTGCAATTTGAATTAACCCCATTTTTCCCAACGTCTACCCAAAAGACACATACATTACTCACACACACACAAACACACACACACACACACGAGATAAGAGACCTCACTGCATTGTTACTTTTTTGTTTTTTTGCTCATATGTAATTTTTTTTTATCTATATATATGTATATATTTTGTTCTGCAATTATTTAATTTTTATGTACTCCTGTTCAGTAAGTGTAGGAAATTAACGTGGCCCCCATTACAATGTTTCCGTACAAAAGCTAAGGAAACGGGGGTGGCTGAAAATCAGCGCCACCCGGAATGTATATTTCGGGTCGCACAAGCTGAGCCACCTCCCTTTGCTCTGTTTCCTCCTTATAGTTAGTTTGTTATAAATGTTAATAGTTACCTATGTAATAGTACTAAAGGAATGCAATAAATATTTTTTATTATTATTTATATTATTATTAAGACAGTTTGGGGTGCCACCGGGCTAGAATGCCAACCGGCAGAAGTGCCTTCTGAAGTACTGTTATCTTACACTGCGTTCCCCAAGCTGCCTGCCAAGCGTGGGGATTATGGCAACCCTTCCTTTAAAAGAGAGGAGAAATAGAAGAAGGATATTCAGAGAGTGGAGTTTTATGACACTAGGGCTTCATTTTACGCAATGTACTGCATCAGCCGGAAAACAAAAACTTATGCTGAAAAAACATTTCAGTGATAACATTTCAGCATAAGTTTTTGTTTTCCGGCTGATGCAGTACATTGCGTAAAATGAAGCCCTAGTGTCATAAAACTCCACTCTCTAAATATCCTTCTTCTCTAGCTCACTGGAATGATATTATTGTGAACCGCTTGTAGCGTAGTTTGCTTAGCCGTTTTTCACCGATCAGCAAAGATAAGCAACGTCCGCTGTAGTCATGAGATGGATGGGTGACCGCTAGTTGCATTACTTATGAGCGCTTGGAGGGTACGTTAAGCCGTTGGTCCCGGTTGTCTTAGGATGGTAGTAGTTACGTTAATATATGTCATAATTTCCTCCCAAGTTAGTTAGTTAATCAGTGCCCCAAGAGAATTCGTTTTTAACTTTTGGGTCCCAATAATTAGAATAATTATTGGGACCCAAAAGTGAATTGTTTTGACTCTTAGACATTAGCCAAACCGTCATTCATCATGTACTCGTACATCAATATATATTAAAACGAGCTATGTATTTAGCTGCTTTTAAATAAAGGAGTCCAGATAAGAAAGATTTCTACTTGTGCTCGTAATATCACAGGTAATGTGCAACAACGCTCTGCTACCATCATGGTGTGTATTAGTGGGCTGCTCAATAACATATTATTGCCTTTAGTCACCTTTACGATCATCCATCAGCAGAAGATTTCAGCTTGTGTTTTACCAAAAACAAATACTTAAATATCAAACACGTAAACTGCCAAGCCACAAAGTAACTTAAAATAAATAAGAATTAAATAATAAAAGACGTGAAAACCAACTTGGTTCAACAAAAAGTGTTGAAAATGTAGCTTAAATTTGTTAACAAAATTTCTTACGATTTTGACAAGTTAATAATAAATTTTGCCTTCAAATAAACCTATAAAACTATAATATTATTCTATACACTGACTTTCATTCAGGTTTCTATTATGTTTGCACCATTTTTATAGCTTAGACATTGTAAGGCATATTAAAACAGTTATCACGTCTGAGAACTATCACATGGTAAAAATTCGGGAGTAAAATCTTCGTACCGGTAAACCATAGAAAATAGAAAGCAATTTATATCTCTATGCGGCAAACAATATAATTTAATATGTTTATTAATTATTAATCTTGTTTAGGTCTTCCTTCCATAAGCCAGGTAAGTACAAAAATCTTTCAAACCACAGTTGAAGTAAAGTTCACATCAGCAAACGCTGTACGATATTCATGATAATACCTTAAAAAGGAAATTTCAAAAAAACACACGGGCGCAATTGTGTAATATCTTATGGGGTAGCCTTTGACCATTACCTTACCTGATGGCAAGTGATGATGTTGTAATGTGGTGGGGTTCGCAGGGAGCGCGTTTGTAGAGAAACGTCCGATTAATTCAATATTCTATTTATTACTGTCTCAAATCAGATTCACACACGTACTTTAATAGTAACTATAGATTACGTCTACATATACACTACAATGTCTTGTTCAGGCAGGAGTCCTTTTTATCATATTTCAAAATCGTATGTACAGATTTTGAATATTCTAACAAAATTAATTGTCAAGAAAAAAATAAAATAATGAATTCATTATTTAAATTTTAGGTCAATGAGTCAATTGTCGCAAAATTATTTTATATCATATTTTTAACCATTTAAAATATGTGTTTAGTCCAGTTTTTTTTTGTGGCGGGGAATCCTGAAAATTATTTATTATCATAATTTATCAAATAGCAATACGGACATAGCAATCCAACCACTGTAACTAGGACAAAGATAAGATCAAGACAAATATTTAGACAATCAGCCAATGCCAAATATTGGTAACTCGACAAAAAACATTATATTACTATACAACACTCATCACAATTAATATACAAATAAGATATAAAGTTCATATTAAGAAAAACAATGTAACTGCTGGAACAAAAAAGCAAAGCCCTAAAAAGCGGGTTAATTTAAAACAAGGGAATCCGTTTAGGGTTTTTGTAGAACGTTAGTCGAAGAACCCTGCTCAATCTCTGTCGTGCAGTGTACAGGCATTCTTACCATGATGAGACACAGTATTTGTTCATAAGCGGTAGCGAGAGCGGGTTTTTGTTGTTTCATAATACGAGTAACATACGTGTGTATAAGTTATATACATATATGTAAGTTGAGTTCATAGTGTACATGGTTTATCTCTAAGGTGATAATAAAGTATGATTAAACATCTGGATAAGGAGTTCATACACCTCATATGGGTATGCAAGCTCAAATTATGGACTTTTTTTATACTAGAAGTGCGGACCATCAACCAGAATTTCAAAAGAGTGTAGTATCGGGCTGATAACCGACAATATAACCACAGTCATATTTTTGACCATATTTACATATTCATGGAACTTTTATTACACTGTGCCCTTCTAAGTGGCATAGCGGTAAAAGAATATAATTTGTTGCCTAAAGTAAAAAAAAAAACATGAAAATAATAACATTTTGAGTTAATTTATCGCTCAAAAATGTATCATAATGGCTATTATAACTTTACAATAAATATACATACAATTATACAAACAGAATGAGAAGCAAAGTATAAATCACACATAATAATGTCTGAAGAATTGTAACGATATATAAGTAAGTAGTGGGTATCATACAATTTGTGAAACAAACCAAATCACATTGAACACTTGACTTCTGAATCTGCTTGTGTAAGTTGGTTCCGTCCTTCAATAGCGGTTCCAATCCTCGCCTTACAAAAAATGTTTGATTAAAGTCAATTATAATATTATTTTAAATTATCAGGGTACTTACTACTTAATATAAAAACATGTAGCAAGCCGCCGCGCTGGCATCAGCGGGGTAGGGCCCAAGCAATTATAGGCTGTAGTGTGAAAAACTTTCCAGCTATGGGTGCCATGCCGAGGAGAATTGAGTTCTGGATCTGATACTTGATCAGATGGCTGTCTCACAATCTCTTATTACCTTTTTCAATACCCCATAAACCATAGTGATAGCTGTTTACCCTAGAATCGTCACTTAGTGCTTCTTTTTGTAAGTGTAACGTTGTAATGACACACCCACCTATTAACTATCCTCATTTAAAATAAGTTGGAACGTCTACACTCTACTTCCACCAACAATTTTCACGCAAAAGATTAAAAGAGTATTTCAAGAGTGAGAACTATCTCTTGTCACCCTGCACGCTCCCTTTTAAGGCTTAGCGTAGCGCACGCTCTAATAAAGTGTCATGGGGTAATCTCATACTCACCCTCAGCCCCACACTTGCCTCGTCTCGAATTACTTAACACGTATTCATCCAGCGTTCGATCTGACTACCAATTTAATTTATAGCAATAATTTCAAGCAGCAAAATTAAATGCTTTATTTATCTACAACGGGTATGTATTGTATCAGCCGGATTATCGGAGCGTGGGGATTACGGCAAACCCTCCATAATGGGGAAGCATTATGGGGGTTTGCCATAATCCACACGCTTGGCAGGCGTCTTGGAGATTGCGGTTTGGTATATCAGTTACTTAGAAAGCGCTGCTGCCTACTTTCTGGTGTGTTACCCTTAGTCGCATCTTACGACACCCACCTGTAGTATCAATATTTAGACCTAGTACTGAGTTTTTTTTTTTAATTGAAAAATGTGACACAGAATTCATGATAAAAGTCATTGTTCTGCCACACATATATATAAACAATGAAAATAATAAATATGTGTTCAATCAAAACACAATTATTTACCTTAAAAATAAAAAAACTTTGAACTGTATTTGAAAAACGGTCTGTCGAGAAAATACAACGAAGTTGATCCTTCACGGTAAGGTGGAGTCCAGACAATAAAGAGGATTTTACCGTACCTTTTGTTAGAATACTTACATGAATTAATTCAAAAAATTGAAATTTCTTTTTTCAGGCAAAATTATACCCATAAACATTCAAATAATAAAAACATACAAGGACGTAGAAATTGTAGCGAAACGCAGTATTTATTTATTTTTTTAGGTGTAGGTGTTAACAGGCTTAACCTAGAATTACTGGCTCTCAAGGACAGCTGCCGGAACACACCGTTAGGTGCTTGGCGACAGATTTTCCACTTGAGGGTGGTCGCTAGCCAGGCGGGCATTCGCAAAAATGCCCTTCCACCATGCGGTGAAGCTCAAGCCCGCGGCGGGATTCGAACCATGGACCTGCTGCGCGGCAGTCCACAGCCAAAGCCACTGAGCTATCACTGCTTCAATGTTCACTGCGCACCACACTATGTAAGGTATATAGTGTGGTGCGCAGTGCAGAATAGTGTATTTGTACCTGTACCGAAACGATTGTCAACCTTACCCTAATTACAGAATCAAAAGGACCAGAAGGATAACTCTGCAAACTCATCCAATAAATAAGCTACTCTAGCTACGAAGCAAAGATAAAGATTCTTTATTTGCGTAAAACATGGTATACAGTTGTTATCATAAAAAATTTAAAGTGCTCATGTTTTGCTAGTATTAGCGTAGCATGCAAATTAGTACTATTTAAACTAAGTATATTATTAAATTATTTCAGGAAGTCTCTTACATTGTAAATTTTTGTATCCTGCAACCATGCATAAGTTTTCTTTTTAAATTGTGTTATATTAAGATCTTTAAATTCATTTGGTAATTTATTGAATATTTTAACACACATAGCTAAGCAGTTTTTAGAATATTTAGCTGATTTTGGTACTACATTATAAACTAGTCTGTACGGGTTGCGTTGTACTCTATTATTTGCGTCAAATGCATTTAAAAAATAAGAAATAATTTAAAAATTAAAAAACACGCCTGCCGTACCAAAAAGTGAACGAAAAAATTACAAACAAGTTACATGATTTTAATGTTGAATGGCTTCAATGTAGGTACTAAATAGATTATATTTACTGTGCAATTAAAACACCATTGAACCCAGAAATGGAGAATAGATAACCAATATTTTCATCGAAGTCGGGGGACATGTAAAGAACTATTCCAAGGAACTGTCCCCCGACTGCAATGAAAAGATTGGTTATCTATTCTCCATTTCTGGGTTCAATGGTGTTTTAATTGCACAGTAAATATAATCTATTTAGTACCTACATTGTAGCCATTCAACATTAAAATCATGTAACTTGTTTGTAATTTTTTCGTTCACTTTTTGGTACGGCAGGCGTGTTTTTTAATTTTTAAATTATTTCTTATTATTTCGTACCTTTTAGTGATAAAACAATATTTTTGCAAACGCACAATGTGCAACAAAACATAACTTATATTTTTTTGGAAATTAATATCACGCAAAAGATAACGTGAAATATATTTTTTTATGATTAATTAATTATTAATGATAACTTTGAGGTCTTTCAGTTCTTGCAGAGACTTTTTGTCATGGGGCTCGTTGATAAGCTTTCGTGGATCTAAAACACCAATTCTTCTAGCTGTCTGACGCGACTACGAGCGACATAAACTTTCATCATCGTCATCATCAGCCGGAAGACGTCCACTGTTGAACAAATGCCTCCCCCATAGAACGCCACAAAGAATGGCTATTAGCCACTTGTGACCATTAGCTACCCGCGACGTTTATGATATCGTCAGTCCATCTAGTGGGGGGCCTACCAACTCTACATCTTCCGGTGTACCATGGTACCCACTTGAGAACCTTTCTTTCCCATCGCTTATCAGTTCGTCGAGCAATGTGGCCTGTCCATTGCCACTTCACCTTGCAAATTCTGAAAGCTATATCGGTGACTTTGGTTGTTTGGCGAATATCCACGTTCCGGATTTTATCGCGCAAAGTAACTCCGAGCATAGCTCTCTCCATGGCTCGTTCAGTGACTCTGAGCTTGTCCATAAGGGCCACTGTTAAGGACCACGTCTCGGTGCCATATGTCATCACTGGGAATACACACTGGTTGACGACTTTGGCCTTCAGGCACTGCAGGATCTTTGACGAGAAAATGTCGCGTAACTTCCCGAACGCTGCCCATCCGAGTTGGGTGCTTCGGGCGTTTTTTTTTTCGAAGTTGGGCATACCTAACTGGACAGTCTGTCCCAGGTAAAATTACATAAACTTTGCCCCTTGGCAAAAATTTTAGCGCCTTTAGCGCCTAGATCCACGACGGCTCTGTCCAGTGTCGTTCCTTGCAGGTTGTGCACTGTCACAGCCTAACATAATTTCAGTGGTAGCATGTGCCGCTCGACTTTACCTTGACCCCGTAACGCGTCAAATTCGACAGCGCTAGGCTCAATTTTGACACCCAAACTGACTGTGTTGCCACGCATTGTTTTGTCATAGAACTCAACGAAAACGGCTTGCGGTAACTCTCCCGGTTACGACGTAGCGCTGGCCATACGAATTATCGGATGACTTCCATAGCGCCATTTACCAAGCCGTGTCCAAATTTAATATTTTTCCGCAACATTACCATAGTACCAATGGTAACTTTTAAGAATGGAACAATACCTCCTGTTACGTCTTTTATTGTGTAGTTTTAGTGTCTTAATACGTCTTTTATTGGGATCAGAAAGTATAAATTCGGGTTTTGGCCGCTGTCATTTGGTTTTGGCTTCTACGGATGTATCTGATGCTACCACGTCAAACAACCGGCAAATTTTGGCGAGTTCGATGGTCATCGTTTGATTTTGATTTGGTGGTTCGATTCATCCACCTGTCTTGTCGTGGGAAATTTTTGCACATACTCGCCATCTGGTCCAGTAAGTGGTACTCTACGATGATCCAGGATTTTAACCCGTAAACTATTCAAAATATCGACAAATGTGGTGTCGTCTGCTTGCCTCACATTCTGTGGCAGTTTGCAGAAGCTATATAACGTCCATAAATCCATTTCAGCACTTAAATGTGGCGGTTATTTAAAGCAGTAGTATGCAATAAATGATTCTGATTCTGATTCAGTATGCTCCGCTGACAGATTTAGCTACTAGTGGAAGCTGCATCAAGTCACTAAACAGTACAATGTTAACACCACCAAAATAATCATTTCTTGTAGTTGTGTATGAAATGCCTTTCTCTCTGAAGGCGTTCTCCGGTCAAAAAACGCATGGTCTCTGTCCTGCCGCATGCCGGTGATTCATTTATTTGTATTACTTGTGTCTACAAGAAGCAAGTGTAGAAACGGATAAGACAATATTTATTACTTTTGATATTAGTTAACCAATGTATATTGAATACTACTGTTATATATTTTTGTTATGTACTAAGCAAGCTCTAGACGGTGATAGTAAAATTTGTAAAATTTTCACGATTTTTTTTGTAATTTTATTTTAATTTCATGAACTATGGCCCCCTCTTTAAATTTTTTTAAACATTGACTAGCCTATGTTACCCGGAATAACTCAACGCTTCTAATGATATGACAAACATCAAAATCGGTTTAGCCGTTACGAAGTTATGGTGGAATAAAGAAACTCACAAACATACATACATACATGAACCCTAAAAACATAACTCTCCTTTTTTCAGGCAGTCGTGTAATAAATACTTATGCTGCATTATAAATATACAAGCTTCATATTTATAAAGGGCAGGTAGCGGTAAGGCAATAAAGTGCACTTCAGCTTACGAAGCACGGAGTACCTAATATTTATATTCACCTAACAGGTCTCTCTCTTTCTATCTCATAGGCACGAATAGCTCTGATCTCTTCTGACGCGGCACGCACCGTAGATTAGTCCCGTCCGGACGGATACGCCGATGCACCTAAAATGCGGGGTGAGCCAGCCACATAAACTTTGTTTTTCATTTTTTTTTTATTGCTGATAGGTAAGCCTTTGACCACAATCTCACCCGATGGTAAGTGATGATGTGGTCGAAGGTGTTAACAGGCTTAACCTAGAAATACTGGCTCTCAAGGACAGCTGCCGGAACATACCGTTAGGTGCTTGGCGACAGATTTTCTACTTGAGGGTGGTTGTTAGCCAGGCGGGTATTCGCAAAAATCCCCTTCCACCATGCGGTGAAGCTGAAGCCCGCGGCGGGATTCGAACCATGGAACTGCTGCGCGGCAGTCCATAGCTAAAGCCACTCACTGCTTCAAAAATATATAAGTTTAGATAGTTTAGATAATAAGTTTTTAAAATTTTATAAGTTTAATTTCTCGTTTAAAATCCATTGATTATTCACACATTTTACGGAAACGGCTCGTTCCGACTTCGTGTCACGTCAGACCGTAATAAAGTGTCACGCGGTAATGCCACCCTCCTCCCGTCACACATGCGTTGTTAAGTTGAATTAGCGAAACGTTGGAATGATCCCTTAAATTCGGGAAAGTGCTGTTTTTGTTTCATGGAGAAATAAATCTGTTAGGTTTCCCTTAAGCCCAAGCATTTATATATTAAATGCGATTGTTTTTTTTCTTTGATACGACATATTTTTGTGGTTGTGACGGTGGCCTATCTGATGTTAAGCGGTAACCTCTGCCTATAACAGATTTATTTATTTATTATAATAAGCACGGCAGTTACCAATTACACTTATTACTATGATGATTTAGAAATTATTATAAACAAGCATACATAACATTGACTTAATTCATTTAAATTAATACATATCATTATTCTTGAATGTCACTTAATCAAATAAATTTAGCTACAAACATTTTAATGAAAAATTATGAAAATGCATTTCAAATCAAATGTCATTAAAATTAAATTATATAGATGTCAATAATACCAATAAATAATAATAAAAATAATTTAAAAATAGTAATCATGATAATTATGAGGTACTACTGACATTTTTCACAAAATGTCAGTAGTAGTTTATAAATATAATGCCATTTATCACAAAAAATGGCACATTCGGTGTTGGCGTGAAGGAATGCGTTGAGACCAGTCCGGGAACGACACAAGGGGGATTGAGCTCGGGCAACAGTGTGACTACTGGGAGTAGCGAACAGCGCGTGTCTATACGGTTCGACCTGTGACTGATATATTTATCAGGAACATACAGTGCGCACAGGAGGTTGTGCAGGTGAGGGCAGTCGATGTTGCCTCTTAGAATTTTACAGCAGGTAGAAAGCTGTTCCAGGGACCTCCTAACTTCTAGCAAGTTAAAACTAAGCTGCCTAAGAAGAAACTTAGTAGGGTAAAGGTACGAGTAATAACCATACATTTGCTTGAACAGATACCGCAAAAAGCGTTTTTGAACCTTTTCCAGCATCAAGGTGTATGTCACGTGATGCGGGTTCCAGACAACCGCGCCCGCCTCCAGTTTACTTCGCACAAGAGTAGTAAACAGGAGCCTGATGACGCGGGGGTCATACATAAAAGTCGAGCGCATTCCGCAACACAAAACCAAGACGCTGGAAGGATTCCTTTGCGGTATTTATTATGTGTTCATGGAAAGTTAAGCCGCGATCAAAAGTCACGCCCAGTGCCTTAATAGTAGTCACAAAACAGAGAGACAGATACTCCTGTCACCCTGAGACATAAGTACAGTTTTTAAGTCTCACGTGCCGATATGTGTTATTATGCTCAAGGGCTGCTGCCGGAACACGCTGTTAGGTGAGCGAGTACAGATTTTCTACTTGAGTGTGGTAGCTAGCCAGGCGAGTATTCAAAAAAATCGGCCAAGTGCGAGTTGGACTCGCGCACGAAGGGTTCCGTACCATTAGCTATACAACATTAGACATATTTTAACCTTTTTTCAGAATCAGAATCAGAATCAGAATCATTTATTGCATAAACTGTACAGTAAATGGTGTTATAATAATGCTTCATTCCGTCTCAACAGTTTCGTCCTATTCGGACATACAATATAAAATTATATTATTAAACAAAGCTATCAACCATCATGCTGATCAAGTGCGTACTAAAATTACATTATTATCGCGTGTAAATATGTTTACAAAAATACAAACAAATAAAATAAAATGTTATTAAATATAGATAGAAATATTATAAAAATGTCATACTAGGTTCAAAAATATATTAAAATTACATGATTGTTATTTTATCGTCAAGGTATTCTTTAATTGTGTAATAGCACTTAGATGTCAACAAATTAAACAGTTTCCTTTTAAATATTGTTATGTTTCCCGATTCAAGTATAGTCTTTGGCAAATTATTATATATTTTTGGACCCATACCAAATACACCTTATTTAAACAGTGACAGTCTATAACGAGGCATACAAATTTTATTTTTATTGCGCTGTCTTTTATAAAATGTAAACAAGTTAGTGTTATTTCTTATGAATAGGGCAATTTCATAAATGTATAGGCACGGAAATGACAAAATATTAAGTTTTATAAAATATGGCTTGCAGGAATCCGTTGACTTCAAATGACACACAGATCTAAGACATTTCTTTTGCGCCCGAAAAAGGTTTTCTCGCTCTGTGCAGTTTCCCCAGAAAATAATCCCGTTTTTTGTTTTAACGTGCGCGAGTCCAACTTTTGTATTTGTTGTATCATGTATAACCTCATCTGTGAAAATTTCAACTGTCTAGCTATCACCGTTTTTGAGATTCAGCCTGGTGATAGATGGACGGACGGACGGACAGACAGCGAAGTCTCAGTAATAGGGTTCCGTTTTTTCCCTTTTGGTACGGAACCTTAAAAATGCCCTTCCACCATCTTTCACTATATATGATGAACCAAGCCGATGGTGGGATCGAACCGTCGACCTGCACCTCGGCAGTCCATAGTTGTTACCGCTCAGCTATCATTGCAAAAAAATATATACTCTGATCTGTTAGGTGATCCATAAAAAAGAAGACTAAAACCCTCAAGACTGCCTTATGTTGCGATGATTTAGTTACAGTTGGAATTTTATCTTCGAGCTTAAATTTCCTACTATCTTATCAGATCGACCCTTGACTGTTGGAAGGTTCTAAATCATGCCAGTATTTCCGGTCACGTTCAGAACTTCCCAACAAAGTTTTTTTTTTTTTATAAATCTACACTCTACAGACTCCAGGTTAAAAACAAGACATATGAAATAGGAAACATGCAACATTCTAAGGGGGAACAGTGTAAAAAGATTTTTTTTCCGTTAATGTCATTAGCACTAGCATCCAGAGCAGACCAGTATCCTCTAGCCACACCCGTTCACGAGTTGACGCATGTGCCAGCCATCGCCTTCCTCAACCATTTTTGAGGGAAGATGGCGACCCGACACACAACCCTGCCGCTAGACAATACCTTTCTGTGAGCATGACCGCTCCGGATACCCGTGCCAACGATTACAACTGCAAAAATAATTTGGGACTACAATAAAATAATATACCTACAGAAATTTATATATTTTGTTATACTCCCACGTTCCCTAACAAAATTCAAAATGTTTTGTTCTCAAGCACAATTATAAATATTTACGAAAAGTCAATACTCTTGCTCTATTAACTCCGTTCTTCATAAGACGAAGTGAAAATTGTGTCATTTCTCAAAAGACTCGCGATATTTAAACTAAATCACCTAACAATATATCATATAATATAGCACGTAAAAAATATGTGTGGTGTACTTTGAAAATAAGAGTAAGAAATAATGTGAGAAAGAGGTGTAGTGAAAGAGTATATAATTAGGACGTGAATTATGACTGGTGCGAAGAGATTTTGGATATTTAGAAAACAAACGAAATGAGACAAAGCATAATATGCGTGTGTAAATGAAACAGTCTATTAGGCGGAAGTCTTAAACGTATTAATTCTGACCAGATTAGATATGCTCTAGAGAAAAGCGTGAGCAACCTTCACATATATATGAACTCTTGGAGTGTATGTAGAATTTGTATACCTATACCTATTTCTCTAGACAGAGGCATGATTTTACCTCCACGTACAGCCGCAGTGCGGAACCAGCTGCCACGTAAAAAAGTTCTGAACCGATACGACTTAGGAGCCTTCAAGAAGACAGCATATTTCCTTCTCAAAGGCCGACAACACATCCTTGAGACCTATGGTGTAGTGGGTGTTCATGGGCGACGTTGATCACTTACCACCAGGTTAATCGCCGGCTGATGCTCTCAAATCCTAAATAAAGTATGTTTTAATTGTATTTTCTTTTACATCGAGGCCTAAAATTAATTACAATTTAGAAAAACCGCTTTGTTAGTGTCTGTGTAACGTGACACATCGGACCGTAATAAATTGTATTAGCGAAACGTTGGAATAATCCATCTAATAAAAGTAAATGCTGTTTTGCAGGAGTATTTAGTTCGCATTTCTCTACCAATTATCATAAAATTTTGTGGGCAGGTTCAATAATTATATGGGTTATATGGCACTCCAGACACCTCTCTGGTTAGTCTTTGACCACTACCTCACCTAATGGTAAGTGATGATGTAGTCAAAGATGTTGTTCAGTCTAACCTAGAATTACTGGCTCTCAAGGACAACTCCTGTAACACACCGTTAGGTGCTTGACAGATTTTCTACTTGAGGGCCAGGCCAGATCTATCGAGGCGGGCATTCGAAAAATACCCTACCACCATGCTATATAACGATTGCCGTCCTAAGACAACAACCGGGACCGACATATGCCCTGCAGGACCCTTTAACGCAGCAGTTTCAGACTCTGTGTGATGATTGGTGTGTATTAATACCTTACGAATGTAATACGTTTATTTCTAGTACCTATTAGGTTATAGAATTAAATACCCGACGCCGTAACGTGCCTTCCGAAGCACAGAAGCACTGAGCGCTGCTGTGCTTCGTCCCGGTAATGTCACTAGCGGTTTCCCATCCAACTCATGACCGCAGCGGACGTTGCTTAACTTTGCTGATCAGTTAAGAACGACTAAGCAAACTTCGTTGGCCCTTCAACATTTTGCCATAGAAAGCAGTTGCTAGAGAGGCGCATTTGTGTTTTCCATCCGAAAACACACACACAATCATTATATATGTTCACTTAACGTGCTTAGTCAATTTTAAAAGCGGCATCTTAGGTTTGGTGTCGAGCGTTCATAGAATATGAAACTGCCAGCCCATGTAGATATTTCTAGCTGTTGGGGTAGTAAGTCTCTGAGTTCAAAAAGATGAACAAAATATATACTGTGCGTTCGTACGGAACAATGTGCGAGTAAGACTCGCCATTTTATTTTGGGAATGTGATGGAACATGCACGAGGCCCATCTGATGTTAAGCGGTAACCTCTGCCTATAAGAAATGCATTTCGTCGCAAGTAACGGACCGTATAGCTCGCATCACCACATCAGCCAATTATCATACAGTCGTCAATTCTCATTGGCCTGTAATTTCATAATTACCTACTGGCTCTCAAAGACTGCTGCAAGAACACACTGTTAGGTGAATGGCAACAGATTTTCTACTTGAGATTTATTACCACTCGCCTATCATTGCTTTAAAACTTAGCTAGTATTATTAACCAGGTGTTGAAAACGTTGCAACAAAATTTTTATGCTTACGAGTACTATTATGCATGCTCATTGATTACAATGAGAGGAAAAATTTAAAACATGTGCGGGATACGAACCCGCGTCCATTGACCCCTTTAGCCGGTGTATGCTCTAATCCAATTAAGCTAACATGACAATGAGTCAAACTCAATTTTTTCTACTACTTTTGATGTCATGTTAGCTCAATTGGATTAGAGCATACCCCGGGAAAGGGGTGGATGGACGCAGGTTCCAATCCCACACATGACTTACATTTTTCCTCTCATAAATTTGTAATTTTGCAATATAATAGAATCCTTTTAAGATACCATATAGAATACTACTATATAGAACCCTATATTCACACTACATGTAACTTAAAAGGTAGATATCGTTAATTATTTTTCCAATTATGAATTCTAAAACGGTCCTATCAAGTTCAACCGCCATAAAGTGTCATGTTATTATGCCGCCAATTTTCTGTCTGAATTGTAAAGGGGGGTTTCGTCTAGTTTATGAAAAGCGTAGGTGTCGACAAATTTCATTTGCTAATGAGACTTTGTACCCTTTTCTTTGGAATGTTCCTATGAGTAGGTATAAATATTATATTGCATATATATATATATATTTTTTTTTTTTTATTCCTGATAGGTTGGTCTTTGACCACTATCTCACCTGGTGGTAAGTGATGATGTGGTCGAAGATGTAGTACAGGCTAACCTAGAATTATTATGCTAAATGTGGACGTAAATTAGTCGCGCTAATTTAATTAATCAGCCGTTTAATAAACAGCTAAGTTTTATTAATAAACGTCGCCGTTGACTAGTTACACAGCGCCGTTTAGTATAAAAGCTGGGCTGTTAATTTAAGGTTTATTATGTTTTCGAATTAGTTTGTTCCTGCCGAATTAGTTGCTTTAGAATTTTGTTAAAATCATTGACATGAAAGTTTGGGTTTGCTAATTTTGCCAATTTAATAGATATATGTTAGCAAATTTTCTTGAAAATCTCAAGCGGAGGAAATATGTATCTCTCGGTGGTCATTTGGGGTTAAAGCCACGAGACGTATGTATCTGGACAATATAAATACCATTTTTTTATAGAGTTGTCCAGACACTTGGTGGAAATATATAGTCACTATTCCGACCTGTGCCGCCACGCCGTGCACACCTGTCTACAGCTCCGCCAGTATCTCCCAGTGAGACCGCAATAGTCCCCGCACTATTGCCGTCTCACTCGGGTCATCGTTCCGACGCTAGTTGCAGACCAGTGCCTTGGAATACGCAGCCCTGACGAAGTTTTTGTTTTGTGTACAGAAGCTGAGCAGCCGCCGAACGCCGAGCAACGCGAGCTACGAGCTCGCCGTGCCGTAGCGCAGAGGCGCTCTAAGACGTCAGGCATTACCACCTACCCAAGTCCCTTGTTTCGGACGAACAACATCATATCGGGCTGGTGGTCTTGTTTTGACCGCACTTTTCGGTGCGCATTTCACCACTTTACTACCCGACACAACATAGTAACAGTCGCGTAACAACACACTTTGTGCTGTTAAGCGACGTCGTTCAGGCGTGGGGTAGCGTCAGCCAAACCCGTCTGAACGATCAAATCCGCCATTTGCTGCGGTCGCAGTGTGACACCCTACGGTGACAACGGCCACTGTTGTTGTTTTGGTTTAACCTTGCACCGTGGCCTTTCCCGCTTCACGGGTCAGCCGAAGCAAGCTGGGCTCCGGGATTACTGGCCTTGGGGTCACCCCTAGTCAACCCCGGAGTAGCGCTTAGGAGCACCCCTCTCCGCCGAGAAAAAAGCTCGGAGAGGGTACACAAGTAGGGCACACCTTAGGTACACACTCCCTCTCACACAGTGAGCTCACAAGGTGTGTGAGGGAATTCAAACCCTTGATAGGGCGTCCTGAGTATTCCCCTCAGGATGCAGTCCCGTCCCTCTAACGGTGAGGTGCAGGTCCTTCAGACCTTCGCCCTCCGCCACCCCGATCTGTATGTTGCTCATATGCAACTCCTCGAAGAGGAAGCGAGTGCCCGCCTCACGGACACTCTTATTGCTCCCTCCGGGACTTCAATCCCGGAGGCCAACGTCCCTCCTCTGACCCGGTCCTTCTCAGAGGACAGCCCGCTTTCGCCCGCTCCGGGCCCGGATAATAGACGCACGGTGGCAGCCCCTCCCCGTGAGAGGTCTCGCTCGCGCTCACCGATCGGGAGGCCAGCGAGCACCCGTCCCTCCATCGCCGTTGTCGAGCCCACTTCGGACTCCGAAACGGAGATGGAAGTAGATCCGAGTCGCGCCTTACGCACTGACTCGGACTCCGATAACGACGGCTATACCGTCGTTGACCGCAAACGCAAGCGTGCTCCTAAAGCCGCTAGTTGCGCAACTTCCGCCCCTCCCGCCAAGGCACCCGCTAAGGCCCCCGCCTCCGGCAAGAAGCCGACCCCCGCCCCGCGCCCCGCGTCTCCTCCCTCCGCTCCGGCCACCACTGCCGCGTCCCCTCAGGACGCGAGCGCGCGCCGCGAAAAACCGCCTCCGCCCCTGTTCATTCAGGACAAAACCAAATGGGACATGCTGTCCCGTTTAGTTTCGGATCGTGGGATCCACTATACTAATGCCCGCTCCACGCAGCAGGGCATTAAAGTCCAAGTTTCCACCATTAGCGACCACAGAGCGCTAACTAAACTCCTCCGCCACGAGAGCATAAGTTTTCACACTTATGCGCTCGAAGAGGAGAAAGTCCTCCGAGTGGTCATCCGCGGTGTGCCCAAGGAGGTACATACCGATTCGGTATGTGCCGACCTGAAGGCACAAGACTTCCCCGTACATGCAGTTCACCGCATGTACAGCGGGAAGGACCGCAGCCCCTACGATCTAGTACTCGTAGTACTAGATCGTACTCCTGAAGGCAAGGCCATTTTTAATTTAAAAAAGGTCTGTGGCCTCTCAGGACTCGATGTCCAAGCCCCATACAAGAATGGGAGTCCCTCGCAGTGCCATAACTGCCAACTATACGGGCACGCCTCCCGTTTCTGCTTCGCTCGCGCTAGGTGCGTTAAGTGCCTAGGCGATCACGCGACAGCAGCGTGCACTCGCACCCGGGATTCGCCGGACCCACCCAGCTGTGTTTTATGCGGTGCTCAAGGGCATACCGCGAATTACCGTGGCTGCCCTAAAGCACCTCGAGTGAACCACAGGGTGGCAAGGCATAGGCCGACCCGTCCCTCTTACGACCGTTACCAACGGGTAAGCCCTAAACTAACGGTAGTACCTGCCTCACAGGTAATACCCGCGCCGCTCCCAGCCCGTAATGCATGGTCTAAACCACCCAGTATGGTTAAGACCGTCGCTACCGCCCGCGCCCCGGCCCGCGCGCCCGCACCCGCGCCCGCACCCGCACCCGCCCGCGCCGCGGCCCCTGCCCGCGCACCGGCCCCGGCTCGCCCCGCGCTCCCGGCACCCGTCGCCAACACCATTCGCGCGCCTCCCCGCGCCGCTTCCCGGCCACAAGCTCCACCCATGCCATTGATGGCTGCCCCTCTTCAAGAGGCAATCAACCTAGTCAGCGATCTGGCTATGTCGGTTGACATCAATGAGGTACAAGAGCTATTCCACAAGATGCAATACGCTCAATCCCCAGCGGACGTGATCCAATACACATTGGAACACGCGAATTTACTTAGCGCCCTTAAGCGCTTCGTTCCCCAGGCCCCTCCCCAGTACAACCACTATGGGTAGTACAACCGAACGCACGAAACCGTACTCAGTTTCGTTAGCGTCATTTAACGCTGACGGCCTCTTCAGACAACGTGACCTCGTCCACGACTTTTGTTGTACCCACCTTATCGATATCATATGCGTGCAGGAAACCTTTCTAAAACCGGGGAAGGCGAACCCTAGGTTTGCTAATTACAGAACGGTACGTGATGATAGAGTGAACTCCCGTGGGGGAGGCACTCTTATCTATTACAAAAGGTCCCTGCACTGCATTCCCCTACCTACCCCGACTCTTGTTAATATGGAAGCATCTTGTTGCCTCCTAGCTATGACTGGTCATCAACCTATAGTCATAGCATCCTGTTACCAAGCTTGCGCAAAGCCGATCGTCCGAGCTGACTTAGAAGCCCTATTCTCATTAGGAAGCGCCGTCATTCTGATTGGCGACTTCAACAGTAAGCACATCCTATGGAATTGTAACGTCAACAATCCCAGAGGTATTGCACTTGAAAACCTAATCGCAGAACTTAACTTTGACATAATTGCGCCCACTGAGCCCACTCACTACCCTTATATGGAAAACCACCGAGCTGACTTGCTTGACATGGCACTATTCAGAGGCGTAACACTCCGGTTACGCTCCATAGAAGTGGTTCACGAGCTTCACTCTGACCACCGACCCATTATACTGCGACTAGGTCCCGACCCAACGACTGACCTCCCCCGCCCCACTAAGACGATAGTGAACTGGAAGCAAGTAGGCGATGCCCTAAAGGCTATCAGTTCACCGGACCTAGACAAGATCCCTGTCGACATCCTGACAAAAGAGGACGTAACCCTTGCGATCGATTCGTTCACCAATCACCTCTCCACCGTAGTAGGTGCATCCGCAAAGGAGGTCATAGTGCCGGACGACCGGCGCCTTGTCATTCCAGCGGATGTGAGACGATTGGTGACGGAGAGTAAAGCAGTGACCCGACATTACGACTCTTACCCCAGTAAAGAGAACAAAACTAAGAAACGCCACTTTGAACGCATGGTTCAAAGTCGCATGTCTGAGTTGCGTGATCAACAATGGGGCGATAAACTTTCAAACCTCGTGCCAAGCCACCATGCTTACTGGGACTTGGCGCGAGGCTTGAAAGGAAGTAACCATAACGACATGCCTCCCTTATACAGACCAGTCCCACTAGTCCCAGCGTTCTTTGACGAAGACAAAGCTGAGTGCCTAGCTGATAGCCTAGAGGCTCAGTGTTCCCCTAACGTAGATCACGTTGACCAAGCTCACCTCGATTCGGTGGATGCTGAAGTCGAACGTAAAAGCTCTGTGGTCACCTCTGAACTCCCACCAATCACCTTAGCGACTTACGCTGAGGTGGAGAGACTGATCAAGGCCCTCCGACCGCGCAAATCCCCCGGTGCCGATGGCATCTCCAACAGGGTTCTTAAAACCCTCTCTCCCCCTCTCATCCATCTCTTAGTCAGCATCTTCAATGCTGCTATGAGCCACTGCTTATTCCCAGACACCTGGAAATGTGCAAATGTCATTGGCATTCACAAACCAGGCAAAAGCTCATCTGACCCCACCAGTTACCGCCCCATCAGCCTCCTCAGTGCCTTAGGCAAACTTTACGAGCGGTTACTTGCAAACCGTCTCCAGTCCCATGCTAAGGAACACCACCTTATCCCAGATGAGCAGTTTGGCTTCAGACCCGGACACTCATGCGTCCAACAGGTGCACCGCCTCACGGAGCACATCATTGAGGGCTTCAATAAGTACCCCAAACCCCAGACTACGCTAGCAGTCTTCCTCGACGTAGCGAAAGCTTTTGACAAAGTCTGGCACAACGGCTTGATCTACAAGCTATACCAATTTGGCGTGCCAGAACGTCTTGTGCTCATCCTACAAGACTTCCTTAAAGCCAGAAGCTTTCGCTATCGCGTGGAAGGCACCCTCTCCTCCCCCCACCCAGTCAGAGCCGGAGTCCCTCAGGGCTCCGTGCTATCACCTATTCTCTTTGCACTGTATACCAGTGACATCCCACGCTCTCAGCCCAAAGTATTCCTAGCCCAATATGCGGATGATACCGCCATTTACACCACTGGGTGGCATATCAACAGACAGTCCTATTTCGTCATGCAACGGGCCATCACCGAGATCGGTGACTGGTTCCGAAAATGGCGCATCGCGGTCAACCCAGCTAAAAGCACAGCTATGTGCTTTACTGAGAAGACACGCTCCCCTTACCCGAAACCGCTTATTTTGTTCGACGAACCCATTCCCTGGGTTCCTAGAACAAAATACCTCGGAGTCACCCTTGATCGTCATCTCACTTTTAACGATCACATAACAACCGTCCGTAACAGAGCGGCCTTCATAATGGGTCGCCTTGGTCCCCTACTTCGCAAAGAGAGTAAAATGTCTCTTAGTAATAAGAAGACACTTTACACTGCCTGCATCCGCCCCATCATGACTTACGCATCAGTAGTGTTTAGTCATGCTAGTGAGGCCCACCTTCATAAACTTCAAGTCATCCAAAACCGTTTTCTTCGTAATGCAACCGGCGCCCCGTGGTATATCCGGAACACCGAGTTGCATTGCGACTTAAACCTTCCCTCTCTAGCGCAGTTCAATAAGGACTGCGCCCGCCGATACTTTGATCGAGCGCCCCACCACCCGAACCCATTGGTTGTCCAGGCATCGAACTACTCGACTGCCTCTTCTATCCCATTTTTCAAACTCCCCCGTCGCCGACCACGGCAGGTATTAGACGACCCGGATGACCCCATCGCAGCCATTACGTTGGCAGCTTTAGCATTATCCGCAAGTCGTCGAGGTAAAATCCCCAGGTGTGAGGTAATCAGAGGTCACACAATCAAACACCGAGCTCGCCGGCGAGCTCGAGGCAAAAACAAGGTCACGATAAATTGCTCTCCAAATAGTCAAAGAGTATTATTCAGTAGGGCCCAATTGTGCAACACTGCAGTTGCACAGAGGCATTTTGCTCCGATCCCCCCCATGTCTCTCGACAGCGAGACAAGCCGAGGTCCGAACCACAGTGGTGCCCTTGAGCTCGCTGTCAACCCCTCCTATAGTAGCGGTACGTTTTCGGCGTCCGCAGGAGACGGAGGTAGAAAGCGCTTTTCGCCTTCTACGCCCGTCTCGGGAGAAGTGCCTTCGGCACTTCTCCCTCCCGGGCTATTGTAGGGCCAGGCCCTCGCCCAAAACCCGGTGGAGCTGGACGACCGCACAGGCGGTAGCCAGCATCTATGTGCTCCCTAAAAAAAAAAAAAAAAAAAAAAGAAATATATAGTGACCAAAATGCAGACGCTTGCCTTGGTCAACGCATAAGTTAGACTTTTCAACAAGGTAATGGCGCCAGCTTTTTGAGCACTTCATTTAAGATGGCGGTGACTTAAATGGATTTTTATAAATAATTCATAATTTTACAGGTAAATGTATTTGAATCTTGTTTGTATAAATTTTTTGCTGTGGGTGTATATAAGGTCGATATTAATTCATCAACAATACTGCGGGGGATGGTGTAGAATCGATAACGGAATGTGTTCCACTCATGTTTAATTTTCATAGACACAAAAAGTCTATAGCTGTACTATTGCTTAAGCTGTGGCACGTTGGCTTTGGGAATAATAGCAAGGACAACCGCGGTTTTCGAACACGGTGTATCTACTCTATTCACACACACGTACGATTGCTACGCGAAGTCAATAGTAATAGTAATAGGTACGTGAAACAGCTTCATCTATAACATGACTAAAACAGCTGTTTTGCCCTAGTGATAGCGTCTTATTGACATCGGGTAGCGTTCTTACGTGTGAGTATGGTGTAAGTCGCGGTTCTCGCTATCATACCAAAAGGCAACGCGCCGCGCTTAGAAAATATTTATACTGATTTTTTGTATGTGAAAAGTAAACATGAGTGGAACACATTCCCTTATAGATTCTACACCATCGCCCGCAGTATTGTTGATGAATTAATATCCACCTTATATATTTTTAGTTATGCATTGTTAGAAATACAATAAAAAACTCAAAGAACTTGTTACACTTCTTTTCTGTTGGTAATTTGATTTTCAATACGTTGCCATTGAATTATCGCCTGTCTTATGCATGTTTACGCCATTTAGTGCTGCTTTTAATTAGTTGGGTAAATTTTGGCGTTTTCCTGTCCCGTCAATCCCCATGCCTCATCGATGCAGAAAATCAGTGATACATTCATTAAAGAAGTAAGGTAGCCAGCCTGCCAATGACGTGGAGAGACGCCGCTTGATGCTGCTGAGTTCAAGTAGAATTTGTTCTATTTTTTTTCAGTTTCGGCAAAGTAAAAACATGTTGCTAAAACAAGAACTGTTCCAAGTCCATTTTTTGTAGATTTAGTTACTTATAAAATGGATTACATAACTTTTTTAATTGTTTGTTTTTTATAGGTACTGACGATAGGTGTGTTGTAAAATACCCTTCATTCCATTCTATAACGACTGCCATCTTGACAACAACCGGGACGGAGCGAGGCTAAACGTGCCCAATCTAAGTAACGATCACAGCGATAATTGCTTTACATGTCTAGTACGAATAAACAAACTCATAAAACGCTTCAAATCAGTGCGCTAAAATAATTCTTACTTCTATTAACATTAAGACGTAAGAACAATTTACACGCAGTTTTAATCAAATTGGTTGTTGGTCAAGTTGCATATAGTAATATCATCGGACTTGTACTGCGTACTTCTGACATAAACATCTTCAACAGTAAACCTGACTCTAAAACTACTTTTGATAGGTGGCAATAAGTTCTACGTATTACGTGAAACTGAAACATGTCCAGCGAAATAAAAAAAGGAATCTTTTGAAAACTTATGTATAGTATGTAAGCTGCCCAATTTGTAAATTTACCTTTTAGGTTTCTGAATCCAGAGAAACCCAATTGATAAAGCTCCATGGTCTTCTGTTTCCCATCCTTATATAAAGGGGCTCTTGCTCGTTAACTATTTTAAGGTACATTTGAGGAATTAACATTTCAGATTTATAACTTATTCCTAGTTATACACCTGAATTTTTGATTTTTGGTGTAAACCGATGAATGAATATTACATTAGAAATTAAGTGAAATTTCTTTTCAGTGGAACTCCATCAATATTAAACCGAATTATAACGCCTTATCTTAGTAGTTTATATACCCACTAGCTTTCCGCGCGCTTATGTCGGTTATCGCGCAAAAACATTAACCTCTTTTTCCGCAGTTGGATAAAAACTATCCTTTGTTTTTCCCGGGTCTCAAACTTTTTCCATACCAAATTTCATTCAAATCGGTCCAGTAGTTTTGGCGTGAAAGTGTAACAGACAGACAGAGTTACTTTCGCATTTATAATATTATTACTGATTCCTAGTTATACACCTGAATTTTTGACTTTTTGGTGCAAACCGATGAATGAATATTACATTAGATATGAAATGAAATTACTTTTCAGTGGAGCTCCAAACCGAATTAAACCGAATTATAACGCCTTATCTTAGTAGTTTATATACACATTTTGTAGACTTAAATTAGGAGTCATCGTCTCAAATTCTTTAAGTAAAATACAGTTACATATTTTAGATTTTTTATCCACCAAAATAAATACGTGTAGGGCTGACTAACTTGACTTCATTCTCAATAACGAGTTATTGAGAATGAAGTCCAAAGGTTGTCTGTAAGCAATCGCTTTAGCGTTAAGCCGTCAGTGCCAGTAATGTCTTTGGATGGTAGTCGTTATATAACATGGATGTAGGCAATTAAAAAGCGACATAAAATACCTACCGCATCCTCCAAATGGTTCGGATGACAATAAAATAAATAAAGCGGAAGTTTCTAACAGCTAATTTTTGAAACTTCTACGCGAAGCTCCAATTAGAGGTGCCGTGTTAGCAAGCACTCTGCAGTATCAATTAGACTTCTCCACACTTTCCACCTAGCTTCTGGCGGCATGCCAGCGTAAGCACTATGCTGCATTGTATATTTTGATATTAAGTTAACAATATTGTTCGTGGCTTAATTAAAAGAATTGAACTAACCAGAAATCACAGAGCTCTCTTTGTTTCCGTATCTTAGTCAAAACCTACACTAAAATCTCACCTGATAGTGGTTGATAATGCGGTCAAAGTTAGCTAGCTTATCATTAAATGGTAACTAGCTCTCAAAGACATCTGCTGAATTACATGGTTAGGTGTGTGGCGTCAGTTTTTTTTATTTGAAGGTGTTAGGTATTAAGGCGGGCATTTGCAAAATGTCTTACTTAAAATACCTCGTTAGCACTCCAAAATTATTGAAAAATGTATTGATCAATTTCATTTACTGTCGTGTCGAAATTTCTGAACCAAATTGCTTTGTTTTTTTATTCATTAATAGATTTTTCAACGATTGAGACTAACAATGCAGCTAAAATGTTTTTATTGTATGTTTTTTTTAGTGACGCATGGTCCGCGAATTATATTACAAAACTACACCGAGAGGTTAAATTATAGTAAACAAGTTTAAAGCTAATTCGAAAATTAGTCTGGTTTGTACAACGTAAGTAGAACTATAGTTGTCGCTCCATCTCCATACGATGGTTAAGAACGACAGTCATATGTCATGTTCGCTTAGCGATTAGAGCAAACCCCCGCTATAAATATACAAACACAAATTTTCCTCCCATTATATAAATTTTATTTTAAAATAACTTCTCGCAGTCAGTACCATGCTGATTTAAATCACTCACCTCACATACTTTTACAGTATTGGAAGTTGATTCCGCTTTTCATTTCGGTACTTTTTTCATTATTTTTAATCATACATACGAGTACTATATACAAAGTCTGTCAAAATTCTGTTCGTTAACAAAAGTTGCAATTACCATAAAATAAAAACGGTAATTTTTTAAAGTCGACCGTTTTTATTTAAATTTAAATAGACATACTTTCACAAATTCAAATATAATCAAAATTTGTTCTATTTATTAGCGCAGTAAACGCTTAATAAACATACAAAAACATACAGCAGAATTGAGAACCTTTTTAGGGTACCCAACGGGTAAAAACGGGACCATATTACAGAGACTTCGCTGTCCATCCGTCTGTCACCAGGCTGTATCTCAAGAACGGAGATAGCTAGACTACCACTATGCTATAGCGACTGCCCCACTAAGACAACAACCGGGACCGACGACTTAACGTGCCCTCCGAAACACTTGCACGCTCAGTAGTGAAGCCAGAAGCGGTCACCCATCCAATCCAATCATGTCCGAAGCAGACGATGCTTAACTTCATCAATCTGTTAAGAATCGCTAAGCAAACTCGCTACTTATAAAAGCTACCAGGGCTTTATAAACATACTAGAACATTGACTTCGTAAGCCTAAACACGATGACTAAGTACAAAAATGTAATGTTTGTGACCTTTTCAGTTTTACAAAAGGCTTTCCCGACTTAGACACGACATGACTTACCCGCACAATGTATGCGGAGATAAAAAGCCTTGCAGGAACACCGGTAGGCACTAACTCCTCTCAGAGTAATGGTACAGCCAGGGATGTCATTTGTCAAACAGAAAATAAGTGTGCTTTCACACTTGCTGCGATACGACGACTAAAAAGTTGGGACACTTATCGGCTGGAGTTCAACATTGTATTTAGTTTAAGATTTCGTACTTTTTTTTGTTGTGCCGGAACAAGCTCGTTGCCCTGATGTTGTGGACCTCTGCCTATGACAGATGCATTTCGTCATAAGTCACGAATTGCACTGCGCCCGTCACCTTGAGACATAGGTAGAGTCTCATGTGCCTGTAATTTCTCTGGCTCTAAAGGACTGCTGCCGGAACACATCGTTAGGTGCTTGTCGACAGATTTTCTACTTGAGGGTGGTCACTAGCCAGGCGGGCATTCACAAAATGCCTTTCCACCATGCGGTGAAGCTCAAGACCGCGGCGGGATTCGAACCATGGACCTGCTGCACGGCAGTCCATAGACAATGCCATCTGCTTCAAAATCAAACTAAAAAACTTCATTAAATAAAACTCGGTTGTTTGTTGTCCATCTGTCCAATCTTTCAATTGTGTTATCTTTGGATTGATAACAGGAAACCGGTTGATATTTTTTACAGAGATGTGTTATATTAGGTTCCTGTGGGTGTCGTAAGAAGCTATACTAAGGGTAAAAATATACTGGAAGGTGGGTAGCAGTACCTTCTGAGGGACTGTTATCCTATACTGCGATTTCCAAGATGCCTGCAAAGCGAGGGGATTAAGGCAAACCCCCCCTTAATGGAGTAGGCTGTATTCAGCAGCAGATAGTCTGGCTGATACAGTGTGGCGTGCTTCCTAACAAATAATAATCACAAAAGGTTATGAATTAAAGGGGCTCTCTATACAAGAAACGTATTTTTTGAACATATTTTATATTTTTGGTCTGTCGTAATTCATACATTTGTCAAACTGAGCAATACTATAGTCCAATATCTAACGAACAACAAGAAATCAAAAGAGTCTAAGTGTAGGTCAGATTCCCGACGATTTCATTGTATATTCTGTGTTGGTACGGAACCTTTGGTTTGTTAGTCAAACTCGCACTTGGCCGGTTTATGTCACTGATTCATTGTCTTCTTACCCGTACCCCAAACATGTGTAGGTAGGGTTCAAGTCTCGCTTGAGGACGCTAATTGATAATTGGACCAAGTAAAACATATAAATATATAACGTAAAATCTCCCGTCTAAACCCAACCTTCAATCCTAACCGTATTTCAAAGACGTTGTAAAATTACTCCATCTGCACCCCTTATCTCATCACAATAAGGCGGAGAATTCCATAACGAAAGTTTCCGCCTGTCAGTGTCAATGTTCTGAAACAATGGTTGTTACCATGTCGTCGCGGTGAAGAGCCTATTGTAGGGCCTTGAGGGTCTTGAAGCGATAAGCCAGGAGGTTTTAGCTATCAGACGATGGAAGATGAATGGATTGTAATAGGTAGTCTTCTTAGTCTATTGTCAGGGTTTTATGCGCAAGATAACAGATGTGAGGTTCAGATTGTTTGCAAATGACAGCTACATGACGATTCTTGTAAAAAAAATTAGAAAATCTTAAACAAAATTACAACCAGAATATAGGCAATTTACCTTCAAAACATTATTCACACGTATTTGAAATCCATATAGGATATACGTTTATCTCACTTATTACTAAGTTCAGTATAAGTATGTCTTCCATGAGTGTCTCAATATTTTGGTAATATTATCTTTTATGGGATTGTGTCACTGACCTTGAATTCTAAATCCCTTCCACTACAACTCGCGACTTTGATCGTGACAAAGTTGTAGCACTGAAAATTGTATAAAATGTAAACAAGTTCACTAATAATATATAATCTACATACTGCAATAACACAAACTGTCTATGTGCTTTACAGTATAGTTTTTTTCTATGTGCTAACAAAATGTGGCCTGTAGGCGGAAGCACACAGAATGACTTACAATGGATTAAACTAGATATACATGTGCGACTTGGTTAAATAAAAGTGATAAGATCATGAAAAGAAGTCCGTTTGAAATTCAGTATAGGTACAATACAGAATACTCCCTTAGATAATTATTTTATGTTAATTTTAATTTTGCCACTTGGGGTGTCGCTTTAGAATCGTACCTCCTCATATCTTCCTGAGGGAATCTTAAGCGGTGACAAACGGAAAAATACCAAAAGGTGGGCAGCAACGTCTGTAATCCTACACTGGGAACCCCAAGTCGCCTGCCAAGCCTGGGTATTATGGACGATCCGGCTGATGTAAAACAGTATTAAATTGGACTAGTATTTCTTGCAAGTACATTTGCTATTTTTTAGGCAAAAGGATCCTAAGTCATAAAATATTTACATGTCTGGCGTCTCCAGAAGGAAACGACCATAGAGAATTTGGAAAACTATACGAAGAAAATATGTGGGGATGGAGTATCAATAAAAGTAGAAAAAATAAAGCATAAAACGGAAAGAGATTATGCTTCTTTTATAATAGGTGTTCCAGAAAATGAATACAATAAATTGTGCCAGTCTGAAAATTGGCCCGTTAATATTGAATTCTGTGAGTGGATTTGGTTTCGTAGACCACTACAACATGCAAAATAACGCAAAGAAGCCTACTAACGTTTCCATAGTTTATCAGAACGTAAGAGGGCTACGAACAAAAACTAACAAATTTTTTCATGGTGTTGCAACTTTTAGCGCTGATTTATTCGCCGTTACCGAAACAGGATGTAACGATTCCATTCACGATGCAGAATTAATTCCGCCTGGTTACACAATTATCCGAAGTGACCGTACAGATGGGCGTAAACAGGGCGGCGCGTGTTTAGTGGCCACGCCGCGCTATGAGCTGAGACGTATGCAGGTACCGGTGGATGTAAACATTGACAATCATTTATTCGAGCTAGTTTGTGGTGCCGTTTATTTGCGTAATAGATTTTTATTTTTAATATGTGTCGTGTATATCCCGCCTAGGAGTGCGGAAAATGAATATATGACAATGTTTAGAGTAATTGAAGAATATTGTAAGAACTATGATGAAATTATTGTACTAGGCGATTTCAATTTATATTCTTGCACTGTAGAAATATGTAATTACTTTGAATATTTCCAATCGTATTGTGGGTTCACTCAGAGTAACAGCATAGGTAATTGTGATGACAGACAATTGGACTTGGTACTAAGTACGTTTGAAGACTATGGTAGTGTGAGTGTATGTGAGGCGAATATACCGCTTTTGAAGGTTGAACCTTACCACCCTCCGCTTGAGGTGTCGGTGTGTTTGCCTCGGCGGTGCCCGCTCGCAGGTGACGTCGAAGGCTCGGGATCAGCTCAAACGGATTCGCAATTACAAGGTGCCTCCCATTATAATTTTTATAAAGCTGACTTTTTATCACTATACACATCGATAGCGAACGTAGATTGGACACCAATATACGATTTAGATTTAGAGATGAGCTTGGATTTTTTTTATGATAATATTAACTCTATTTTAAGTAACTGTGTTCCTCAGAAAAAGCGAAGCCGGGTAAGCTCAAAGTATATTTACCCTGAGTGGTACACAGCTGATTTAATTCGAGATATAAAATTAAAAGCGGAACTTCATAAGAAGTATAAAATCAGTGGATTATCTACTGATTACGATGCGTTCGCTGAGTGCAGGACCAGGATTAAAAATAAAATCTTAGCCGCGGAGACTCAATATAATTTTAATGTTCAGAATCAATTGCAAAAAGACCCAAAGACTTTTTGGAATTACGTGAACTCCAAAAGAGGTAATAGATGTCCTCGTAAGTTACTGAAGGACGGAAAGATTATTAGCAACGAACAAAGTGCTAGCGAGTTTGCTAAATATTTCCATTCAGTATATAGTACGAAACGAGCACAATTAAATGTGAGTTCAGCGATGGCGGAATCGGGCGGCGAGAACGGAGCGGCGCGTGTCCATCTGGACAGGTTACAGTTAGTAGATGTCCAACATGGTCTTCTGCAACTAAAGCCGAAGAAGTCTACTGGTCCAGATGGTATCCCGCCCTACATTTTAAAAGATTGTCGTCTAGTGCTAGCTAAACCACTTCTATATATTTACAACCAATGTCTTCAAACAGCAAAGTTTCCGGATAGATGGAAGATAACTAGGGTCGTACCAGTACCGAAGGGTAGATCGCGTATTAAGGTAGATGAGTACAGGCCTATTGCAGTACTCTCTTCAGCAGCAAAAGTATTCGAGTCCATTCTACAAAAGAAAATAGCGGTGCAGGTGAGCTCACAGCTCTCAGATGCTCAACACGGGTTTAGACCTGCAAGGAGCACTACCACCAATCTACTTAGTTACATGGGGGAACTGCTGCCAACAATAGATGGTGGAGGTCAAGTGGATAGTGCCTATTTTGATTTTAAAAAAGCCTTTGATTTGGTCGATAATGACATATTGCTCAAGAAACTAGCATGGTTTGGGTGCACCCCAAATCTTTTGCAGTTTTTTGCTAACTACATGACGGATAGGAAACAATATGTCGAATATGCGGGATGTAGGTCGGGGCTTTACTTCACCAGGTCTGGGGTAAGCCAGGGTAGCAATATCGGACCTTTGGAATTTATTCTGATGATTAATGACTTGCCGAAAGTAGTTCAGAATGCTAAATGCTTGCTATTTGCTGATGACCTCAAGCTATCGTTAGTGATTAAGAATGCAGAGGACTGCGAGCGACTACAAAGGGATATAGACAGAGTGGTGTCCTGGAGCAAGGATAACTGTTTGCAATTTAACGCCTGCAAGTGTATGACAATCACGTTCACGCGTTCTCATAAACCGGTTCTATATAATTATAGTATTGACCGAATGCCGTTAGTTAGAGTCAATGAGGTGAAAGACTTAGGAGTAACTTTCAACACGGAACTATTGTTTCGGAATCATATTATTAATATATGCAAAAAAGCTTTTGGGAACTTGGGGTTTATCCTGCGTATGGCCAAAGGCTTTACCAATATAAATGCAATTTCTGCTTTATATAACGCCCTAGTCAGGAGCCAATTAGAATGCAATAGTGTCATCTGGTCCCCTCACGAGACAAAGTATGTTCGAATGGTAGAAAAAATACAAAATAAATTTATAAGATATTTATATTTGAAAAATTATGGAGTATATCCATTTTATCCATTGATGTACCCTACTTTATTTATTCTAGACATGGTAGGATATAATGAACTGAGGGTCAGGCGAGAGCTCACTCTCGTTTCTTATATATTTAAAGTGCTGCGAGGTAGGGTACACAATGCTGATGTTCTACAGCAGATATACTTGTGCGTTCCGGATGGATTCGTGTGCCGAAGACGGTTACCAAGGTTGTTGGCATTGCCTCATGCGCGGACAAACCTCCTGCGAGAGGCGCCTCTTACGCGAGCATTTCGCTCTCTCAATGACATTGCGGATGAAATAGACCTATTTAGCTGTGCCCTGAGTGAATTCACAAACGTAGCTTTGAGAATTTTATGTTTTAAAGATAATGTATAAATTGCTACACTGTCGCATTGGGTTGCGTACCTGTAATGATAGTTGTAATTTGGATAATAAATAAATAAATAAATAAAAGTCTTAGTCATGTAGAAAGTTTTTTTTATTTTTTTTATTTATTTTTTCATTTTGCATACATTTACATTTGTTAATCTAAATTCCGACAAACTAAAGAGCAGTTTGTCGGCAGATACACTCTCATTAACTCATTATCAATAGCTTATGTATGCTATTATTCTATAGGTATATAGTTCATATAAAGTTTGTCTGTAATCTATAATACTATGTTGGTAGGTAGATAATTGTAGGTTGAGAAGTACCTACTTACCTACATATGTACATGCAGTTTTATTATGTCAAAGTAGTGACCAATTTTGTAATAGAAAGGCATTCAATATATTCGTGACTATTTTATTAATGTTCTTTTTGCCTGTGCACGTTCATTAAAACTAAACGAAACGAAGCGCTCGTGGCGAAGTTTGCTTAACCATTCTGAATCGATCAGCTAAGTTAAGCAACGTCCGCCGCGGTCATGAGTTGGATGGGTGACCGCTGGTGACATTACTACTGAGCGCTTCCGTGCTTCGGAGGGCACGTTAAGCCGTCGGTCCCGGTTGTTGTCTTAGGATGGCAGTCGTTACAGCATGGTGGTAGGGCACTTTGCGAATGCCCGCCTGGCTAGCTACCACCCTCAAGTTGAAAATCTGTCGCCAAGCACCTAACGGTGTGTTCCGGCAGCTGTCCTTGAGAGCCAGTAATTCTAGGTTAGCCTGAACAACAACTTCGACCACATCATCACTTACCATCAGGTGAGATAGTGGTCAAAGGCAAACCTATCAAGCATAAAAAAAAAAAAAAAAAAAGGTTAGTAATTTATTTAACATTATAACACATAAACACTTACTATTAATATAATATTATTACACTTATACACTCAAAAAACAAGCTTTGCAAAATAACACGATATTCGATTACCGAGTTTTTATCCGAGCCCTAAACTTAGCTACATTTAGCAATGCAAAGGTAACAGCTGACATACTTGGGGAAAAATAAATAATAAGATAAAGATCTCATAAAGGTTGAGTTAGCATTCCTAGTGTGTTAATTCAATAACCACAGTTAGTCTACATAGAAATGGATTCCGCTCGCTTCGCCCGAGCAAGCTTAAACCCAGTCTGACAAATGATATTCCCCGTATTTTATTAGTCAGTAGATAGATCTGTCGGGTATGGTGATTAATTCTCCCAAGATGCTAATTTTAAATCATTAGTCTCCATTCGGGAAATTTATTAAGTTTTTAGTTTATTGTTCAACTAAAAATGTTGTATCCCACGTTACTATACAATACGACATACTGTTAAAGCTACGTATTACTTTTGCGGTGGGAAAGAAATCTCATCAAAATAGCCCATTGCAATTTAGAAAACTTCTTCTAATAGGTCTATATCTACAAGTGACTCGGTGAATCATCTGCATCAAATCAGATACCTTCTTATTGTCTTGTCTTCATGCTTATACAACTAAAGCTTTTGATTGTTAAATATCATTCTTACAACATTGACAACTAATATCTGAATTTCCTTTTATACCGGCGGTATGCCTTTATTAACAAATTCAATTTTCATAAAAATATATATATCATGTGTCAAATCAAATCAAATCAAATCAAATCAAATCAAATCATTTATTGCAAAATTACGTGGTTTTACATGCAGGTCTTAAATAAACACAACTTATAGGTAACACATAATTACCCTATTTGGGTGTAGCAATGTTGGTAAGGAGTGGGCCGGTCTATTTATAATAATTGTTGTTTTATTGAATTTAGTATATTAATTGTTAAATTTAGTACATTATTGTTGAAGGAATTCGTCAAGGGAATAAGAAGATTTTTCTATTAATAGGTTTTTTAGATTTTTTCAAACGATATATCATTTTCTTCTTCTTTTAATCCTACTGATAATTTATTAAATATCTTAATGGCCATTGAATTTGGGCTGGACATGTCATTCATATATAAAATTGTTATTTACTATGATTCAATGCAGCCTGTAACTGGTACAAATAATATGATATGCAACTAGGGGAAACGTTTTTCTCAAGTCTAGCTAAGGCATCTGAGGTTCATTACATAATATTGGGCTTATTAAATGTTTGTGTTAATTACGGTTGCATATTGTCATTATTGTAATTTTCTTTGTGGCATAAAGATTTATTATTTTTATTATTACTTTTAATAAAAAAAACAACAACTATTTACAGCTACATAAAGGCAATTAGACAATTTATAAGTGATTGCAGACTTATAGATTTGTCTAATATAAAAATATATATTACAAATGCTCCAGCCCACTATCGATTGGCAGAGCCTGCCACAGCATACTGGCAGCATTGCCCCGTTGAATTGCAATGCTTATATTTACTTATTACTGAATTTATTGAAAATATAATGTCACATGACAGAAATATAAAGAATAACATGATTTCTCGTAGTTGAGATGATCTCAGGGACGAGCGAATACTCCCGATGCGTCAAATCTAATAACACGGCCAGTTGTCCGCGTCGGATTGGATCCCGCTCGCTTCGCTTGAGCGGATTTCAACCCACTTGACAAATGACATTCGCAGGAATGTTATTAGAGTCCTCTTTGATAGTTTCGGTTGGAAATTTTCCCCAGAGGATTTTGTGTCTGCCTGATTAGCTGATTACTACCTAATTAGTTTGATTGTAGTATTAACTAAAATTAGTCCCAGTTGATTGTGGCATATAATATTGTGCTAAATACTTATATAGTTACGAGTGTGTTATGATAGCGTATACAAAAACCGTACAATATTAATAAGTGGCCTGTGAGATTAAATAATTCTCGATGTTGCAACGAAAGAGATTCATTTAAAGTGAATGCTGCACTTAGAATGAAGAAAATTATTTTTATTTAATTATTTCTATACATACTTACATCTATCTTTACAGGTACACACTCAATACAATAGGGTAGCTACTTATACATTTTTAATATCAAATTTTTTTTAGGAATTAGAATGTCAAAGTACGGTTCCAAGTAGCACTATTAGCAGAAAATTCCAAAGTTATAAATTGGTGTGGCAAGGAAGAAACCATATTAAGTTTTTCAATTCAGAACTGGAATACAAGTACCCATGCCCACTAACAAAAGAAATGACTTACCAAAATATAATATAGAATTAGAAAAAAAAATACATAATAGTAAAATTTGGATTTATCTTAAGTTTACTGCTACTCAGATTTGCAAAGCATCTCTCGGTTCCAGAGACAGACGATTGTGGGTTCTTATGTTAAACAGAAGAAAAAAACCTCCTCGGTGTAATATATCCCTAGTTCATTAACAATTATGTAAAAAAAGGTACTTCCAATTTTCTAAAATCTGCCGCTACGTGAACAGCTAGCCTTGCAGAACCCGTTTTAACCCAATATGTAAATACTCGAGTTTTGTCTTTGTATATAAGCATCACCACAATTACTTCCTCCAGGATTTATGTCGTATCCTCGACTTGTATCGTTTCAGGACTCTCAGCTATTTGCATAACTTCTGTATAAAATGCCGGCGTTGATAAATATGTAGGAAAAGGTTTGGGTATTGAACGAATGCCTGATTAAATAAATGGCAACTATACAAAGTTTTCTTTTTTATGTTATTGTGACGCAACAAGCTCGAGGCCCACCTGATGTAAAGAGGACTAACCTCTGCCTATAACAGATGCATTTCGTCACAAGTCACGAATTGCACTGCACCCGTCACGTTGAGACATAGATGTTAAGTCTCATGTTCCTGTCACTGGCTCTCAAGGACAGCTGCCGGTATCGTTAGGTACTTGGCGGCAGATTTTCTACATGAGGGTGGTCGCCAGGCGGGAATTCGCATAATGCCCTTCCACCATGCGGTTTAGCTCAAGCCCGCGGCGGGATTCGAACCATGGACCTGCTGCGCGGCAATTCATAACCAATGCCACTGAGCCATCACTGCTTCAAAAAGTTTATTTTGCTATAATTCAGGTTGGTAAAGATTTGATAAGGTTTTACATTTTTATGGTCGTGTAAGCACATTGAACTTAACAAATGGTATGTTTATATGTATTTAAAATTAAAGTTTAGTATTAACGGTGTTTGTACGTCTAAAATGGGGGATTTACAATTGTTGTGCGTTATTTTTTCAAAAGGTTGCAACAACCCATCAACTAAGGTGCTGCTATCAAAACCAAAGCCTGGAGCGTTTTTTTCTCACGAATCGTGGCGAACGCACTACAACGTATGGCAAAAGCAAAGCGCTTTTGGCAGCGCCTTCGAAGAATCTAACATGACATCTAACCCTCACGGCGTATTATGAGAAACAAATTTTTTAACCACAAAATGGAGCCGACTTCAACACTCAAGTGTGAAATAACTTGTTGAAGTCGGTATCATGACAGTTCAAAAGTACCTATTACCACAATATTGTGCGCATGGTACCGACTTCGACAAGTTATTTCAAATTTTTGAGGGTTGAACTTTGTTCCATATTTGGGGAAAAAAAAAAAACACTATTTTTAGTGACCCATACTACTTACGGGATCGATTGTCATTCACTGTTATCGACTAGGTATATCATCGCGATAGGAATATATTTTTCAGTTTTTGGAGTGTAACTCAAAAACAGCTTGATTGATTTTGATGAAATTTAAATGGAACCAAACGATAAACATCAGCTTTCAAATAAAAAAAATAATTATCAAAATCGGTTCACCGAGTCAAAAGTTCTGAGGTAACAACCATAAAAAAAATACAGAGGAAATGAGAACCTCCTCCTTTTATGAAGTCGGTTAAAAAATCACACTAGTATTTTACTTATCACAATATTTTAAAATACTCGATGTAAAAATTATAAAACAAAATACATATTGTTAAAAATTCTAGCGTATATATGTATATCATACAAATTTGCCACCAAAGAGAGAGAAAAAGTCGCATATCTTATTAAAGCAAACACATCAAACTTTAAATCTCAATTATGCACTTTCGTAATACAACGTACAATATCGTTCATTTCGTAAACTTTGAATTTTCTTAAGTTCAGTCTTGTTAGCTAATCTCTTACCTGCAGAATACATAATAGCATTCTCATTTGACGAGTCTTTTTAGCTTGTATTTAAAACTTTGAAGTTTTAACGTTTAAGTCAGGTCTTGTGTGTATAACAAAATAGTAAAGAATATGTAACCGGGGCATATTTTTTTTATATAATTCCCAACACTATCGTGTGCTAAGGGAAAATGACATTAACAGAATTATTGGAACACATTTTTTTTGTCCCAGGCGGGAATCGAACCCGCATCATCCAATTTCTTGTCGGATGTCTATTTCAATCGACCACCAGATCATACACGTACGAGCCGAAACTTTGTGCCCCAATTGTATTACCTTAACCGTCATGGAGGATTTTTTTATGTATTTGTGACGGAACAAGCTCGAGGGCCACCTGATGTTAAGATGACGAAACTCTGCCTATAACAGTTGCATTTTGTCACAAGTAACAAATTGCACTGCGCCCGTGACATTGAGACAGATGTTAAGTCTCATCTGCCTGTAATTTTTCTGGCTCTCAAGTACAGCTGCCGGAACCGGAACACACCGTTAGGTATTTGGTGACTTATTTTCTACATGAGTGTGGTCGCTAGCCAGGTAGGTATTCGCAAAATGCCCTTCCATCATGCGGTGAAGCTCAATCCCGCGGCGGGATTCGAACTATGGACCTGCTGCGTGGCAGTCAATAGCCAATACCACTGAGCCATCACTGCTGATGCTTTACGGTTATCAACCAGACTACTTAAAAGTAAGAAAAACTTAAGGTACGGATCTTTGCTTAACGAACCTACTAATCAAATAGACAAAATAAGAAAAGATCTAGGTGGATGACGACGCGGTACGCTCTAGAGTGCGAATGTGTATTTCGGAGCGGAGCGAGCCGGTAATGGCAGCGCGCGACAACCCACCGTGGAATAAGCCCGTCCGGACGACGTTGTAGCTTTGTCTTTGGGTGCGGAGTGCGCCAAGCCTGCCTGAACTGTAATGAACTATTAGGGTCATAGATCAGAGGTTAATGTATGACCTGCATTGTGCACAGACTATTAATTTAAAACTTGAACATGTTTGACCACAATCGACACTGAGGCAAAGGACAAACAAAGGCCTTCAATAAAATATGAAGGTAAATTTTAAAACATATACACATACCTTGTATGATATTAGAGGCCTATAAAATTTTGGTCGTTACATCCATTTAGATCGCAAGTAACGGATTCCGGTGGCACGTAGTTTAAGCATAAGTGGCAAGAGTCTGAATCCGACTTCCTGAAACGTAACCTTATTTTTGGGCACTCACGATTATTATAACTTAAACGATTTCAGATGTACATCCATTCTATAACAATTGTATTACTCTGTGACAACGGGAAGAATTTCAAATCATTAAACTAAAACGAAAAACTTACTCCCACGTTTTTTTCCATACATTTTAGCGCCAAATTTTCTATTGGTGGGGCCAATCGCGTAATAATTTACTCGTAACTAACTACTTCCGTCTTAACTAAATTGCCTAGAAAGCTGTACTTTTGTGTAGAGTTGACACACCACTCTGATTCCGACCTGTGCCGCCACGCCGTGCACACCTGTCTACAGCTCCGCCAGTATCTCCCAGTGAGACCGCAATAGTCCCCGCACTATTGCCGTCTCACTCGGGTCATCGTTCCGACGCTAGTTGCAGACCAGTGCCTTGGAATACGCAGTCCTGACGAAGTTTTTGTTTTGTGTGCAGAAGCTGAGCAGCCACCGAACGCCGAGCAACGCGAGCTACGAGCTCGCCGTGCCGTCGCGCAGAGGCGCTCTAAGACGTCTGGCATTACCACCTACCCAGTCCCTTGTTTCGGACGAACAACATCATATCGGGCTGGTGGTCTTGCTTCGACCGCACTTTTCGGTGCGCATTTCACCACTTTACTATCCGACACAACATAGTAACAGTCGCGTAACAACACACTTTGTGCTGTTAAGCGACGTCGTTCAGGCGTGGGGTAGCGTCAGCCAAACCCGTCTGAACGATCAAATCCGCCATTTGCTGCGGTCGCAGTGTGACACCCTACGGTGACAACGGCCACTGTTGTTGTTTTGGTTTAACCTTGCACCGTGGCCTTTCCCGCTTCACGGGTCAGCCGAAGCAAGCTGGGCTCCGGAATTCTGGCCTTGGGGTCGCCCCTAGTCAAACCCGGAGTAGCGCTTAGGAGCACCCCTCTCCGCCGAGAAAAAAGCTCGGAGAGGGTACACAACTAGGGCACACCGTAGGTACACACTCCCTCTCACACAGTGAGCTCACAAGGTGTGTGAGGGAATTCAAACCCTGGATAGGGCGTCCTGAGTATTCCCCTCAGGATGCAGTCCCGTCCCTCTAACGGTGAGGTGCAGGTCCTTCAGACCTTCGCCCTCCGCCACCCCGATCTATACGTTGCACATATGCAACTCCTAGAAGAGGAAGAGAATGCCCGCTTCACGGACACTCTCATCGCTCCCTCCGGGACTTCAAACCCGGAGGCCAACGTCCCTCCTCTGACCCGGTCCTTCTCAGAGGACAGTCCGCAATCGCCCGCTCCGGGCCCAGACAACAGACGCACGGTGGCAGCCCCTCCCCGTGAGAGGTCTCGCTCGCGCTCACCGATCGGGAGGCCAGCGAGCACCCGTCCCTCCATCGCCGTTGTAGAGCCCACTTCGGACTCCGAAGCGGAGATGGAGGTAGATCCGAGTCGCGCCTTACGCACTGACTCGGACTCAGATAACGACGGCTATACCGTCGTAGATAGAAAGCGCAAGCGTGCTCCTAAAGCCGCTAGTTGCGCAACTTCCGCCCCTCCCGCCAAGGCACCCGCTAAGGCCCCCGCCTCCGGCAAGAAGCCGACCCCCGCCCCGCGCCCCGCGTCTCCTCCCTCCGCTCCGGCCACCACTGCCGCGTCCCCTCAGGACGCGAGCGCGCGCCGCGAAAAACCGCCTCCGCCCCTGTTCATTCAGGACAAAACCAAATGGGACATGCTGTCCCGTTTAGTTTCGGATCGTGGGATCCATTATACTAATGCCCGCTCCACGCAGCAGGGCATTAAAGTCCAAGTCTCCTCCATTAGCGACCACAGAGCGCTAACAAAACTCCTCCGCAACGAGAGCATAAGTTTTCACACTTATGCGCTCGAAGAGGAGAAAGTCCTCCGAGTGGTCATCCGCGGTGTGCCCAAGGAGGTACATACCGATTCGGTATGTGCCGACCTGAAGGCACAAGACTTCCCCGTACATGCAGTTCACCGCATGTACAGCGGGAAGGACCGCAGTCCCTACGATCTAGTACTCGTAGTACTAGATCGTACTCCTGAAGGCAAGGCCATTTTTAATTTAAAAAAGGTCTGTGGCCTCTCAGGACTCGATGTCCAAGCCCCATACAAGAATGGGAGTCCCTCGCAGTGCCACAACTGCCAACTATACGGGCACGCCTCCCGATTCTGCTTCGCTCGCGCTAGGTGCGTTAAGTGCCTAGGCGATCACGCGACAGCAGCGTGCACTCGCACCCGGGATTCGCCGGACCCACCCAGCTGTGTGTTATGCGGCGCTCAAGGGCATACCGCGAATTACCGTGGTTGCCCTAAAGCACCACGAGTGAACCACAGGGTGGCAAGGCATAGGCCAACCCGTCCCTCATACGACCGTTACCAACGGGTAAGCCCCAAACTAACGGTAGTACCTGCCTCACAGGTAATACCCGCGCCGCTCCCAGCCCGTAACGCATGGTCTAAACCACCCAGTATGGTTAAGACCGTCGCTACCGCCCGCGCCCCGGCCCGCGCGCCCGCACCCGCGCCCGCACCCGCACCCGCCCGCGCCGCGGCCCCTGCCCGCGCACCGGCCCCGGCTCGCCCCGCGCTCCCGGCACCCGTCGCCAACACCATTCGCGCGCCTCCCCGCGCCGCTTCCCGGCCACAAGCTCCACCTATGCCATTGATGGCTGCCCCTCTTCAAGAGGCAATCAACCTAGTCAGCGATCTGGCTATGTCGGTTGACATCAATGAGGTACAAGAGCTATTCCACAAGATGCAATACGCTCAATCCCCAGCGGACGTGATCCAATACACATTGGAACACGCGAATTTACTTAGCGCCCTTAAGCGCTTCGTTCCCCAGGCCCCTCCCCAGTACAACCACTATGGGTAGTACAACCGAACGCACGAAACCGTACTCAGTCTCGTTAGCGTCATTTAACGCTGACGGCCTCTTCAAACAACGTGACCTCGTCCACGACTTTTGTTGTACCCACCTTATCGATATCATATGCGTGCAGGAAACCTTTCTAAAACCGGGGAAGGCGAACCCTAGGTTTGCCAACTACAGAACGGTACGTGATGATAGAGTGAACTCCCGTGGGGGAGGCACTCTTATCTATTACAAAAGGTCCCTGCACTGCATTCCCCTACCTACCCCGACTCTTGTTAATATGGAAGCATCTTGTTGCCTCCTAGCTATGACTGGTCATCAACCTATAGTCATAGCATCCTGTTACCAAGCTTGCAAAAAGCCGATCGTCCGAGCTGACTTAGAAGCCCTATTCTCATTAGGAAGCGCCGTCATTCTGATTGGCGACTTCAACAGTAAGCACATCCTATGGAATTGTAACGTCAACAATCCCAGAGGTATTGCACTCGAAAACCTAATCGCAGAACTTAACTTTGACATAATTGCGCCCACTGAGCCCACTCACTACCCTTATATGGAAAACCACCGATCTGACTTGCTTGACATGGCACTATTCAGAGGCGTAACACTCCGGTTACGCTCCATAGAAGTGGTTCACGAGCTTCACTCTGACCACCGACCCATTATACTGCGACTAGGTCCCGACCCAACGACTGACCTCCCCCGCCCCACTAAGACGATAGTGAACTGGAAGCAAGTAGGCGATGCCCTAAAGGCTATCAGTTCACCGGACCTAGACAAGATCCCTGACGATATCCTGACAAAAGATGACATAACCCTTGCGATCGATTCGTTCACCAATCACCTCTCCACCGTAGTAGGTGCATCCGCAAAGGAGGTCATAGTGCCGGATGACCGGCGCCTTGTCATTCCAGCGGATGTGAGACGATTGGTGACGGAGAGTAAAGCAGTGACCCGACATTACGACTCTTACCCCAGTAAAGAGAACAAAACTAAGAAACGCCACTTTGAACGCATGGTTCAAAGTCGCATGTCTGAGTTGCGTGATCAACAATGGGGCGATAAACTTTCAAACCTCGTGCCAAGCCACCATGCTTACTGGGACTTGGCGCGAGGCTTGAAAGGAAGTAACCATAACGACATGCCTCCCTTATACAGACCAGTCCCACTTGTCCCAGCGTTCTTTGACGAAGACAAAGCTGAGTGCCTAGCTGATAGCCTAGAGGCTCAGTGTTCCCCTAACGTAGATCACGTTGACCAAGCTCACCTCGATTCGGTGGATGCTGAAGTCGAACGTAAAAGCTCTGTGGTCACCTCTGAACTCCCACCAATCACCTTAGCGACTTACGCTGAGGTGGAGAGACTGATCAAGGCCCTCCGACCGCGCAAATCCCCCGGTGCCGATGGCATCTCCAACAGGGTTCTTAAAACCCTCTCTCCTCCTCTCATCCATCTCTTAGTCAGCATCTTCAATGCTGCTATGAGCCACTGCTTATTCCCAGACACCTGGAAATGTGCAAATGTCATTGGCATTCACAAACCAGGCAAAAGCTCATCTGACCCCACCAGTTACCGCCCCATCAGCCTCCTCAGTGCCTTAGGCAAACTTTACGAGCGGTTACTTGCAAACCGTCTCCAGTCCCATGCTAAGGAACACCACCTTATCCCAGATGAGCAGTTTGGCTTCAGACCCGGACACTCATGCGTCCAACAGGTGCACCGCCTCACGGAGCACATCATTGAGGGCTTCAATAAGTACCCCAAACCCCAGACTACGCTAGCAGTCTTCCTCGACGTAGCGAAAGCTTTTGACAAAGTCTGGCACAACGGCTTGATCTACAAGCTATACCAATTTGGCGTGCCAGAACGTCTTGTGCTCATCCTACAAGACTTCCTTAAAGCCAGAAGCTTTCGCTATCGCGTGGAAGGCACCCTCTCCTCCCCCCACCCAGTCAGAGCCGGAGTCCCTCAGGGCTCCGTGCTATCACCTATTCTCTTTGCACTGTATACCAGTGACATCCCACGCTCTCAGCCCAAAGTATTCCTAGCCCAATATGCGGATGATACCGCCATTTACACCACTGGGTGGCATATCAACAGACAGTCCTATTTCGTCATGCAACGGGCCATCACCGAGATCGGTGACTGGTTCCGAAAATGGCGCATCGCGGTCAACCCAGCTAAAAGCACAGCTATGTGCTTTACTGAGAAGACACGCTCCCCTTACCCGAAACCGCTTATTTTGTTCGACGAACCCATTCCCTGGGTTCCTAGAACAAAATACCTCGGAGTCACCCTTGATCGTCATCTCACCTTTAACGATCACATAACAACCGTCCGTAACAGAGCGGCCTTCATAATGGGTCGCCTTGGTCCCCTACTTCGCAAAGAGAGTAAAATGTCTCTTAGTAATAAGAAGACACTTTACACTGCCTGCATCCGCCCCATCATGACTTACGCATCAGTAGTGTTTAGTCATGCTAGTGAGGCCCACCTTCATAAACTTCAAGTCATCCAAAACCGTTTTCTTCGTAATGCAACCGGCGCCCCGTGGTATATCCGGAACACCGAGTTGCATTGCGACTTAAACCTTCCCTCTCTAGCGCAGTTCAATAAGGACTGCGCCCGCCGATACTTTGATCGAGCGCCCCACCACCCGAACCCATTGGTTGTCCAGGCATCGAACTACTCGACTGCCTCTTCTATCCCATTTTTCAAACCCCCCCGTCGCCGACCACGGCAGGTATTAGACGACCCGGATGACCCCATCGCAGTCATTACATTGGCAGCTTTAGCGTTATCCGCAAGTCGTCGAGGTAAAATCCCCAGGTGTGAGGTAATTAGAGGTCACACAATCAAACACCGAGCTCGCCGGCGAGCTCGAGGCAAAAACAAGGTCACGATAAATTGCTCTCCAAATAATCAAAGAGTATTATTCAGTAGGGCCCAATTGTGCAACACTGCAGTTGCACAGAGGCATTTTGCTCCGATCCCCCCCATGTCTCTCGACAGCGAGACAAGCCGAGGTCCGAACCACAGTGGTGCCCTTGAGCTCGCTGTCAACCCCTCCTATAATAGCGGTACGTTTTCGGCGTCCGCAGGAGACGGAGGTAGAAAGCGCTTTTCGCCTTCTACGCCCGTCTCGGGAGAAGTGCCTTCGGCACTTCTCCCTCCCGGGCTATTGTAGGGCCAGGCCCTCGCCCAAAACCCGGTGGAGCTGGACGACCGCACAGGCGGTAGCCAGCATCTATGTCCTCCCTAAACAACAACAACAATGTAGAGTTGACCGGTTAATGATATAAAACATTTTTTTTTTTTTTTTTTTAATTTTAAATCTACACTCCACAGACTCCAGGGTACGTGACTTTTTTTAACTATTTTATTTTTATTTTATTTTATTTTCTTCGGAAAACATACAGAGTTTTTTATAACTATCTTAAACTAAATTACAATAACTATACTCCAATAAATTGTTTTCGCATTTCTATGACATAATAATTAAAATTTAATAATTAAATTGATATATCAAAGAGTTTTGGAATAAAAAAATAGTAAAGTATAACATGCGTGCACTATCATTGTGTTTTCAAGTATTTTTAGCAAATGTTTTGATGAAAATGGGTACTATTTAATCCAGATTAAGACATTCTTGGAAAATCGGTCCTCAGTAAGTTTAGTTTTATGGAGCAGTATAACGAAGTTAGTGCGACGTTAGGTCACAAACGTAACCTTGTTATAGCTGATCCGCTTAGTTGCTTCCGTTCTCAGATCTATTCTCAAACTGTGCTAAATCCAACTGTAAAGGCTTACTGGAAGCTTCTACAAAAGTAACAGGAACTTTTGTCGGAGACCGGAAGTACATATATATAAAATAGTCTACCCGCAAGCTAGATCAAATACTCGTAGATAAGCATGTACAATATTGTCGAAAATGATTTTTGTATTTTTTTATTGCTGATAGGTAAGCCTTTGAACACAATCTGACCTGATGGTATGTGATGATGTGGTTGAAGGTTTTAACAGGCTTAACCTTGAACTACTGGCATTCAAAGACAAATGCCAAAACACACCGTTAGGTGATTGGTGACAGATGTCCTGGACAGCTAGTTATTCTAGGTTAGCCTGAACACCATCTAGCACCCAACGGTGCGTTGCAGCTGATGACCTTGAGAGCCAGTTATTCTAGGTGAGCCTGAAATACATCTTTGACCGTTTAAGTACTTATCATCAGCTGAGATAGTGGTCAAAGGCTTGCCTGTCAGCTATAAAAACTGTTCTCTGCTCCGCTTTCTAAATATTTAATATAAAAATAATATATAAGGAGCCCTTACACTCCTTAGCATGTTATTTTGTATGTCTTATCGTTTGCTTATCAAATATTTAATTTCTCTACGTAAATTATTGATACATATTTCATTTTCTTAAGAGTTTTCCTTGTATGTCTAATCAAATTAATAAAAACTTTACGATATAAGTATGTGAATTGTTTCTAAAATACACTTTGTTAGTGCATATGCACTTCAGTACATAATCAGTAATCCGTCCCTCTATGATGGTTTTGCGTAAATCAATGCACATATAAGCCATTTTTACACGACTGCCCAAAAAAAGGAGAGTTATGTTTTCAGGGTTCATGTATGTATGTATGTTTGTGAGTTTCTTTATTCCATCATAACTTCTTAACGGTTCAACCGATTTTATTATATAATATATCATTAGATTCGTCTTAATAGTCTAGGTGACATTGGGTACATAAAAAAGTAAAAAAGCAAATTGACAGATGTTAGACGCAATATTTTTCGACAAAAAAATATTTTTTCTCCCAAACCCATCGAGTGCGGTATCAAAATTAAGGCCCTTAAGAAACGATTCCATAAATATATAAAATTTACAGTTTTAATTTGATTGTAACGATAAAACGCATAACGAAAATAAATAATTTGCAGTCGGGTTTTTTAATTTTTAATTATTGTATACTTGTTTCATTAGGCATGATGCGTATTCCCGTAGCTGGACTTTCGCTTTTAGTTGTCAATTGAACTTATGAAATGCTTGTTTAGACTAAGTCTGTTCGAAAACCTGGTCGACGCGACGTGTAAAATTTTGTTTATTTTTTGTTTCAAGCTTTTACTGGGTCATCAAATCTAGATAATACTTTATACCCGGAAAACCAGTACTATGGACGAATGAAAATCGATCTTGTAAGCAAAGCAACATTGAAAAAGACGTGGGTTTAAAAATACGATAAGTACTGAGTTTTAAAAGTATAAAAGCACTAGTGGAAGTTGGACCATGAAAAGGGAGCTCAAAGTGACTTGAAACGTCAAATAACCTACTTTTCTTTCTTTCTTTTTAAGGTCAATTACCTTAATTGACGGAACAAGCACGAGCTTGACGGAACAAGCACGAGGCCCACCTGATGTTAAGTGGATTAATCTCTGTCTATCACAATGTATTTCGTCATGTGACGAATTTTACTGCGTCCGTCACATTGAGACATACAGTTGTTAAGTCTTATATGCGCCTGTAATTCTTCTGGCTCTTAAGGACTGCTGCCGGAACAGACTGTTAGGTGCTTGGCGACAGATTTTCCACTTGAGGGTAGTAGCTAACAAGGCGGGCATTCGCAAAAAGGCTGTCCACCATGCGGTGAAGCTCAAGCCGGCGCCGGCGGTGGGGATCGAACCAGGGACCTGCGGGTCGGCAGTCCATAGCTATCACCGCTCGGCCATCATTGCTTCAAATAATTTAATAGTTTTTTTTTATATCTAATATTTCTATCTATTGGATTTCATTCGGGTACAATCGGATTACACAAAATAAATAGACACACAGTAATGAAACATTTAGTGTAACCACACAAGCTTCGACGCCTAGTTTTGAAGGAATTCAATTAAAACATTTAATTGATTCTCTAAACAAACATCCGCATTCGCATTAGCCGCCGCGCCGCCCGCCCTGTCACGCCGCCTGCCTGTTCTACCGCCCTTTTAAACATCGACATACCTGAGCGATTGTTTTAATTTCCTTCATACATGATATAGAACTATCGCAACAACTGCAACCGCCGTTATGTGTCCATCGCTGAGCAAAGTCTTAACGGCAGTCGGCAAGTCGCTTATCAAGCCTTAATAAACGACAAAAGGATATACACCAGAATAAAGGCAGCGGGCCCTATCTGATGCCTACATTCTGATTTTTCCGTACCTATATTATAGACCATACTATTTTACACCACGAAACGCAAGCGGCCGGTAATGCATGGACATTATGGCAAACTTTCTCTTCAAACTTTCTTTTAATTGTTCAACGTCTCTGCTGTTGATATGATAGGTGCTAGGACCCCAACATATAAAACGCACAACAATGTTATCACCTTTATCATCTTATAAGTTGCACATGCTAAAAATAATAATTTCAACTGGTTTGACGGAGTCGTAACCGGCCACCGAACGAGCAAGTGACCTGCAGAACGAAAGCAAAAACATTTATAGTTTTGTTTATTATGAACGCGAAGGATTGAACTCGTTGGTGGAGTATCGCTTTGGATCCGGAGGTCCTTATTTCAATCCTCAGTCGCTCAGTCATAGAGAACACTTGACAAATAAATGTTTAGTAGTAGTTATGGCAACGTTTGGAAGTCTACAACCGTGCGATTTTCATGACATTTTCTACATCGCACTGCCACTATGTGGAACCTGATGTTAAACCAGATGCTATGTAAAGTGTTTCCAAATCAATACAACTCACGAGTCTTCAAGAAGAGAGCAGAATCCCTTGTCAGAAGCCAGCAACGCATTCTCGAGATCTCTGGTGTTGCGGATGTCTGTGGCCGACGACGTGATAACTTACAATTAGGTGAGCCACCTACTCGTTTTCTGTACCAAACACAATAAAAAAGCAGACTGGTATGTGTACCTGTACCGAGTAGACGGCAATAGGTTCGACTCTTATTACATAGATTTAAAACTTATTTGACGAAACTTGCCTGGGCCTATACACCTCTGCCAATGCATTGGGAGATGTTTACATGCGTGATGTTAAGTTTTATGTACTGTACTGCCCCACCTCAAATGTAGAATGGGAGTAGGAAGTTCAAAGATGTAGTCGTAATAGTAAAATAGGTATGTCCAGTCCTTCACCATGCCGCTTTAACGGCCGGTATCGTCCAACTCAGATAATCTATTCAGTTTAAACGCGTCTTTAGTTAAGCCATTTAGGTCCATTTAGGGCGATCCAGCGCCAGAACTCCTATTATTATAGCGTGTTTGTGATCATTAGTATGCAAACCCTAGATTTTATATAAGTAATGTTACTTGTTGCTTCAGTATGACTCCTGGGTTTTCAGTATTGTTTACTATATTTATATCCTCATATTAGGTGATGTATAATCAGCATGCCGTTTTTCACAGCAAAGCTTGGATCTTGGAGCACCTAAGGATCGCAAGACACAGGGCAACATATTGTTTTTACTTGCGGCCTGTTAGCATTTATTTTATTTATTGCTGATAGGCTAGCTTTTGGCCACTATCTCACCTGATGGTAAGTGATGATGTGAACGAAGATATTGTTCAGGCTAATCTAGAATTACTGGATAGGTGCCGGATCACAACGTTAGGTACTTGGTGCCAGATTTTCTATTTGAGGGTGGTAGCTACCCAAGCGGGCATTCGCAAAATTCTTTACCATCTTGCTATAACGACTGCCATCATAAGACAAAAACCGGGACCGACGGCTTAACGTGCCCTCCGAAGCACGGAAGCGCTCAGTAGTAATGTCACCAGCGGTCACCCATCCAACTCATGACAAGGCGGACGTTGCTTAACTTTACTGATCGTATCAGAACAGCTAAGCACACTTCGCGTCGAGCGCTTCATTGCACTTGGTATTTAAAATATTATGAAACTAGGTTTGTATGAAAAGCACTGAACTCTACTCTTTCGCAAGGGTATTTAACAAAAATTATGTATATATATATTTTTTTTTTTTCATCAAGGATTACTTAGAATTTTAATGGTGAAAGAATTTTTCAAATCGGTTCATTATTTTCAAGTTTATTCATTACATACAAATCTTTCATCTTTATAATATTAGTGTAGATATAACGAATAATGATTGCGATATATGCAATAGACAAAACTCAGAAAGTATATTCTCTTTGACTGTTGCGGTCTGATTACTGTAATTGTTGTGCACGCAGACGCATTTGGTCAGAAGTGCCGAACTGCACTGCGCCCGTAACCATAAGATATTATATACAGTTGTTGAGTCTCATGTGCCTGTAATTTTATTGGTTTTCGAAAAATGCTTTAGGTGCTAAGCAATAGATTTTCTACTTGAAGTGGTAGCTAGCCAGGCGAGGATTCGCAAAATGCCCCCCAATATGAAAATTACCTGCCACCGAGAAACTCCCTCCCACCATGCAAATTAAATACCTTAACAATTGTATAATTTTAAGAAATCTATGAGATATCGTAACAAATATTCTCAGCATATCTCGTTTTACACGATTAAGTACCTATAATAGTTAACCAACCTAGCAACAAAAGATATAAGAAACCAAAAAACATTTCCCGTCACAGAGATCCGCCGTAAGACACGAACAAAAGTGTGCCAATGATCAAAAACTTACTCCCGCCCTGAAGAGAATGTTATAAATACTGCTTCCACTAACTAGTGGGATCGGTCATTCTGAAGTACTAGCTCGGCCCAGTAAATTGTTCCACCAGCTTCATAACTCTAAACGTACAAAAGCGTACCTTTACTTTGCCCATTAGGCGTTACGGTCACAAAGGCTGAATGCAGCTTTCTTGGCAAATTATTTTGCGCTTAAGCCTCGAACGGCCGGATCGAGACACGACACCTTTACGTTATATACGTTCGTCTAGACATGTCCAAAATAATCATCAAAATGTTGAGACCAAATTCAAAATCAGAGCCCATCTCTCTTAATCGTCACGCGTAAATACTCTCAATACTCGTACAAAGCGCTTCGCTTCCACTTTTCTCGTGCGTACTGCGAATAATTGGAACTCTTTGCTGTTGTATTTTTTTCCCGATGGATACAACATGGGTGTCTTCAAATCAAGAGTAAATAGATTTCTTTTAGGTAAGCGTGCTCTTAAACCACATCTATGCTTAACATCAGGCAGGGTGTGGTCAATCCTATCATGAAAAATAAAACGAATAAATCCATTAACTCTATCACTAAATGTACTGAGTAATCTATGTACAATTCGAATTGACCTACAAACATGAATAAGTTTTTGTAAAACTAATTAGCTTTAAACTTGCTTACGAAGATGCAATAAAACAACGATATTGTGTTTTTTGGGTTGCGTACTAGAAAACAGGGCCCTGATACTAGACCTCAACTGTCCATACATCCGTCCGTTTCCACTGTATCATTAAAGCCTTAACAGGAAGTTGCTTGACATTATGAGCTAATAAATGTGTATGGCAGATTGCCTGATAAAAAATAATGGGTTCCTGCAATCTGAGAGCCAGTAAAATTACAGGCACATAAACCCTATCAACTGTATGTCTCAGAGTTATGGGCGCAATGCAGCTCGACACTTGTGTAGAAATCCATCTGTTCAATCACTTCATGCAAAAAACATTTTTATCATTTTAGTTGTGATTTCGAAAATAATACGGTGGCGTTTTGAATAAACGTTTAAGTTTTGGTTAAAGCAAATCCAACCCCTATTACTCGTATCATGCTTTCAGTCACGTGTTTAACATCACATTCAAAGGGTACGGGAAAGTGCACCAGCGGAGGAACAGTCTTGCATAGAACGCGCTGCCTGCCCGGCAGCAATAATCAATGCAAGCAGTTCAGCGAAGCTGCTTGCATTGATTATTCGTTGAGCCAACTAAGTGCCAGTATTTTGATTACGCATCATACGAGTAACGGTTATAGTACTATAAGTTTTATTAAATAGGATATTATAAGCATTTTAGTGTACCGCAATTGTGCCTTTACTATTCATATTATATTCAGTAGTATAGTAGTCAAAGGTGACGTGAAAATTATTAAAAAAAAAACTGTCTAGCATTACAAAGAGCATTATGAAATAATTATCTCTAAAGGTTCGAAATGGAACAGCATACTTCGGAAACATTTTATTTAATGCGTCTTAAATCAGCTACTTTTGTAATAAAAATGAATTGGTGCGTTATAACTGCGCGATGGCATATCCATGGATGTAATATCGTAGCATGACATTGAATAGATAATGACAGGGAGTTTTGCAGAGTGATAATTATGTCGTAATTGCGTGAGTTGGCTATTTCACTTTTATCTAACGATATCTCCTTTAATCTGGGCTTTAAAAGATATAATCTGGGACATTGAACAGGTATTTATCCTCTAAAGATTAATCTATGAGAGGAAGTTACTTTGAGATTGGTTAGAATTGTTTTTCTTAAATAAGTGCTACGTTCGATTAACAGCTAGTAAAAAGTAAATTGTAAGTAGTAAATGTAGGTAGTAGTACCCCTCGACATCGTGAAATTTGTGGAGCTTTATATTATTATTCTATAGCTGATACACACATGATGATGATGATACTATCTTACCTGATGATAAGTGATGATGTGGTCGATGATGTTCTTCAGGCTGACGTAAGAACGGAAATTTGCAGAAACATATCCAGAACACACTGTTAGGTACTTGGCAATAGATTTTCTACTATTAGGGAGTATGGCCACGGTAATGTTATAACATTACCGTGGTATGGTTGTGCATTTTAGCATGGCGGGCGTTTGCAAAATGCCCTAGCACTATGCAAAGAAATGGGAAGGCAAAAAAAAAAAATATATTCACTTTATCAATAGTCAAGTATAAGATAAGATCAAACGAACATAGAATTAAAGTTCGCTCATTACTATGAGTCTCTTCATTATGAAGATATACATGGTTATAATTTACAAATTTAAAAGTTAGGCCCTATAACCTTAGACGTTTGTTAGGTAAATTAATATATTAATAAAAAAAATAGAATTCCGTCATTCGGATTCTTGATTCTTCATTCTTTATTCATTCCCCACTTCTTGGTCGACTGAACCAACTTTTTGATATGATTATTTTGGATTAATTTAATTTCGCAAATTAATACTAATAATTGACCTTTGCCTTTATTGTGGGTTTTGAATTGGAACATGCGTTTGAATTTGAATAAGCAGAGGTTAGTCCGCTTAACATTAGGTGGGCCTCGAGCTTGTTCCGTCACGTAGTATATTAGGTAGATCTTTAGAGAATTTAGTTTCTTAATGTATACAGCAATTATTAAGTTTTAAATACATATTAGTATCTAGTAACTCTAATAAAAGCGACAGTTCTGGATGTTTTTGTTATTAATTACAATGGTCGTACTATGAAAGCGAGCAAATCTATTTAGACGTGGTTATGCCTTTATTAAACAAAATACATACAATTTTGGTATACACAACACTACAGCTACTAAAATAAAAGCATTCAGACAACCTATAAGTCATAGCAGACTCATAGGCAGTCTAAATGCTCCAGCCCATTACCAGTCTGCAGCGTGCCCAGCCTGCTGGCAGCATTGCCCCGTTGAATTGCAATGCTTATACGTTCAGCCAAATTAGTGATAGCAATTTGATCACGCGTCGCATCGACCAAGCGCTCAGATAAGTTTTGGAAAATACGATGAACTCCCGGTAATTTAATTTTAATTTTAAATAATTTCTTAATTATTTTAATGTGGATCAATTTTGAGATTTAAATAATTATGACGCGGAAAACGTTATAAGTTTGATGTGTGATGAAAGAGGTTGGCTCAGTCACAACAACGTGATGGCTGGCGCCGCGGTTACTTCGGCGGAGCACTTCAAGCGGAGCAAACGATAGAGACGATGGGCCTGTAGGGACCGTGAGCTCATCGTATTTCCCAAAACATATCAGATCGCTTGTTCGATGCCACGCATGATCAAAATGCTAACACCTATTTAGCGAATAAGCATTGCAATTCACCGAGGCAATGCTGCCAGCATGCTGGGCACGTTGCCAAGTGGTAGTGGGCTGGAACATATGGACTGCCTGTGAGTCTGCAATGTGTTGTAGGCTGTCTAAATGTTTTTATTGTAGTAGCTGTAGTTTTGTATACAATTCGTAGTATTTTGTTCATAAAGACATAACCGTCGGTTAAATTTGCTTGGCAGAAATTATGTTTATTTGTGTATATAAGTATGTCCATCAATAATGAAAGGCGCATGTCGCAGCCTGTAGGTCCCACCTCAAAGTTTTACTGCTGCTAAGATATATTAATTATAGGTTCATGAGTTTAAATCAGTATATATCATAGTATTTTTGGTGACATAGCTGCAGCGAAAATGATAATTTTTCAATTCCGCAGAATCGTTTGAGAGGGCACAACAATATAACCTTATTTGATTTGTCATGTTATTTTATATAGTATAGTTTTGTTACGACGACACTAAAATGTACGTTTTTATAAATGATTTCCTTAATTTGGTTCTATTATAGGCTGCTAGATTTGACTTCACACCAGTAAATATATAGCTATATAGTTAAGAAAAATGTCGAACTTTTTCTCAAAAAAATGTTGGCCGCTTATGATTTAATTAAATTTGAAATACCAATTCTTCGTTTCAAAGTTTTCGCTTAATTAAGAACTTGGAAAAATACTATAGTCTAAAAGTTTCTCTTCAGAATTACTCGCATACTATTTTATTTATTAAAAGCTGCACGCTTTTATAAGCAAAGCTTACTGTACGAAAAATTAATGATGTATTGTGATGACGCATAAAGAGCAATATGATCGTGGCATGCACATTATTTTATTTATAATAAGAAATGATTTGTTTAGTTCGTTGCATGAGAAGGTTTTCACGCCACCACGCCTTAAATGATATAGTGCGGAGAACATTATTGCCAGTAAACGTCTGCGTGAGCAGCCTGGTTTGTCCAGGTCTGACCTTAGTGGGACGCCACGTGAGTCAGCACTGTTGCCGACAGTCACCTTGGCAGTACCGTCCACTCGTCGGTGGCTGCTGCAAAAGACACGGCTAACATGAAGAGTAGGAAATACGTAGCGATGGAGCCACATTACTTGTTTGTGCCTGTTGCTGCGGAGACCATGGGGAGTTGGGGACTGAGAACAGGGCTTCGATAAGCGAACAAGGTGCAGTTGAGGGAAAAGACAAGTGAATCCCGCTCTGGATTGTACCTGGTGTAAAGGTTGGCCACGGCAATAAAACGCGGCAATGGTTGCACTCGGTGCGATCAGGGATCGTTTTAGTAAATATATTATTAATTTTATTTGATTTAGAATGAACTTTTATCAATGTTATATACGAAATGAATAGTAAATGGAAATAAAGAATTTGCAGGTTATTATTTTTATTATATTTTTTATTCACCTGAAGGAAAGTGACGATGGGTTCGATGGTGTTAAATAGGCTGAAACTAGAATTACTGGCTCTCAAGGACAGCTGCCGTAACACACCGTTAGTTGCTTGACGACAGATTTTCTACTTGAGGGTGGTCGCTAGCCAGGTGGGCTAACGACCACCCTCAAGCCCCTCAAGCCCCTAAAAGCCCTTCCACCATGCGGTGAAGCTCAAGCCCGCGGCGGGGTTCGAACCATAGACCTGCAGTCCATGGTTAATGCCACTGAGTCATTACTCCTCCAAAACTATTTCATATCAATAATATAGTAATAGATAATTTGTGTAGTATGTACCACATACATTCAATTTAACGTAATGGGTTCAAATCAAATGAGAATATGTTGTACACAAATTGGTATCGGATTGCATAAGGAATGAAAGCAACAATGTATTATTCATGTGAATGGGATCGACTATCTTAGAATAAAGACAATGTAAATATACTTTGTTTAGTAGAACATGCAGCTTGTTACAGTAAAATGTTATGTAGGTGAAACTTTCCTAGCAATTTGTACTAACCAGCTTTGCATGTTAAAGATATTGTCAATTTTCTGCTTTTGTAGTTACTAACTAGAAAGAAACTATATTAATATGATATTGTTTTATCTAAGACACTATTTTAATAAAACTAGAATCAAATACATATTTTTTAATAGATAAAAACATAGGACATCAATAAACAAGTTTGAAACTAACTGCAAAGTTAGTCTTGTTTGTATTACAACGTAAGTTGAACTATATGAGTAGATGTCACTCTATCCCAATACGAGAGTTATAGAACGATAGGAAAAAATTAACTTATGACTCATTGTCATGTTAGCTCAGTCAGTCAGAGCATATCCCGGGTTGGATGGACGCGGCGTGGATTCAAATCCCGAACATGACTGAATTTTTTAAATTTTGTAAGTATTGGGTGATTAGAATATAAGATACTTTTACCCCAATTTGTTGAGTACCTAAGTAAGCGTGACATAACCAATTAGCAAGAACGTGAAGTCCCGAACTGAAGCCAGTACAGAAAAATACAATAGAAAACTTACCGTTGAACTTTACAGCTTCTTTGAAATGATGGAGGTGAGGATAAACCTTGGTAACTCTTGTGATGCGAATGTTCGTGGGCAACGGTGATCACTCACCTCCTACTGAACTAGTAGCTCGTGTGACCTAAAAAAAGGAGCTTAGAACCGACTTAAAAAAAGGAGGGTGTTCTCAATTCATCTGTATATTTTATTTTTTATGTTTTTTACCTCAGATCTTTTGACTGGGAGAACCGATTTTGATATTTTTTTTATTTCAGAGCTAATGCTTGTCGTGTAGACTCATTACCCATTAAAATTTCATCAAAATCGGTCAAGCCATTTATGAGTTACACTCCAATAACAGAAATATATTTTTTCAGTTGATGATATAGTTGTTGACAGGGAATGACAATCGATCCCGTAAGGTGCCGTAAGTAGCATGGGTCACTAAAAAGATAGATTTTTTTTTACCAAAATGGAACCGACTTCAACATTTGAAAGTGTAAAATAACTTGTCGAAGTTGGTACCATGCGCACAATATTGTGCAAATAGGTACTTTTGAACTATCATGGTACCGACTTCAACAAGTTATTTCACACTTTTGAGTATTGAAGTCGGTTCCATTTTTAGTTTTTTTTTTTTCAAACAATATATACCTATTACGCTTTTTATTAACAGATGTTTTATAAGTCCATATTAATTATCCTTTTAAACAAAGAGTTATAATATTTCCAAGAGAACTCTCTGCAAATTTAAACATAATAGGTACATTGTACAAACATGACATTTCATGTTGAGTAAGGGATGAACCAATATTGTAATCCGTTTCGAGCAGTATTTTTCTTGCGATATATTCATTTGTGTTTCCAATTTTTGGGTTATGGTCTTGTTTGTAATGGATAATTAAATTGTTCTTAAAGGTGGGTTACGTAGAATATAAAATAATAATTTATATAAAATCTGTTAAAAAAATGTTCATGTTCATGTTAAAAAAATAAATAATGAGCCTATAATGTAGATCTATTCACTCAGTAAGGCATGCCACTCCACAATTAATAAGTGATGTATATTCGGATGGATTATTAATAAAATATTGTGCGCGTGGATGTCGGTAGACTTCGATAAGTTATTTCACACTTTTGAGTGTTGAAGTCGGTTTAGGTTTTTTATAAACATTGTTTTTCACCCTTTTTAGTGACCCTTACTACTTACGGGATTGATTGTCATTCACTGTCAATGAGTATATCATCAAGATAGGAATACTTTTATTATAAAAACTAACTTGAAAATGAACGGTTTTCACTCATTTTAGTAAATAATACGGGATCTTTTAGCTCCTGTAGTCGCGAATATCTTTATGGAGTGTTTTGAAGTAATGCCAATGATGAACACTTCATATAAGCCAAGACACTGGTGGCGCTATGTTGGCGATGTGCAAAGAATCGAGGTGGATTCGCTGTTAGAACATCTGAATAGCGTTCACCCAAAAATTGCTTTTACGGTGGAACGGGAAATCGATGGGGCCCAGCTTTTTCTGGATGTGTTGGTTACAAGCGACTCAGTCGGCCATTTATCGCACTCAATATATCGCAAGCTGATACACACAAATAGGTATCTCAGAGCAGATTCTCACCACCATCCAGCGCATGTGTAGCCTCAGTACCATGGACGCTTATAAACAGAGCATTAAAAATATGCGGTCCTGAATACCTGGATACGGAGCTAAACCATCTTAAAGGTTTTCTGCAAAGCAATGGTTACAAGTGGAGGCACACTTGGCGTTTTGGAACGCGTCGTCCAAGACACGCCCAGCATCAGTGGAAAGAGCGGCAGCATACCTGCCATATATAAAGGGAATCACGGATAAAATTGGAAACTTGTTACGCCGAAGGTACAACATCAAGTCAGTATTCCGCCCTCTAACTGACAACTCAGACAGCTGCTTCGCTCTCCCAAAGATAGGGACTATTGGGAGTCCCCGGTGTCTACTAACTTCCTTGTGACTGTGGTAAATGTTACGATGGAGAAACATGCAGGAACGTTTCCACTAGACTTACGGAGCACATACGCTCCATGAAGAATCAGGACATCAACAGCTCAGCCGTGACAGAACATTCTCTGCTATCTGTTGCAGAACTCTAAATCCGCTTCGCCAAAACTCGGGTCTTGTCGAGAGAAAAGTTCTTCGTGCCTCGCAAGATCCGAGAATCTATCGAAATTAGCAGGCGTCCATACTTCAATAGAGACGGAGGATGGTTCTTGTCACCTACTTGGAAGCCGTGTCTTCATGGAACTAATTTGTATGATAAGGACGAGTCTAGTGGAGATATGGTGAGCTTCTTTTTGCTGGGACGTTCCCCATGCCAGTTTCACCAACGACGAAGAGGACTCGCATCAGAACTCGACAACACAGCCAACTGCGACCCACCCCTCGCCCCTACCTATGACGTCACGCGCTCTACGAGCTTCCGCCCGCAGCGCTAAGCGAGACGTCAACGCGGGCGTCCCGAGCTCTCCTTGAAAAAGACCACCGAATGTGGATCAAACTATAGTCGAAGCTACCTGACTGATTCACGTGAGTTAGCCCGTATTATTTACTAAAAAATATAGGAAAACACTATTCAGTTATTGGAGTGTTACTCAAGAACGCCTTCACCAATTTTAACAAAATTTAAATGGGGCTACAAGGAAAGCGCCAGCTTTCAAATTAAAAAGAATCATCAAAATCGGTTACCCAGTCGAAAGTTCTGAGATAACAAACATAAAAATAAATACAGTCGAATTGAGTACCCACTTGTGTTTTTGAAACTCGGTTAAAAAATCCTTATATTTCTATGCTTGGAACTATAAGGCTATGTATTAACTATTCTGTGTCATGATGTAGTAGTATTTTAAAACTGTGTTATCAAAATAATCGTGTACTCAATGAAACGAAACTCCTCGCGATGAGAGTGAACCCTTAAATATCCCGGCTTCAATGACCACTTGGGACTAACAAGACCTGCCAGCGGCCCGAATGGGACCATTGAACGACCTGAGCAGGATAAGAGACCCACTCGAGCTTATCATTGAACAAATATCCGTATGATGTAGTTAGAAAGAGCAGCCACTAGAGATCTTTGCAAAAAGCATACGTAAATATTTCTGTCTTAGAATGAGCCAAGAAAAGATAGCCAATTAAATTCGATGAGTACATTTTTCTGCCATATACTTGATCACATGTTGCCCGGTATTATATTAATAATCATCAATATGAATAGACTACGCTCCTGGTATTTTGTTTACTTCATATTGGTTGCGATCACCTTCATTTCGGTAGTCATATTTTCAGCAGTGATTATTAGAATAACATATTTTTTACCGGTGGTATGCCTTTATTAACAAAATACTATGAACTATATATAATACTACAGCTAGTACAATTAGAAATCAATTAGAGAAACCTAAACTCATTGCAGACTCAAAGGCAATCCAAATGCTCCAGCCCACTACCAGTTGGCAGCGTGCCCAGCATGCTGGCATAATTGCAAAAATCTTTTTTGATCTCTTATTGCCTATATGGTTCGTGTCAGGTGAATGGCCCGTCAAATCAGCATCAGTACTAATACTTATTATAAATGCGAAAGTAACTCTGTCTGTCTGTTACACTTTCACGCCAAAACTACTGGACCGATTTGCCTACATGGAGACATGTAGCCACGGAGCTCATTTTTTCCATTACTTTTCAGAGCGCTTGGTGGATACGACACGTGATCAAAAAGCTGGCACCTATTTGGCTTAACGTATAAGCAATGCTGCCAACATGCTCGGCATGCTTCTAGTTTTTATTATTTTTTATTTTGAAGGAACAAGCTCGAGGTCCATCTGATGTTAAGCGGACTAATATCTGCCTATAAAAGATGCATTTTGTCACAAGTCATGAATTGCACTGCGCCCGCCACACTGAGACATAGTTGTTAAGTCTCATGTGCCTGTAATTTCACTGGCTCTCAACTGCTGCCGGAACTCATTGTTAGACGCTTGGTGACAGATTTTCTACTTGAGGGTGGTCGCTAGCCAGGCGGGCATTCGCAAAATGCCCTTACACCAAGCGATGAAGCTCAAACCCGAGGCGGGATTCGAACCATGGACCTGTTTGTCGGCTGAAGCATTTTAACTGCCTGTTAGCAACGGCCTTAATGTTGCCTGAATACTTTCGTTGCAGTAGTTGTATTTGTATTTAATTGTAGTTTCGTGTTAACACAAAAAAAAACCTTAAAAAGCCATATTATAAAAACATCAGATATTATTATAATCTCACTTAAAATCACATGACTCTGTTTATGATGTCAAAGTTCTAAATTGGATTTTCGGTGAAGACAACAGAAGCCTTTTTGATTCTGATGAAATTACGTTCAATTTCAGATATGTTTACGCGGCGTCTTCTGACATTTTTACATTATAATTTTCCTCCTGTGTATAAATTATAATATCGTCAGCCTTTTTGAGTGGCATAAACATGCTTAATGTGTTTTTTCTGGACCAAAAACGGAAACTGTCTTTTAGCCATGAAACATATAAAATCTGTAACCGGACATCCAGGGATACTCAGAAGCACCGCTATATGGTGGATATTCCATTTACTCGAACGAAGCGATTTGCATCTTCTTTCATCATGCGAACCGCCAGGGTATGGAATACTCTGCCTGAGGCTGTGTTTCCGGTTAAGTACAATTTGGGGGTCTTCAAGAAGGGAGTGAATAGGTATCTCCTGGGTAAGCGCGCTCCATCATCGATCGCATCATCACTTAACATCAGGTGAGATAGTGGTCAAGTGCTACCCAGTTCGGAGTAAAAAACAAAAAAAAAAATAACTTGTTAAAGTCGGTACCATGCTGATTGAAACACGCTGAGCTCACATTCTTGTGGTCCAATATCACTAATTATATCATATCAACCTGCCCCAGCTTCGCACGGGTGCAATGCTGATACTAAATATACTACAGAATGTCTTTATACAGGGTTATTGGTAATATGCTAACAACCTCTTAGGGTTGACATCTGCTAGTCCTAACAAAAACTATGAGAAATAAAATGTTTTGAAAAAAAAATTTTTCAAAACATTTTTTTTTTTGTGTTTTATTGCCTACTTCGAGCTAAGATCGTTCACCGCGCCAACACTGGTATAGAGTTTTGAATATTTACGTCGAGTAAAGTAATAAAAAATATGAAATAATACATTACAGGCGCAAGACACTTTTGACATTAGATGGGCATCGTACTTATTCCGCCAAAAATACATAAAAACACGAAAAAAGAATTATTTTCATAACTATATTTTTTTTTATCTTAAAATGTTTGTAAGTACTAGCAGATGTCAACCCTAAGAGGTTGTTAGCATATTACCAATAACCCTGTATACAACGTCAACAGCTCTTTTGTCATTAGTCATTAGTCACAAACATGTTTTCTTTAGAGGTTACTCTTGACATCTCTTAATTGGATAAGGATTAATAAATCGGTTATTGTGGGTTATCCTTGTGACATAGACATATACTATTGTGGATTTTTTGTAGATATTTTTAATACAATACTGTTGTATATTATTTTGAGTATATTATCTCGTTGGCTTCAGCCAGCGTTTACTATGTAAACGCAAAAATATGTGTTTATTTACCACATTACATTAGAAATCTCTTAATACGAGAGATAAGGGTAGGAAGCCTAATAATTTTAATCTTTGGTTGGTGGATTTTAGTTAGAACAGAATGAAAACTACCCTAATTAAAAGAATTTTATATTTATAATATTCTAATAGAAGCGAGACCAAAAACTAATCAGCCTTGTCTGGAAGGAGAAATACTGCAGAAGGAGTAATAATAGGCTCTGTTGAGCGGAAGATCTCGAGATTGACATAAGTTCTTTTTACGTTTTGAAACCTCGTATCTATAAATCTAGTACATTGTGCATGGTTTATACATATTAACCTTCCTCTTGAATAACTCTTCTTTTTAAAAAACCGCATCACAAGTATAACTTAATAAAAACAGTAAAATACACGACTACATTATATTTATTTTCGTTATGCTATTTATCGTTCCATTGAAATTAAACAGCAAGTTTTATATATTTATAAAATCACCTTTTAAAGCCCATCTTTTTGATAAGCCACTCCATGGGCACAGAAGAAAAAAATTTTTTTTTCGACAATATGGCGTCTTTAATTCGCCAGTGTGTTTTTTTTATTATTATGTACCTAGTGTCAATTGGGTTATCAAGACAAATCTAATGATATATCATACATCAACATCAGTTAAGCCGATTAGAAGTTATGGTGGAATAAAGAAACTCACAAACATACATACATACATGAACCCTGAAAACATAACTCTCCTTTTTTTGGACAGTCGTGTAAAAATCCGTTGCGTACACAGGGACAGACAGCGGGAAGCGGCTTTGTTTTATACTACTTATGTTGAGTATTTTTCGAAATCAGTCATCATCAGCCGGTAGACGTCCACTGTAGAACAAATGCCTCCCTTATATAACGCCACATAATATACGGTTACTAGCCACTTGTATTAGCATTAGCCACCCGCGACTCTGACGATGTCGTCAGTCCACCTAGTGGGATTCCGTTTCGTTTAGTTTTTGCTATTTGCAAATAAATAAACGAAGTATTTGGATTACCGCCGCATGTTTACCTGAATGGTAACTTGAGTGATATGACATGGAAAATTATTGCCCGCTTAATGTGCAGCAATAGCCATGTCTCTGTGAGTAGTAGCATGCTATTATACTAATTGTGCTTGATAAAATATGTAAAACGCAGTTCTTATATTCTAAGACAGAATTATGTAAGTGTATTTGGAAATAACGGATAAAAACTTATTGAATAATTTTCAAAGCTTAAGCAAGAACTATTTTTTATAGCTGATAGACTAGCCGGAACACACCGTTAGGTACTTGGCGAAAAATTTTCTACTTGAGGGTGGTAGCTAGCCTGGGGGGCATTCGCCCTACCACCATGCTGCTGTAACGACTGTCATCGTAAGACAACAATCGGGACCGACGGCTTAACGTGCCCTCCGAAACACGGAAGCGCTCAGTACTTAGTAATGTCACTAGCGGTCACCCATCCAACTCCTGACTGCGGCGGAACGGCTAAGCAAACTTCGCTACGAGCTGTTCAAAAGGTATATGCATTTCTCATACAGAACCACAAGCTGTATGTACATATTCAAGCGATCGAAGTCTATGAAGCATATCCAATGTTGTAGACAAACAGAGTTAATTCAATCCGGTGGTCGCTGACAACTGGGGCTAGCAGACGTGACTCGAATCACAATAGTTCAGTATGGTGGCTACACATTGGCCTATCATAATAAAAATTGTTTTTTTCAGTGCATACGTGTTACCTGAAAGCGATATAAGAATATTTCTGTTCGTCAGTATATAGGTGCATGCCATATAAATAAGCCAAATTATTTTTTCAGCTTACATGCTTGGAAAGGCTTTGTTTATTTAGTAATCTGCGTAGAAATGTTTTTGAAATTCAAATATGTGTAACAGTACAAAAAAATATAATTTAAATTAAAAATGTGCGACAATAGAATATTAGTAATAGAAGATAAGTTATATCTCCTTTTATTTATTTATTTCGCAAAATCTCCAGCCTTTAACATAAAACAACAAATTCTTACTTTGCGTTTCATAGGGCAAAAAAAAATTTTGAGTGTCATACCTTTGAAACTTTGCTACGCTCTGTAAACAATTTTAAAACCACTCGCTTCGCTCGTGTTTAAATTTTAGAATGCTTCGCTTCGTCAGGTTTAAATACTCGCGCCAAATAACAACTGAGCTGCTTTGCGTAACAGATTACTAGTTATTGTGATAACAAAAGTCATCAATCCTCAACTCATACCCAGTTGTCGACAAACAGCGTTAATTCAATCTGGTGGTTGGTCGCAACTGGGACTGACAGGCGCGGCACGAATTACAATAGCTAAAGGCTATGGTTGGTACACATATTATTATGTAACTGCAATATTGTTTTCTTCACACTTGCACGTAAACAGTATCTAAACATATTGGTTAACTTGGCCATAATGCCCCATATAAAACTTTTGAGCTTTTTTTTGTCATGAAACCCAAGGTCGGTAAGTATTTTTTTACTTTATAGCACACACACAGGTCATGCAAGTTCAAGCAAGGTTACACGGAATTAAATTACTTTTTAAAGTGTTATATAAACAGGATTTTCATTGTAATCTCGCTAATGTTCTTTATAATCGATATGAATAGTTTTTTTGTACGGAAATTATTGCAATTATTTTATTTTTTTACACTCCGTCATGGCTGTAATATTACTGCAAGTATTTGCCTTTAACGTTTCTGAACGAAACATTTGTATAATCTGTGGTGTGGGCATAAAACTCCGCCATCCGCTTCAAAACAATTTCACGTTTTTCGTAATAATAGTTGTACTGACTTGTATATTAAAGCTATAATTCAAAATTATTCACTCGCAAATGTGATGAAACGCATTTATTGTATAATAATACGTATTCATCAGCGATGATCTCGTCGAATACGCCTCGAACAGACGTTGCCTTTTAAACTGTTGATAAATGTGCTTTTGAGAACTTCTGGTATGAAGCTAAACAGGATTGCATTCAAAATGATACCAACCATCAACAAAAAAAAAACAGGCAAGAGATATACCTGAACTCAATGATCAAAGCCCTGAACATAAAGAAGCACTCCTACTGTAGCTTGCGTCATCATTCTCAACCAATTAACTAAGTTCAAAGCAATGACCACTATCGTCACAACTTGGATGGCTAACTGGTGGTGGCGGCATAACTGAACGCTTCGATACTTCGGAGGCATGTAAAGGCGATGGTCTCGGTTGTTGTCTAGGATGGCTGTCATTATAGTGGTTTAGGGCATTTCACGAACGCCCATCCATGAAAGCTACCGGAACGCATCGTTAGGGGCTTGGTGTAAAATTTTCAACTTGAAGGTGGTAGCTAGCCAGGCTAGCTTGTAGCTCTTAGAGCAGAATTTCGACTTGTGGTACCACTTTCAAGTCGAAAAGCCTTTAACGATGTATTTCAGCAGCTGTCATTGAGAGCCAGTATTTTGGGTTATTCTGATATCGTCGACCACATCATCACTTGTCCACTTACTTCAGTGGACAAAGGCTAGAGTACTAGTAATACATTAAAAGGAGTAAAGTACACCTGTTGAGAAGCTAAATCCTACTTACGACTAGAGTAGTAGTATACTGCTCTCTCGAAGCAGTTTTCCTTTAACATAAAATACATTACGATGGAAAAATATACTTCAAAGAAGATGTCACAGTTCGTACAAGGAGAAATCTCACAGCTGTTACTGCTCGTAGGTTTGGAAAATGTTAAGGAACGTTTACGCTATTTCCACAACAGCAAATTGTATTACTTTTTCGGTAGTTAATTTATGCCGTCATCGTGACGCACGCTTAATATATCAAGGGTAGGGTTTCTGATTTCCCAACATATTTATTTTTCCGGATCTCGGGAATTCTCGACAGTACTTTACCGGAAATGCCCGGATCTTCGTGCGTTTCATTTCGAATTTTGAAAAGAAAAAAAGATATTTTTTTTTTAGAATTTCTCGATTTCTAGACACGTTCTTCTCACCTTGACCAATGACAGATTTCCCGGGAATTCCCGATCCGGGAAATCTCGACCAGAAGCCCTAATCAAGGGTCAATTTCACAAAACTAAGGTATGTATACGAAGATAATTTTTATCTCTATAACCAAAAATAGGTATATGTATCCTCCTCCTTGCGTCGTTTCCCCAATGCTGGGGGTCGTGACCACATCATGGTTTCAAAACCTTCTCTTTTATTATTTTCTGCCACTTGCTCCTACTCTCAGTGACATGCACGGCTTCTGAGGCTTTGATGTCCAGGGAACTTCGGATTTGGTCCGCACAGCGCATGGGGCTTCTACCTCTGGGTCGTTTTCCCTCGACTTTTCCAGTTATGATCACTTTAAGTAGGTTGTCACCAGGTTTGCGGGCGATATGGCCATAGAAGTCAAATATCTTGCGGAGGCACACATTCGATAATCTTGGCCTTTTCTCAATTTTGAGCTCCTGCAATATGGAGATGTTTAATTATATATATATATATATACCTTTGTCACCAAAAACTTTTAATTAAGATTGTAGTTTTTTAAATTTGTCATGATATTGAATGTTATGAAATTTGACGTCACGCTGCTGCAAAGGTGCAAATCCAAGATAAAACACATTACCACCGAGCATGGAGGTCTAATGGAGGTATATTTTTTGGATTAAAATGTTGTTATAAGTACTCCACAAACTAAAAACAAATAAGTTTCAAACTTTGGGTCCGAAAGAAAAATATCCGCAAAATAAGTTTTGACAGGTGTTGACACACTTTTGTTTAACTTCGTTCGTAGCATAGACTAGCAAGCATTTGCCTCATGGATTTATTTCATGATTTGCCTTTGCATAGATTCTGAATAACACTTATCGGATTCGTATTGTTTGTACATTTTCCAATTATGAAATAATAATTTATTCGCTTGCTTATACGTAGTCAAAGTCAGGTTCTATATATTATATATTCAGAAATAAAAAGAATCATAGTCTTGTAAAAGTCAATATGTTATATGTTGGCTAAGGCTACATACTAAATCTTGATAGGGAGTTTAGGTGAGAATACGAAGAGTTAATTAAGTACATATGGTTTCTTGGATGACGATGAAAAGTACTTATATCAATAATAATACTATTATTGCGACTTGAACTCTGTACGGATTGCTATGGAAAAAAAGATTTACAATTTATATTATGTTGTTGTAACTTTATGACTAATGAACGTTGTGGTTGGACCATAGACTATATCAAACAACGAACTTCGTACCGAAAATTAAATTTTCGTTGTCTTAAGTGTCGCTCGAAACACGAAAAATTAAACTTCGGTGAATTGTAGTAGCGGCCGTCTATTCAAGAAGGTGCGCTCCTCCACAAAAAATATTGATGCGTATTTTTTGATAGACCTTTTATGTACACTGCACTGTTTTCTTTATAATGTTACTTTTGTTGAACAAAACATTAAGCTTGGCCCAAATAAAATATGTTAATATTAAATTTGTATTTAACCTGAGAATGTCGCAGACGCCTAAATTGAATAAATGATTTTGACTTGACTTTGTTTCTTGAATTAGTCGAAATACTAATGGTCTGTCAATTAGGCCATAGAAGTAGTAGCATTTAGACTTTTTGTTAAAACTTAAGCTAAGTGTGACGTAACATTTATGTTTGAATTTTATATTTTATTTTTAAATTGATTTTTGAATTTAGAAATTAAATGTTAAGCCATTTATGTCCATTGCGGGCGATCCAGCGCCTGAGTTCTAATTATTATAACGTGTGCGTGACCATTAGTATGCGTATCCTAGATTTTGAATAAATTATGATACTTGTTGCTTTAGTATGATTCCCGTACTTATATCCTCTTATCACATGACCGATGAGCCGTTTTTCACAGCAAGGGTAGGATCTTGGTGCATTTTAGGATCACAAGATAGGGCAAAATAGTTTTTTATTTGCGGCCTGTTCACTTTTTTTATGACTGCTAGGTTAGCTTTCTCTATCAACATCTTCGACATCATCACTTACCATCAGGTGAGATAGTGGTCAAAGGCTAACTTATCATGCAAAAAAAAACTTTCTAACTCGCAATATTTCAACGACGCTGGAACACAAAAATTGATAAATAAATGGCGAGTTAAGAAAGTTTTACTATCGTTATGGATATAAATATGACGCTTAGTTCCCCGTGTAGGCAAACCATTAGAATCAATCAGACGAACTTTATTAATAGGCAATAATGAGTAGCCATTTCTTTATTCTCTTTTATCGAGAGGGCCTCTTGATTGGTTTGTTTCGTATTCTATGAACGTTCTTCGTCGCTTACTTGCCCCATTATATTTTGCCTGTCTTGATATGGGGATATGTGTGTAGGAGCTAATGTTAAAATATTCAAGGAGTTCATCAATGACTGAAATTCATTATAGTTAATTATTAAACAATTTTATAACAATTGTTAGACATTTTGGATGTCTAACAATTATAATCATCTTTAAATAAATGATTAGCTACAATAATCCTTAATATAAGAATAAGAAATCAAACTTATCGTAACTGGCCCTTAGAGAGACAGTTCAAAGCACTGTCATAGAACAAATAATAATACTGTGTCGACTTTAAAAAAAACCTAAAGAATACACCAATAAATTAATTGCAAGACTTTTAAGACATAAATCATAGACAATAATATAAAAAAATAATTTATGTATAATCTCCCACATAATAAAAGATGTATATAACAATAATATTTTTTTATTTCAAACTCAAGATCCATGCATAATAAACGAAAAGTACACATTTCATAGAAGGAAGAAATATAAATATATTAGTTATAGTTATATATTAGTTATATATAATATATATTAGTTAAATATATAAGTATATAATTTTATGTCAAACTGGCAAATTTAATTTAACTATATAATAGGTGTAAGTATTTAACGGTACTTAATCGCGATAAAACATGTATATTTTTATTTATTTACCTCGACGTTTCGACCAAGTAGCATTGGTCGTGGTCACGAGCGGACAAGTCTACAATTAGTCTATAACTATGTGTTCAAGTCGCGAAAGTCTTAAAGTTACTATAACTATATAATATTAAAAATATGTTAATATGCTAATATTCAAAATAATTTTTAGTCATTAATCATTATATTTCGTCTACAATTTCTAGACGTCGGTGAAAAAAATTTTTTCATATAAGAACTCTTGCTCTCTCTGTTGTGATACGGCCTCCCATTGAATGATGATTAGAACATACCCCGGCTAAAGGGGTGGATGGACGCGGGTTCGAATCCCGCATTCGACTTAAATTTTTCCTCTTATAATTTTGTAATACTTCCAAAGTGAAAGTTTTTTCTTGAATTGTTTTTTTTATTAAATAGGGAAGTATATCATCTGTATAAGATTCCGTTTGCAACTTTGGGTCCGAAAGTGCCAAAACTACTACTGAATAAATACGCTCACGACTTGAAACAGGGAAGGGAATTACTGATATTCATGACACGGGCAAACCTAGTTTGAATATCAGCTATTACCTAACATTTTTTGTAACATGCATCAAGATTTATTGTATACGACGTCTTTAGTTTTCCATTCATATTGTATGCCTAGCGACTGCTTGGCTGCACGATGAAATTTCACCGTGCTGCAAACCGCCCGAAGCATTTGTAACTGCTCGAGCGGTTCGTGTATGTACGTACGTAAAAGCCTCAAGTTCACTATGCAGTCGCAGCTTGAAGCAGTCGATACTGGCTGCATCAAGCTGCCCGTGTATGGCCGGCCTAAGAAACCTTAATGCTGTAAAAAACATGTGGTTCTGCTTACCCACCTACAACAAACAAGCTGCCAAACACATATGTTCCGTTATGACACCCAATAACGAAAATAATATTCCTAAATCAAAAAACAAATCTCAGTAACTCCTAACGAAATTCATACTGATATCGTCACGTTCCATCTGCTCACATAACTTTGTCTGATAAATTCTATTTTCATAGTAATAAAAAAGCAAAGAATATTATTCGCATATGTTACTGATTAGCCTTGACATGAAAATGAAGCTCGTTTTGGAGGTTTGTTTACGAAGAATCTGATATAAATAAATTTAATTTAAATAGAAATGGGTAATGTCTTGGACACAGCATTCTTATGACCGATCAAAGCGAAGATTTCGTTATAAATAATATGTTTCTTCGTTGTAAAAAAGGTCTCAAACAATCCCCTTGTCTGATAAATCAACGACATAACTTTGTATCTACTAGTATTTCTGTATTAGTAAAATTAAATTAAATAAATTACTCATAAGATGTTTAATATGTAAATTAATATTGCAATATTGTGAAACAACCAAGTCGCCCTTTTTATGTAATCTCTCTTACAAATGAGTTCTCTGGAAGAGATCGCTTTGAGCGATAAGACCGCCCATTGTAACACTTAGTCATATTTTTTGTTTTGTTATAGTTGTCTAAATTATGGTGTTTTAATAAAGAGTTCATCTATCTATCATCATCATCATCATAAGACATAATGAGCAGCGAAGCCAAATGGCGTTCATAAAAATCTAATAGGTGCTCTATTTCATACTCTCACACTTTGATTTAGGTAGTACAGACGATCATGAGAGATATATATGAAACATTTTTTACATGACATAAATCAATTTTAATTTATTCAATAATTTATGTCTTAAATGATTTAAAATCAATAATTGCAATCAGTACTATAATATTATAAATGCGAAAGTAACTCTGTCTGTCTGTCTGTCTGTCTGTTACGCTTTCACGCCAAAACTACTGGACCGATTTGAATGAAATTTGGTATGGAGATAGTTTGAGACCCGGGAAAAAACATAGGATAGTTTTTATCCGACTGCGCAAAAAGAGGTTAATGTTTTCGCGCGATAACCGACATACGCGCGGGCGGAGCCGCGCCCGGTAAGCTAGTAAATTATAAATATAAAAAAACTAGCATTAATTAGGAAGTTAAAAATGTCGCCCAGATTATGGGGGGAATCCCCCGCTTGGTAGGCGTCTTGGGGCTTGCAGTGTTACTTCAGAAAGCCCCGCTCTGGTATTTTTCCCTTCGTCACTTGTTATAAATCGTAATCGTAAATGATGTAAGTTTCGAAGTCACATTTATAGTCTCTCAAATGACTATAAATTAGTAGCGATCACAGACTAGTATTCGCTGTGCATTATAGATGCTGACATGATTAGATCGTATTAGTTTTTTAATTTATAATCCTATTTTTGAAGGTGTTGAATGGGTTTATTAAAAATGTATCACAATTGTGCGTAAAGTTCCACCACATAAAATTTTGATACCAACCGCCGAATGACAATGTAAGTGAAAATATAATCACAGTGCATATTAAAAAGATTAACCTTGTTAAAGTTTATTTTTAACCGAATTCAAAAAAGGAGGAGGCTCACAATTTATCTGTTTTATTATTGTTTTTTTATGTTTGTTACCTCAGAACTTTCGACTGAGCGAACCGAATTAGATATTTTTTCTAATGCTTGTCGTTTGGTCCCATTTAAATGTCATCAAAATCGGTCAAGCCGTCTTTGAGTTACACTCCAATAACTGAAAAATATTTAAAAGACATTTTAAGCCGATTCACCTTACTTTACCGAAATAACTTGTCGAAGTCGGTATAATGCGCACAATATTATGATAATAGATACTTCTGAACTATCATGGTACCGACTTCAAGAAGTTATTTAACACTTTTGAGTGTTGAAGTCGGTTCTATTTTTTGGTAATTTTTTTTTTTCAATTTCATCTCAAGAACCGTAATCGAAACCGAATTATGAAAGTTTTGAAGTCTAGCCTATTTTCTGCAACACTACAATTACGTCGATACATCAAAGTGTTTGCAGTCCCGTAGCAAACTGACTTCAACTAACCACTTCATGTTTGTTTGATAAACACTGATAAGATTCTAAACGGCTGCAATCCGTGCTCACGCTCCGAAATACATTTAAAATATTAAAAGGTCTAGGGATCTGGGTATGACTCATCCGCCAAGTGCGAGTCGGACTCGCCCACGAAGGGTTCCGTACCATTAGCTATACAAAATAGACTTCATATATTAACCTTTTTTTTTTAACGTGCGCGAGTCCGACTCGCACTTGGCCAACTTTTTGGACTTGTTGTTATAGCGGCTACTGAAATACACCTGTGAACATTTCAACTGTCTAGCTATCACCGTTCTTGAGATAAAGCCTGGTGACAGACGGACGGATGGACGGACAGTGAAGTCTCAGTAATAAGGTCCCGTTTTTACCCTTTGGGTACAGAACCCTAAAAAAGTACCTAATCACGTGGCACATCGTCCTACTTTTTATTTATACATGTTGGGCTAGCTTTAAACCACTATCTCGTCTGATGGTTAGTGATGATGTGGTCGAAGATGCTGGCTCTCAAAGACAGCTGCTGGAAAACATTGTTAGGTGCTTGGTGACAGATTGTCTAGTTGAGGGTATTCTTGCCCTAGCATTCTATAACGGTTGCCATCCTAAGACAATAACCGGAACGTTGCTCGTTACGTGCTCTTGGAAGCATGAAAGCGATCTGTGGTAATGTCACCCATCCTTAAGGGTATATTTTAGACGAACGCCCCCATACAAACGCAGTTCCAATTACATTTTAATAATAGCGAATAAACCTCAATGATTTTTTTACCTACATTATCACTGTCCTAATATCAAGGTTTGTGGTGCATCAGATTTTCATTAAATTATACAGTTTTGAACCTGTAGCTCAAAAACTCGTAATATAGATAAAAGAAAGAGCCAACTTTAAACTTTGTAATTATTAGTCCAAAAAAAAGGATTTAAATCGGGAACGTCTAATAATTACATGCTATATATTTACGTGCGACTTTTTTTTAAATGACAAGTTCAGTTTATAAATAGGTTTACGCTTTGGTTGGCGGGTATATGCCATTACACCCGTTGCAAACGAACCTAACATCCTTCATTGTTATGTATAACACAGGATGTTCGGTTATCATGTGCTAACCGCATGTTTTATTATGGCTCCCAAACAGATGTGGGCTAACACAGGTTTTTCTGGAATACCAATGAAGTTTATTGGCTTTAGCAAATAAATCACGCAGTATATTTCCATTGGTTGGATATTCGTCGAAAAAGGTTACTACAGCTTTTTGGGATTCAAACCGTATAGATCTCAGCTTTACGACCAGAATCGTTCTAAAATATATTAACTGAACATCGTAAATGCTGAATATCACACTAATATTCTAAAGGCGAAAGTCTGTAAGTGTCTTTGTTACTTATTCACGCTCGAATGGCAGGACTAATTTTGATTAAATTTGGTACCCATGGAAGTAGATGAGGTACTGGATTAACATAGTATAAAATACTTTTTATCATCATTCATCACCACGGGGGTAAAACCGTGGGTGTCACTAGTAAGAAAATGGTTTGTTGAAGTAGTCAAGATTTTTTTTTAGGTTTGTGACAGAACAAGAACGAGGCTCCTCTGGTTTTAAGATGTATTCTCTGATTAAATTTATATTCGTAGCCTCAGATTATGAAAGTAACAGATATATTTCGTTACAAGTCACGATCTACACTTCGCCCGTCATCTTAATACATACATTTATTAAGACTCATATGTCTGTAATTTCATAATTGCTCACAGGCTCCCAAGGAGTCCTGCCAGAACATACTATTAGTTGCTTGGTGACAGATTTTTTACTAAGTTACCTTATTTTACTAATTTGGAACATCGAATTTTTGTCAGCTGTTCATTTTTTAATTCTATACATATTTTTTTTCAGCTGTTCCTTATGGACCAATCAGTATGTATAACTGTGTTTCTATTGTGTGGAATCTTTCCTCTACGAACAGTTCTCATATTTGTTCACCATTCCACGAAGGTATATACAACTTCTTAATAAAAATTCAATTAAAGTGATTGCCAATGACAATCTTTGTTGAATTGAAACATCTCCCACTATGATATTAATCGCAGTTTAATAAAATAATGTTGAATTTAGCACATAAAGATTAGTACCTATATAAAGTAAGAGTTTTTGTTACTGCTGTCTAAAACCTATACGTACTTGTATTACAAGTGAATAGCAAGTTCAATGAACTTGTAAAGACGAGTCAACCATCGGAGTGCGGTGTCCAGTGTTTGTTTGGGACATGCTCACGGCAAATAGTTGAAAAGTACCTCCCTTAGGTAGTATAATATGGTTTTAGTAAGAAAATAAATTTCGCACGAACTGAAAATAAAGTCACATATCATTCTTATATATAATATTGCACTAAAAACTACGAATACTACATATTTATGTAAAGAAATGTAAGTCAAGCTTATAAATAGCAGAGCGTCTACCCTAATGGCGGGAGGAGTTTAAAAAAATCGGCCAAGTGCGAGTCGGACTCGCGCACGCAGTGTTCCGTACAATTAGCTATACAACATTAGACTTCATATTTTGACGTTTTTTATTTTAACGTGACGTGCGCGAGTTCGACTCGCACTTAGCCAACTTTTTGTATTGGTTGTTATAGCGGCAACAGAAATACATCATCTGTGAAAATTTCAACTATCTAGCTATCACAGTTCTTGAGATACAGCTTGGTGACAGACGGACGGACGGACGGACAGCGAAGTCTCAGTAATAGGATCCCGTTTTTACCCTTTGGGTACGGAACCCTAAAAAGTACCGTGCGGCGCAACATCGCAGACAGACGCGACCAATCGGATGCATTAATTTTTAAGCGTTTTTGAATTTGGAAGATAGTGCGTGTTTTGTCAAAAGTGAAGTTGATGAGTCCGAAAGCAAAGCGGTAAAATTATGAGAGTTACACTTCCTTACATATTTATACGTAGACTAAAATCTAAATTAAAATCTAAATATCTCTGGTGGAGAGAAAAGCGCCCAGAATATTGGATGCATTACCTCTGTAGGTATATTATTCTCTGTATATTTTTTTGTCCGAGACACAAGCCATCGTACTCTGTTTACATATATATTTTTTGATCGAATTATTCGCTCTAAAACTATGCATCAACGTAAGTACTATATAAACCATTGTTTGGGTTTTAAAATAGTAATGACTGCTACTTTGTTGCTTTAAGTACCTATACAAAAGAAATATAACTTCTGTATTAGAAGCTATATAAGCACAGATAGGCCCTGAAGACCGATGATTGTTATTTATTAGTCAATTTATTTTTTATTGCTTATAAGCTAGCGTTTTGTCCACTATCTCACGTAATGATGTCTGAGAAAACGTTAAACAACGTAAGTCTAGTGGGAGCTGAAAATATCAAGAACAACACACAGTTATATTTGAAGCACCCCTAGCGAGCTTTGCTTAGCAGTTTTTAACCGATCAGCTAATTTAAGCAACGCTCGCCACGGTCATGACTTGGATGGGTCACCGCTAGTGACATTACTACTGAGCGCTTCCGTGCTTCGGAGGGCACGTTAAACCGTCGATCCCGGTTGTTGTCTTAGGATGGCAGTCGTTACAGCGTGGTTGCGAATGCCTGCATGGCTAGGGTGGTCCCTCAAGGTGAACATTTTTGCCAAGCACCTAACGGTGTGTTCCGGCAACTGTCCTTGAGAATCAGTAATTATATGTTAGCTTGAACATCTTCGATCACATTACACTTACCATCAGGTGAGGTAGTGGTCAAAGCTTTAATTAAAAGTAAAAGAGTTATAGTTGCTTGGCCGCAGTGTTTCTTATTGAGGTTGGCAGCTAGGCCAACATTCATTAACCCTATTACTATATTATGTGCAATGAGTTGATGCTAAAGTTGTCAGTGACTTCTTATTTTAAACACGGAATTTTTACCATTTTGGAGTGCTAGAGAGCTAGCACTCCAAAATGGCAAAAATTCAAATGGTATTCTAGGTATTCTATTGTGCAAGCAATACTTATGAATTAATGTGATAGGTAATATATAATCCCGTGAGGTGCTGGGCTAGACAAGGGGTAACACATCAGAAAGTGGGCAGCGCTTTATGAGGAACTGATATAAAACAGCGCGATCCCAAGACGCCTGCCAAGCGTAGGAACTGTGGCTAAACCCCTATAATGGGGGAGGCTGTGTTCAGCAGTGGACGATCCGGCTTATACAGTAATATGATAGTGGTGCATATTATTTCTCGGTTACTTGTGCGAAATATCACTACCAAAGTTTTCGTAATAGAGATTGTAATCTGTGGTTTTCGTTATCCAAGAGATTCCATTCAATCAGCAAACGTTAACGAAGAGCCAATAAGTCAAAGGAGTACAGGATTCGCCGCAGTCAAGGGCCCTCGTCGATTCGAAGTCCCAGATTGAATACGGGTGCAGTGAATTCACGAAATTATATGAATATATATCTGTAGATGACATAGCGTGGTAGGTTTACATTTTATAGTCAAATAATTGTTTTAATAAATCAACAATTTAATGTTTTTCAATTATTTAATATTTAACAAAAATAACGTGATGAAATTGATTGAAAATTAGGCATATACATAAATTTTAAGATGTCAATAAAAGTCAACTATAACTAACAAAAAAGCTCGCCACCGGTCGCACCCGGTCCAATAGCCCATCACGCTGGATGCATTCTGACGCAGTATGGCGATGGCCAGCCTTTCAACGAGGTACGACCCAGAGTGTTGGCCGTGACCCCTCTCTCTGAGACGACGCCCAATTTGTCGTACAAAGGCCTTCGCCTCCGCTTCTCAACTCCCCGCCGTCTCGACCACCAGAGGGACATACTCGTACCTATGGGCGTGGTCAGCATTTTTTGCTTTCTTTCTAAAAGCTGATCTACACAGTTCGAAACCACGGTCTCCAACCATGCTTTACAACTGTGGAGATGATGGTTTGCGACCAAATTACGTTTGACCTTCCAACGCCCTTGGATTGCGAGCATGCGTTGTCAACCGTGGTGAGCAAAATAGTGGTTACTATTTTCCGCTGTGTAGACGCCGCGCCGGTTGCAAAAATGCAAACTTCGCGTACGAGGGCAGTATGCCTCTGCAACCGGCGAGAGCGCACGCATAACGCGTTTCCCTCTTTGAGATATGTAGGTATAAAAGCCACGACCAAATATAATGCATTATTTATGACATATTTTTCTTCCAAATTTCATACAAAGATAGTAATTTTAAAACGTATAAATTAAGCGATAGCGTGTGTAGTTTGGCCTTCGTTGGATGCGTGTTATCGGCGCGGGAGTTCGATACGTACTGTGGGTGGTGAGTGTATGGTAGCAAATTCCGACGGTGGTGAGCAACAAGCCGCTGGCCAAAGCCAATGGGCAGAGCCCATGGTTTCCAACTGTGTTGATTCTGCGGCGCCCCCTGCTGCGCGGACTGTCTGGCCCTTTTTTTGGCCTGTTTGACAATTTAATTGGTTATTAATTATTATTTGAATAACATTATGATATTAATAATAATTGTCAAAGACAAAAATTTCAATACTTCTGTGTTGGTTTCTTGGAGGTCTATGATCATCAGAACGAAAATCATATAAACCACCGTTGAAATATCATTAAGTTATAATATTGTTAAATTTTAAACATAATTTAAATTAATTTTAAATTTATAAATGAGGTTTGCCTATTATCGACGCACTGTGCGTCGTGACTGTTACGATAATGGCCCAGCTATTGTTAAAAATAATTAATCGCAATCACCAGTCCAGTGCAGTAAAAGAACTAGCAGAGGAGCATTCTTTTCCATCGCTAAAAAATAAACCATTAACGTAGGAGAAATTTTGCAAAACATACAGTGAAGCCTTTTTGTTTTTAAAGATTTTTTTTGGCCATGTGGTAGGTATCTTGGCAAGGGACCATCTTGGATATCACCGCAGTGTTCGATATTCTGCCGAATAGTGTACAAACCCTACCACTAAGGTGTTTCATACATATTTTTATGATTTTAGATGACCATAAAACTGAATGCAAAACATTTTAAAATTATTTATCTCCTTTATGTTATTACTGAAGAAATATTGTACTAACCCTACCTGCATGGGATAGTGGTAGAAAAATAACGACCAACTGAAAGATGTTACATGTAAACTAAATTTAAAAAATCGACAAATTTTACAAATATTTTTTTTAACAAAAAAACGACTGATATCACATATCAAGGACAAAAAATTCACAAAAAGTAAACCACTCTGACAAGCGTGCCCGACTAAAAAGAAAAACTAAAACACTGGTTTACCAAAAGAACATTATTAAACAGTCGCAGAATTCTTTGCTAGTGATTCGTTATATCATCAACTCATGAGCTCCAGGCTAGAAAGTCACCATATCTCACTTCTCTCTTCCTATAGGTGTCCTAAGAGGTGGCTTAGGGTAAATACCAGAAGGTGGGCGGGTAGCAGCGCAGCGCCTTCTGAAGAACTGCTGTATAACACTTCGATCCCCAAGACGGCTGCCCAGCATAGGGATTAGTGCAAGCCCACTTTAAAGAGGTGGCTGCGTTCATCAGTGGACAATCCGGCTGATACAGCAAAGCATAGACTGATATTTTTAAAAATAAATTAGTTATTCTGTTTATTACTTTTGAACGAAGAAAATAGCACGATGAATGAATTTATACGTGTTAAATTAATTATTTTCTGATAATTATACTAGAAAATGTACTCAATTGAAATAATCATTATTTTCTAAGTCTTATCTCGTCATATCTCATTGGATTGTATACTAAATGTATTATCTACATCGTAAGTTGAACTATAAGTTCGTAGAACATTTTATAGTACCGTTCTTATACACACTGTGGTCTTGTACTTACCACTCCGTTGACATTGGGGGAAGCGGGAGGGGTTACCCAGACGGGGTTAACTTAATTAGACACGATGACAACCCTTTCGACAAGCAAATACTACCCTTATACCATTATGCGTAAAATGTAAAGTCGCCTGGTTCTATTTATGGGTGCTTTAATCCGAAGTAACGCATGATGTAGGTTGGAGGAGTGCCTGAAAGCCTTTTGAATTAGAATAGTTAGTGTTTTATGATGTGCGAACTTGTGAATGTGGATTTAATATAAGGATGAATATTATCACTGGTTTAATGAACATTTTTACTTGAATTGGGGCAGGATTTTGTTAGCGCAAAACTTGTTTTTATGGATCTTTCCATCGTGTTTTAGTTCCATGGAACTAGAGGGTGTTTTTTCTCACTAATTCCATGGGACTCGAATGGAACTAGTGAGAACTATTTTAGTTGATAGGTAACCTCTGACTATATTCTATTACACAATGACTCACACTTATAAAGTTCTCACATAAATAATTCTAGGCTAGCCTGAACAAAAACTTCGACCACATCATTACTTACCATCAGGTGAGATAGTGGTCAAAGACAAGCCTATCAGCTATAAAAAAAAAATATCTCAACAAACACTAACATGTGTTGGAGTTAAGGATTTCGTACGTGTGAGTCAAATGTGAGTAAGTACATTGCTGCATATATTATTATCTCGTTTCATCGTCGGAGATCAAAAGCTTCTCGAAATCAGGTGTAATGGCAAAACTCTCAAAATGTGGGTGTACATGCAGGTACCAATAAAACATACAAATCACTAAATTTCTCTTGGTTTATTTCTCAATCCAGTTTATAGGGGGTGACCCAAGATATGACCGTCATCCTCCTCCTATAACCAATCTGATCCTCCCCTTGCAGAACACTCTTTTCTCAATCTCACTCTGTTCATTACTGCTCATAACTTATCATCATTGTGGCGTGTTTGCCTTAACGTATCATTATGTATGTGTGTGTCATCTCCCATCACTCAAGTTCACTGATCACGGCCTTCACTGTGAATGTTAATTGTCACTTATTTCACTTCCTAGTTAAGCTTTACCTCTTACAACTGTAGGTCTTGTAACATAAGCTTCTAAGTCACTGTTATAGTTTCTCAAATGACTATCGACTAGCAGCGATCATGGACTAGAATATTTACTACTGTACTGTATCATCCGGATTGTGCACTGCTGAATACAGCCTCCCCTATTAAGGGGGATTTGCCATAATCCTCATGCTTAGCTGGCGTTTTGGGGATCATAGTTTTACAAAATTACAAATTTACGAGAGAAAAAATTATAGTCATGTGTATGCGGGATTCGAACCCGCGTCCATGACATGACAATGTGTCATTTTTTTTTATTTTTTTTTTTTTATTTAGGAAACAAACTGTCATACAAAGTTATAAAAATATACATAAAATTGAACTAAAGCTAGACTTAAAGTTCCATGATTTTCAAAAAGTAAAGTTATACCCAAAAAGTTCTAGAAAGTAAATACAGATAATTTGACTATAAACCCACTCCTTAAACTAATAAATGCAAAAGTTACTTAAACATGGAAATGCATTTATTCCTTAGACTACTATAAGATAAATGAAAGATGTCTAAATCACAAAGCTTGCAATTATAAAAAGCACAGGCACGTCTTAAATAACTATTTCTGACATAACAATTTTTACATCTTGCAATTACAAATACATGTTTACAACGGCAAGTTCGTTGACGGCTACCTGGAACCCTAAATGAAATGTTTTGCAGAAGCGCGGGGACATCGACTTTATAATTAATCACTTTGTATAAATAAAACACATCAGCACAGTTTCGACGGTGTTGCAACGTTAACATTTTATGTCTGCTTAATGATATTTCATAAGAATATGGATTACCTATCCTGAACTCTAAAGCTTTCATAAATTTCTTTTGGACATTTTCCATTTGGTTTATATGTGTATATGTGGTTGGTATAATGGATTCCAAACTACGGAGGCAAACTCTAATATACTACGAACATAACTGCGATAGAGAACTTTATAGGTAAAGGAATTTTTAAACGGTTTAGAAATACGTAAAATAAAACCAAGCTGTTTAAAAGCTTTATTAATAATTTTATCTAAATGCGGCAAAACAAAAGTTAACTTTGAATCTACTATTATAATTCCCAGATCACGAACTTCTGAAACTCTAGCCAAGGTTTTGTTGCTTAATGTGTAAGAAAAATGAATGGGAGATTTCTGTCTAGTAAAACTTATTACAAAACATCTATCGGGGTTTAAAACTAGGCTATTACTTTTACAAAATTCCTCGAAATCAGTCAAGTCGTTTTGTAATAAGGTAGAATCGTTTACATCACGTATAATCTGAAATATTTTAGTGTCATCTGCATATAGTGTGGAGTTACATAGTGAACTCGACAAATCATTAACGTAAATAACAAATAGCAAGGGTCCTAAGTGGGATCCTTGCGGTACAACAGATGTGATGTCTTTCCAGACCCACTACGACAGCCTGGCTTCTGTTTTCAACGTATGATTTAATCCACCGGAAGAGATCCCCATGAATTCCTAGCTGTAAAAGCTTCATGAGCAAGGTATTGTGACAAATTTTGTCAAAAGCTTTAGTGAAATCAGTATAATAGATCGCATCAACTTGATAATTTTTGTCCATGCTGTTGAGAATAAACTCTGTATAAACTAATAGGTTGCTTTCCACACTACGGCCTTTACAGAAGCCATGTTGAGAGGGACAAATGTGTTGGCGAACTGCTGACGACAATTGGGTAGTTACTATTTTCTCCAAAATTTTACTAAATTGACATAATTTGATGAGATTGGACGATATTTCTCAATATCTGAACTAACATTTCCCTTTGGTATAGGAGTGACCCATGCTTGCTTCCATATAGTTGGCATATGACCTTCCCTTATAGATTTTTGATAAATAAGTGTAATAGGATTAGACAAAGCATGAGCGCATTCACGAATTAATTTTGGATGAACATTATCTGGGCCAGATCCTTTGTTTATATCAACAGATTCAAGACATTTTAAACTCTGTTGTGATTTGGATTGTGTTAATGTCTATATATGCATTTTGAGAAACATTTATATCGTAAGAACAAAAGACTGAGAGCCAGAATTTTCAAAAACTGAGTGAAAATGATAATTAGATAAGTCACATATATTTTTTCCGTCTGAACTAGCAACTCCCTTATAATACATTGTCTGTGGTAATCCTCTATTAGAAGTAATTGATTTTACGTAAGTCCAGAAATACTTAGGGTTTGTTTTAATTTTCATTTCTGAGTATTCTAAATACTTTTGATAACATTCTTTCTCTAATTTCTGAGCCCTCAATCTTAAAATTTTAAAACTATCATGGTCTAATGGGTTTTTGTAAAGTTTCCAAAGTTTATGGAATTTTTGTTTCTCTTTGAGCAATTTCTTAAGAGGACGACTGTACCATATGGGGCAAGAATAAGAGTGTAATGCTCGTTTAGGTATATATTTCGAGATAAGGCTATGAAGTATTTTATAAAAGTTATTAACCATCTCTTCAACAGAAGTGGAATCGAAAAGTACCATCCAATCAATTTTAAATAACTCCTTATTAATGGCTTCATAATTACCGGACTGAAAGTTATATACGAAAGTGGTACCGGGCTTAAGGGATGGCACGTAGTTCAGCAGGACGTCGATAATTAGCGATCTATGATGTACGTCTTCAGGCACGAGTGGTGTATCGCAACCACGAACGACACAATCGGTATTACTTAGAACTAAGTCTAAGATGCGGCTATTAACGTTAAGACAGCTATTAAATTGTTGTAGATTCGAAACTAGTAAAAAATCACTTATAGATTGAACTATGAGGTTACCACTCGGCTCAAGCTGCATAGAAGTTAAACCTTCCCCGTCCCATATGGCGTCGGTAATGTTAAAATCTCCGACTATTAGGAATTTATCTTCCAGGTGTTCATTTATAACACTCGCAGCCATATCGAAGAACGATATCACTGCGTCCTTGTGTCTGGGACCGTGTAGAATATAAATACAAGCGATATTAAGAAATTGGTTATTAGAACGTGACAGCGGCAGCGATAGCCAGCAGCACTCAGCAGCAGCGGACGGCGGGGACGGCCAGCCGGCACGCCCCTCCGGGCACAGCCCACGCATCACTCCAACTGCCACTCCGCCGCCTCGCTCACATCGGCTTGTGGAGGCGTCTCTGTCAGAGCGGTATACCACATACCTACTGTCGAAGAACTCTCCATCGTAGAAATCTGAGTTTAACCATGTTTCAGTTATAAAAATGACGTCATAATTATTAAGTAATATTTCTGACATGAATCTATGGGACTTGGTACGAAGGCCTCGCGCATTCTGATAATAACATGAAAGTGTTTTATTAATCATTATGAAGGACATATATTATTGCATATCTTTTAAATAAAATCCACAGAAAAGAGAAAGCAATAGAAAGGTGAAGGGGGCGTGGCAAGCGAGCTCACCATACTCCTAAACAGGAGTATTTACGTCAACGAACTATAATGCTACTGACAGTCGACCCGCGGTTAACGCGCCGCATGCATCTCCGTCAATTTATATGAAAATGCCGCGTTGTGCTGTTATAAGTTGCAGATTTAATAGCAATGTCACAAATGTAAAGAAAGTAGGAATATCCTATCACCGGAAAACTTAATAAATTATTCCTAAATGTTTTATATTTCGCTGATGAACAAAGTCGGTGCAATCTGACATATAAGTGATTCATGATTTTTTAATCGACAAATTTATCGATAAATTGTTAGTCACTAAATGTCACCTCATTCCAATATCTAATTTGGAGCTTTCCTGTTAGACCTACGAAAGCAAGCGCCATCTGTCCCACTGCTTTTAGTGCATATAAAACTTTTACCTGGACGTAAAAATACACGTGTAGGTCAGAAGGTAAACATCAATTAAATTAACAAATTATTCAAATATTTACAAGAACACGCAATCTTTCAAGGTTGTGATTTCAACTTCAACTCTTGTTTTGTGGCTTCTGTGGGCACCACCACAATTTCACCAATGTCACATAGTTAGATAGACCATCAAACGAAGGAGATTGTTTAGTATTAATGAGTTATGTCCGTTGAGAACTGCCCAAGCCAAAATTGGTGCTGAAACATTAGATGTTAGTTCATCTAACTACTGGAAGAACAAACATGTATATACACACACAAACATACACACACAAATTCATTATATATAGGGGCAATATAGAACACCTGGGAACAACTTTTGGTTAAGTTATATAATATATGAACAGTTAATTTACAGCTTTATTTGAATATGGACTAAATACTAAGGAGAGGATACGTTTGAGGGAGAAAGGACGAGGGATATGTCTAGGGATAATATTGTAGAGAGAAGAGTTTATTTTGGGACAACAGAAGAATATGTGTTTCAAATTTCCTTCGTCCAAACCACATTCTCAGAGGGAGTTATAAGTTTGACCAGGAAGACTGGGTTACAGGAATAGTTTCGACTCGGACGGCATATTGTAGAGGTGGTCACTTTATCAGCCTTTTGGAATATTGAGAACCTGAGTTTATTGGGAATCTCAGGTTGAATGTTACCATAGAATTTACCTTTTAATATTCTAGAAATTTGCCATTTCTGGTTTCAAGGTTTTTTTAAAGATGGTTTTAAAGTCGAACAGATATCTTGATCTTGAGATTCGTTGCGCACTGTGCCGGCGTGACCAGGAATCCAGGCAAGGATCACATTTTTGCCGTGAGAGCTACATTCGAAAAGGGCATTTCTTATTTTTAAAACAAATGGGGACCTAGATTTGGACCGAAATGGGTTAGCAAGAATAGATTGGAGGCAGCTTTTGGTTTCTGAAAATATGATAGTTTTGTTCAGATTGTGTGATATTACAAAAAGGATGGCTTCCAGAATTGCGATGGCTTCTCCTGAAAAGACGGAAGTGGTAGAAGGACATTTATAATTGAAAATTATTCTCGTAGGTGGGATCCAAACTACAACACCAATTGCACTAGATTTTTAGAAGCATCTGCATGGCAGTCCAGACCTTGTATTCTGTGAAGAATTTATTTATGAAAAACTTATTAGCTTCTATTGTGTTTTTATCAATACCAAAATCCAAAATAATCTTAGGTTTGAAAACGAATGATTCGTAAGATGATGAGTACAAAGGCATAACAGGATTCTGAAGGAGGGAATAAGGAATAAGGGTGAATTGTAAATAGCTGCGGAGGAGACAAAGGAAGTTCTCAGATGAGGCTTTATTGCATGAGTTACATAATGTCAGTAAATAATCTAGTTTTTTTCAAGAAAAGTTTGAGTTTTAAGCTAATTTAAAAAGGAATTTATCGGAGAGAAACTGCCTGCGAAGGCTAAGAGGAGGTTCTACACACTCAACTTGAATGGCATTGACAGGGATTTCAAGCAGTGTTCTTTCACCATGACAGACCAAAGCTACTTTGACAACATAACATGTTTTTTTTTTCTTTTTTTTCTTTTTTTGGATAAGTTCATATGTGCGTTGCAGCATCGCGGGGTGTGTTGCAGCAACGTAGACGTGAATGGAACCGAACCGCGAACTTTTAGGTTATGACTTAGTCTGGAGATTTTCGTTATCATCAATAAGGAGAATATCTCATTGGCTGCCATTGAATTCATTTGTTAAAATGTGTAATAGAGAAATACACAAATATACTGTTTTCAGTTTTTGCTAAATAATAATATCTAGAAATTGCAATCGCCGATTATGCAATAAGTACAATTCGTTTCAATGGAAATAAAATGATTACCAATTTAATTAGCTGGTAGTTACTATTGTGTCGGTCTCCCTGATTTTCCTGAATCCCTATCTGTGCCTATCTCTAATACCACCCTCTACGCGAATTTCAGGTGTTTGTAATAATTTTACTACAAATAAGCAAGCCTGTAACATATTATATCGAAATTAAGCTGTGCTTCGCAGTAATAGCTTTATTTTATTTTTATCGTCTTTTTCATATTCAGCATCTTCACTGCTGAAGGTCGTGTCTAGTCTGAAGTAGTGTTAATCGCTCGATGTACTATGCTCTTCCACGTGCTTCTGTTTTCAGCGGTCTTTAAAGCTTTTGGTATAGACATACTAGTTGGCTATAGGGTTCAGTCAAGACGCTTACTTGCCTGTCATTACTACATATTCAAATGATTATATAAAACCGCATAAAAACTTATTATAGCTAAAACGCACAGTACATCAACGCATCACCTATATATCGTTTTAAGCCTATGGAAAAGTTTATCGATAAAAATGTACTGCATCACTGGCTACTTTGACAATGGGATACCACTTTTTGTTCCAAATAAATAAATAAAAAAAAGGTAAAATTTTACTAGCTATCCCAATAATTATTTTCTCGTAATCATTTTTCGTGCAGTTACTTGTGAACTATTTTTCAATTGTCTATGCTCAGATTTTACCAAGGAACGGTTTTAAAATTGAATTTTACTTGACTGAGAGACTGCACAATTACTGTACAGTTATTGTCAACTGGCAAATTTCACCAGATATTAGGGGAATTACCATATATCTGTCTCTCTCATTAATAGGGATAGCTTGACAAAATTCACAAGAAATTAAATCTTACCACTCTTTAGATAAGGTGTAATTTCAAATGTTATAAATTGGTTTATTAACCGTTTCAATTGGGTAAAAATGGGACTAATCAGGGAATCGGATTGTTTGTAGTGAACAATGAAGATGTAATGTCAAGTATCATTTACATGTGTTGAACTGGCTACGCTCGTTTTCTAAGAAAACTGACATGGCTGCCACTCTAAATAGTATTTATATCTCTATGATAAAATCAATATATATATTATTTTTTTAGCGTAGTCGTCAACTCTTTCCATATACTTAAAATAATGTAAATGTAATTGTACCATATAAATTAATTCAAATAGAAGATAAATTTTACCAAAAACTAGCATTTTAATACTAAACGTGCCAATGCCTATAAAAATTAAAAAGTAATTATGCATACAAGTTCTTAATCTTATAAGACTTGAAAAGATACCATGTAAACAAAACGAAATTTTGCTAAAGGGAGATACACACTGCGAAATAACAAATAAGAGTCATTTCAGCTGTCTTAGTAATCGATATAACCTTCGATGTATCGTTTTTTCTCATATAAATTTTACAATACCCACACGTACGCATATTGCATTTCAACTTTAAGTTGTCGGGCACTTTTAAGCAATAACTTGTTCGATGGCGTGAGATGATCACTAACATAAACATTGGAGACGGGCCCAGGGATGCCGAGGTCGCGGGTGGTAACACCTCGGCGGGCGTGGACCGCCGGTAATAGCTCGTCCTTGCAGCGTCGCCGGCTTTTTGATATATGGAGTGAACAATAGTAAGAAGGTTTTCACTGGGTGTAATCGGCACTCCGGAGATCTCGATGTTGTTCACTCTTGAGTACTGATCCTGAGCGTCGTTAGCATCCTGGAGTTTAGAAATAGTTTCCTTAGCAAGGCGAAGCTCCGTGTGCACTTTAGTCACCGAGGGCATCCTGTTCTCCAAACAAATAACTCGCTCTTCTAACACAGAGAAACGGGATTCCATTTCACCCCATTTCGTGGTTAACGTTTGAATGGACACTAGAGCGTTCTGTATGTCATTTTTCACAGAGGAAAAGTCAGCTCTGAAATCTTTGACTTCTTGCAAAACCTTCACAAGATCCGAAGGTCCCGTTGATATTGAAGCTCCCACAGGACAGCCCCTACACTGAAAACACCGCCAAGCACTCTTCTTTTCACTGCCCATCTTACGATATGTGGTTTCTGCGATACCGGCACAAGCAAAGTGCAAATAATTATGACAAGCTCCGCATTCCACTGCGTCGGTAACCTCAACATTACACTTTGAACATTCCATTTTTCAAAACGATTGGGTTCAATTGCGTAAATTTAACACACAAACAAATAGGGGTAACCAATACGTAGTTTGGAAACAGTATCTGCGTCGCGGCGCGGCAGTACGATCGAACAATAGGTGTGAATAGAATAACAAAGTGCACCGGTGAGTGAAGGTAGGATTCGGCCGATCGCAGCTTCGACGCGCACGCACCTGACATGTTAGCTCAATTGGTTAGAACATACCTCTACCGGCTAAAGGGGTGGATGGACGTGAGTTCGAATCCCGCATGCACATGACTATAATTATAATTTTGTAATGTAAATCGCTTAGCAGGCATTATTGCAAACTTAACAATATTAAAAATAAGATATCTTTTCCTCAGAAGGCGCTGCTGCCCGCCCACCTTTTAGAATTTTACCGTAAGTCGCTATTTACGACACCTATGGGGGGGGGGGGGGGTAATATTCTAGCCCGGAACCTCACGGGATAATTGCTAGACTAGAATAACGTCGATAAATCAAAGTCTTGCCAGTCTCGTAAAAAACTCACTCCAGTTACCCGCTTCATGTTTGTGAACGCAACTTGCTTGGTACTTTGATGATTGATGGAAAACTAATGAAACACTATGTTTTTTATTCCTGATAGGTTAGCCTTTGACCACAATCTCACCTGATGGTAAGTGATGATGTGGTCGAAGATGTTGTTCAAGCTAACCTAGAATTACTGGCTCTCAAAAGACTACAAAAACTGCAGTCTGTGCTCAAACTCGGTATAATATTTTGGGGAAACTGTATCGAACGTGAAAAAATATTAAAAGCTCAAAAATGATGTGTAGGATCAGTATGTCATATTACTTCCACAGATTCTTGTAGACCATATTTCAAAAATCAGAAAATTTTGCCTTTACCATGTTTAAAATTTTTGAAATTGTACGTTTACAAGAAACAACCTTAAATTATTTAAAGTATGTTTAAAAGTCAACGCCACAAATATAAAGTTTATATAACAGGTCATACATTTGCCCTATCTGATCAAAGTGTATTGTTAATGGCTCCAAGAATATACAATTACTTACCTACATCTTTATTAGAATCCGAATACCAATCATTATTTAAGCAGAAATTATGTGATTTTCTTCTTAATAAATGCTATTATTCTGTAACTGAGTGTTAAAATGACCAATATACATAAATTTATTTCGTATTAGTATATATTATTGTTACTTTATTAGTTTTATTACAGATTAGAAGTTGGCAACACTAAAGTTTCTTGATGGTTGACGCCAAAAATTTGACATTCCATTAATATGACATATACATGAACGGAATGAATGGTTAGTATTTAATTTTTTATGACATTAATTAATGTGGGTAGATATCTTTGTGACTTAATATTTGATGTATTTAGTAAATGTTTTTACTACCGGTGATTTTTTAATATTAAAAACAAGTTAAAAATATTATTTATTAATGTAATCTTGTATGAGCGTTGGTAGTTTATCTATGTAAGTACATAATCTAGGTTATAAGCAAGGCTTGGACCTTTTGCATGCCAAATATGGTGGAATGTGAAGATCTTTTTACAGTTAACTAATAACTTTACTGTATTGTTGAAATAATTACTTAAATTCTTGCAAATAAATTGAATTTGAATTTGAACTGACACATATATTATTATCTTGTGAGATTTTTATTGTGTTTGAAGTTCCTTAGAGACTTTTAGCTTGCCCAAAAATTCGCTTATTTCAAACAATTCCTGAAACATATAAATCACAAAGCCATTACAATTTATGACTGAACCATTAACCAAAAAACTCATCAGTAAATTTGAACATTAACCAAAAGGAAGTTTCCCAATCTGAGCGCTGCCGTGACGCGACGTTGTAAATATAGCGCCATTACTTTTATTGGCGACGACAAATTGTTTGGAAGCGCTATGTGTAAATCATCTCCTAGACTTGTTTGGACAATAGCATTTTTATGACTGACTTGAAAAAAAGTAAGGGACTTCTGAAGTTTACGTGTATATATAATTTTATGGAAGATATCTTACTGGTTATGGGGAAACTCGGTAGAAATTGAAAGAGCTTTCAAGAGTCAAAAAAAATGTATTCGGGCTTTATGCTCAGCACGACGTAGAGACACATGTAGGCCTTTATTTAAACAACTGAACATTCTACGTTTCCTTGTCTTTATATAGAAGAATTGAGCCTTTTTGTTAACCAAAACCCATATTTTTTCGATGTACAAGGTGATGTTCACCGATCATCTCGCTATCGAAAAAATCTGGTGATGCCTATATCTAGGTTAGGACTATTTAAAAACAATTCATATTGTATGGCAATAAAAATATATAATAAAATCCCAATTGACATGAGAAACTTGCCCTTTAATAAATTTAAATTGCATAATTGGTTATTGCAGAATTCTTTTTATTCGCTTGACGACTTTTTTAAGTGTAAGACTAAAATAATTAGTAATTTACGTTCTGACATCAAATGACATATATTTTAAATACTAATAATAACATTAATGTAATATTGTTTATTGTGACGTAATAATTTTTGACATGGTAGTAATTTTTATTAATCTATTTATTTTATTTTGAAACAAAATCTTTATATAATGAGTAATTTTTTTTTTGTTTAAATATTGTATAAGTTTTAAACGACTGATCTTTAGGTATATTTATATTTCGCGATGGTCGTGGCCAGGATCAGGAAGCTGGGGCTGGAGGTGGCGCTCCACAAGTCGGAGGTCATTTGTTTTCATGGTCGCCGGCGGGCGCCACCTGCAGGCTCATCCATTGGGTTGTCCCCCAAATTGATGGGGGCAGCTGGCGCTCTGAGCCGCCTCCTTACCAACATTGGGGGTGGAGAGGGCAGCTGCCGCCGCCTCTATACAGCGGTGGTCAGCTCGATGGCCCTATATGGAGCCCCCATTTGGTCCAGGGGGCTCAATCGGCGGGAGACCGCCCTGCTGATTGCAGCCCAACGGACCATGGCGGTGAGGGTTTGCCGGGGATACCGGACAATCTCTCACGAAATGGCTTGCGCACTCGCCGGCCTGCTCCCCTGGAACCTTGAGGCCGAAGTCTTGGCCTCAGTCTACCACCGCAGAGTGCGTGCGCGGGAGCGGGACGAGCGACCGGCGCCACGGGAGCTAGCGCAATGGCGCAACAACGCCAGGGCGGTGGCTCTCGCGAGGTGGGAGGAACGGCTCCTCGATGGGTCCATTCAGAGGGGGAATAGCAGTCGACGACTCCTCGACGCTATTCAGCCCGTTCTTCGAGAGTGGATCGATCGGAGACATGGGAGGCTCTCATTTAGGCTGACGCAGGTGCTCTCGGGACATGGTTGTTTCGGGAGTTACCTGCATCGCATCGCCCGAAGAGAAGCCTCCCCGGCATGCCATCAGTGCGGCTACGCGGTAGACACCGCCCAGCACGAACTGGAGGCATACCCAGGAGGAGCTGAACTGCGACAGGCTCTGCCCGCTCCCGGCGACCATCCTCGCCGGGATGGTCGCCGATGAGAGATGTTGGGAGGCAGTAGCCTCCCTCTGCGAGACAATAATCTCGCAGAGGGAGGCGGCGGAGCGGGAGAGGGAGAGAAACCCTCTCTCTCTTCCGCTCCGGAGAGCGCGGACACGGAGGCGAGCTAACCGAGCCCGCACTCCGTCTCCGCTGAGAGGGCCTGGGCCGTCGGATGCGGGGGCATCCGGCACCCCTCAGAGATAGGTCCTCTCAGGATGTTGATGCCCCCTTCGTGTTCGGGGGGCATAACACGAGGCAGAGGGGTGTTCCTATTGACAACCCTTACCGAGGAGGGCCCGCCACTTTACAGCAGGCTGCGGCGTCGACGGGGGCTGCGGTAGAATAGTAGCGGTCCCGCGCCCCCCGTCATCAGTCGAAGACGTCGGAACACCGTGGGGTTTTAGATGGTATGGGCGCCTTTAGCCGAGCCCGTCATATCCCACCTGCTCCCCCAGGCGGAAATGCGTAACAGCATTTCCCCACGTACAAAAAAAAAAGGTATATTTATATTTCAAAATTTGTACGCCGCAAGGCAGAACATGCTGGAAACTTTTAAACATCTTTATAACAGCTTATATCATTGTGTACCCATGTTTCTGACAAATAAACTATCATGTCATTTCATTTCTGGATTATAATGCCTGGTAAGGTACAGTTTACTTTCAAGTTCATCTCAATTGAATTTCGTCATAAGTGAAGTCAAGTTGAAATGAAATTTTCGTGAGTTTCACACATGTTTAAATATTATAAAATATATTATTAAATATTAAAACCGGCAAAAAACAATCAGGTTGGGGATCAAATACATCGACCCGGGTTTCGAACATATCAAATGCTCATCATCAGGGCGAGTGCGCAGCTGCGTCTGCGAGCTCCCGACGGGCACCGCGGCGCGCCGCCGCTGGCCGCCCGCGCGGCTCGGCGCAATACCGGCGCCGGCGGTGCAGAGCTGGGAGAGAGCGGAAAGCTGGGTGGGGCTGGAGGTGAGTGGTCAAGTTGTTTTTCAATAACACAATTGTCATTCGTACAAGTTTATTGTACTGTATCAGCCGGATTGTCTACTGCTGAAGACAGTTTCCCCCATAAAGAGGGTGTGTTACCCTTAGTCGCCTTGGCGACATCTACAGTTAGATATGGGCATGATGACATTCAACAATGGGCCAAAGATGTTTGTACATTTTTTAATTTTTTTAATGTTATTGTGACGGAACAAGCTTGATGCCCACCTGATGTTAAGCTGAACAACGCACCAATTGCACTGCGTCCGTCACATTGTGACAAACCAAGCTGTTGAGTCTATATTAGTCACCATCAAAAATAGTACATAAGTATATTTACGAGTAGCTCATCTTGGTAACTATACTTTTGAGATGATTTTGTATTCGTTATCCTGACGTTTTTAATATTTACATATTTTTTAAGTTTATAAGTATGTCAAAACACTATGGACGCAAAACAAAAAAGATTCTTCTACACACTTCGTCATGCAAACCGATTATTGTTACCTGTGACGCGCCTGAAAATGGACTAGTCATCACGTTACCTATGTCAGTAAACATAATATGTAACAAGTAACCAAGAGAACTTCTGCGTGAAGAATATAATGACGCAAAATAAATATTTATTTGGATATTTTGTACCTAAAGAGTTGGTATGTACCTACCTATCTGCTTAATAATAAAATATTTATTAGGGATTATTAATTATTAGGGATGCCTTTCTATTTTTCTTAGTTTGAATTGATATTGTTTTGGTTTTAACTAATAATTAAGTGGATAATGTTATAATATATATAAAAGTTAGGTACCTTTCTTTGTTCATTTTTTGCCAAATTAATTATTAAATCTACCAACCAACCACAGTTTATTCCAAACTTAATCTGCAACAAATAATACTGTGCTAGGAAGGAACTAGTTCACCCACAACACAGGGTATCCTTGTGTGGGGGCTAGGGTGTCATGTAGACAACTTTGTTAAAAAAATTATAGATACCTAGTAAGTAAGTATATAATATAATATTCTTTGAGTATCATTATAAGCAATGTTTTCCTTGAAAATTATATTTGTACAATGCTTTTAAAACAATATTTTAAATTTTTATATGTATGTTTAATATTCACTTATATTAACAATAAAAATATTTGTAAGTATTTGTTTTGTAAAATTTGTTATTTGTAAATAAATAAAAAATATTAAACAACTTATTATTAAAAACGCATATTACTCAATTGACGAACTCTTAAATGAAAAATTACTAATTACCAACTAGATCTACTTACTTTGACATTCATTACATACATAACATAAATTCAAACTATAAAAATTAGTAACGTCTTCCTCTCTTTTATGTTGTTGTACCCGACGGGGTCCATAAATATGATTTTGTTACAATAAATATGAGTATATTTATTGTAACAACTAGTATGTACAATTTATGGAAGCAAATAAATGATCAGAATCTGAATCTGAACGTATTCATGTTTTCAATATAAATGAGTTCGATTTGCAGCTAAGTTTTTTCTTCTCCTAAAGACGTTTTTGGTTGTTATGAATATATTTTTCAACGCCCGCTCAAAAATCTAAGCCAGTATAATTTATTTCATATCCGGTGACGTGATAAAAATTGACTGATATCATTATCTTATACCTTTCATCTCTCTTCCACCCACGTTTCGGTTATTTTGTATTTTCTGGTTACTCTTAACACGAAACCTTTCAGTTGAAACATTGTACAACATTTTAGGAAATTCTTTTAAATAATTATTTTGGAAATGTATCGCTGCTATATTTTTATACATTATTTATATACAGGATGTCCCAAGAAACGATGCATTAGTATGAACAGTAAAGCTGTTTTTATGTGATATATAGATGTTTGAATTGAATATTTTTTTGCACGGCTGCCCAAAAAAAAGGAGTGTTATGTTTACAGGGTTCATAGTAGGTATGTATGTAAGTATATTGTATGTTTGTGAGTCTCTTTATTCCACCATAACTTATAACGGCTAAACCGAATTTAATGTATAATAATATCATTAGATTCGTGTCGCTAGTGCAGGTTTTTTTTTGCCTTATAGATTAGCCTTTGACCTATTTCATCTGATGGTAAGTGATGATGTGGTTAAAGATGTTGTTTAGGGTAATCTAGAATAACTGGCTCTCAAGGACAGCTGCCGGAACACACCGTTAGGTGCTTGGCGACAGATTTTCTACTTGAGGGTGGTAGCTAGCCTGGTAGACTGCCATCCTAAGACAACAACCGGGACTGCGGGCTTAAGGTGCCCTCCGAAGCACGGAAGCGCTTAGTAGTAATGTCACCAGCGGTCACCCATCCAACTCATTAAAAAAAACTGGTGGATTTTAGACGGCATAATATGAGTTTTTTTTCTCGCAACCCATCGAGTGGGGTATCAAAAAAAAGGACTTTTATTTACAATTATACCTATCCAGGCAGTCGAATTAGATTGCCACTAGATTATTACTGCTGCAATGTTGTGTAACATAATTTATATAATATAAATCGTAATAAACGGAGAGTTTTACCAGTATAATTATTTACGCCAATTAACGGCAGTTTCAGTAGTACGTCTTAACAAGTCATCAACCCGACCATTGGATTTTACTCCGACTTTAAAATCATATTACAAACATCTCGCAGTATTTAGACATTCCTATTTTTAATCAACTTACAAAAAGGAGGAAGGTTATCAAGTTTTCACATATATTATGTCGTTGATAATTTTGATCTTGATGAATATTTTTTTCGTTTAGTACCTATAGTAAATCTTCGGGTTCTAAGTTTAAAAACCTTTGTTTACTAACCGGCTAGAACTCGCTAATTATTTAAATTTAATATTACACGAGTCCTAGCCCGATACTAAATAATAATTATAGACTAAACTTGCGACAATTTTTAGCTCAATTTTTAAATAATCGCTATAATTTACTATATTATACCTACTCAATGAGTTGTAAAAGGTACGATCAAATATAATTGTATCAATAATGCATATAACTTGATGCAGTGGCGCGGCGTGCATATTTTCTAAAGAGAACTCAACTTAAAATTGGAAGTACCAGTTATTATGTACTTGTATGAAAAATATAATATTTTAAGTACTTGTATAAAAAATAGTTTTTTCATAAATTTCGGTATCCATAACAGGAGTCCAATTTTCACTTATTCGCTTTTCATTGTTATTTGTTAAAGAGTATTTGCTATAATCATGTCAAGTTTTGATTTTATTTTAATCCTCAGCAAACAACATTTTCAATGTATGTATTAATAAAACATTTTAAGGTAATATATAAATTAGATATTAAAAACACTAAATGCAAGTGTGGGTAGAAATAACTTTAAATATTAATAAAATGAAAAAAATAATAAAAAAACGCAGTAACACAGGATAGTAATTAAGCAACTTTAAACGGTTTAAATCGCGTTTATTTATAATTATTTTTAAAGTTGTTTCATCACTATGTGTAACAATCGCTAAGACCTGAGACAAAATTAGTATCACATGGTACTTAAATAAGTACCATTAAAATATGAATATTGTTTGTAGGTTATGTCTAACATAAATTACTCAATATAATATTTTCTGTAACATCGTTACTTAACAATAAGACCATTTACAATTAATTTTGTTAAGTTTTTCATAGTTTTCTTTCATATCACATACAGAGACTACTCTGTTAGAAACATACATTCGATTAAAATTACTGAAACTTTTCTCTCTGCATCTTGCCAGAAACTCGTAGCCGCAAAAACAAATGACTGGTCTGTACATACAAATACTCTCGGTTACAAAAATAACGGGTCAGTCACATAAACCCGAATATCTCCCGAACTACGTATGCCATCCTAATGAAACGAAGACTGTTCAATTGAGAATTTAATTATACAGATAAAAAATAAAATAAAACTTATATATTAATCTCTAAATTAAAAAAAAAAACTAAAGTAGTCATACTTTTCTAAGATAAGATTTTTTTATGATTGTTTTTTTGCTGTTTTTCATCACTTTCTTCATTTAATACATTGTATTGCCTCCACAAGCTCTTCTGATAGCTTTAGGCAATTAGGCATGCTGTACACCAAATTTCGGAGCCGGTGCTGAGGAATACCTTCCTATTCCTCCACCAGTGGTTGTTTGAGCTCGGGAAGCGTGATTGGTGGGGAATTTCGACCTTTCACGCATCTCTGAAGCTCGTCCCAGGTGTGCTCGATGGGGTTTAAGTCCGGGCTTCGCGCTGGCCACTGCATGAGTTTGATATCGACCTCTTCAAGGTAGTCATGTACAATTCTGGCGGTATGGGGACGCGCATTATCATGCATTAATATGCCATTCCGGTCCATCCTGGCCATGAAAGGACCTACATGTTCATTGAGGATCTCTTCCACGTACCTATCTGCATTTAGAGTTCCATTTTGAATTAGTACCAGCTCGGTTCGGGCCTCAGCACTTATCCCAGCCCAAACTTGTACGGAGCCTCTACCGTACGCCACTTTTTCCTCCACACACGCTTGATGGAAGCGCTCACCTGGTCTTTTATACACCAACCATCATGCTTTTAAAGCATGAATTTAGACTCGTCCGTGAACATTACCCTAGACCAATCGTCTAGTGTCCAGTTTAGGTGCTTGCGCACGTATCTCTGTCTTGCAATTCGATGTCCCTGTTCAAGTTTGGGGCCATTTGCGGGGCTCAATGGTTTCAAATTTGCTTCAGCAAGACGTCTTCTTACTGTTTGAGTGCTTAAATTGCCACCTCCAAAGCGAATAAAGTGAGTTTTTAGACCACAGCAGTTTGAAAACGATTTCGGAGCATTGTAGCCACCAGATGTCTGTCTTCCCTGGCCGTTGTGCATCTTGGTCTGCCATTTCCTGGTCTTCTAAGGTGTGATCCGGTCTCTTGGTACCGCTGGACTACCCGCTGAACATTCGACAAAGATACACCAATGTTTCTGGCTGTTGACGCTGGCTCCGCCCAAGTTCCAAAAAAGTTAGGATTCTGGTACATTCCTCTAGCGTGACTGCCATGCTTTCACCTCACAGAATAATAATTATGCACGTAGAAGACGTTCACGATATTTTTTTTGTGACAGAATAGAAATGGAAAGCATCCATAATGACATGAAACAAAAATTTTGTTTTTATAAATAGTCATTTTTTAAAATTTTGTTTTTCTAATGAAGGTTTTTTCATCAAGTTTAAATAATATGCTATTAGAAGCGCAACTAAAAAGTCTTTATTCTGTTTTTTATTTAATTGATCTAACTTTTACAGTTCTGGAGGTATTTCAATTTTAGTGACTGACCCGTGATTTTTGGAACCGAGTGTAGTTGTTTTTAGAATGAACAGTTGACGCACAGAAAGCATGCCGATTACCTTATAAAGGTCCCATATTGTGTACCTGAGAGGTTTTCGAAGCATTATCTTTAAAACCGATCACTTAACTCGTTCAGCGCTCCCGTAACATATTATGCAGTAAACAATCAGCAACTAACAGAGTGCAAAGTATACAAATTTAAGGGTTGACACCCTTAAATTTGTATCCACGCCACACACCGGATATTTTGCTTTATCTCTCTTGCCTTTCTAATTCGGGCTGAAAATACCTCAGTATTTATTTTGACTGTAAGATTATCATCAAAGAAAACACCGAGATATTTGAACTATAAGGTGCGGGTTAAACTTGTACAAGTATAAGCTTGGACATTGCAAAACCGTTCATGAAGTTTGATTATGGTACTAGAATCCGGCGCTGATGCAGCAGTATTATGGAAACAGAAATACAGAGTTTTCTTAGTGTTTAAGGCAAGCTGATTTTGTTGGAGCATTTGGAATCGGTGCGCATACCTTATTTAGTAGATGATTGAAGAATTCTGCAGGTTATATAGATCCATGAAATATTAAACCAGTGTCATAGACGAACACACAGGATCAACATTTTTAATGAGGAGATCGTGAATATCATTAATATATGAAATAAAAAATGAGGGACAAATATTGCATCCTTGTGGCACACCAATTTCAATATATTAAAGACTGGTAATAGTCTGACTAATCTTAATACACTTTCTACATTCTGTGAGGTAACTATATAACCACTCTAAGGCAATTCCCCGGATAACAAAGATCTCCAGTTTTCGTAGTAGTATCAGAACTGAGACAGTGTCAAAGGCTTTGGCCAGCTCCAAGTAAATACCGAAACAAAATTTCTCACTATTCAAATGAGATGATATATTATAAATTAGCAGACTAACTGTATTTTTAGTATTTTTATCTTTGAGGAAGCCAAACTGCTTGATTGTTCACGAGTATTTCAAGTAATTTCGGAATTATGCTATAAATCGAATTGTTCTATAATCGTCAGTCAATAATTTAGACTATTGATAAAATATTGATAAACGGTTGCCATTTACCAATACTATGAAAAAGTTTCACGTCTCAAACTTAGATTGAAAATGAATGTGAGGGGTAACAAAATTTTGTTTAAACGTACTTTATGAGAAAGTTGGCAAAATCGTACTGAAGGGTAAGTTTTTCCAGAATTCAAAAGAAGGTTGGTATTGCAGTTTTCATTCTGGTATAAAGTTATTAGCTAGTACAATACTGTCTTCAAATGGGTATCATACAAGGAGGAAGTTTTTTTAACTATTTTTTTCGTTACACGATTTCTCCACGAATTATGAATTGATTTTGAACACTGTTAGGTGGCAAATACCCCCATTTCAGTCGAATATATATATGATGGAAATTGCTCAAGTAATTATTAGTTAACTATATTAGTTTGAAGTAAGTGAAAAAATATTTGCGTACATGAATGAATTATTAGTGATTGCCACTGTTATCAATTGAAACAGTATTTGAGGTAAGTGAATGATTTTAAAAGTAGTATGCATCTCAAAAAAGGGGTAAATATATTTATAAAAATAACCTTTAAAGTTTTCTGTGTAGGAAGTCTCTCCGTTTTTTCCGCTCTTTCACTCTTACAGTCCGATCGTACTAGAATTTCTGCATTTGTGTTAATCTGTAATTTTTTTACCTGATGATTAAATAACCATGTCTTAATTTACAACGGGGCAGCCCAAAACAGGGGTGCACTTTTTTTTTAACTGGACTTCAGTGTTATGAATTAACCTATAAAATATAATGAAATATTGGAAGTTATTATACTGGGCCCACGTATAGTGAGCCCAAAGCGCCTTTAGCTGTCATAACAGCTTTTAGGGTCTCTGAATTTTATTTAACATCACTTTTATGCTCCATTAACATTTAATTAAAACTGTTATCATTGTCTTAATTCATTCCCTGACTTTGTAAACTTGTTATTATTGGAGGTGAGTGTAAATCTAGTGAAATTGCGAGGGTTTTGTATGATGGGACGTTTACTCAAAGTTTTTTAGGTATTTTTTTCCTTGACATAAACCTTTAGTATATCCTCAAAAAACAGACGAACAGAAATATAGTCGTTGTCGGGAGTTGTCCCGACAACGACTATATTTCTGGCAATATTTACCATGTTTATCATTAAGTGACAACATTACGTTTGTGACAACTTGAACTTCAGGCTACGAATAACAATATATAAAGAAACTAGCTTTCCGGGCGCGGCTCCACCCGAGCGTATGTCGGTTATCGCGTAAAAACATTAACCTCTTTTTGCGCAGTTGGATAAAAACTATCCTTTTTTCCGGGGTCTCAAACTATTTCCATACCAAATTTCAAATCTGTCTAGTAGTTTTGGCGTGAAAGCGTAACAGACAGACAGAGTTACTTTCGCATTTATAATATGAATACTGATGTAATTCAAACTCTTAAACAACTGAAAAAAAACCTTACCGCGGTGGGCGTGGCTAAAAACTGTACCGTGCGGCGCTGACAGTTCGCCATGTCGGCTTGAGCCACGCGGTTTTCATCCATGTTTATTATTATGTTTATGCGTTGAATAAATCTATGAAAACATTGATTAAAAAGCACAAGTGTTGTCAAGTGTAGACGCCATTCTGATATTAATAATACGGGAATTGTTTTTCATATGCGAGTAAATAAGCATTTTGGTAACCATTTGTGTATAGTTGATGTACTGGGGTACGTTTCAGCATTCCTACGGCCAAGGAAAATTTTGCCCTAACCGAGGATAGGTTCAGAGGCACTCAGAAAAATAATAAGTATCAAAACAAAACCACGCAAGCCGCTTGAGAAAAAGTTAAAGCAAAGTAGTACCTAATTACATTCTCTTAACTCAAAAATGGAAAAGTAAAAACGAATTATCTTGTGGACGTGGTACATATCGGAATACAAGCTGACAGTCAAAAAATAGTGTCAACTATTGTTTAAAACGATAAAAAATCCTAACATTCTTCTGAATGTTAGCATTTTTCATCGTTTCATCCAAACTGATCGTAATTTCACCCTCCCTGCCAGAGAGGCAGTGAGGGTGAAATTACGATCAGTTTGGGTGGAAAACGATAGAAAGCTTATTTGAAACACAAAGCCAGTAACATAAGTGGACATCGCAACATAACTTGTCCCTTGTGATAAAGTATTATATATTAATATATTGTTATATACATTATATACTTATACGTCCATGAATAATTCAGATATTTTCGTAACTAGCGTACCTTGGAGTCAACTTTGCAGTTTTATTCTATCAAGCTAACTTTAAGAAAACGTGTTTTGGAATTAACTTGGTCCAAGAAAACACAAAATTAACTTTTTTTTTACAAAATATAACCAAATATATTTTGCAAAAAAGTTGGAACGCCGTAAGCGATATCAGCGTCCTCACTAATATGTTCACCAATTTTCACATTCTGCTTCCTATCACTCAAGTAAATCTTAAAAAGAGCAAGGGGTATATCTAGTATTCCAATATTATTTTGTTTTTGTAAGAGTATGGGAACATAGATGGTGTCAAAAGCTTTGTTCAGGTCTTTATATACAGCCACAGATTTTTGTCCTTTATCTACTTGGTCTACAATATAAGAAGTCAGAGCTGTTACAGCGTCTTCTGTAGATTTACCACTTTAGAAACCGTATTGCGAGTCAGATATTAAGCTGTATTTATTAAGGTATTTAGTTAATACCTTAATAAATACAGCTAGTACAGTAGCAGCAGTAAGTCTATTATTTAGTGATGTTTCCAATATTTTTGAAATACAGGGTGACACCGAAATAGGTCTATAATTATTTTTTATCGCCTATGTCTCCATTTTTATGCACGGGGGTAATCATAGAGATATAAATACTATTTATCTGTGGGGGTAATGATAGCTGTTTTTAACAACAGGGGAAATTATTGAAACATAGATTGGCCAAGTGGGAAATAATTGGTACTACTTCATCCTTAGCCAATTTAAGCCTAACCAAATGAGGATGATGATATTTTTACAATGATATACTGAATATATCATGATATTGTCTTAAAATATATTTTCAATATTTATTAGTAAGTACATAATATTACCTTAATATATTTTTGTTCGATAGAGAAAGTTCGAGTCATATAATTCTCAACAATTTGCCGAATTACGAGTATTTGTTGAGTGGCATTAATTGTCGCATTGGAACCCACAAGTCCTGGATTCTATCCTGAAATAAACTGGTTATTGGATTTTTCAGGAGTGTTTTGGGTCAAAAATTTTAAACAATTCAAATATTTTACTGAACACGCGCATATTTATGTTTGCACCGTAATAAGTTTGACGTACTTTTTCACAAAACATAAACTACATCTAAGTTTGCCACGTTTTGGATTTTCTATACCGTGAATTACCTGACGAATTGTAGCCTTTTTATTATTAGAGGAAATATTGATATATTATTATAGAAATTATTATTATTAAATATTATTATGGATAAAATTAATTTATTATTATAAAAAATAACCTCGTAAACAAGTCAGATGGATCTTACATTAGATTCGGCAACAACCAGTTGGCACAGTTTTAGAGCATTCTATGAATATCTCTCTGGCAGACTAATTTCCTTTTGTTAGTATCCCCTATGGGGTGCCGAGCTAGAATGATCCCCCTCCCCATCTTACCGAGGGTGTCGTAAGAGGCGACGAAAGGGAAATACCAGAAAGTGGGTAGCCACGTTTTTTAAAGAACTACCTTCGTACACGCTATTCCCATGACTCCTGCTGTTTGGGTTATAGTAAAGCCCCTCTGATGGGGAGACCTTCGTTTATTGGTAGACGATAGGGCTGTTGATGTTATATGATGTGAAGTCTGCTAGTTTCAAGAAGCAAATCTGTCACCAAACATCTAATTGTTGTGTCCGGCAGCTTTCCTTGGGAGGACAATATCATTCTTATATGTACCTGTCAACGGTATTCGACCACCTCATCGCTTACCATCACGATTTTGTAGTGAAAAGCTAGTGAAACAGGATTATACAAGTAAGTACCTTTCAATTTCTATGTATTCCAATTAATAAGACAGATACTTATCTACTAAAAATGAATACCAAAACTTAGTAAACAACAATTTCTATTCAAGGGTTTCAATTTCTTTAAAGTCTTTAAGTAGTCAACGACTGTCTGACAGTAGAATAATACACAATCAGGAACGTACTCGTAATATGGGTACCTACTTTATCTTTTAATATATTGGGACGACCCAGATTCAATTTTCTCGAGGCTTGGTACCTTCGACAAGAGGAAATTAAAAATTTGTACGATTCCACGCCGTGTGGGAGGCACGATATATCGTCTAAGTACGGTCTTAACTTTGTGATAGCAATGATCAATCACAGAGAGCGAGTGGGCGAAATATTGATAAAATATTATTTGAAAAGGAATAGAAGTTTTCTTATATTCTTTTCAAGAGGTGTCTTGGAATACTGTAGAATTTTATTTAGCGGGGCGACACAAAATAAAATTCATAATGTAAACGCGTCAATAAAGCTAGTTAATAATAATCATTTATGCATGTTGAACTAACATTGTTGAAAATTATATGGCTACAAATTTATACAAAAAACATAAAATATAGTGCATCTGTTGTCAGGTTCATCACCTGTGTTTCACCGTACAGCGCTCTCCTCGTAGTTTTAATTATTTTAATAGCTTAATGCATATTCCTATATGTACAATTTTATGATGTACCTTTAATTTATAATTATCTATGATTTTGATGACTTAAAATGTTATAATTATAGCGTAGTCTGTTATCTTTCGTGTAAATGTATTGTGTACCCTGTGTGTATTGTTTAAGTGTGTGTATGAATGTGAGAGGGTATCAGTTCAAAATATGAAAAAATTCAAAATAATTTATTAAATTTAGGCGTCTACGACGATCTTATGAAGGTCTATTACAAATTTTAATATTGAAATATTTTACATTGTACTGCCACGTTGAGCAAAAAAATTTATAAAGCCACTGCGAGAAGAACGGGCAAGAAACCCGTGGCCATTCTTTAAACGACTTTTAACAATGTGTTACATACAATATACAATTATTACAATATTTGGTTAAATTATGTAGGTGACAAGTGTTAGCTTGGCAGAGGCGAAATATTCCAAGCATTTTTGTCGTTTAAGTAATCACAAACTGTGTAGTAGGATTTCTTAATTATAATAAATAAATAAGAAAACAGCTAACTTGTATCGTCTTGTAAAAAGATAGTTCGAACGTATAAAATGTCAACATAATACAACAATTGTAGGTTATATTATTAAAAAATATAAAAATAATTAGGCCCAGCATGCTGGCAGCATTGCCCCGTTGAATTGCAATGCTTATTCGTTGAGCCAAATATGTGCCAGCATTTTGATCACGCGTCGCATCGACCAAGCGCTCAGATAGGTTTTGGAAAATACGATGAGCTCCCGGTCCCCACGGACCCAACGTCTCCACACCAAACGGCTCAAATATGTAACCCATACCGAGGTTAGCATATTTGCGCCGCTTGAGTTGCTCCGCCGAAGTAGCCGCAGCGCCAGCCCTCACGTTGGTTTCAGAAAGATGTGACGGCGCTAAAGTGTCCACGCACGTAGCGTCCCACACTAAGGGCCGTCCTAACTTCCACGGAACTAGAGTCATGCCGTCAGGTCTTTTACCATCGTCACGCATCAGACCATTCGGTTCGAGAATAGCTGGAACATTGGCGCTGGTAAAAGCCCGGCGAATGATATCGTTAAGACTGGCGTGGCGGGAAATTCGACCAGCACTTCGAGAGCAGGAGAGGCCATGGTGACCGAGTTGATCAACTGCAGTACCACACTGGCAGTGATGTGCAACACAACACCTTGCACCCAAGCGTAAGCTAATAGCTAGACGAAAAGCGGATGGATCTTTAAGGCTACCAGTTTTGTAAGAAGGAATGGCCTGTAACCAAAGACCGGATTCCCACACAGAAACAGCGAGAATACGAGCACGATCTGCGATGCTAGAACACGTATTTAAAAGATCTTTCCGTGTTAGCTCGCATAGGGGCCGATCCCACTGTTTCTGAGATGACAACATTTTTGGGAATTCAGTATTTGGACAAGCCAGTCTCCATGTGTTTTTGGCCTCAGCCAGATATGCTACATCGAAAGAGCCTAAAGATCGTGCAAGAATTTTTTCTACTAATTTGTGTGTACTGTGTACAGAAGACAAAAAAGCTGGTAATGCCACACTAGAAATTTTGCGTATCCCTATGCCCCCCAACCTCACAGGGAGGGAAGCTTGCACCCAAGCCCTATCATCCATCTCAACATTCAAAACCGACACTAACGTATCTTTTACTAAGTTGTCTAAGCTTAACAAAAGCTCACTGTGCTGCCACAGCTGACAACATCTTAAATAGTATGTAAATTTAGGAACGAAAAGGCAAAATCTTATAATTGTAAAAGCCATATGGGCGTTAATTTTGGATAATCTGCTAGAAGCATTTCTAAACTTTTGAATTTGTTCTTCGACAATTTCGTGATAAAGATTCGTTAAGAATCAGTGAACCCAAAAGACGAAGCGAACTTTTTTCTACTAATTTTATATTAGGCGCAAGTAAGTTGAATTTTTCAATAATCGAAACTTTATCCGGACAAGTATCACAAACAAAAAGTTCACATTTAGAAAAATTAAGTTCAAGGCCAATAACACGAAAATCGTCTTTAAGTACTCGCAAGTCATCCAAAACCGTGTTCGCATCGCCTCCTAAGGTTCCGTCATCCAAATACCAAACGTTAAGTTTTGATTGGAGACGTTGAATGATTGAGTGGGTCGCAAGGCTAAAAATGGCTGGTCCCAGAGGATCACCCTGTTGACATCCTACGGAAGATAAAATAACGTTATTTTGGTATGTTAATTTTGACGGTTTGCCGTAGCATTGCCAAAGAAAAGGGTATAATTCCGGAATTTTATCTTTCGCTTCAGTCAAAAGAGTGCCTCTATCTAAAGAGTTGAATGCATTTTTAACATCCACCTTCAAAAGCACATCTCCACAATTTTGATCAAAAAATGTGCGAAGTGAATGTACAGCAGCCTCACAGCCACCCTGTGAACCAAAACCGAGTTGCAGTGGTTGAAAAAGATTACTTAAAAAAGCAACCTTTTTCCTACAACCGCATTTGGCTGTGAGGCGACGATAAGTGGTGCCTACTGCTATAGGCCTAATACCACCATCTTTTTTATTTAGGGCACATAAATTCGCACCGTACAGAATTTCGGTAATTTCATTGTTGACCTGACCCGACAACATCAAATTAACCAAAGCCGTCACATCCCTTAAAAGTGTCTCGCCTACCTCACCAGAACTAAAAGATAAAATATCTTTTAAGTGCTGAGGCGTGAGGCCATCAAGGCCACCGGCTGAGCCACTTAAAAAAGATGCCACGGCTGCAGAAACATCCTGTGGGGTCACCTCAACAATGTCTTGTATAGGAGATTCGGGAAGGTGGAGACCTGCAGTTGCAGGCGGATGCTTTTCAATTAGGGAATTCAACGTATCAGATGTAAAAGGAGCGATTGTATCACTAGAAAACAAGATGCGTGCCGCGTTTTTAATATCACCATCAGTAATTTTGTTTTCTACTATTTTAATAGTAGCTGAATCGAAATTATTTGTTTTTGTATTCCGCCGCAGAGGCGGAATGATTATAGTTGTGCCAAAAGATTGCTCTTCCCGTGCCCTGTATTTCACGCAGTTTTCCTTTACTCTAGTAGTAAGTGATTTTTTGCTAGACGGATCAAAATTCACGTGAAATACGTGGTACGAGAATGTTAGAAGATGCTCCCAGGCTTGCGTAGTATTAGTAGCCAAGACGTTTTTAATGGAACAAGATAAAGATTGGGCAACAGAAATTCTTGCACCCCGAGGTATGCGTTTTAATAAAGGAATGTTATTTTTGTACGAGCTTAAAACCTCCCAAAACGGTTTGGAAGGCGTAGCAGGGCTCGCAACACTGCTACTACTTACGTTTTGATTATTAATTGGTGCCGAAAGGGGAATTTCTATTTGTTTATGACACCTTGTTTGGTGAATTTTGAGGCCTTTATGACCTTTGAAATAACGAGCCTGGGGGCACTGCGGACACAACATCTGGCTATTGCGATACAAAGATCCCCGTTACAGCATTTATAGTTGGGGCACAAAGCATTGTTTACAAAATAAAGCAAAGCTTATCTTAGAATCTCTAGTGTGACGTCTCAACCCGGATGAAGGCTCGCGTCAACACCGACGTCGTAGTGCGCGCGCCGGTGTCGCAGGCAGCGTTGCCATGGAAACAAAAATAACTGATTAGAAATTAGCTCGACAAGAAATGTCAAAAAGCTATTGAATAAATAAGCTAATGAAACTAACTACAGAGGCCCAAACGAGCCCCACAAACAATACCTCGCAAAATTCCACTAGGAAGAATGCGGGTGATGGGCAGAAAATGCCTATCTACTATCTGAAAATAAAATTAATTATTTTTTGAAAATAAATCTGAAATTTACTGACCTGTCACGTTGATTGTCAAGTTTCGTAATATAATATTTTTATTTCACGCTGCCAACTGGGAGTGGGCTGGAGAATTTGGACTGCCTATGAGTCTGCTATGACTTATATGTGTCTAAATGCTTTTATTGTAGTAGCTGTAGTGTTGTATATAGTTCATAGTATTTTAATAATTAGGAAATATATATATTGACCTTAACCATGATATGACTTTATATTATTAGTAGAAATTTTATTCAGGGTAAGTTTTTACCCTCCAGAATTTTATAACTCTCAATGATACAAATAATGGTGATTATAATGAATAGTATTCTGTGTTACTACAATTTTATCGGCCTTAATTTTTAATAAAGATTTCATCCAAAAAGGGAACTGTTTCAGCGTTAAGGAGCGATGTCACTGTGTAGTGTGATGTATTATGCTTACGCTTATGCGTATGATTACGATTATATGATATTCTATTCTATTACAAAAAAATACCATGTACCATATTTATTGTAGCTTTTGATGGACCACTTATTTTGGTTAGCTCTCTAGGACTTCTGCTGGAACACACTGTTAGGCCCAACCTCTGGAGAATCCTCTCCTTTCCCATATCGTGGGACGCCCACGTGGTGGAACCCGAGGTCATCCATTTCCAAACCCTGATGGAGGATGCCGGCTGTCACTACAACACCCCAGATCCTGTGAGCAGACACGAAGTGCGAGCCTGGTTAATTCCACCCCGTCTCCGCGCCTCACGGATTGGAAGAGACAGAGGATCTCCTTTACACTCCTTCGCCTCCTTATGCGAGATAATATCACAAAACGAGGTAATCGTTTTCAGTTTTCTTCATACAGTGTCTTTATAAACCTACACACATAAATTCCATTTAAAAAAGTAATTTGGCATTAGGACGTACGGTACCAAACAAAAAACTTTTTGACTCCTAAAATGGGATGAACAGGTAGAGCTTTTTCTCTTCAAATGGACAAATTTACTTAACTCCATCATCCACCAAAGAATTTATGATAGCTATATTAAAAAGAACCATAAATGTCATCGAAAATGTTGTTTCAAACCAAAACATCCGGAAAATAAACATTCACAACCAATTTCTAAAGATGTCCCGATAAAAACGGATCATCCCATAAAAATCGGACCAACCCGACCGCGCCAATTAAATAAACGTAAAATAAATTGGATGCGCCTTTTATTAAACGAATACCAGATGGTCGAATACATAGGCTATGTGTGGGTGACACAGTATCTGATTGTAAGCAGTAAGAGCGGACCAATCTCACCTGGTTCTCAAAAGTATGCCAGGATCATAGGACGGCACTAAATAGGTAAACTTACGAGTTACTTTACTGTGGCTATCAATATTATAGTATTTCATAAATTTCTGTAACAAATATAAATTATTTAAAAAAATTAAAAGTCCGACTGCAAATCATTTATTTTCGTTAAATGTTTTATCGTTCCATTAAAATTAAAACTATTAATTATATATATTAATGGAATCTTTTTTAAAGCTTCATTTTGATACCACACCCATCGAGTGACTTTATCTTTGCGTTTCAAAATCAGCGAGTTTGGTATTTTATTATTTTTGTGTACCTATTGTCACTTGCGCTATCAAGACGATTCTGACGATATCTCCTACGTTTAAATCGGTTAATAAGCGGTTTAGAAGTTATGGTGGAATAAAAAAACTCACAAACATAAATACAGATATGAACTCTGCAAAAAAAAGATTTTAAACCATTGTAAGGCCGGTGTATTCCAGCAGCTGTCCTTGAGAGTCGGAAGTCCTAGGTAAGTCAGAGCTTAGTCTTCGACTAAACATCACTTTTCATCTAGTGAGATAGTGGTCAAAGGCTTACCTACCAGCAATAAATAAATTAAAAAAACAAGAGGTCCCCTCAAAAAAATATTATTCAATGCATATTAAACGTTTAGAGCTTCGAATTCTAAAAGCTTAAATGGGCGAAGTTATATATTTTCAACTAATTTGGAAGGCCCCCACTAGGTGGACTGACGACAACGTGAAAGTCACGGGGGGCCAATGGTTACAAGCGGCTTATATCCGTTTTTTGTGACGTTCTATGGGGGTGGACTTGTACAATGATGATGGTGATATATTTTCAAAAGCGCTTAAAAGTTTCTTTGGATAATCGTATTACCATATCGATAATGTATACCTTCCAGTCTTATGAAAAGTAAATAGCAAGAGTCTAAATCATAATAATTAATTTAAAATAATGTACTGTACTATATCCCCTATATATAACACTGCCTCACCTATGAAGGGGGGTGTTTGACATAATCCCCACGCTTGGCATGCGGCTTGGGGATCGCAGCGCCAGATAGCATAGTTCTTAAGAAGGCGCTGCTGCCCACCTTCTAATAGTATTTTTCCCTTAGTCGACTTTTACGACACCCACGCGGGAAGAAGTTTTAAAATAATGTGTGGCACCGTAAATTGATATAGTTGGTCTTAAATCATAATTGCGTCAAAATTTTGCCTTAACCTCATAGTAATATAAGATACTAATGCTTTTATTGACGATAATTACACAACATACGATTATAATAGTTGAAAACGAATACTACTAATTTATAAAGGTCCTATTGCACCTATGTTTTTTTATAAGTGGTACTCCATTCTTCCGCCAATTAATATGAGTTTATTTGATGTTAAGTTTTTATTGTTTATTTTTAGGTTTAAGATTTCCATTTAAATTTTATCAACATTGGTTAAATAGTTTTAAGTTACACTTAAATTACTGCAAAGTATATTTAAATATATATCTATACCTCGATGACATGGTATTCCCATGTCATGCCAATGGTGACTAGTGTCTTCTGGGTGAGTGAAAATCGATTATAAAAGCAGTATATTTCACTAGGAAAAGGATGAAAAAAAAGTTACCTCTAACACTGAAATATAGATGTATTAAATAATTTGTGGTAGTCGTACCTACTATGAAAATAGGCGCTTAGAGTGATTTGGATCAGCGCGATACCGAATTCAACGAGTAATTTTATACTATTCACTGTTAGAACCCAGTTCCGTTTTTTATACAATTAGTTTTTTATCCCATATTATGCTGTTAAGTTTTCGAGTTAATAAAGCAAAAGAATATCCTTTTCGACAAAAAAATGCATCACATGGTTTATGGTACATAATACTGTATCAGACGGATTGTCCGCTGCTGAACACAGCCTCCCACATTAAGGGGGGATTTCAATAATCCCCACGCTTGGCAGGCGTCTTGACGATCGGAGTCTAAGATATCAGTTCTTTAGAAGGGAAAGAGTATATGATGTATCAATATTTTTCCAAACAGAATTAGCCATTGTATTTTAAACGCCAATATATATTTGAGAAACCTTGATTGAGTTTCTACCTTAAATTTAATACCTTTAAACCCCTTAGAAAAAATATGCACCAAGAATTGAGAACCTCCTCTATTTTTTGAAAGTTTGTTTAAACCAACCGAACTTACTTGAAGTCGAGCTTCGAAAGCTATAAAAATCTTCCAATACCAAAATTAAATCAATCTCTTGAAAGTCCGTACCGTGTTGATTTAAAACACTGAGCTCAATTTTAAGAAAATGATGTCATCAATCAAGTATTTATTCGAGTCAGAAGTCATCCCGTGAATTTAAAAAAAACAGTCTTTTCACAGATGATACAGCATAACAGAAACTTTGACAAAGTATATTTGACAAAGCCTCTGAGACAAAGAAGTAAATTATGATACAAGTGTGGTATATTGATCATTAAACACGAGGCGATATAACTAATTGAGGGAGCCGAATGAGTATTGATCACCATCCCACACGCGTGCCGTACGACGTTTTTTAAACACACTTACGGGCAACAAATACGAAAATTTTTATAAAAAATATTTATTTATAAACGGCACGCTGATTTCGCAAATAAAAATGGCCCCGACTAAAACACTGAACCACCTTGATTTTTCCATACTCAATTTGTTGATATAAATCTCGTACTGGATACACTACAAAACGAATCGGAATACTTTACAATTCTTTTTTATTGCAATAATAGTGTGAATAAGAAGGTTTATAAACTTACTTAATATTCTAGTAAAAAACTCTTTGGATTGTTTTTATATAAAAAAAACTTATGAAACAAACTACAATCTCCTCGGTGAAAAGTGTAGAAAAGTTGTTTTATTGTTCCATATAAAACACAAGTGCGCTAAAGTACAAAAAAGCACGCGTGCATAATAGACTACATTATGACACTAAAATCGGTGCATTTAGAGGCCCGTTACGAGCAAGTGTGTTGAAAATACATATATAGGATACGATTTAATTTAATTAATTAAATTCTCACGATATAAGATAATACTAATATAACAACCAAAAGATCGATGGAACCTTGATGACAGCTTCGCAGAAGATTTCATTACACGGAATTACGATTAACCGATTTTGTGATTGAACAACATTGCAATCAGAACGTACAAATACTTGTTACAAAAACACATAAGATGCCTGGGACCTCCTAGTTTAACGTAACCATTGCCAGTGCGAAGCTGCATATAATGCAACCACTATTTCTTTGATCTGAGTTACTGCCTGAATCAGTGTTGCGAGATTTGTATTCATTGCAGCATCCCTATTACTTAGCAAGTAGTAATAGGATAGCGACTGGATCGCAGGGGCGTGTTACCGCTCAGTGTAACGGTAGCTCGGAATTAGGTGCGTGCGGTAAACACCGCTATCGTATTATCTGGGTTTTGTTGGTTAGAAAATATATACTTAATACTGCCTGCGGCTTCACTTACAATTTTTTTTATACTTATGATGACGGAAACTACTTATCAAAAAATGTATTAAATTTCATCATAATCGAGAGACAAACTTAAGTATTTATAATGAAGCAGTGATAGCTCAGTGGCTTTGGATACGGACTGCCGCGCAGCAGGTCCATGGTTCGAATCCCGCCGCGGGCTTGAGCTTCACCGCATGGTGGAAGGGCATTTTTGCGAATGCCCGCCTGGCTAGCGACTACCCTCAAGTTGAAAATCTGCATTGCTGTCGCCAAGCACCTAACGGTGTGTTCCGGCAGCTGTCCTTGAGAGCCAGTCATTCTAGGTTAAGCCTGTTAACACCTTCGACCACATCATCACTCACCATCACGTGAGATTGTGGTCAAAGGCTTACCTATCACCAATAAAAAATAATAATAATAATAATAACATTATTATATAGAAGAATTGTGAATTTCATGAAATAATTTGTAGATTATTTAGGTTCGAATGGATAAGAATTATAATTGAGTGGGAATGGTAATAAAAGAAATGCTTTATACAATCAAGCAAACAAAGGTATATGGATCTTATGAGATGTCGGATAATATTGGCTATAATTTTTTTAATATTATTTTATTAAGGTCTTAATTTCATTAAGTATACTTCATATATTGGTGATTATTACTACATGTATGTTAGTATATATATTAATAATTTTAGTTGTACATTGTGCATTAATTTTAAATGAGAAGTAAGTTTTATATATCCCTATATTATACACATTATACTTAATTATATATATACCATGTAGACATGATATATAATTAAATCCACAACGAAGGAGTGGAGCTCAACAAACTGCTTTCATTGGAAAGCGAAGATATTAACTTCGTGTATATAAACGTCATATTGATGAGGTTTATATACACGAAGTAAATATTTTTGTACTACGTATCCTTATATCTATATAACCCTAAAAGAGATTCCCTTGAACGAAATACTCACGCATTGTAGACACGCCCAACCAATTACATCAGCCTCGAACCTGTATCAAAATTAAATCGAATCCAGTTTCTAGAATAAATTCTTACAGAGTGCGTAAATTATAACATAGGCTGTGTGTGTACAATTTCATAAAAGTGTGTTTCTAGTTTGTTTATGTAGATAATGACTGAGATTTATTTGTATTCCAATTTTTTTTAAGGTAGGACCACGATGCTGTCTACCTCTGTCTGACTCCCAGCTCCACCAGATTTTGGGTGAGGAGAAGCCCGGGAGGAGGAAGTGCCGAAGGCAGGCTCCCGAGACGGGCGTTGAAAGCGAAAAGCACCTTCTACATCAAGGGGTTGACAGCAAGCTTTAGGGTACCACTATGGTTCGGACCTTGGCCGAGAGACATTGGGAGGGGGGTCGGAACTAAATGCCTCGGTGAAACTGCAGTACTGCACCGTTTAGAATGGGGCCTAAGGAAAATTACTCTGTGACTATTTGGAGAGACACTACTCGGGACTTTATTTTATCCTCGAGCTCACCGGCGAGCTCGGTGTTTGATTGTGTGACCTTTGACTACCGCACTCCTGGGGATGTTACCGGGACGACTTGCGAGGACTTGAGGGAAAGTTTAGGTTGCAGTGCAACTCAGTTTTCCAGACATACCAGGGAGCTACGGTTGCGAATGAACCGGTTTTGGATGACTTGAAGCTTATGCAATGTTTCAGCCTTCTATGCAGTTGGTACCGTAGAATCATATAGGCAGCATTTTCTCCAAGATTTATAATGCTGCTTCGTTTAGCCAAATTAGCACCAGCATTTCATGCATCGTCACTTAGACTATGCTATTTATAGATATTGGAAAATACCGTTATTTAACATCAAATGGCACAAATTCAAATTGCCTGCTCTCTGCCAAAGTAAAGGCAACGCACAATTATATTAAGTTACCTACAAGGAGTATAGTAACTTTACAGAATGCTATTTAAAAGCTGTCTTAAAAACTGACTCATCATCAACAAAGCGCTGAGGTTTTATGATCCTCAACATGTGAACATGGAACTTGCTCACCTGCAACTAGTACTTGAGTTGAGTAGGTATAGCTGGAAGCAAAGCAAGGTATAAACGTTTGTGTATATTGTACTATTATTCCATATAATTATGATTATTGTTACATCGGAAAAGCGAGAAGGAACGTGTTTACAAGGCCCTGCTCAATCAGTTTGGCGTGTCAGACTGCAGTAGTGTTTATATAAATAGCAACAGCTACGAAGATGGTGCCTTACAGCCTGAACCTCATCATCATTATCATCATCAGCCGCAAGACGTCCAATGTTGATCCATGAGGCCTTCTCGATGGAACTCCACAGTATCCGGTTTTGAACCCTTGTATCAGTCGACTCTCTGCAACTCTGAATATGTCGTCAGTTCACCTTGTGGGGAGCCTAATAACTAGCATGGACCTGGATTGATTCAAAGCACCTTATTATGGATCCAACATTTAATTATTCTTCATTTGTGAATGACGTTTATTATAGTAATCAAACAACTTAATTAATAGAAATCAATTGTATGTTTTCGATGAGCATGCGACAATGCTGATTAAACAATACTGAAACTTAATTGATTTTGTAAGCATTGAACCATAACGGAGTTAATAACATTCTAATATGTCTGGCTCATTTTGATCCCTAAACATAAGCTAATAAATCCGAAATATATTACAAATTAAACCTTCAGTCGTCCCCGAAGTGTCGATACCGCTGATAATATACGAATCTGATTCATCATCGTGTGTCACGGATGACAAGCTAAATAGCTATACTTTTGCTAGGGATGTACGGAGTATCTAATATTAGGATGGTTCGTATTAAAACCTTTTTACACGACTGTCCAAAAAGGAGTGTTATGTTCTCGGGGTTCATGTATGTATGAACAAAGTTTGTGAGTTTTTTTTGTTTATTTTATTTTATTTTATTTTATGCCACCATACCGTCTAAACGGCTTAACCAATTTTCGTGTATGATAATAATAGCACAAGTGACACTAAGGTAGAATCTTTTTTGTTGTTTTTTTTATTGCTGTTATGTAAGCCTTTGACCACAATCTTACTTTATGGTAAAAGATGATGTGGTCGAAGGTGTTAACAGGCTTAGCCTAGAAATACTGGGTCTGAAGGACAGCTGCCGGAACACACCGTTATCTAATGGTGTGTTCCGGCAGCGTGCATTATCTGTCACCAAGCAGATTTTGTAGATTAATGGTGTGTCAGAGGTTTCCTTTATTACATTTTTTTTTTGAATCGAAACAAAATCAGTATCGACATCTTTGATATTTGTGTATATATTATTGTGTATAATTTAATGGTTCACGAGTACAAACGGTACAAAAAGATATACAAATGAGTAAAAAACGTTAAGCCGTCTACGCCGGTTGTCATAGGATGGCAGTCGTGGCAGCATGGTGGCAGGGCATTTTGTGAATGGCCGCCTAGCTAACTACCACCCCCTAGTAGAAAATCTGTCGCCAAGCACCTAACGGTGTATTCCAGCGGCTGTCCTCGAGAGCCACTTTTTCTAGAACATCACTTACCATCGGGTGAGATAGTAGTCAAAGGCTAGCCTATGTCACTAGACTCAGGTTGTAAAATAAACGCGAGCTCTCACAAAGCTCAGCTTTTTGGCAGTATACTTTGTACCCATGTGTATACATTGGAAGATACAAATTTTTAATAATTTTTGAACACAATGAATGTAAAAATTTTAAAATTTATTTGAGCATTTTATATTTTAGTCTTCCAACCCTATTCTCTGCCTACTTTTTACCTCGCCAATTTGTGAATTTCCCGGCATGCATGACCAAGGTAAATCCCTGAGGTGCCATTCGTTAGGGTGGTACAGAGGGTTAATTCCATTTTTTTATATATAAAATCTAATTTTGCTGGCAGATAAATGAATTATTGTTTTTTTTTTGTTGTGGCAACTCTGAGGTAGGAGTTATCTGGTTTGTTTGCGTAAATGAGAGTGCGTATTATTCAACAAGCATATATTTTGGTTATTTGTTGCCCATTTTGTGGTAAATCTGGCACGAACTCTGTAGCATAGGAAATGCTAATTATTATAAGTATTATTTCACTATTTCCATTTATAGTTCTGTATATTACGGAATGATACACGCTCTTTGATTATTTTATAATAAAATGAAAAGTAAATTAATATATTTATGACAGAAGCAATTAACATAACCAACCAGAATGATATAGAAATATGCTTTTCATCTTAGTTTCTATGCTAAGTTGTGCTAAGTTGGATTAATTTGTGAGGTCATGGAGGAGTATTTCGCCAACAGCTCAAACTTTACATATTACTCAATTTGAAACGACATATAAACCCACGGGAGATTTAGTTTGCGGATGTCATAACTGCCAAACCATTATTGATGACATTTTTACGGAATCATTATGAAATATATGAAAATCAAATCGATTCACTACTGTTCTGAGTACTGATTACAATGAAGTAAATTTCTAATACAAGAACATCTACTCGTTTATTTTGTAAATCGTCAAGTTACTTTTATAACAAGTAAGTACATGTGTGATGCCTATATAATAAGTACATGTGAGAGACCACAAGGGAGCAAGATATTTGAATCAGAGTGGAGTCAAAGATTCTATAGTAGAATCCTAAGTGCATCGAGGAATTCAATATACTTCGTCCGAGCCAAAAATAATTTTGTGTTCGTGTGATACACTCTACTTTTCGTCCCACTATGAAAATAATAAATAAGAGACTTTTAATTAGTACAACGCATGAATATTAATATATATAAAAATGTTACGTATAATTCTTGGAAAAATAAACTGGTAACTAATAACAAAGGAGGTCCTCAGTTCGTCTGTTTTAGTTCTTTTTTTATGCTTTTTTACATCAGAACTTGTAACTGGGTGAAAAGATTTTGAAATATTTTTTTGTTTGAAAGCTGATGCTTGTCGTTTGATCCCATTTAAATTTTATCAAAATCGGTCAAGCCGTTTTTGTGTTGCACTCTAATAACTGAAAAATATTTTCCTATCTTGATGATATAGTCGTTGACAATGAATGACAATCGATCCCGTAAGTAGCAAGGGTCATTAAAAAGAGTGTTTTTTTTTTAATACAAAATGGAACCAACTTCAACACCTAAAAGTGTGAAATAGCTTGTCGAAGTCGGTACCATGTGCACAGTTATCTGATAATAGGTACTTTTGAACTATCATGTTACCGACTTCTACAAGTTATTTCACACTTTTGGGTATTGAAGTCGGTCCCATTTCTTGTTCATTTTTTTTTTACAATATACCATGAACTATAAATAACACTACATCTACTACAATTTAAGCATTTAGGCAACCCATAAGCCATTGTAGACTCACATGCCGTCCAAATGCTCTAGCCCACTACCATTCAGTAGGTTATCAACATGCTGGCAGCATTGTCCCTTTGGTTTGCAATGCTTATTCGTTGAGCCAAATAGGTGCCAGCGTTTCTTTAACACCCTCCATAAGCCTCTTAATCAGATAATACATACTTTGCCCCCGTTTATATACGAATAATCATTGCTTTTTGAAAAGATGAGATATAAATGAATAGTTATTATGTAGTGTTGGTCAACGTTTTCGCGATTATTACATTATTATAGTATTGAATTACGAAATTTAATATTTTTAACGGTTGAAATCGTGAATATTTAACGTTATTTTAATTCGGATGATTCATTCTTGCAGTTCAATTGGCAGCGATCGTAGTTAATTGGTTTTATTTGTCACTGGAGTTACTAAGAAATGATTGTGTACTACTATCAGAAACGCCGGGATAAAAATAATTGATAAATATACGCGATTTCAACCGATTAACGTTGTTATATTACTATATTGATATGGTGTTGTCGTAGCATAAAAATTACTAAATCTTTCTTTAGATTTTGGTCACACCAAGCAACGCGACATTGGAAATCTACGCGTCGTAAAATTTTCCGGTTCAGCTACGTGCCGTTTATGACGTCACGTTGGCCTAGCAGGAGAATTAGGCGGAATGGTCACTATATATTATTTTTATATGATTTTCAAAATACGAATTAAATGTCTTGAAGCGCTCGTAGCCAAGTTTGCTTAGCCATTCTGAACCGATCAGCAAAGTTAAGCAACGTCCGCCTCGGTCATGAGTTGGATGGGTGACCGCTGGTGACATTGATACTGAGCGCTTCCGTGCTTCGGAGGGCACGTTAAGCCGTCGGTCCCGGTTGTTGTCTTAGGATGGCAGTCATTATAGCATGGTGGTAAATCATTTTGCGAATGCCCGCCTGGCTAGCTATCACCCTCAAGTAGAAAACCTGTCGCCAAGCACCTAACGGTGTGTTCCGGCAGCTGTCCTTGAGAGCCAGTAATTCTCTAGGTTAGCCTGAACAACATCTTTGACCACATCAACACTTCGGTTTATAGAATTTTATTTCTCAACAAGAAATTTACATTTCACTTATATGAGAAATTAATCTAAGGTTATATATATTATGCTTCGACATTTGATGAATACTAGTCTAGTTTAAATTTAGTAGTGTAACACAATACTTGTAGTTATACGGTGACTTAAAATGTGAAGAGGACAATTATTATTGATAATGTATGGACAAATTAGTGTAACAAGGTATACGGTAACTTAAAATGTGAAGAGGACAAATAATAATGTATGGACAAATAATATCTTTTACACCTTATGAATTTAAATACAATTTGTAAATACGTAAGTGTTGTAAGGAGCGCTCGCCGCCACCTCGGGCCGCCGCGCCTCCGCGCCGCGCGGCTCGACTAGGCCGAGAGCGCTGCTGACAGATAAAACAATAGAACCGGTTGACAGCGAGCGCATGTGAGCGCCACAGTGTAACTATAAACAGTCAGTTTAGTTCAGTATTCTATTGTTCTAGTAATGTAATGTCGTTTTGTATATGGACCTTCAATTTATTTTTAAATATACTGAACGAACCTGCATTTTTTACTTCCTTTGGCAGTTTGTTATATATTTTTACCCCCGAAAAAGTAATTGATCTTTGACCATGACCTGTGCGAGGTCGCGGTAGTATGATGTGATCTTTTCGTCGACTAGCTCGGTTGTGTATTTGATAAATCTTAGTGAAAGTGATATTCTGTATATGAATTGTTTTATTCAGGACTCTTCTAATAAATATGCAGGTGTAGTAGTGATATAGTTGTTTAATATTCATGTATTTTGTTTCTTTGTAAATTTGGACTGTAGATGTCAGGTAGTCGTAACCAAACAACATTTTAATTAATTTATTTTGGGCAATCTGTAGGCATTTAAGTCTTGTTTTTGGAGCACTGCCCCATATAGCATCCGGTGAGATAGTGGGCAAAGGCTAACCTATCAGGCATAAAAGAATTTAAAAAAAATGTTTCTTAAAATAGTTATTGTTGTTAATGATGAATTTCCGCAAAGTAAAGCCCGAATCTATTCATTATCTGAAATAGTAAAGTGTGAAACAAATGCATTAAACAAGTTATTTCAGCCATGGAAGACTATGATAAATATTTTAAAAATTAAAACTGAAACTAATATTTAATCAAATTTATATCTTTAACTGAACATAGTAATTAAACAACTTTAAACGGTTTAAATTACGTATATTTGTCATTATTTTTATCCCGACGTTTCAAACACTTTGCAGTGATCGTGGTCACGGGGTGACTCTTTAACTGAATTCAAAAAAAGGAGAACTCAATTCGTCAGTTTATTTTTGTTTGTTAAGAACTTTTGACTGGATGCACCGACTTTGATTATTCTATTTTATTTGAAAGCTTGTCGAGTGGTCTCATTTAAATTTCATCAAAATCGGTTAAACCGTTTTTGAGGTACACTCTGAGGTACAACTGAAAAATATTTTCCTACTTTGATGATATAGTCGTTGATAATGAATGACAATCGATCCCGTAAATAAAAAGGGTCACTAAAAAAAGGGGACGAAAAATTACCAAAAAATTTAACCGACTTTAACACTCAAAAGTGTGAATTAACTTGTTGAAGTCAGTACCGTGCGCAACATATTGTGATAATAGGTACTTTTGAACTATCATGGTACCGACTTCAACAATTTAATTCACACTTCTGAGTGTTGGTGTCGGTTCATTTTTTTGGTTAAAAATTGTTGGTGTTATTATAGCTTTAAAACTGAACTTTTGTATGGATCTGTATTAATACCAAAATATGGATAATATAATGAAAAACCGAGGAATTTTTTCATGAAATGACATGAAATTGAAATAAACCCGAACATCTGAAAAAATATGTAAAATAATTATGTTTATGCACTTGTGCTAATAAAATTATACTTTATGCACTGGAGCATAGGAAGTTGTCTTAGTCAGTAGTGTAAGCAGGCTAAAAGACTTCCTATGCTCCAATATAAACGAGAACTTGATGAGCACGAGAACTAAAAATAATTAAACACATTGACGCCCCTGTGTTTCCCGAAGGTTGAGGCAGAAGTATCTAAACCATCCACGTCTCGCCAGATATATCGTAGCCTCAAGTAAAAGGGAACGAGTCTACTGCTAGACTGGGCGAAGATCCAGACTCCGAACTGTCATTGTCAAATGTATTCGTTAGAATAACATTTAAGTACTCAAAGCCTGTATCGTAATTTATTTCAAGCCTTTTACAATACTTGAGGTAAACACTTGATAAAATTCAAAATTTAAATGCAAATATTTAATTCATCTGATTTTCTCGCTATTTTACAAAAACTATGATATGAAACAATGATTGTTGTGAAGTCACTATACGTATTAATTCGTGATGAATTCGAATTTTAAATAGATCTTATCGCTTGCTTGGCAATAAAATATTTACCGTTATCATATTATAGATGATTTCTTACAAGAGTGAATTACGCGTTGAAACCCAGACGAAGGATTTCAAAATAGTCTGAAACCGGGCCCCTAATCTAATTCGTCAAAGTTTCAAACTTCTGGTCCAAAAGAAAGGTAACCGCAAAACACGTATTGGTTCACTTTTGTTTAACTTAGTTCCTATCATAGACTAGCAAACATTTGCCCGTGTAGATTCTGAATAAGATATTATTGAAATCGGATTCGTATGGTTTGTACATTTTCAAAATATGAAATTATAATTTATTCATAGGTAAGTAGTCAAAGTCGAGCTCTAAAATACAGAAAGAACAAAAATACTAATGAGGATATAAATACCTATGGAGAACAAAGAAATTAACGTAAATTTTACACTTTTTATTTTTTAGAACAGTAGCGACACCTCTCGCTGATCCATAACTTCATAGGACTCTCACTCTTACCGTGTGAAAATGTTCTTTAACTTCCCTCAATTAAGACTTAAAATTGATTGAGGCATTATAGCGTTCTCAGAGTAGTATGGGAGATTCCCTAGAGGGCACGATTTTATGATGAACGATGCGATCCGACCATAGATTATATGAAACAACGAACTCCGTACCGCAAACTTGATTTTCGTTGTCTAAAGTGTCACTCCTAACACGAAAAACGAAACTTCGTTGAATTGTAGTAGCGGCCCTGGTCGGAATCTTTCCGGTAAATATAACGCGTGTCTTAGTGGCTTCCTAATAAGTTAATATGGATAAAACTCGCGATAGTTTTCAAAGTGGGGGATCTCAAACAAATCTCAAACGTACAAAGCAGCGTAAATCTACTTACAACGTAACTTGATCCAGTATACAAAGCTTTTTGTCTTTCAAAAGCCAGCTTTTCCCATCCATTGGAGTACTTGAGGCGATCCGAGCGTCAGACGTGACTGAGTGGCTGTGATCGGCGACCACTTTATGGTAAAGTGCTGATATTTTGCCAGATACAGGTCCTAGGCACAATTATTCTATTAAAAAAGGAACACCTAAGCTAAAATTATTTCCAAGGTTCAAAATATTTATTTGTTAGAAAACATGCTAAGGAAACATTGTCCAAAAAGGCTATAGATCTTAGAGGTTAATTTATGGCGACAGAATATGCTTTATACTATGTTCTGGCCGTTTTTACTAAATATTTTAATTTTAGGACGTAGTATATTTAAGCTTCATTGTTTTGTGATTAAAAGTCAGTCTTCAATATATATTTTCGTGGAATGTACTCATCAATTGGTATTTTTATTTATTCTTTTTCCTAGTTACTTTTGTGGATACAGCAGGTACTGTATGGTTTACAGACATTGCTAAATCATTTCACCATTTTCGGTATCAGTAGTGGAGTTTAGTATAGTCGGTTCTGTTTTTTCAAGCGTCTTCCAAAATGGGGAAAGTTTTCAATTCGATTGTATGTTTTTTTTGGGATGCATGTTACGCGACAATTACGCAAAAAAAAAAAAATTATAAGTTTTTAGATTTTTTTTCGTAGAGTATACTTCCGAGGTGGTCCCATTTAAATTTCATCAAAATCCATTGAGGGGTATTAGAGTTACACTCCAATAACTGAAACATTTTACGCTTATCTTGGTGAATACCTTTTGTTGTTGAATGATAATCGATGCCATAAGTAGCAAGAGTAATTAAAAAGGGAGACTTTTTATACCAAAAATGAACTGACTCCAAAACTGAAAACTAGGAAATAACTTTTCGAAGTCGGTACCATGCGCACAATATTATGACAGTAAATACTTTTAAGCCTTCATGGTACCGAATTCAACAAGTTATTTTACACTTTATACCCAGTAAATATTTACTGCACCCTTTTTAGTTATTATATAATAATAATAAATTCTAAAGTCTGTATGTGTGTTACTTTGTTACCGCTCATCTCCGAAACGGCTCATTTCAATGAATTTTGGTGCGTATATTTCTTACATTCACTTATATTCTTTTAAACACAATTTTTCAAATGGTTCCTGAAGGATAGGGAAAATATTTTTAACGCAGACAAACCCGCGGGCGGAAGCTAGTTCTTATGTGATTGATTGTTCGAAACTATATCTAACTGAGGTAGTTTTACAACTTTGTGGCATTTTACGAACCATATAATATTAACATGTACCTAAACAATGGTTAAAATAATTCAAATTATTATCACTATTGTTATATCCAATATTATACTGAAAAATAATAAAAAAAATACTCTGTTGTATCTCTTTTTATTTGTTATCTAATAAAATTACGGTAGGTACACAATCACCCTAACACACTGTATATGTATAAACACTACTGACTGAACCCCGTACAAGGCCAGTTTATTTTTCCGGCGTATGTAGCAATGCAGAACATAAACTAATTCCATTCTAAATTTAATACTGACTTTATCTCCGACAGAGAGATAGTTACCTACATAACCTGGCTGACGACTCGAGCGAAAGACGTGCGCCCGGCGCATCTAAGACATCCACCACAGCCCCTGTGCCACCAACTCCTACCACGGCGGTTGCCTCTGCCAAGGTGATCCAAAAAAAAAACGCCAATAAGAAGTCGACTTTTACCCCACCGCGGTCTGCTGCTGTGGTGATCACAATGCAGCCTGAGGCCGTCAACAACGGGGTGACATACGCCCAGGTCTTGGAGCGAGCTGAAGAAAATGTGAACCTGGTGGAGCTGGGAATTACATCCATAAAGTTCCGCCAGGCTGCCACTGGGGCAAGGGTCCTTGAGATCCCAAACTCACAAGGCGCCGATAAGGTGGAAAAGCTGGCCGAGGAACTGCGCCGTGCCTTGACTGGAGTAGCAGATATCGCCTTGCCAACAAAATGCGCTACTGTTCGCATTTCAGGCTTGGACGATTCGGCCACTAGAGAGAAGGTGGTCGCCGCCGCAGCGAGGGCAGGAAACTGTTCCCAGGATAAGATAAGGGCGGGACAAATTCTTCCTGGTCCTGCAGGATTGGGCTCCGTGGTCTTACGATGCCCCATAGCCGTAGCCAATGGGCTATCCACCAGCGGCAAGGTACAGATCGGCTGGAGCTCGGCCAGGGTCCAGATGCTTGAACAGCGTCCTCTCCGCTGCTTCAAGTGCCTTGGTATTGGGCATACCAAACCGATGTGCCCCTCAGACGTAAGCAGAAATACTCTGTGCTTTCGGTGTGGTCGCGATGGGCACCAATCGTATGGGTGCCAAGAAGTTCCGCGTTGCGCAGTATGTGCTGATGCAGGGAAGCCTTCTGGGCATATTATGGGAGGGAAAAAATGTAGCCCTCCCAAGTCTAAGGGAAAAGTGGCGTCTAGGTCTCAGACCAATGTCGCAGCTGAATGCCAACCGGCATCGCGGAGAACTAGTATGTCAGAATGAATAACACACCCCGCCATATTAGTTTTCTGCAGTCGAATCTAAACCACTGCGCTGAGGCTCAAGATCTTCTTCTACAGTCCATGGCGCAGTTCCAGATCAATCTTGCGGTGGCCTGTGAGCCCTACTTTGTGCCTTCGCAAACCCATTGGGCAGGTGACTTGGACGGCACGGTGGCCGTCTTAAAGAAAGACAACACCGGATCCCCTCTCTCAATTATTGAGAGAGGTTCCGGATACGTGGTGGTGGCTTGGAAGGAGTACGTAATAATAGGCATTTACTTCTCACCCAACCGTACCCTGGCTGAATTTGAAATTTTCCTCGACTCAGTAAGAGCAGCAGTTGGCAGGTTGTCGTCAAGGCAAATTCTTGTTCTTGGCGACTTCAATGCCAAGTCCCAAGCGTGGGGGAATCCTGCCTCTAACGGGCGTGGTAGGGCCGTTGAATTGTGGGCTCTTCTCTCCGGTCTATCCCTTCTAAACAGGGGATCAGCTCAGACCTGTGTACGACAGCAGGGAGGTTCTGTAGTGGATCTGACATTCGCAACCCCCGCTGTTGCACTAAAGGTCCAGAACTGGAGAGTAGTTCAAGACATGGAGACTCTATCGGATCATCTATACATCCGATTTGAGATCTCAACTGGTACGGAGCTTTCGCATTGTCGCAGAGGCCCCAGTGTTTTTCCGCGTTGGGCTATTAGTCGGCTGGATCGGGAGTTGGCCCAGGAAGCTGCAATAGTGCAGCGCTGGAGTGCTCCTGAAATCCTCGAGAACACTACGCCCAACGAGCTCGCAGACCGCATGCGACACTCCCTGACTGCTGTCTGCGATGCAGCCATGCCCAGAGCCAGACGCCGGTCTCAAAAGCACCAGGTCTACTGGTGGTCGACGGAAATTGCTGACCTCCGGGAGGCCTGTGGGACGGCCCGCAGGGCCTACAAGCGCAGCCGCAGGCGCAACGGCACTCATCCACAAGCAGAGGATCAGCTGCAGGAAGCCCTCAGACAAGCATATGGCCAGGCTAAGAATGCTCTGCGGCTGACCATAGGCCAAGCCAAATCCCGGGCCAAAGAGGAGATTCTCTTGGATCTAGACAGGAACCCGTGGGGACGGCCCTATCAAGCAGCGCGGAAAAAACTTTCCGCCCAAGGCCCAACACTCACTGAGACCTTGGAGCCAGAACTCCTCCTGAGAGTAGTCACGGAACTTTTCCCTGATAACGCGGGCCACATTCCCCCTACGATGACTCCTACTAGTCTACTAGACGCCGAAAGCTCGGAGGAATTAGATGACGCTCCACTCGTTACAGGCGGGGAAATGGGTGCAGCTTTGTTCCGGCTCCGAGGTAAAAAGAGGGCACCTGGACCTGACGGCGTCCCTGGTCGAGTGCTGTCCATTGCTTCGGAGTTCTTAGAAGGGGGGCTTCGAAAACTGTTCGATCGGTGCCTCCGATCTGGGCAGTTTCCGAAAAGCTGGAAAAGCGGGAGGCTCTGCCTGCTGCGGAAGGGCGGTCGACCTCCGGACTCTCCTTCAGCATACAGACCTATTGTGCTGTTGGACGAGACAGGTAAACTCTTCGAGAGGATTCTGGCTGCTCGTCTAGTCCGGCATCTGGAGGAAGTTGGCCCTAACCTCTCTGAAGCCCAGTTCGGTTTTAGGGCAGGTCGCTCGACGATCGATGCCCTAAAATCTTTAAAAGTCCTCACCACTGAGGCAGTACAGAAAGGAGAGGTTGTCCTGGGGGTCTCGCTTGATGTGGCGAATGCTTTTAACAGCCTCCCATTTGAGACGCTGAAAGCGGCACTTCAGTATCATGGAGTGCCACCTTATCTGTCGAGGCTGTTAGAGTCATACCTCAAAGACCGAGAGGTGGTGTGGGAGGGCGCTAACGGGAGGTTGGCCCGGCGTCACGTCACATGCGGAGTTCCACAGGGTTCGGTACTGGGGCCAGTCCTGTGGAACGTCGGTTATGATTGGCTCCTGCGACAGCCGGTTCTCCCTGGGATGGGATTACTGTGTTACGCAGACGATACTCTCGTAACCACCCGGGGAAAGACCTATGATGAAGCAGCGAGACTAGCTACCATCGGCGCAACCTTGATGGTAGACCGGATTGCCCAGCTAGGCTTGCGGGTCTCTTTGACGAAGACGGAAGCCCTACTATTTCATGGTCCACGCAGAGGCCCCCCACGAGGAGCAACCATCTCTGTGGGAGGTGAAATTATTAAGGTTCAGACCCAAATGAAGTACTTGGGTCTGGTGCTAGACGGCCGCTGGAACTTTGGGGCGCATTTTGCTCAAATCGCCCCAAAATTGACAAGTGCCGCTGCAGCCCTCGGGCGCTTACTGCCTAATTTGGGGGGTCCCAGTTCCACCTGCAGACGCCTGTACTCCGGAATAATCCGGAGCATGGCTCTGTATGGGGCCCCAATATGGGTCGACGCTCTCACTGCAAAGAATAGGACCCTTCTGCGGAGACCACAGAGGGTCATAGCGGTGAGAGCAATTAGAGGTTACCGCACGGTCTCATGGACGGCAGCTACACTTCTCGCGGGTGACTTTCCCTGGGAGCTTCAGGCGGAAGTGCTCGCGGAGGTGTACGAATTCCGCGTGGCTATGAGGGACAGGGGTGAACATCCGGGTCCCGAAGAGATTGTGCGAATCAGGGAATCTGCACAAGCCGCCCTGATTCAAAGATGGGGTGAGGACCTTCAATCCCCAACAGCCGGCCTGGTGACGGTGGAGGCGCTTCGTCCCCATCTAAATCCCTGGCTCTCAAGACGGCATGGCTCTCTCTCTTTCAGAGTGGTGCAGGTGCTAACCGGGCATGGATGCTTCGGTGAGTACCTGCACCGGGTTGCGAGACGGGAGACTACCTCCACCTGTCATGAGTGCGGCGCGCCCGTGGATACGGCGCGTCACACCGTGGAGGAATGTGCCGCATGGGAATCCCAAAGGCGCGCTCTGACAGTGGAGGTCGGTAATGACCTTTCGCTGCCGAGCCTGGTAAATGCCATGCTCGGCAGCGAGCGGCGCTGGGCAGCTATGGCCTCCTTTTGTGAAGACATCATATCACAAAAGGAGGCTGCGGAGCGGGTCAGGGAGGAGAATGTACTCGCTGACCCGATCCGAAAAAAGAGACCTGGGCGGAGAAGGCGTCGCTATGCGTGCCTTCTGTCGTCACCCTAGACGAATTGCCCTATGGTGAGTATGGGGAACCACCAAAAAAATACGGGCCAAGACAGAGTGCCTTGTAGGCTAAAATAAGATGGATAGCGTCGGTACGGCCGTGGTAGAATGTTAGTGCGAACCCGCGCCGCCCCACACAGACGCCGAAGGCTCATGTCGCTGGGTTTTTAGTGGGTATACCGGGCAATTTGCCCGGGGAGTCCCACATAACCACGTGGCCTCCCCCCTCGAGAAGCCGCGTGGTACGCGTAAGGCGTTTTCCCAGCGGAAAAAAAAAAAAAAAAAAAAAAAGGTACTGTATGGTTTTCTATAATAATGTTATAAAACGTATGTCCTTGCCTTCTTTGGCATACCAATGTAGAAAATTATGTTAATTAATGTTAATGTTTTGCATGTTACTATAATTAAATTAACATTTCTTAAGATACGAGATGATCCATCGTAAAAAATCTGTAGCCAAGCACTTAGGTATGATGTGTGCCGGAAATTGTTTCATTTTTATGTAACTTTACTATTGCTGATATGTCAGCATTTGACCACAATCAGAGTGTTGGAAATTATTAGATAGCCCAAAGTGTATACTGTCTCAATTTCTCTGTTTATCGCTTTAAAATACTGACTTATGTGCTTGGCGACATAATTTGTACACGAGGGTGATAGCCACAAAACTAGCAATAATGTATTCCCAAAATGCTTTACCTGATTCTATGTCTAGTCTGTTACTTACTAAATTTATAATGATGATAAAAAACTGCCTAAAGAAAAAATAAATTATGTACGTATTTATTTTATTACATTTTGTATATGATATTATCCCCAACAATTTTTTTGCTAGTTCCAACTCCATAACAATACAGACCGTCCAAAATACGTAGCTATATCTGCGCAGTACTTAATTGCGTATTTACTGCGTTTTTTTTTACTATTTACTTTATAGTCATGTGCGGAATTTAAACCCAAACAGCAGAGAAAACCCAAATTAGTGTCATCAAGCTCGAAGCTTTGTTGGAAATCTCCGAGCAAGCATCTGCATACGATAATGCTGGAACAATTCTATTAATTAATTAGAGTTATTCATAAACATCATATCATTTACTATATTTATGAAATTGATTATATAGTAATACTTTAAAAGATATCAAGTCCCAGATCATGCCATGTAGGTACAAAAACAGCCCTAACCGAAACTTAATTCACAAAACATCTTCTAGTTGAATACTAAAAATAATAACTGTAGTAAACAATGAAGTGACGGAATTACGAAGGAATTTAGAAGTGAAGTATTATTAATATTATTTATGTCAATGAATATATTCAGGAATTACTTTTTGGAAAATCTTATTTAATAATAACAAATATTTTGAGTAAACTACACTATAAAGTAACTAAAAAACTTAAAACATAAAAAAATATCTAATGAGAATTCCGCCCAATTTTCCTGTTAGTCCGACGAGACAGACGTGAAAAATTTGCTCTTAACTAAATTTTTACTGAAAAATAGTATCAGCCACCCCATTTTAGAGACCTATTTAACGACAACCCACACGGTGGGGTAGAAGACAAAAAATTCATACCCACTTCACATGAAGGGCAGCTAAAATTTTTGAAAAACTATTCCCCAAAATGTTGTTTGACTACATTGTCGGTGTAGTTGATATTATTCACGCCTAAAAATTACAGCTTTCTAGTAGTAACGGTCTCTTAGCGAGAATGAGGACAGACGGACAGACATACATACGGACATGACGAAACTATAAGGATTACGGAAGTTTAAAAAGGAAACTAGGTCATACCAAACATACACTGTAAACAAAGAAAGAATTATCCAATCTATCAGTTCACAGCTTTTACATAAAAATAAATAAAAAATGGTGAAATTACGAACATCTTCTTTTTTATTAAAATATACAGCAGTAAGTTGAGCTAAGGTAAACGAGGCAGTTACCGACCGCACATCTTGTGTCGCTTGGCCGGCCGCCAGCCACACCATCCGAGATGCTATCGAGATTTGCATAATATTTCACGAGCACTGTCGATAGCTGGTGCACGTACCACAAAACCAAGGTTGATGTGTTTGGGATGCATACTGAATAAGAATTTTGAAGTAGGATTATGGTAAAGGATAACTTTAAAAATCTTTTCAGGGTTATGTACGAGAAACGGGACCCTATAAGTAAACCTACACTGTTCATCCTACCATTTTAACTTACCATACATGAAATGGTTGTATATTTTAATATTGTAATGTAATGCTCAGAGCCGGGTACCCCGTGAGGTGCTGGGTACCCAGTGGGGTGCCGGGTACCCCGTGGGGTGCCGGGTTAGAATCGCACCTCCCCATATCATCCCGTGGGTGTCGTAAGAGTGGACTAAGGGAAAAACACTTGAAGGTGGGCAGCAGTACCTTCTAAAGAACTTTCAACTTACACTGCGATCCCCAAGACGCCTGCCAAGCGTGGGGATTATGGCAAATACGCCCTTAATATGGGAGGCTGTGTTCAGCAGTTGATATATATATAGATAGTAATGTTGTATAGTAATCCACAGAGCATTAGTTATCGCAATAATCAAAATGAAAAATAATATGGTATAGCATCGCGACAATAATATAAACGTGTTTTATAAAATAATCAGTAAGTAATTTTGAAGCGCTCCTAGCGAAATTTGCTTAGCCGTTCTGAACTGATAAGCAAAGTTAAGCAACGTCCGCCGCGGTCATGAGTTGGATGGGTGACCACTGGTGACAATACTACAGAGCGCTTCCGTGCTTCGGAGGGCACGTTAAGCCGTCGGTCCTGGTTGTTGTGTTTGGATGGCAGTCGTTATAGCATGGTGGTAGGGCATTTTAAGAATGCCCGCCTGGCTAGCTACCACCCTCAAGTAGAAAATCTGTCGTCAAGCACCTAACGGTGTGTTCCGGCAGCTGTCCTTGAGAGCTAGTAATTCTAGGTTAGCCTGAACAACATCTTCACCCACATCATCACTGATCATCAGATGAGATAGTGGTTAAAGGCTAACCTATCGAGCATAAAAAAAAGCATAATTTATTGCAAAATCGATCAAAAAGCAAATCTAACAATAAAAACCTGCCCAGTGTCGCTTGCGCTAAGGATTCCAAAGTGAATGAAAAAAATAAGAAGATTTTTGGTTCATTCATACAACAAATTATTTTTTTCCTGGTATGGAACTCTCGGTGTTTATAAGTCTGACTAGTAATTGACTATTTTTTTTACGTGAACGTGCACCATAGAGGCTGCCCGCGCCGCAATCATTGACTTCATTCACAAATACGGGTCGTTCAGCGCGACATCCTTGTATTTTTCAATGAACAATAACACCATGAGACCGTAGTTCCATAACAGTATTCGACCTTGATGGGTCAGCGATGTTATTGAGGCTAACTGTAAATTATTTTATCCCGAGAACAGCTGCAGAAACACACCCTTAGGTATTTGGTTTCAAATATTCTACTTCATGTTGGTTGATGACATGGCGGGCGTTCCCAGAACGCCTTCTAATATGCGTACAAATATTACATCTCTCTATATATTTCATCACATAAGTATACGATGGGGAGTGTTCTGAAGAATTATTTAAACTGGCGATAGTTTCAGGATTTATCAGCGTACTTAGTGTGTGTGTAATAGCGTAGTCTAGCCGCCATTGCCAGAAAACTCATCCTCACACAAATCGTCACACTCGTGGAAATCATATCGTACAATTTACGCTACTTTTTTACCGTACACCTGCAAAATGTCGAATGAGGCACTAGTCCTCTAGTTCAGCAACGTGTCTATGATGCCTGTACACAGTTACCAGTATCACAAATATCAACAGACGATGGCGATTGTATGGGCTGTAAGACGATTAATCTGATCGCTTATCGTATTCAAATCAAACAACGCAACAAACTCATCAAACTGTCAAAAGCATAAATCAAAAATTGCGGACACATTTTCCCATTTCCCCTAATCCATACGTCACTCCCAAACAACGAACGCGTCCTAATTTCCCCGTGGTCTAACGAAGTCTGTATTATGGCAACCCTTTTAATTTATTACTTCCGGGAACAATGAGTTGTGGCCACAATGGCATTTTGTTTGCGGAGACAATGGTCACTGGTTCTGTGAATTCAGAAAATATTTATATACAGTAAGAAAGCTCAAACATCTTCCACATTTTGGTTGTTCCTGTTTTTTTTTACAAAAAGTAAATAGCATTATTTATTTTGGAGACCACTAGAGACCCCAGCTTTGCACGGAGGCAATGTGATACTAAATAATCTTTCAGATCTTCGAAAATAAATAACGTGTTGTATAGGGCATATTAATCTATATTAAATGCGGATACTCAATTGGCTAAGGATTTATACTGCTGAAAATAACTTCGTAAATAAGCCATTATATATTGTAGTAAATTATGTTGATCTATTTCGTAGGGTTCTGCCAGCGTTTGTAATATTAGCGCAAATAAATGTGTTAGTAACGACATCACAATAGAAACCTTTATAATTATCATTGTTTCTGTACCATATTATGCATATATATATATATATATATTATACACATAAAACTTCCTCTTGAATCATCTATTGAAATAAACCGCATCAAAATCCGTTGCGTAGTTTTATAGATCTACGCATACATAAGGCCAGACAGACAGCGGGAAGTGACTTTGTTTTATACTATGTAATGATTTGTTGATAATTACAGTTTTTGTATCACCATATTTAAGACCCTATTACACACTGTAGTAAAAAAACCAATCGGGCTTTTCAAATTGTCATACCCTAGCGTGCATTCAATAACACATTGCATTTCTCGTCGACAAAACGTTTTGGCGTTGCAAAATCTGTTTGATTGTCCGAGCGATCCACCATCGTTCACTATCATGATCGCCAACGGCAATCGTACGCATTTTGTAAAATAGTAGGGTGAAACTCTCACTATGACTGATGATATGTCACATCGTTGAAAAGAGTCGAGCAAAGTTGTGATTCAAGCGAATATGATTGTATGTTTTAATTTCAAGTGTGAAAGTAATTTTTTAGTTATACGCAATTTAAAAAGGTCTACATTTTCACTCCCGAACGATATGGATTCAATATATTTTAGTCACTTGTCAAGTTGAACCCAAAATTAACATGGCGGACGCTCGAAGCCTTTCATCAAGTCTGTTGACAAGCCAGTGCGTGGATGATCGAGTAACATTACCGAGGAGACTTTCAAAATGAGTGGAAGTAGTTCAACGCCCACTTTTAGAATATGCGCTGGAAGCCAGATACAGGCTCCGTCTAAACGTAACCGTATTACTTAAGAATTTTCAGTCCAATTCTTATAATTCAAACGGTTTTCGAACGTACACATTCTAGGCTATTTAGTCTGTTAACGTTATTTGACTACACAACAACGGAAAGGTTATTATCGCTCTATAAAATAATATTAATATACTACCCTTACTGTTATAGTAGTGAAGCTGGCTTGAACTATGGCCGTTATAAAAGACTTATAATGATAAAAGACATTCGAACAATCAAAACTTAAAAGAATGTTTAAACTTCAACAAAACTATAACATTAACAAGTTGGAAAAGGGACGTTTACCTAACATATATCTCACGTCTGACCAAATGCCTTATTTTTGGTACGTGTATTGCAATGAATAACACCTATATATAATAATTATTAACTCTTATCTAGTAAAATAACATTGATCACTCACTTTATCTATTTACCATGTAATTTAGCGAAAAAGGGAAGGGTAAATAGCTATTTTCGATATGAATATTCTCATATAAAATGGTATTTTGCTGCCAAATCCCTTGACTGTTTTTTGGCGCAGACCCTAATTTCAGTTTGTTCTGGAACGATGCCTTTTAACTTATACTTTTGAGTGTTTCTTTTTACAATTACTATCGGAGCCACTGTGTTTGAATATTTTATTCCGATGCGACGCCCTATTTCTTATAAACGTGTTGTGGATGACGAAAATAAAAACAAAAAGATTCAAAAGTTCGCGAGCGACCAACGAGCGCACGAGCGCAGGGGCAGCAGAGGGTAGGTACCTATCTCGCATTGACTGTTACTCAATCTATGGTACGGCCGCGCACCGTTGGTCGCCACGCCCCGCGCTTCCCTCTCTTCAGCCGGGACTCCACCAGAGCAGAGATGTGTGGGGTGTGCTGTGTGCTGTGCGATAAGAGATGTTTTTCAGCTCGGGTGCGAGGCGTTGAATGCTCAGTACGCATTCTTACACGAAAGGTAGACGATGTCGCTGTTATTACAAAAAGTATCTTCTTTTACTTGAACTTTTTCTTTGACATCGCTCACTGCACGCCGCTCATATCTCCCGTCTCCACTGCGTGTCGTCCGCGCACAGCTCACATCTACGCTTCCATCGCGCCATACAAATATTACACATCTCCGTACAGCGATCTCCACTGAATCTGAGCGGAGAGGAAGATGTGTCAATAACACAATTCTATTGGTTGTTTAAAAAACATCTCCTCTCCGCTCTTCTCGTCTCCGCTTTGGTGGAGTCCCTGCCTTCCACTCCCTTCAACTGCATACGTTTCCCGTGTGAGACTACATTTCACTTAGGCCTTTTACATTGGTAAAAACAATCAAAAGTAATAATGTGTTATCATCCACACAGCAAGGACTGTTATTTATTATGCCGGGCTGCAATGTTACTATTTGGCGGGAGTATTGAAATCTGAGAAAGCGAAAGATTCCAGGTTTCAACAATAAAATCCTGAGCGTATTCAAGGTTTTCAAGGTGCTATATACATTATAACTCTGTACCATAGCGATACATACAATCACCTTACTTCAGAGAAGAAAATGTTATTGATGCAAGAAAAACAACCTTAATAAAATACTTGTATTAAGTTTTATTAAGTTCAATATCATATTCTTTAACATTGTAAGATTGTTTTTATGGAACTTGTATCTTTATAATATCGGTTTCATAAAAACCTTTTGCAACATAGCGATTAAAATGCACATTTCCAAGCAGATTTGGAATACTTAAATAACCAATTTTGAGCTTGTGCGATAAAAAAATAGGCTTGCAGTACTTTTTTAAACTTTTACTTCACCGATTGTATATTAATATTTATAATTGAATTGTTTCAAAAGCGTGTAGTTTAATTATAGTTAAAGAAATTGTTTTATTGGGTAACACTGATTATGGCTTATAATTTTTTGTTACATTTTCACTTAATTCACTAAAAAAATTCCATGCTAATGCATGTAGCTATAGCATATAATTTATTCTTAGTTAATAGGATTTTAGGTATAGCCCTATACCAAATAATTAGCTGTCTATACAATATAAATTAGTTTGACCGTAACTTCAAGTTAGTTGCCATAGCAACCAGACCTGCATCCGGCTGGATAAATGGTTAAAAGGGTGTCCGGATGTGGCCAGACCCGCACGTAATCGTAAAGGCAGCCTTCTCGAAGAATAGCGAGAGATAAATTCGTTTTGCCTCCGCCAGTTCACATTGAGGTCAGAACGGTTGAAACGAAAATATTTTTTTTAGAATCTTTGGGTTTGGCATGTCGTTGATAATGTAATGAAGAGGGTATTGAAAACTTTACTGCTTAACCCAAATAAAATAAGGATAACTTACGTAAAATAAAATGAACTCTATGTTGAACAGTTAAGGTCGAGATCGATATACCGCGAGTACATAAAATGGTAAGGACTCATTTACACACCAATTAAAAAAGCGACAATATATTAATTGTAAATTAAAAATTTAAATAATGGAACCTTATTACATGAAGCGCTCGTAGCGAAGTTTGCTTAACCATTCTGAACTGATTAGCAAAATTAAGCAACGTCCGCCGCGGTCATAAGCTGGATGGGTGTCCACTACTCGCTAGTGACATTACTACTGAGCGCTTCCGTGCTTCGGGGGCACGTCAAGCCGTCGGTCCCGGTTGTTGTCTTCGGATGGCAGTGGTTATAGCATGTATAGCATGTATAGGTAGGGAATTTTGCAAATTCCCGCCTGGCTAGCTACCACCCTTAAGTAGAAAATCTGTCACCAAGCACCTAACGGTGTGTTCTGGCAGCTGTCCCTGAGGGCCAGTAATTTTAAGATGAAGCCTGAACAACATCTTCGACCACACCATCACTTAAAAAAACATAAGACCTTCCATCTACCGTACATTAAAAGAGTCATATCTTATTATTATTTGAAGCTTATAAACATTGGTCCGTAAAAAAGTTATTTATTAATATTCAGCTCGAATGTCAAAGATATCTATTATTTATAACTGAAATAAATGCGCCCTACACGCTAAAACATGAACTGTTCAAACGGAGCTAGCTTGCACGTTTAGAGTACTAAGTGTCTACTCGGAGATCAGAATCTTTTTGGAGATTATTTTACACTATTGACAACGCAGGCACGATAATATCTATAATATCATTAATCATAAAAAAATAGGTCCACCGGTATTATATGTTACTTTATTCAGGATTCGGGAGAATATACATAATAATATGTTTTAGTAAATAATACGGGATAACTCACGTGAATCAGTCAGATAGCTCCGACTATAGTTTCAACCACATTCGGTGGTCTTTTCACAGACCACCGAAGTTTTGCAGGACACTACATCCGCTTTGACAAAACTCGGGTCTTGTCGAGAGAAAAGTTCTTCGTGCCTCGCAAGATCCGAGAATCTATTGAAATTAGTAGACGTCCAAACTTCAATAGAGACGGAGGATGGTTCTTGTCACCTACTTGGAAGCCGTGTCTTCATGGAACTGTTTTGGATGATAAGGATGGGTCTAGTGAAGATGTAGTGAGTTCTTTTTGCTGGGATGATCCCCATGCCAGCCGGGATTTCACCATCAGCGACGAAGAGGATTCGCATCAGGCGACGACACGACCAACTGCAACCCACCCCTCGCACCAACCGATGACGTCACTCGGACTACGAGCTGCCGCCCGCAGTGCTAAGCGAGACGTCAACGCGGGCGTCCCGAGCTCTCCTTGAAAAAGACCACCGAATGTGGTTGAAACTATAGTCGGAGCTATCTGACTGATTCACGTGAGTTATCCCGTATTATTTACTAAAATGAGTGAAAACCACGTTAGTTTTAATAATAATATGTTGTTTTGTTGCAAGATATACCTAATACTATGCATGTATGTAAAATGTTATGCCCAAGGCGGGAATCGAACCCGCGTCCTCCGATATCGCGTCGGATGCTTAACACCACCTCAGCCACCTGGACATTAGCATTTCTGCCGAAACTTTGTGCTCCAATTGTATTACTTTTAATAATCATATTTAGAAATATAGAAGGGTAGCGACATCATAACGAGAGTTAAGTGTTTGAAAAAACACTTCTTTCGATCAGATGAAGTCTAGTAGTCTGGTTGATAGCCGCGCACCGTCCCCTATGACGGTTAAAAGTAATACAATTGGAGCACAAAGTTTCGGCAGAAATGCCAATGTCCAGGTGGCTGATATGGTGTTAAGCATCCGACGCGATATCGGAGGACGCGGGTTCGATTCCAGCCTTGGGCTACTACTACCTCAGCTTAGTCTACGCCTTCACAACATATATTCAAAAAACATATGTTACATTCGTTGGCCATCTTTTCATGAGTTTATTAACTGATGATTAGTCAATTCAAATTCAAAATCAAAATCATTTATTCAATTTAGGCGTCTACGACGCTCTTATGAACGTCAATTACAAATGTTAATATTGAAATATTCTACATTGTACTGCCACGTTCAGCAAAAAAAATATAGAGCCACTGCGAGAAGAACGGGCAAGAAACTCGAGGCCATTCTTTTAAACATCTTTTAACAATGTGTTATATACAATATAATACGATTATTACAATATTTGTTTACATTACGTAGCTCCCCAAAAAAATACACCATACGACATAATACTGTGGAAGTACGCGAAATAAACTAGCCGTGCAGTAGCTACGTCTGTTAACTACCTATATATGTGGATCCCACTGTAAAGTTGTATCCATTTTGATTCCCTAAAAGACTGCCGTTTTGTCAATAGAGAGTTTATCGAGGCAAAGCTTAATGTTTGGTTCAACATAAGGAACATTTGGTAAAGAAAACTTTAAACATTTGGTCTTTTTTGAATTTAAGATAAGATTATTAGCGGCGAACCATTCAGAGATCATAGATAGCACATTGTTTACATGAATGAGTTCACTATCTTTCCTATCTACTTTAAAAATCAGAGAGGTATCATCTGCGAATAAAACAATGTCACAGAAATCTTTGACCATGCAAGGCTGATCATTAATATACGCTAAGAACAGAAAAGGTCCCAAAATTGATTACTGCGGTACACCTATTTATACCAAAGACCCGAAAGAAGTATTGCCATTTATTCCAACCATCTGTAGCCTGTCTGACAGATATGACTCTATTAGATTCAAAGCTGTTCCACGAATACCATAGTGTGAAAGCTTACAAATCAGAGTGCAGTGTTCTACACAGTCGAGTGCCTTGGAAAGATCACAAATTATGCCAATAGCATCAGGAGAACTCTCCCAGACTTCAAGTATATGTGACATCAATTGAACACTTGCATCTGTTGTGGATCTGCTCTTAGTGAAACCAAACTGATTCTAATTCAATATATTATGCTCATTAAAATGAGATAAAAGTTGTTTGAGCATAATTTTTTCGAATACTTTACTCAGAACTGGTAAGATGGAAATATTTTATTAAAACTTTCGTAAGTATTACACATATTTAAATAATATTCACACCGATTTTACTTACGTTATACAGTCGAGTAGCTAGATCTCGACCGGTTTCGCGACTTTCAGAGTCGCTTCATCATGGAGTACGTGCGCTCCCGACCGCGTCCGCGCAAGCACGGTTGTCTGCGGCGGCGGCGGCGGCGGAGCGGGCCGCGCGCGCCACGGCTCGTCTCGCGCGCTCCGACGTCAGCGCCGGCGCCGGCACAGGTGCATTGTTTTTGTTATCATCGTCGTCATCGTCACTAGAATCTTCGTCGCTCATAATCAAAACACCCGTACACGCCGTACTGATCGTATCTTGCGACAAGGTGTTTAATGCACTATGCGGTGTGGTAGTGTTAAGTACTGGTTTCCACGCTGGTGCCAAAATCCATCCACGGTCGCGGTTAAAATTGGGATGACGGCCAATTTCTATGGCTTCACGTACTTTACGGGGTATAAGAAACTTCTCCCTTGCTAAGACGGAAGCCTTGTCGAATCTTAAAAAGTGGTTCGCCTCTTGAGCATGTTCGGCAACCGCGGATCTACCCATGTCCACGTTTTTAACACTCTTTATGTGCTCAGTTAATCTTGTTGCAATGTTACGTCGCGTTTCACCTATGTAACTTTTTCACCGCCGCCGCAGACAACAGTGCTTGCGCGGACGCGGTCGGGAGCGCACGTACTCCATGATGAAGCGACTCTGAAAGTCGCGAAACCGGTCGAGATCTAGCTACTCGACTGTATAACGTAAGTAAAATCGGTGTGAATATTATTTAAAGATGGAAATAGGTCTATAATTGCAAGGGTCAGATGCATCCCCCGACTTCGAAATTGGAGTGATTTTACTTAGTTTCATTAAGTCGGAGAAATTTCCTCTATCGACACAAAGATTGAATATTGTTACTAAGTATGGTGCAATAATGCAAATTATAGACTCTGCCACTTTAACTGACATACCCCACAAGTCTTCAGTACTCTTTATGTTTAAACTTTTGAATGTCTTAAAATTTCTAAGTTTGTCGTGTATCTGAAAGAAAAGTCCGGTGTTTTGCAGGAAAAATTATGTTTTAATAGGGCTTCTGCTACATTGGGACAAGAATCCAATGATTTAGTGACTTCTAGGGGTAAGTTAGAAAAAAAATCAAATATATTCGCCACTTGTATTGGATCAGAGATTTGATGTTTATTAATAGTTAAGACATATGTTGAATCTCTAGGTTTATTTTATTTTACCAGTCTCAATATTTATAGTCTTCCAAATGGTTTTTATTTTATTTTTAAACTTGCTAATTTTGTCTCTAATAAAAAGAAATTTAGCACACAAGCTTTTTACACAGACTTAAAAAAATTTGAATAGTTCCTAACATAATCATGAAACTGCTTGCAAGATGTTAAATTTTTCCTGCGATACAGATGAAACAAATAATCTCTACTTTTTCGAATACCTCTAGTTGCCCAGTCACCAAACTTCAATTTTCCATTTATTTGTTTCTTTATTTTTGGACAAACTTTTTGAAACTCAATATTTACTAAAGAAAATAAGTTATTGTAGAAGTCATTCGGGTCATAGTGAGAAAAACTTGTTATGCCAAGCTTAGCTTCTATGTTGGTACCGAGAATTTCTAGCCTACTGTTTGTTAACGGCCTATGTTCTATTTCATACCTCTCTGTTTCTCTATTTCCATCAAATTTTATCGCAAGGCCCTCATGATCAGACCTAACACCTTTCAATATTAACTTTTCTTTAATCTTACAGTTTGAGTATATATTGTCTATACAGGTAGATGAAGTGTCTGTTATCCTAGTGGGCTCACAGAACATAAATTTCAAATTATACGACTTAAATAATGAAATAAGATCAGTTTTATTATTAGAATTTATTAAAATATCTTTATTATAATCACCACATGCAAATATGGGTTTTCTGCATTAAGAGATTTTCTGCAGTATACTTTTCATAATGGATAAAAATTCTGCAAAATTTTGAGCACGACCTTGATCTGTTGGTGGTCGATATATGCACAACACAAGATGCCTGTCTACCTCCACACAAGCAACTTCACAGACATTCGACAGAATATCTGACTAAGTCACGGCGTTCTTTAAATTATACCTAAGTTATTTTTTAACAAGAATAATACACCCTCCTCCTTCTGCAGATGATCTGTTAAACGCACTGCCTACACTAAAATTCTTAACATTAAATAACGTGTATCTGCTCTTAGCCATGTTTCAGTGTAGCATTATATATCAAAAGGATATTTATCTAAGAACATTTCAATTTCAAGTATTTTGCCAGTAAGCGATTTATATTTTGGTAGTACAATGTCAAAATACTTACTATTTAGAAGGATCCCGCATGAGCTTGAGGTACACCGCACGATGGTAGTACATTAAGCGAATAAAAAAAGAGAACATTTATTTCAGATGATTCCATAATACACATTTAATTCTAATTATGACAACTTTAAGAGACTTTTCAGTGACTTTTGAGTAAATAAGTGAATAGGTACTCGCTAGTTAGCTAAAAGCAGAATCAAGGCGTACTGCGAACTTCAACACTACCATTACCTTATAAGCGCGCGCTTCGATTGTGCATCATTCTATGCTTATCGAACTCCATTCAAGAGTTCCAAGAACTTTAGAACTCAGTCGATGCATACAAAGCCGACTGATAAACTAGTCTATTGTGCTGCCGAAGACGGATGTAGAATACGAACTACGGTTTGTTTTCTATACAGGTAACTATAGAAACATTTACATGAACATCTATTCTAAGAATACTTTTGTGTTTCTAGAGGAGATTTTGAAGACGTTCTTAAACGTCCAACTAGGTTGAAAATGCTCGATGGTTATGATAAGGCGCCCAGTTTTACGATCATGGATATTTGCAGCAACATCCAAATAAGTTTTTTATGTTTGATAGGTTAGCCTTTGCCCACTATCTCACCTGGTAAGTGATGATGTGGTTGAAGATGTTGTTCAGGCTAACCTAGAATTACTGGCTCTCAAGGACAGCTGCCGGAACACACCATTAGGTGCGTGGTGACACATTTTCTACTTGAGGGTGGTAGCTAGCTAGGCGGGCATTCGCAAAATGCCCTGCCACCATGCAAATCAATGAGATCTACGTGAATGGCTGGGACAGTGTTCAAACTGTACCATAAAACTCACTGAATATTACGTTTTGAACAAGAAGAGATAATAATTGTCATAAAATTATTATACGGTTTATTTAATTTGTCACCTTATATTTAATACACCTTTTGAAGCAATGATAGTCGAGTAATAGCTATGGACTGACGTGCCGCAGATCCATAGTTCTATCCCCACCGCCAACTTGAGCTTCAGCGCATGTTAAAAGAGCATTATGCGAATGATCACTTGCCTAGCGACCACCCTCTAGTAGAAAATCAGTCACCAAGCACCTAACAGCGCGTTCTGGCAGCAGTCCCTGAGAGTCAGTATAATTACAGGCACATGAAGCTTATAAACAGTTTGTCACTTGTGATGAAATGCATCTGTTATAGTCAGGGTTTATCGCTTAATATCAGGTGGGCCTCCAGCTTGTACCATTACAATCCCATAAAAAGCCTGTTGGCTTGAAAACAGACTCATTACCAGCATGGGCAGCAGGCCGGTCCCAGAGGGGCCGCTCTACTGGGCTTTGCCTCTAAGTCCAGTATGGAGCCGCAAAGGGTAAGTTGCGGCGCTGTATGGGCAGCATCGCATCTGAGGCGTGCTGTGCGTTTGTGTGGGCGACACCACAGCTGACGGTGAGAGGCCACGGCGGGACAGGTGTGCCGGTATTACGGTGCGCCGCTCTCCCTACCTTCCGTGGCCACACGTGGGCAAGTCTTTTGCTTTCATAGATCCAATGTCATGCCAATGTTCAGGACTGTTATCCAGGCAAGCAAAATAATTAAGCCACAATCTCTATACATATAAAAATCAGTTGGGGTTCGTTTGTCACGCTAAAACTCAAGAACGGCTGAGACGATTAAGCTGATTTTGATTTTGAAATGTTTGTCGTAGTCCAGGGAAGCTTTAAACTATGAGAAAATATGGAAAAATGGCGAATAAGATAATAAAAATATCAATTTAATTTTCCCATATAAACTGTTCTAACTATATTTTCCTGTCAAACATTTGATGCTCGTCCATTAGGATAGGTGATACAAAGTACGCCGGGTCATCTAGTCGTGATTAATTCTATGATCATAACCAAATTCTGACGTTAGGTATCAATTTGCTATCACTTAAAGAATCGAAATATTTATCTACTCTAACTCGTAACAGCAGCTGCGATAGATTAACTGTATCTAAAATAAGTTTCGAAGCAACCCAAAGTAAACCCTTTGTACACAAGAAAAACAAAAAGCCTTTTTGGCTTTGCTTCTATCGGTCTTCCAAACAAAAGTAGACAACTTTGCAATACTGTGCAAAACATATAAAACATTCCTCTAAAGCTCTCTTTGACAAACCCGTATTTGTACACAAAGGATAATAATATGTCGACGGATTTACACACCAGGCTTTTTGGATTGTTTGAATATAATTCAGTCAGTTCAGTGACCGAGGAACAAAACTGTTCATGATTGTGTAAACTATTGACATATTCACAAAAATAAATTTAAGACTGCTGCTTATTTATTCCGTGGGATTTTTTGGACTGAATCATATACAGGTTGCATTTTTGAGAAGGGACAGTAAGGCCAGGGACCTTAACCTTTATAGTAACTTATTATTATTAAACGGCTAGGACCCGCGTTATATTTACCGGAAAGATTCCGACCAGTTTCGGACTGTTTTGAAGTCCTTCGTCTGGGAGTTACGATTGCGCGAAGCGACGAGCACGGGCCTCAGCGCGTAACTGACGTTGCGATTAATAATAATAAGTTAATATGGATAAAACTCGCGATAGTTTTCAAATTGAAGTTAACATTTATAGTTACATGAAAACGGTTTTAGGAGACTATCCATAAATTTTTAAGGTATCCTAAACTGCATTTACAGATTTTGGAAAAAAGTTACAGTTAGCCAGAAAATGGTCATTTTACACAAAAACTTGTTTTATGCCAATCGATCCTGTTTCTTATAAGGATCAAAGTCTCTACTATACTGACTGAGGTTTGAGTACTAGAAACGTCAGATCGAAACCTTTTTTCACACATTTGTTGGGAAACACAGGGGGTATAAGAAAATTACAGTTTTTGTCAAGCTGGCTTCGTGGCTGACTGTACCTAGAAGCAAAAGTGGCTACGTAAGTAGAAGACAAGAGCGACATATCTGGATGATATCGCTGAATAAACTTCAACTTAGGCCAAAATAGCAATCTCCGTGTCTATGTCCAGTACACGAGGCTGCCGCACTTACTTCTTCTTAATGGTACTTGTCGCAATGGATACTTATTCGCGTACCTACCACACCAATGTTCGATTCCATGTTCATATAATTTAAAAAATACGCTCCAATTATGTCCAAACGTTTGCGACAAGAAGTACATAAATTGATTGTATGCAAGATGCTTGGATTCCAGAATTTTGAGCTTATGGATAAATATGTAAAATTTCAAATAAACATCGTTTATGACATATTATATATAAGCATAATTATTCTGACTTCGATAAAATCTTAATTATGAATAGATTCTGTCATTACTTTGCGGAAATACAAATAAATTTAACAAAAACAAATATTAAAAAAGTATATTAAGAAAACATTAAATAAATAAAATCACTTAAAAATAAAATAAAATGTATCTATTGACAATTCTGTTTAATTTTCCTGTTAAACCTACGCGAAGTCATAAACGCCATGTAGCCAAACTGGAAGAATTTTCGCTTCTATACGAAACATCTGCAGGAGGTCTTGACCACGGTAATATCAAAGATAACTCGTCTTGGCTCTTCAAGCGCACGATCGAAAAATAAGTAAAAATGGTAAGGATGTAGGTGCGAAATTTTACACTCCATAAATTTGTATATGTGATGTTTGCACGCGATAGTGATTATAATCATTTTGGAAATAACTTTAATTAGGTATTGGTTCTTTTTTCGTTACTTTGTGTGTGTCAAAGCATGCAGTTTTTTTTCTACCCGCAAGTTGCCGCGATGGATGCTGCGCTTCGCTGCCGCAGACCAGTCTTATTGAGAGTCGTCGTTGGACCCCGCCCCGTTGTCTTCTCACTGCACCGTGTTCTCTATAATACGTTAAGAAGTGCATCATCATATTTTTCTGGAATTTTGGAATATCAGAATATACTACTGTTTTTGACTACGTGAGTTTTTGTGAGGTGCATGAAAGGTGAATTCAAATTCAAATTCTAATAATTTATTAGTCAGAACACGGTGAGTATCAATTTCGTAACTCATGTCTTTGCCAAATGTGGCGTACGAACTTAAAAAAAAAGAATCTTCTATTAATTTTTAAAACTATTATCAATTACAAACAAATTTTTTGAAGCGCTCGTAGCGAAGTTTGCTTAGCCATTCTGAATCGATCAGCAAAGTTAAGCAACGTCCGCCTCGGTCAGGAGTTGGATGGGTGACCGCTGGTTGGGCATTACTACTGAGCGCTTCCGTGCTTCGGAGGGCACGTTAAGCCGTCGGTCCCGGTTGTTGTCTTAGTATAGCAGTCGTTACAGCATGGTGGTAGGACACTTTGCAAATGCCCGCCTGGCTAGCTACCACCCTCAAGTTGAAAAATCTGTCGCCAAGCACCTAACGGTGTGTTCCGGCAGCTGTCCTTGAGAGCCAGTAGTAACTCTAGGTTAGTCTGAACAACATCCTCGACCACATCATCACTTACCATCAGGTGAGATAGTGGTCAAAGGCTAACCTATCAGGCATAAAAAAAAAAAAAAAAAAAATTGAAATAGTTAAAATCTATATATCAAAATACTAATATCAATACATTAAAATTAAGTCAAGATATAGAATTATGTACGGTTGTTTTAATAAATCTATCTTTGATTGAGTCATTTCGTCTTTAGTTAGTAGTTTATCGATTAAATCAAAATTATAAATGTCAGAAAAGCAAGGTCAAAATTTACAATTAGTCATTTCATTTTAGTCATTATAAATACAATTTGAAATATTCTTGTCAAAAATTCATTAATTGTATAGTAACGTTTTTGGGCTAATATTCTCATAAATTTTCGTTCAAACATTGCAATATATAGATCTCTGATTTGTTTAAGAATTTTAGTATATAATAAGGGAGCCATACAGAATAAAGTTTTTAATATAAGCGTCACGTAGGCAAAGTTTCATCATGTCTTGCATAGATTTAGTATGCCAGCATTGGTCCGGTGACCGCACCGCGGCCTCTGCAAGTGTGACACTGACTACGAGAGGTATTGGAGAAAGCTCTGGTATGTACACATCATACACATCTTAGTAGCCTCAATTAAAAACCTCCTTTGTGTTTGGGAAACTCTTTTGCATAGGACCCATACTCAAGGCTTCTATTACCTACTATTTAACAATTATCGACGATATATTGTTGAGAACAATGAAATTTGAAAACATGTATTTTCATTGACACTGTTAGTTTTTATCATGCAAATCGAATCAAGCGACTCGTTGCGGAACCAAACTAAATTCCATTTACTACTTTCAAAAGTGGAGATGGATTTAGGACAGGGGATCCCACACTATCGGTAACAGAATTTGTTGTCATATATTCGGTTATCATTTTAGGTATGGATAGCCTTAATAGCCTTAGGCTGACTTGCGCCAACGAGGAAACGCGAGTTAAACTCGAATTAAGTGTAAATTGTCATACAAAAATCAAATTAACCCGACTTTAACTCTCGAATTAACGTTGGCGCAATAAGCACAGTGTACGTTAAATGAGCAGCATGTTGCCACTCACACCAACGTGAATAGGCTGTTGCTTCACAAGGTTGTTCTTATCCTCAAACTGTGTTAAGTGCCAAACCGAGCGCTTGGCGCCACACAGAGCTCTGTTTAGGCTCAATGCTTTCAGTTACTAAAAGCTAGGAGATTTTATTTTTTTCAAATCAAATCAAATCATTTATTGCATATTATGTAGGTATTTTAATAACTATTTACATAAGGAACACTACATAATGACCCAAGTTTAGGTATGGCAACTTAATGTGGAGCGGCCCGATTTTTTTAAATATTATGTTTATAAATATTTGTCACATAAAGTATTGTTCTATGGTATAATAACATTTTTCTATCTATAAGTTTTTTAGTTATTTAGTAAGGTCTTGTTCATTTTCGTCAGTCTTTAATTCGTCCGGTAATTTATTAAATGTTTTTATGGCCATAGCATGGGGACCACTACTTTGCATTAATACTCTGCACTTAGGTATTTCTAGTTTATGTTTAAACCTCAGCGGGTACTTGCGTGATTTGTCTGAAAGTTTTTTGAAATATTCTGGGTATTTTTTAACGAAATTACAAGTTTCTAAGATATAGATGGATGCAGCAGTTAGGATTTTATATTTTATGAAGTATGGTTTATGAAATTCTATTTTTGTGATGTCTGGAACTTTGATATTTGCGGGAATGCGGATTATTTTTTTCTGTGCGACACAGAGTTCATCTACATTTACACTATTACCCCAAAGTGTGATACCGTAACGGAGCCATGAGTATGCGTAAGCATAGTACGCTGATATAGCTGTATTGAGGTCAGTGACCCGTCGTACTTCCCTAAGGGCGTAAGAGAAACTTGACTTGACTTTTACTAAATTATTACTTCGAAGAATGTTGGAGTAAGGTCAGCTGGCCAATGAAAGGTAAAGTTTCTACAATATGTTCGCATTACATTCTTCGTGTTCTATGAGAAATATTTTTAACAGACGTCTTATGAAGATTTTTAATTCGGTTGTATTTTTTGTTTTTATTACTTCAGAATGGCGCCATAGAATTTGCGGTTAAAGGTATAATGGTTAAAATCAAAATTGGTCAAATGGTTGATTTTTATATATAAAATAGATAACTGATAAAAATTTCAATTGCATACATTTCTTACTTTTCATTTTTGGTCAGTTACATTTAAAAAATATGTATAATGTAATGTTATGTTCATGTTTAACGGGAAACCTTAGTATCAAGATCACGTACTTTTAGTTTTTTTTTATGTTATTGTGACGGAACAAGCTCGAGGCCCACCTCATGTTTTGCGGTTACCTCTGCCTATAACAGATGCAGTTCATCGTTCAAGTGACAAATTGCACTGCACCCGTCACCTTGAGACAGTTGTTAAGTCGCATGTGCCTGTAATTTCACTGGCTCTCAAGGACTACTGCTGGTACATACCGTTAGTTGCTTGGCGACAGATTTTCAACTTGAGGGTGGTCGCTAGCCAGGCGGGCATTCACAAAAAACCCTTCCACCATGCAGTGAAGCTCTAGCCTGCGGCGGGATTCGAACCATGGACCTGCTGCGCGGCAGTCCATAGCCAATGTCAAGGAGCCATCACTGCTTCAAAAGTTAGTAAGAGTATAAAGTTGACGAAAGAAGTGCCCATCAACAAATCGTGCTATGAAGCCTTCAGGTGCCCTTATGTTAAACTAAGCTTTACTCTCTAGCCTCTCATTACCCATAGTGGGGGCGCGCTATGTAAATTTGTGGTCTTTGGTAATTTTTTTTATTATTTTGTCAACTATTCACATGGTTAGGTGAAACTTTTTAGTAGCTGGTTCCCCTTTTTTAATTAACCTGTATATACAGTTTCAGCACGATCAGTGCACAGGCAGCCAATGGAAGAGAGGGTTGTTGCCACCAGATCTCGCACGACGCGACGGTATCATTTGGCGGTATAATTTGGCGTGTTACATATTTTTACTAAGTTAGGTAAAATTATTAAGCTTTTTATTTTGAGTTCATAGCCCTTTTATATTGATTTTGTTACTATTGTGTTATCTCAACAGCGGTCAGGTACTGTTTTCTTTATATTCATAAAATTTCCAGGACTATAAAACGGTCGTCTCGGGCCTATGTGCCCATGTTCATCTGATGCCTCCACTGCCTGGTTTACAGGAATAGTGGCCTGTCTTTTTTTTTATTATGCTCGATAGGTTAGCCTATGACCACTATCTCACCTGATGGTAAGTGATGATGTGGTCGAAAATGTTGTTCAGGCTAACCTAGAATTACTGGCTCTCAAAGACAGCTGCCGGAACACACCGTTACGTGCTTGGCGACAGATTTTCTACTTGAGGGTGGTAGCTAGCAAGGCGGGCATTCGCAAAATGCCCTACCACCATGCTATAACGACTGCCATCCAAAGATAACAACCGGGACCGACGGCTTAACGTGCCCTCCGAAGCTACGAGCGCTTCAAAAGTCTCCTAATTTCGTTTTAGGGCATACTGCATCGATGAACGTGATACATTAAGCCTTGGTCGATTAATGCCTGTGCAACCTGTGCTGGTGTTAATGGCATTTTTATTGGTGTTAAAGCACCTTCAGTTAATCAATAAAAGACACAAAACCACAATAATTCAATAAGTTAACCGTAAACGTTTATAACATACAAATTTATACTTGGAACTTAGTCGCTCAAGAGACACGATTCAACTAAAAATAAAAAGTTTTACCTTAGTTTACTCAAACATAGTTAATTACCCTCTTGAACTAAGAGTAAATATTTTTGATCTAAAGTTTTGGTTATTGCGAGTATTTGCGAGATAAGCGTTAGGTCAAGATTCCGTGAAGAGTGTATATAATACTAGCTGACTCACCCTGAATAATTATCGTGTTTCAAAATTTGATATGAATTTCACCTAATGTAGTTAGTTCATTCGTACCAACATATTACGAGGATAAGATGTTGTAATTATCCAATTCTGAAAGTAGACCTTAATCGATCACTAAAAGACTAAACACTACAAAATTACAAATTTACGAGAGAAAATCATGTGCGGGATTCGAAACCGCGTCCATCCACCCCTACAGCCAGGGTATGCTTTGACCGACTGAGCTAACTAAACATTATGACTCATAACTCTAATTTTGGTTCTCGTTCTCCATCGTGTGGGGATTGGACGGGACTAAACACTATTGTGGGGATGGCTAAGAAAATATCCAGCTTAAAACAAGAAAAGATGGTCTCATATTTGCTCAAGGTTACTGTACTATGTCCCCGTGGGCTGCCGGGTTAGAATATCACCTCCCCATTTCTTTCCGTGGGTGTCGTAAGAGGAGTCTAAGGGAAAAATACCAGGAGGCGGGCAGCAGTGCCTTCTGAGGAACTGACAACTTAACTGCGATCCCAGGACGCCAGCCAACAGTGGGGATTACGGCAAATCCTCCCAACGGGGGAGACCTTGTTCAACGGTCGACGTTCCGGTTGATGTGATGACTGTACTGATAATCCTTACGACGCTTGCCAGGCGTGGAAATCATGGCAAACTGCTCTTATGAGAGAGGTTTATCGAACTGTTGATGTTACGTAAAAAAAAGTGGATATATAAAGCAAAAGTTTGATTATTTTCATCTGAGTCCGTCCAATCAAAAGTTGACATTTGCCCTCGCACTAGCAACTCTACACTATTGAAAAATGGACCGCTTTTTGGGAATTGAAAACTGTTTGATTGGATGCTTATTTCGCAAACTGAGAGCTTTTGAACGAGCACTCCGGTAATATCGGAATACTGGAACTGGAATATTGCGTTTGGACACTTTCAATCTAACAAAATGAAAGCACTCCGAAAAATATATTTCTAAGGTGAAATATTTAACAATATAAATTTGTATACAATATAATATTGAATTTTTTGAATTGAACAAATTTTAATATAGTTTAGTTCAAAGAAAATAAAACTATCGTTTTATATTAAATTTCTTGTTGAGTTCTTTCGGCAACCATCTCCAATTCATCGTTTTTATACCTACTGAAAAGAATAAAGATTTTGAGTAATAATACACTTTATATTATTTTTTAAGCAAGTATAGTTTGAATTTTGTTTCAAACAGGACTGAAGTTTTACATAAGTAAAGAACCTTGATTAAATTTGACGCACACATTTAAGAAGTTTAGTAGAGAATGAACGACTATAATAAATTAAATATAAAACAGAACCAATTCCTAGAACTAAACATACGAAATAACTTGTTGAAGTCAGTGCCCTCCTGATTCTAAACACACTGAACTCTTATTTGTTTACAGCTGATAAGATAGCCTTTGACCACTATCTCACCCGATGGTAAGGTAATATGTGATATGACTGTTTACAACATTGATTTAATTACCTACTACTTCTACTACTGGCCACCATGAACAAGAGTTGGTATTACCATGTCATCCAGGTAAAGGCATATTGGCAAATACGTATACAAATAGCGGTGTCAGGTTTTAGATTAGCAAAGACAAGTAAAAGGGCTTTCTTAGGAGATTGTTCGGGGTTTTATAATAAAGTACCCAAAGATATTACAACGCTTATAGAGGGAAAAATCAAATTGCACCTAGAAAACATTTTGATGAAGAAATCCTACTACACAGTGTGCGATTACTTAAACGACAAAAATACTTGGACGATTCTGCCTCTGAAAAGCTATCGCCTGTCACCTACATAATTTAAACAAATATTGTAATAATTTTATACTAAAGTTTGTAACAAATTCTTAAAAACGTTTAAAAGAATGGCCCTGAGTTTCTTGCCCGTTCTTCTCGCAGTGGCTTTGTACATTTATTTTGCTGAACGTGCCAGCGTTTAAAATAGAATATTTCAATATTAAAAGTTGTAATTGACCTTCATAAGGGCATCGTAGACGCCTTAATTGAATAAATTATTTTTACTTTGACTTTGATACTTTTTCAGTTAATTTAGTGTTACCTATAAATCACTTAGCCAATTATAGTGACATTAAAATGGCGTTTACTTGGAGGCATATTCCACAATAAAACAAAACATTGAAATTATGTGATCAAGTAAAACTTATGCATGGACATACACAAAAAAGAACATGCGTTTTAATTTGAGATCCTTCCTCTTTAACGTTTTTTGAGTCTGTTAAAAAGGGCAAGTCTTGGACTAATATATATTTTCGATAGTAGTTAGAGATAGTTTGAAAATGGAAGATGCCATGATTTCCTAAAAACTACAAACCAACCCGCTATTGAAACGAAGTTTGGAGAATTTCCAGTGAATAAAATTAGAGAAAAAAAACAAACACTTCATTTTAGAAGATCGTCGCAATTTTTATTTTTTATATTGTTGTCTGTATGGTGGTTTATTACTGCTTTGTTGGTATTTATGTATGGGATAGGACGTCAAATGAGCAGGCGGTTCACGTGGTGGTAAGTGATCACCGTCACCCACAAACATCCGCAACACCAGAGGTATCAAAGATGCGTTCCCGTTACGTTGGTGTGTGTAAAAACTGTTCGCGCTTTTTTATGATAGTCTAGCTTTTGACTACAATTTCAGCTGATGGTAAGTGATGATTCATTTGTAAGCATTTCATGCAGATTTATTAGCTCTCATAAAACAGTAGGCGAAATACACCAATGGGGGCTTGAGGACAGATTTTCTACATGAGGCTGGTGGCTAGCTAGGCAGGCATTTTATTTTATCACGTAAATGTCAAACAAGAGTGGAACTATTAATCGATACACTCAGTTATTGAACATCGATCCATTCTATACTAGTATTCAACTTTAATACTTAGGTAGGCTTTATGCTTGTATTTCTCTTTAGAATAGTGATCACTCGTTTTTTAGGGTTCCGTACCCAAAGGGTTAAATCGTGACCCAATTACTGAGACTTCGCTGTCCGTCCGTCCGTCTGTTACCAGGATGTATCTCAAGAACGGTGATAGCTAGACAGTTGAAATTTTCACAGATAATGTTTTTCTGTTGCCGCTATAACAACAAATACAAAAAGTTAGCTAAGTGCAAGTCAGACTCGCTCACGTTAACACAAAAAAGGTTAAAATATGAAGTCTAATATGAAGCTAATGGTACTTAGCCCTTCGTGCGCTAGTCCGACTCGCACTTGGCCGATTTTTTTGTAATATTATTACTGTGCAGGTTTTAACACGGTGACTTCTACAGTGTTCGAATATATTCCATTAAGTTTTTATTAGTGGAAACCTGTAATTGGCATTCTGTTGTATTCACTTATTGTTATATTATTTATTATGATATAGTTGTATATATGTTGGTTTTCCAAATATAAATAAATACATGAAAAAGGTCTGGCAAAAGTTGTTAAGATAGATTATCTTACTCGAAATGCAAATTTGGAAGTTGCGATGGTATGTTTGTTGAATCATTTCGTGCTGATTGTTCGTGAATATAATGAACGATTGCAGGCAGAAAGTACCAGGGCAAGAGTTCTTACCATAAACCATCTTTTTCTATCATCAGATTTTTTTTAACCGGCGGTATACCTATATTAAACAAAATACTACGAACTATATACAACACTAAAGCTACTACAATAAAAGCATTCAGACAACCTATTAGTCATAGCAGACTCATAGGCAGTCTAAATCAATGTTAATTATCAGATTAACAATGTCGTAATGAAAAAAATTCAACCAACCAAATTTAAAATAAATTAACTTTATTTATTATTTTTTACCCGTTTTTGATATTTTAATTTGGTTGTGTATTCATTTATTATTATTAATACTAACTTATCCGATGATTGAAACTCCAGGCTTTGGTATTCTTGCCCATGAAGAGTTTTTATAATGAATTCACTACCACCCAACACTCAACAATACGCTGGGTACGCTCAAAGATGCAAGCCAAGATGTAGCCATCATATCATGATATATAGCAAATGTCTAAAGGTATAATTAAAAAAATTATATAACTTAGTATAAAATATGGCTTGTATATAGGTAATTCTTTTTAATACCTATATACTATCAAATATCTGAAGCGCTCGTAGCGTTTGCTTAGCCATTCTTAATCGATCAGCTAAGCAGTGCAACAGCAACAGCAACGTCCGCGCGGTCAGGAGTTGGATGGGTGACCGTTAGTAGCATTACTACTGAGCGCTTCCGGGCACGTTAAACCGTCGGTCTCGGTTGTTGTCTTACGATAGCAGTCGTTACAGCATGGTGGTAGGGCATTTTGCGAATGCCCACCTGGCTAGCTACGACCCTCAAGTAGAAAACCCGTCGCCAAGCACCTAACGGTATGTTCCGGCAGCTGTTATTGACAGCCAGAAATTCTAGGCTAGACTGAACAATATCTGCAACCACATCCTCACTTACCATCAGGTGATATATTAGTCAAAGGCTGTATTGTGAGCTATAAAAAAAAAATATATATAACCGCTTCAGACTGGGTTGCACCAGCTCTAGTTAAGGTGAATTAATTTTTCGTCAATTCAATTAAACTCCGTCGGAATAATGTTCAATGTGGAACGATTTTCGCGGACTTAACCATGGTAAAACTAAGTGCTGTTGAACCTTAAGCTTTTTGTTTTGTAGAAGAACAATTTAGAAGAGAAATTTTCTGCTGGTTTATGGAAAATGCCTACTCATGCAAACTTGCTTTAAAGTTTGTTTGGAACCATAAAAATTGCTAGTGGGGATTGGAATTGTGCCAAGATTGAGAAGGTACGAAACTAAAAATTCAACTCTTAACATTTAGCAAGAAGTAGATGATTTATGATCACAACATTACACAACACAACTTCTTTGTTATAGGCAGAGGTTAGTGCGCTTAACATCAGGTGGGCATCGAGCTTGTTCCATCATAAAAAATAATAAAAAAAATGCGTATAAACGAGTTTGCAAGAATGATTCCGATGATCTTTTTCTTCTACGTCATACTTTTGTTTTTATTCATAATAGCAGTATTTTTTTTAGTGAACGAATTATTTCGTGCAAGTACTGTCCAACACCTATGCTTACCGCCAAGCATTGCGAACATTACTCGCATGGTGATAGGGCATTATGCGAATGCTCGCCTGTCTAGCTGCCACCCTCAAGTAGAAAATTTGTTGCCAAGCACCTACCGGTTGTTCCGGCAGCCGTCCCTGAGAGCCAGTAATTCTAGGTTAGCCTGAAAAACATCTTCGATCACATCATCACTTACCATCAGGTGAGTTAGTGGTCAAAAGCTTACCTATCAGGCACAAAAAGAAACCCTACCAGCTTCTCTATTTCCCGATAAATATAATCTGTCTGGAAGGCTTCAGTTTTAGTTCTTGTTAGACAATAATAATTCCCCGTGGGGTGCCGGAGTGCCGGGCTAGAATGTCACCCCTCCATCTCTTCCCGTGGGTGTCGTAAAAGGCGACTAAGGGAAAAATACCGGAAGGTGGGCAGCAGCGCCTTCTGAGAAATTAACACCATTAACTGCGATCCCCAAGACGCCTGCCAAGCGTGGGGATTATGGCAAAACCCCCCCTATGATTAGCACAAAAACAATTCGGCCCTCAGTCCCCGGCAGCTCTATTATTCCTGGCCCTGGTAGCGGGCCAGGTAACGGTGGAGCAGGGGGTGCGAAGAATCTCCGGAAGATGCCCGGCTACCGCACTCAAACACGACGACCCTTGGCCCTGGCAACACACAACATACGTACGCTCAGGGAGGACTACAAGATTGTCGAGCTGGAGGAAGAATTAAACAAGTTACGCTGGGATGTCATGGGGTTATCGGAAGTCCGAAGACAGGGACAGGACACCGTTATCCTTGACTCAGGTAACTTGTTATTCTACCGGGAAGGTCACCAAAAGTCTCAGGGTGGTGTTGGGTTTCTCGTCCGGAAGTCCCTTGTTAACAATGTTGTCAAAGTCGAAAGTGTGTCGAGCAGGGTAGCGTACCTTATACTCAGAATCACCAAACGGTATTCGCTGAAGGTCATACAGGTTTACGCACCGACCTCGACCCGCTCAGATGATGAAGTAGAGGCTATGTATGAGGAGATATCTGAAGCCATACATGCCTCCGAAACATACTTCACCGTTGTTATGGGGGACTTCAACGTTAAGTTGGGCAATGGCGATGAGTTGAGAGTGGGGCCATTTGGATATGGGCAGCGGAACCAGAGGGGCCAGCGGCTGGTCGACTTCATGGAGAAGGAGGGACTCTTTGCGATGAACTCCTTCTTCGAGAAGCGACCATCCAGGAAGTGGACGTGGATAAGCCCCGATGGTTCAACAAAAAATGAGATCGAGTTTATCATGACGACCAGGAAGCAAATATTCAATGATGTCTCTGTGATCCATAAGGTGAAAACCGGTAGCGATCACCGTATCGTTAGAGGCACATTGAATATCAATGTAAAGCTTGAGAGGTCCCGTCTGATAAACTCCACGCTCCGTCCTGGCGTTGCCCAAATTCAAAACCCCGAGAGCTTTCAACTTGAACTACATAACCGCTTCCAGTGCCTAGCTGAATGCGAAACAGTGGACGAGATAAACAACGGGTTGGTGGAAGCTGTCCAAGCGGTGGGGTCTAAGTTCTTTAAGACCCCCCGCCGAAACAAACCGAAGAAACTCTCAGAAGAAACCATCAAGTTGATGGAAGACCGGAGTGAGATGAGACTGCAATCTTCAGCTGATATGTCGAACTACGGCAAGCTCAATAGACGAATTTCGAAGGCACTGCGACACGACTTGCGCGCCTTTAATACAAATCGTATTAAGGTCGCAATCGAGCGTAACCAAGGTTCCAAAGTGTTCGCAAAAAATTCGTCTATAGGGCAAAGCCAAATGACCAAGCTGAAGATCGACGATGGCAGAATCATCTCATCAAAACCGGAGATTCTGAGAGAGCTTGAGAGGTTTTATGGACAGTTATACACCTCGACACAAGAACCCGTTGTCAGTACAGCTCAGGACAAGAGAGCTAAACTGACCCGACACTATACCGAAGACATCCCGGACATCAGCCTATACGAGATTAGAATGGCTCTCAAGCAGCTTAAGAACAACAAGGCGCCAGGTGATGACGGAATCACGACAGAACTTCTGAGAGCGGGTGGAAAACCGGTACTCTTAGTCCTCCAGAAGTTATTTAATTCCGTCATCCTTGAAGGTAAAACGCCAGAAGCATGGAACAGAAGTGTAGTGGTACTGTTCTTCAAAAAAGGTGACAAGACCTTGTTGAAGAACTACAGGCCCATTTCACTTCTAAGCCATGTTTATAAGCTGTTTTCGAGAGTCATTACGAATCGTCTTGCTTGTAGGTTTGATGACTTCCAGCCTCCCGAACAAGCCGGGTTCCGAAAAGGCTTTAGTACCATAGACCACATACATACGCTCCGCTAGATTATACAGAAGACTGAGGAGTATAATCGGCCATTATGTTTAGCGTTTGTGGACTATGAAAAAGCCTTCGATTCAATCGAAACCTGGGCCGTACTGCAGTCTCTTCAGCGATGCCAAATTGACTATAGGTACATCGAAGCGCTGAAGTGTTTGTATAGGAACGCCACCATGTCGATTCGACTACAGGACAAGAGCACGGAACCAATCCAACTGCAGCGAGGCGTGCGACAGGGAGACGTTATTTCTCCGAAACTGTTCACGAATGCGTTGGAGGACGTTTTTAAGCTCTTGAACTGGAAAGAATTCGGCATCAACATCTATGGCGAATACATCAGTCACCTTCGTTTCGCCGATGACATAGTCATAATGGCAGAGTCGCTTGAAGAACTCAGTACAATGCTCAGCGACCTCAGTAGAGTTTCCCAGCAGGTGGGTCTTAAAATGAACATGTCGCACCCGTACCAGTAGTTGTTGGGAACGATACGTTTGAAGTTGTTGACCATTACATATACCTCGGACAGACTGTCCAGTTAGGTAGGTCCAACTTTGACAAAGAGGTCGCCCGAAGAATCCAACTCGGATGGGCAGCGTTCGGGAAGTTACGCGACATCTTCTCGTCGAAGATCCCGCAAAGCCTGAAGACCAAAGTCTTCAACCAGTGTGTGTTGCCAGTGATGACTTATGGCACTGAGACGTGGTCCTTAACTGTGGCCCTTATGGACAAGCTCAGAGTCGCTCAACGAGCTATGGAGAGAGCTATGCTCGGAGTTTCTTTGCGCGATAAAATCCGGAACGTGGATATTCGCCAAAGAACCAAAGTCACGGACATAGCTCTCAGAATCTGCAAGTTGAAGTGGCAATGGGCGGGCCACATTGCTCGTAGAACTGACAACCGTTGGGGAAGAAAGGTTCTCGAGTGGTTACCACACTACACCGGAAGACGTAGAGTTGGCAGGCCCCCCACTAGGTGGACTGACGACATCGTGAAAGTCGCTGGTAGCCAATGGTTACAAGCGGCTAATAGCCGTTCTTTGTGGCGCTCTATGGGGGAGGCCTTTGTTCAACAGTGGACGTCTTCCGGCTGATGATGATGATGATGATGATGAGACAATAATATTTCACCGTTGACTGCGTCGTCAATTTCTTTCAGGTGAGATTGCGGTCAAATGCTTGCTTGTCTAATAAAAAAACAACCTACTTTAATAAAAAATACTAATAAGTAGTCTGAAATATATTATATTTCAGAGTGATGGACGCAATGCAATTCGTCAATAGTTGGAAAATGCATCTTGTTAATTGAAAATTAAGATGGTTTCCTGGGAGTCAAAGACGAGAGAAAATGTATCGATTATCATTCAAATATAAGTATGTAATAGTTTGTGGTTGTAATCAGTAATCTGTAATGAGAGTTCAAATTGTGTTCAATCATAAATCAAGCGTTCATTCCATTCATTCACCCCTTCCTATTGTGGCCTTCAGCCAGAGCGCACGTCTCATCGGTCCAGGGACCGGACGATGCCATATAGTCATATCATATAAATAAGGTATCAATATTCAAGCTTAAAAATGCACTAAAGTCGAATTAATATACGTATAAACATACGTCAAGTTTCATTTCATCACCCCGAGTCAACCTTCCCAAGGACGGCAGTGCTAGGGTGGCACGCCGCCATTTTCATTATCATCACCGTGTCAAGGACTCAAATCAAAACCAGGGCCACCGGGTGCATCAGTGAGTGGAACACACGTTAGCTCCTCTCTCAAGTGGGCTAACAGATCGTCGCTTCGAACCCGCCGTCATCGTGTTTCACACCACAGCACAAACGCGGAGTTGGTCAGGGGTAAGAATTCGGCCGTCCAGGGCGGGCGCTCAAATTTGAAAATCACCCCCACGCCGTATCTTCAACACATCTGTTAAAATTATGTGCGGTTATTATCTGATGAATAAGGCAATCATGTATATATTAAATAGTTTTGTCAAGAATGACAAAAAATCCAAGTGCGAGTGGAACTCGCGCACGTAGGGTTCCGTACCATTATCTGTAACCTTAAACGGCGAAAACCTCTTTTTTGTATGGGGGCCCCCTTAATTATTTATTTTATTTTATTTTAATTAATTATATTTATAGAGAACATAAAACTAAATATTCTGTGAACAGTTTAAGCATCTAACTGTCACCGTTATAGAGTAAGAAACAGTAAAAAAAAACAAGTTTGTTGTATGGGAGCCCCCCTTAAAAAATTTTTTTTTTTTATTTTTATTATTTCTTGTTATAGCGGCAATAGAAATACATCATCTATGAAAATTTCAACTGTGTAGCTATCACCGTTCTTGAGACACAGCCTGGTGACAGACGGACGGACGGACGGACGGATGGACGGACAGCGAAGTCTCAGTAATAGTGTCCCGTTTTTACCCTTTGGGTACGGAACCCTAACAAAAATCTCTAGAAAGCATCGAAAAATAATGAATTGAAGTCAAATGCACTATGATAGTAGTGTACCTACTTCATAATATTTGAATAAGTATGCCGAAGACTAAGTCAAACCAATAACGCGGTACATCAAGTCAAATGCATATTTGGCACATATAATGGAACAAGATTTTCCTTTCTGATTTGTGATTCCTGGCAAGATTTTCCTTAATATGAAAAAAACACTTCGATAAGTATAATGAACACATTTTGCAACCAAAACTTCTCGAATGCAAAAAAAAATATTACATGATTTCTTGATAAATATTTACAAAACAATGACTGCTAGCGATAATTAACTATGACATAACCGTGACTAAGGCCTAATTTCACCATACCATGTTTGTTTACGCTAAATCAGGCATTAGCTAATGGGTCTTTAAAAATAACAGAGCTGTTAAATCAGTCTACGTTCTATGAAGTTAACTGAATTAATCATCCATTAACAGTTGGTGGGACACTCGGTTCAGTTAACAGTCCGTTAAAAGAATTAACAAGGCGTCAAATAAATAACAGAGTATGGTGAAACTAGGCCTTAGTCTCGTTGATATTTTTAATTCATTATAAATAATCTTCCAATCCGGCCGGTCACCGTGGAAGGGTATGACCATAACCCTCCAAAAATACATACTACAAAGACTAAGAGCAGAAACAAAGAAAAACCACAATATATACACATAGCAACTTACAATGTTTGAACCTTATCGTCATATGAACGCTTAAAGAATTAGAGGAAGCAATACAAGAAACAAAATACGACGTTGCGAAGTTGCTGGTCCAAAGTGGTTGCAAATAGCACAGGATAGAGAGAAGTGGACATCGTTGGAGGAGGCCTTTACCCAACGTCCTTGCTAATAATTAAACATAGTGTTATAGATATAATAACAGAAGCTCAAGAAGCAATGTAACAAGATCAAATAAAAGCTTTTTATTTTTATTTTATTATAACTCTATAAGTAATCGTAGAGTAGCTCACTTTATCGTTCTTGACCGATCAACTAAGTTAAGCTAAGTCCACTGCTGTCATGATTTGGATGGGTGACCGCTAGTGGTTTTTACTACTGAGCGTTTCCGTACTTCGGAGGGCAGGTGAACTTAAGGTGTCGCTTGATGCCGGTCGTTGTCTATTGGGGGCGCTTGGAATGGCCGAAAAGTTTGCCTAAATGCTTTCGCCATAGTAGCTGATATGTTGTATATAGTTTTTAGTATTGTTACGGCGCAAGGGCTCGAACAATCTAGAATAATCCAACGTCAGTAAACAAGTAAAAGAAATCAAGAATGTACCTAATTTTCACACAAAAAGTTATAAAAAAAGGGTCGCTTTGTTCTCAGGCAACTAGTAAACAACCACAGTATAAGTAGTAGTTAGTTTCGTGGAATTTAAAACAAAAGTTGTTTACGTTAAAAGGTTGATATTTGGCCCCTTATTGTTTTTCTATCTAGACTATTTGTGAACATTCTGGAAACCATGACTTTTGGGTATAAATAGGGACGGCTCCGGGCCGATCAGTCAGTCTTACTTTGAGTTTGAAACAAGCTCTAGGTTAGTCGGAACGACATCCTCGACCACATCATCACTTACCATCAGGTGAGATAGTGGTCAAAGGCAAACCTATCAGGCATAAAAAAAAAAAAAAAGCTACAGTGCGATTATTTTTGGACCAAGTGCTCTAAGCGCGAATAGTAATAATGTACAGTGAAGTTTGTGGATAGTGTTCTGTGAAGTGCGAACAGTTCAGTGGTATAGTGTTGTTGGAAGTGACTGTAGAACTGTTGAATAAAGGTGTCAGTGTGCCGAAAACGTATTGCATTATTCATCCCGAACCCCCAGCTCGTAACAGTATTTTGTCAATAAAAAAAATCAATATAAATATTCCATTTCTAATGTCATGTATATCTTATACCTACAGTAATAATTTTCGTTACCTTACGTATCCCAAAATCCCCTATGCAAATATTAATTAAGGCTACCAAGTACATTAATTGTCAAACAATTCCTTGTTAACAAGTGTTTAGTTGACGAGGGTTACAATGGTGAAGATTATAAACATTAATTTACATGGCTCTTCCAAGTTATTGTTTGTAAGACTGTTTGTTTTGTACCTCTGATGTTGACAATTGCTGGTATGGTAATGATGAATTGTGTCAAAGTTGTGTAAACGAGCACTTACCTATCAGGTATAGAAAAAAAACTGAGTTATATATTTTTTGCCATTTTTTTTTTTTTTTTTTATGCCTGATAGGTTAGTCTTTGACCACTATCTCACCTGATGGTAAGTGATGATGTGGTCGAGGATGTTGTTCAGACTAACCTAGAGTTACTGGATCTCAAGGAACGCTGCCGGAACACACCGTTAGGTGCTTGGCGACAGATTTTCAACTTGAGGGTGGTAGCTAGCCAGGCGGGCATTTGCAAAGTGCCCTACCACCATGCTGTAACGACTGCTATCCTAAGACAACAACCGGGACCGACGGCTTAACGTGCCCTCCGAAGCACGGAAGCGCTCAGTAGTAATGCCCAACCAGCGGTCACCCATCCAAGTCATGACCGCGGCGGACGTTGCTTAACTTTGCTGATCGATTCAGAATGGCTAAGCAAACTTGGCTACGAGCGCTTCAAAAATCCCATCATTGACCACCATTTGATCACCATCTCACCTGATGATAGTTGATGATGTGGACGAAGATGTTGTCTGGCTAACCTAGAATTACTGGCTTTTAAAGACAGCCGCTGGAACAAACTATTAGATGCTTGGCAAGATACTTTCTATTTGAGGGTGGAATAGGGCATTTTACAAAGGCCAGGCAGGCGTTCGTGAAATGCCCTATCACCATGCTATAACGACTGCCATCCTAAGACAACAACCTTGACGGCTTAACGTGCCCTCCGAAGCACGGAAGCACGCAGTAGTAATGTCACTAGCGGTCACCCATGCAAGTCATGACGATTTAGATAGATGACGTTGCATAGCTGATTGGCAAAGAAAAGCTAAGAAGTCTTCGCTACGAGCACTTCAAAAATATACTCTTAGCTTATCAGAGCACTTGGTCGATTTGACGCGTGATCAAAATGCTGACACTTATTTGGCTCATAAAATAGGCGTTGAAATCCAACGGAAGCAATGTTGCCAGCATGCTGGGCACGCTGCCAACTGGTAGTGGTGCTGGAGCATTAGGACTGTCTCTTGGCCTGCTATGGCCTTTAAGTTACATAGACATGTCATAAACCTGACATATTTTTAGTGCTAATACCTCTAGTTGATACATCTTCGACCATTACATCAGTAATGTTGTATTACAAACAACATTTAGTGTTCTATATAAAATGTTGGCTGACCTGACAAACGTTGTTTTGCCATAGACATAGGCAAATAAAAACAAAAAAATATGTGAATATACTTATTTGAAAAATTGTTTACGTCCAATTCTCAGACCTACTGAATATATAATATTTATATAATATATAAGTATATAATATATAAGTATATATTACATAATTAATAGAATATATAATTAACTATTAGGCCATAATATTTATAATGGAAAGTACATGGTAAAGCTCTAAGTGTAGTTCACATTATTGTCATTGTTTTACCTAATTTGTTTATATTCGTGAGGACCTATAATTGGCCCATTGCTTTATATACATACTTCTATTAGATATAATGGCTGATAGTCTTCCATGTAAATAAATAAATATACATACAAAATATGGGAATTGGTCAAGCTGTTTCGGAGCTTTGTTAGAAACATTGTGACACGAATTTATATATTAGAGAAGATAGAACACAGTATTTTTTTACACCGTCATAATTATGACTTGGTCCTATTTATGTTTTTTTACACACAATCCTATGATATATATTAAATAAGTAATAAAAATAATCAACACGATTGCGACTTAAACATTTTGAACACTATTTACCGATATAATTCATTATTTTCTGCCTAAAATGCAGCCAACGTTTCATTCACACGGTGAAACACTTAGTTAAAGTCAAAATAAACTATTCAATTTAGGCCCCTACGACGCTTATATAAAGGTCAATTACAAATTTTAATATTGAAAATATTCTACTGCCACGTTTAGCAAAAAAATAATTATAAAGCCCGACGAGAAGAACGGACAAGAAGAACTTGCTAAGCTTGCTATTAATTATATAACCACAATCCAGTTGTACTAGCAAAACATGAAATTACTATTCCTAGTCCGCTTTGAGGATTCACTTGTGGAATTCACTTAATGTTTATCTCGACTTAACGAATGGCAATAGCTTGAAAAATTACTACTTTTACTTCGATGCGAAGTAAACAAATTATATTATAGCAGTGTTACGAGAAAGAAGTATTATATAAAAATTTATGTATTCAATCAACACGATGGTTTTGTTGGTCGAGTGGTGTAACGTACCAGTTTGGGTACTCGGCTCAATTCCCGGGTCATACTATGATAACAGTTTTCTGACGGAGAATTTTCTCATTGGCAGTCCAGAGTTGGAAACTGCACAGTTTCAGTGCTTTCCAGGTGGTAATAAGCTCATTTGTAATCCTATTGAGCCAAAGAAATACCAATGCTCGATTTGCCTACATTCATACATATTTAGGAAATTAAATTGTTTAATAAAACCTCATAATATCACATCACACGTTATAGAAAACAACTCAATATCTCGATGTCACCATTTCGATTTTCCGACAAAACTCTCTCGACAAAGTTAAAAACTTTTATATTAATCAAACACCGGTAACGTTTCTTTGACGTAGGCATTAGCGATGTCACGGGGATGATAAGTTATGCAGAACGGCCACACAGCCCGCTGTCAGAATTCGACAAAAACGGATTTCCGTTCTGACAGCGGACAACTATGTAAATGCCAATTTGGGCCACCGAAGTTTTGTGTGAAGCAGTGACTAGTCTTGGCATTATTTAATACTTTTTAATACTTTGGCATTATTATCAAACACATTTATCTAAATAATATAATAATGAGCAAAGATTTGAAATTTTGCTTATTTGCTTGCATTGAATATGTTATGAAACTACTGGACCGATATGAAAAATTCTTTCACCATTAGAATCCTACACTAACCGTGATGAACATAGGGTATAGAAGATGTAATCCAAAACGCGAAAAATATTCCAAAACATTCTTTATATTGCCTACGCTGCGGAAATTATTGATAATAGAGCAAAGTGATGTATTACAATTTTGTAGAGGGCATCAATATCTACTGAAAAGTCTGCAATACTGTAAGTCTGACTATTATACAGTTATTTCACAATAACTACTTTCTTATTTTTGTTTAAATTTATAAATATTGAAATTTTTGTTAATTACCCGTGCGAAGCCAGGGCGGACCGCTAGTTTTATGTGTAAAGTGAAAACTGCACAATTATTTTATTATCACCTGATATTTATAAATATGATAGGCTAGAATTATGCCCCTCCCCCCATATATTTCCGTTGGAGTCGTAAGTGGTACTAAAGTGAACAATTAGAACCAGTGAGAACTCAGGGGCATTAGCTATGGACTGCCGAGCAACAGCTCCATGGTTCGAATCCCGTCGCGGGCTTGAGCTTCACCGCATGGTGGAAGGGCATTTTGCGAATACTTGCCTGGCTAGCTACCACCCTCAACTAGAAAATATGTCGCCAAGCACCTAACGATGTGTTCTGGCAGCAGTCCATGAGAGCCAGTGTAATTACAGGCACATGAGACTTAACTTCTACGTCTCAAGGTGACCGGCGCAGTGCAATTCGTCACTCGTGACAAAATGCATCTGTTATAGTCCATTTAACATCAGGTGGGCCTCGAGCTTATTCCGGAACAATAAAAAAATAATGTCAGAAGGTAGGCAGCAGCGCTGAAGAATTTCTGAGAAACTACTTGAGGAGGCATTTGTTCAGCCGTAAATGTTATAGGTGGCTGATGATGATGATGACTTTGATTCATTGATGGCACGTTTGCTCATATGCTGATATTTTGTCCATTTAGAATCTTGTATTGTAATGATCTCTCTCAAGGCAGTATCTTTGAATTTTAACCCGTCTATTATATCTAATTTTCTTGCCCGTCTGTTTTACTGGTTATTTGCGTGTTTAGTTTAATTTTTAAATAACTTCTTGAAACTATTTTATTGGTAATTTTCTTGAATATACTTAGACTAGAAACACAGATCACAATTTTATTGCATGAGAATTAAATTACTAAAGTTCATTATAAATATAGATAATTTTACTTATATATTATTAACTCAAAATATCACACTTAAAGCTGCGAGCAGAAGTTATTGTGGCCTAAATTATATTAAGGAACATGATATGATATAAACGAATAATACAATACAATATAAGTACAACTTAATTCATAATTGAACTTACTCTGTGAGTTATGTTGCTTGACTTCTCTGAACGACAAATTGTTCTAACCGGTTTGAAGTGTGTTGGATATTCAATGAAAAATCCCGGTACTACTGAGGAAACTTTATCTTTCAGTAGATTCTGCTATATCATGGCAAGTAACATCACACTAATTGATGTCTAGAAAGCCTGTTAATTTTTTTCTTTTTATTTAAGAACATGTAGGCTCCATTGACTAATGCCAATATTTGACATCAGAAATAAGACGTATATCACCATACTTTGATTCTTTATTACCTGACTTATTCATTAGATCATCAAGGTATACTAACAGAAAACTTTATTTTTCAATTAATTGACCAACGCTGATGACGCACCAATCTTTTGGATATTCGCTATCATAGTTATTAAATATTTAAAATAACCGTCAGTTAAGGATCACCTCATCAATATGTGCATTATCTTTCACTTTCACAATCCGTCTTGTATCATTTGTATAGCCTATAAATTTTGGTAGAATCTATAAGTTCCGCTTTGTAAACTCTTTCTTATAACGAGCCTGTGGTCGTTTCTGACAGATAAATGCTCTTTATATTTAATTATTTTACTGGTATATTCATCACTTACCTACGCACAACAGTATGTTCAGTTTATTTGTAAAGTTTTAATGTAACGTTACTTCACTGTTATCACTGTTTATATTCCAAGTTAAATAAAGTACAGAACGGATATTTTCACTATCATCATGAAATTGGGATCGCTTTTACTAAAATTTGCCGTTTATCAACAGCAGCTAATCATTATGCTAATTGCTGTTATTATGCTAACTAGTTGCATAAATGTCACATAGTAAATGAGGATGCTTTTGTAATAATGATCATTTGAAGTATACGAATGTGTTTGTTTATGTAATTTGTTTAACGATTTTGTGCATTCGTTTTGTAAGCCATTTGTTTTAAAACAGTTTCAGTGAATTTGGAGCCAATGTTATACAAAAATCCTCTACTAAATCATTTTGTACGATAAATTTCATTTGTTGGTGTTTTTGCTCACCATTTGTGCACGAGATTGAAGGATTGGTTGGCGTGATTAAGGAGAAAGGCCAAGAAAATTTGTGAAACAAAAAAAAACAGTTTGTGTGGCGTTTGTGGATTATTCAAAAGCTTTTGATTGCAAATCTGATTATATATATCTAAAACACTCGAGATAAGAAAAATAGACCTAAAATTTATAATTCTTTTAATAACCATCTACTGCAAGGTAGCACAGCAGCAGTTAAACATTAGGACAACAAGCCTTCTAAAGAACTGTCAACTGTTTTTAAATGTTCATTTATTAATTGTATAGGTATTCAATATTTCGCCGTGCCCCGTTCTCATATGCCCCGTGGGGTGCCGGTTTAGAATTGCACCTCCTCATATCATCCCGTGGGTGTCGTAAGAGGCGACTGAGGGAAAAATATTGGAAGGTGGGCAGCAGCGCCATCTAAAGAACTGCCAACTTACACTGCGATCCCCAAGACCCCTGCCATGCGTGGGGATTATGGCAAATACCCCCTTAATGGGGGAGACTGTGTTCAGCAGTGGACGATCCGGCTGTTAAAGTACAGTTACAGTATTCAATATTAGAATTTATAAAACTTATTGGTATCTTTCCTACTCCAAGCTATGCCTATGGTTTCAAGATCGTTAGAAGAACGCGTGACGCGGTCGTGGCTTTATACATTACGACATGTCAACATGGTCTTGTATATTTTTTTAAATTAATATCTTACGTGCAAACTTTTATTATGTATACTATTATTATAAAATTTTATTATTTTGCTGTATTATTTATTGTTTGCAGTTTTGTATTTAATATGATAAAATTTATACTCTTCTTTCTTTCCATTTACTTTATAGTGTCAACTTTTTATGTTTATTTTTGCATAGATACTATATAAAGATTTCTCATAGTGGCTGAAAAGACAAACGACCAAAGGGCTGGCGTTTACCTCGGCCAGAGAAGTAGTATTACCATTCAACGGGGTAATGCTGCCAGCCTTTTGGGTACCCTACCCGTGGACGGTGACCTGAACTCTGTTTTTTACTTATGATTGCCCCTTTGTAGGAAACGCAGCTGACAGTTTTTAGCCATACAATTTTTGGTAATAGTCACATTATTTAATTATGCTTTTCTTTTTATATACTTATTGGATTAAAAGTTATTCATGTTAAACAAAATTTTATTATGAAGTGTGGACACAATTTAAAAAGTGCAAAGATATTCCCTATTTTACTGGCTCTCTTGATTTCAGGACACATAAACGCAACTATTTGATGGCGAAACTTAAAGTTTTATTACTGTTTGGTATAGTATGTCATACTGAACCCTCTAAGTCTAGGGTCAAGGCGGTCGCGACGGAAAACAGTCGTTGTGACAGAATCTTCACGGGATTGAATAAATTATTCATGAGGGTTAAAGTTTCCGGCTCAGGGTTGCCATGTTTTATGGGATTGTTTTGAGGATTTTGTCTGCTGATTAGGTTATTGGATAATAGTCACAGTTCCCTGTATAAAATCTCAGGAGTTTTCTATACATTGTTCCATATTAGAGCAGCCTCTCTCACTAATATGTTCGTATTTTTTTTAACAAACATTACAAAGTATATACAACACTACAGCAAAAACAATGCAAGCATATGGGCAACCTAAAGGTCATTTCAGCCCCACAGGTAGTCCAAATGCTTTACTACCAGTTGGCATCGTACCCAGCGTACTAGCAGCATTGCCCCGTCAGATTACAATTCTTATTCGCTAAGCTAATCCCGCCGCGGGCTTGAGCTTCACCGCATGGTGGAAGGGCATTTTGTGAATGCCCTTCCACCATGCGGTGAAGCTCAAGCCTGCGGCGGGATTCGAACCATGGACCTGCTGCGTGGCAGTCCATAGCCAAAGCCACTGAGCTATCACTGCTTCAAAAATCTCATACAAAGATTACTGAACGGCTTGAGTTAAAATCTCGATAATAGGGTGCCGGGTAGAGGTGCACTAACCAAACAAAATGACCCAAAAATATAAATTGAGTTTTATAAAATTATGCGTCATATTCCTAAAAAGGTAATAAGAGGTCCTAATTGCGTTTCATCAGATATATATGTTGAGAAAATTGGAGGTACAATTTTTAAAAAGAATAATATCACTTATCTTGTACCTTTTGACTCTTGGTCATCTTAGCAGTGACATTAAATGCTAGCAATTCCTGTGTTCGAATAACTAAATCTGAAGAGGTCGTTAGTTCGTTGTAATATCTAGTAAATCTAGATTTGTAAGACCGTGTTCTTGTTGGAATGACAATACTTGAACATATTTCAACAAAACAATTGTAGATTGCTTCACAACTTAAGCAATTTACACATAACACATTTCCCCCCGCAAATTTGTAGCGATATGTTTTATATTGTAACTTATATGTGGGGGATACAGATTTGATAAAGGCGTAGGCAGTATTTGAACACCCACGTTTTGTACCACATATGTTTTTGTTCCGTAAGACGATGCATGAAATCTCGAGTGGGCGTCGCTTAAGTTGTCATAGAATAAATTGTAGTATGTACCAAGTCTGCAAGATAGTGAAAGCACTTACTACGGAGTTTTTATTCTAAAACCGTTATCGAAAGTAAACAACTTAAGTAACAAACAAGAATATGATTGATATATCTACTATCAAATTAAAGACTCCTTTTATTTGCTTGTTCATATAATTGACTGACCAATTTAACAAAAAAGTATTGTACTGTATCAGCTATGTCCACTGCTGAACACAGCCTCAAGGGGGGTTTGCCATAATAACTACGCTTAGCAGGCGTCTTGGGGATCGCAGTGTGAGATATCAGTTCTTCAGAAAGCACTGCTACCGTCGTTCTGATTTGTTACCCATAGCGCCTCTAACGGCACCCATGGGTAGAAGTGGGGAGTGACATCTGACTGAGAATCTGATAATCTCTTCGTACTCTTTTGAGGACGATTTCATGTAGTTTTAATTTTAGAGGTTATCAAAACTATTTCCATTGGAATTATGTAAAACAACCGCAAAGTTGCAGTAGAACTATTTTGCGAGTTCGCCTGTGATGTACTACCACCGTACCTATACCTATCATCAAGCATTAAGTTCCCATTACTGTATTCCGGTTTGATGGGGTGCAGGTAAAATTACAGACACATGCGACATCAAAACTTTAGTTCTAAGGGTGATAAGCGCAGTGTATTTTGCCACTTGTGACGAGCTGCAACTGTTATATAAGCTTGTTCTATGACGATAACATAATTCAATGACATATAAAAACAAGTTTTTATATTGCCATCGGAAAAATAATTAAATTAAGTTTATAGGCCAATATTAATCTACAGTTCAATATTCTACAGAAAAAACGATAATTTGAGCATTGTTACTCATTCTATTTAAGAGTAAGAAACCGGTGACAAACTTGGATCGACAGATAAGCAGCAGAGTGGCTTCATTTCACTCTCTTTTTAAGTACGGAATCCTAATAAAATATTAGAGCATTAGTAAAATTAGATTTAACACCACACAAGCTACCGCTTTGTTGCATTTACAATGCAAATAAACAGATGTCGTTCATGTTCAAAAATATATTTTTTTCATTCCAGTCTGCTACTTTTATTAAAACAAAAATATATGAAAAAGGTATTACGAAGTTTTGTCAAACAAAAATTGACAAAACAAGTCCCAACAAGCAAATTATTAACAGCAATTTAAAATGTTTGAGGTAAGTAAATATTTTTATGAGAGACAAATGGGAAAAGTTTAGTTTTAATTCAACTTCAACATAACATAAATTCACAAATCATTTCTTTCGTTTTATTTCTTTTGTTGATGTTTTTGTTAAATTGTTTTGAACCGCACTATTATAAATCTGCAAGTTTATGTATGTTTGTGGACGGGAGGAAAGTGTGATATTTATCTTAAGTTAATAGAAGGGAGGCAAAAAACCAGGCTGCTCAACCTGGTGGAATGTGATTATCAACAACACCAATGGTCTCAAGAATTGTGACACAAAGTGGATGGTTTGAGGAGGGAGTAAAGAATGCGTGGATGGTTTGAGGAGGGAATATGTTTTTAAAGGTTCTGAAGTCGTATCGGTTTAGAAATACATAAGATAGCAGCTGGTTTTGGTAATTGAACTGTCCAGGAGACTTAGATCTGCTGCATATGCTATTCACAAGGATCTGTAGTAACTATAGACCAGTCCACGTTTTTTAGAAATAAAAAATGTGGACTGCAACTGAATTAAAATGTGTTATATATTTGAAACGAGACAAAGCGGGGGATGGCTTTGAAAATGTCAAACCGACAATGACGAAGTAGTGAACCGTTACTAAGGATTAACAAATGATTCCGGTCGAATTGGTATATCATTTTATGAAAATATATCTAGACAAGTATTATATCTAGTAGGCTTTGATATAGCACGGAGAAGGCCGTGTGTAGCCATTAGACACAGGTAATCGTCGACATGTTGGTCACCAGAGGAGTAGCAAATATCAATGTTTATATCGCCAGTTACAAAGGAATGATGTGCTGAGCGTCATATCCCTAAACCTGCTGTTATCAAAACTTTTTAAAGAACAAAGGAACTCAACCAATATTATATAAAAAAAACTCCTTAACCCACTTGTGAATAATAGCAATGAAAAGTCACAGTTTGATTACAAGTGTCATTATATGCCTGATTGTGGTGAAATTAGAGCCACTTTATGAGCAAATGTGTTGAAAAAATCTTTAAACAATGTCAGTACAGAACCGTGTAGTTTATTTTTTAATAATTAGTAAATTTTCGGCATTATCCAAGGTCCGTGCCATTTTTTAAGTTAACTGATATATCTATTAAACAATTACATTACTATGGGGAACATTCTTACATACATAAGTGGCGAAAACAGTTTTAAAGGATACTCATTATACCTAGTATATACCATTAAAATACAGATACAAATATGCAGTCCTTGAGAGCCAGTGAAATTCAGGCACATGAGACTTAACAACCATGTCTCAAGGTGACGGGTGCAGTGCAATTCGTGACTTGTGACGAAATGCATCTGTTATAGGCAGAGGTTAGTCCTTTTAACATCAGGTGAGCCTCGAACTTGTTCCGTCACAGTAGCATAAAAAAAATAGGTTTTCACAGGCATTCCGATGATACCAATGTTCTCAAGCAGCCGCACTCGTTCACGAATTGACTCGCGTGGCAGCCATCGTCCTCTTCAACCATTTCTAAGGTTGAGAACGTTGTAATAGCACCCGGACCCCAAACATCAGTTTAAAAATGCACATAGCAGTTTAAATTTTTACTACCAGCCGCTATACATACAATACAATTCTTATTACTAAGTACCTACACAGTTTGAGCGGCATATGGTATTAATCAAGCCGCCAACTTAAAAGAAATAGCTTCGGCGCATACTTGCAACTTATGCGGGTGATGCAGATTAATAAGACGCTGGTAAAGGAAACAAAATAATATATGAATTTTACAAACTTCCATCTCAACGCGCACTGCGCGTGTTGTCAACGATGTTTTCGTTTTCCAAAAACCGCAAAAATTTGAGGAAATAATACTTTTGACATGAACGCGGTTGTGCGTTTTAAAACGTTTACATAGCGTGAGTTAGATGTAAATATTCAATATTGTTGAGGATGAGTTTGGAAACAACTGCATTTATTTTTTCTTACTTATTAATCAAACCTTTATGATACAACCCAAAGAGGATGTAATACAGAGATACAACCTTATGCACGAATATGTGATGTTGATGTGGCCACGAATGTCAGCACATTTTTATTTTAAGTTTAGAAGTTCACCTTCAAAGTGACCAAAATCAGGTTATCCCCCTATATCGCACATACCCTCAGTCCACACTAAACAGTACGGAGAGCAAGGCAAATGTTACCATATAACTCTTTAGAACATTAAATTAACACTGATTTTTTAAATATGCATAGTCCACGAGCTTTTTCTTTTTACCAAACATTTCTAAGCATGTGTTATTTTTTTATTTGATAGAAATCCTTATGTGAGATATTTCAACTGATTGAAAGTGATGATGTAACACCTTTATTCACCAGTTCTACTACAGTCACTTCACCTTAGCTGAACTGTTCGAACTTCATAGTATACTACACAGACAGAACTGTTCAGACTGAATACTACATAAAACTGTTCGCGCTAGGAGCACTTAGTTCAAAGATAATCGCACTGTATCACGTTGCAAACTCTGGATGACTGATTGGTCGACCCAGACCCGACCTTATTTAAACCCAAAAGTCATAGATTAAAGATTTTTCAGTACTGTACTACATAGAAAAGCAATAGGGGCCATAAGTTACCGTTTTAACGACTAGTTATTTATAGCTGATATGTGATCGAAGATGTTGTTCGGGCTAAACTAGGATTACTGTCTCTCAAGGATAGCTGCCGGAACACACCATAAGGTACTTGGCGGCAGATTTTCTACTTGAGGGTGGTTGTTCGCAACAGTTAGTATCGAGCAAGAAACGGTAAAATAAATCAAGTTTGTTGTATGGGCACCCGTAAATATTTATTTTATTTTTTGTATTTGTTATTATAGCGGCAATATAAATACATCATCTGTGAAAATTTCAACTGTCTAGCTATCACCGTTCTTGAGATACAGCCTGGTGACAGACGGACGGACGGACGGACAGCGAAGTCTCAGTAATAGGGTTCCGTTTTTACCCTTTGGGTACGGAATCCTAATGACTTCTATTAAGTACTAAAAGATACGAAATAAGTTGTTGGAGTCCGTACAATTCTAATTGAAAAAAAAATCTGAGGACAGTTATTTTCATGATCCGTCTGCCATAAGATTCTTATAATTATATATTTATACTTTCGAAACTGCGTACAGGGTCGAGGCATTTGTCCAAACTAATGGTCGCCTTCGACAACATTTGCAATTATCAGGCCATCGAGGTAAACTTGCAATTGCTTTTATCAGTTAATTGAGTGTTACCGCAAAATTGATGGGGATGTCCCAGTTAATAATGCATGGTCATTGGTCACACATAAAAATACACCAATTGCTTAGCAAACATTCTTTGTTTTTATTGAGAGTTGGTTATTAAACACATTTCCTCAATGGCGCACCGAGCTTTTTAGGCGCGCCGCGTATGTGTGCGTAAGTAAGGCACGCCAACAGCATCCGTCCCCGTCCGACAGCCGAAGAATTACAAAAGCGGATAGGGACAAAGCATCGCGGCTCTGACTAAAATGGGCGGAAAATGCGTTAATTTGAGTATTTCCTTCGTATAATAAAAACAAATACCTATTTGAAAAATGTGATGTGTATACGTTATAGAAAACATGTTTATTATTTTTTTATTATTCAAATACGGATGATTCTCCGTTAAGTATTTACGCCGTACCAAGGGTTTTTTTCGTTTTTTAGATGTATCTTTGGATTTATTTTCAATCGAGAAAATTTTAAGTAATCTTGTTTTCAATGTGTGTGATTTATAGAATGAATTCTTAAATATAATATATAATAATTACATAACTCAATATTAAGAAATAAAGATAAGGCAAGGGATCAAACGAACCACAATTACGTATCAATGCTTCGGTGCAGGCTTAAACAAAAATCATGTTACTGTGTATATAGTGCCAAGTATGAGAAGGGCTTTATCAACAACCCAAACCAAGTACCTTGTTAGCAGTAAGCCGTTAAGTTCAAATTATAATGAAAATTGTAAAGGCGTATTTGCATAATTTATTGCAGTCAGGATTGCTTAAATTACACTGAAAAATGTATGAGATGGTAATGAAAATAGAACGAAAGCAGAAACTAAAAGTTTTATTTCAAATTGGAGACGAAACTGTTTGAATAATGACTGAACGTCAAAACAAATATTGCTTCTTCTGCTTTAGTTTAATTCAATTAGTGTTTACAAAGTTTTCGACGATTTAATTAATAAAATCGTAATAAAGATTGAATTCGTATTTAGAGAGATAGTTTATCGTTTGAGTGGCGAATCAGATGCTTTGAGATGTCAAGTTATTTAACCTACTTCCTATAAAGGAGGAGTTCCAATTCAAATTTCCATTCGTTTGAGTTTAATTATATAGTGTTTTAATATTAGTGTTTTGGAATCCTTCGATCTAATAAATAAAATTAATATAAAGTTTGAATAGCTATTTATATGATGCTATTGTTTGAGTGGCTTTGAGATATTACGTTTCTTTTAACTTCATGTTGTGTTGAGACGCATAAGTCACCCACCTGATAAGCGTCATGATGACTGTCACGCCAGTTGTCACCGTCCTCGTTCTGCTTAGTACTAGACTGTGCTCGTCACTCCGAGACGTTAGTTCCAATATCACTTTCTCCCAATAATCTACAGTCCCTTTCGTTTCTAAGCATATGAGTGTTCCTTAATTCAATCGCAGTTTCAGTTGCATGTGTTAGTTGGAATAATGAAAGTCAAAGTCAAAGTCAAAACCATTTATTCAATTTAGGCGTCTACGACGCTCTAATGAAATTTTAACATTGAAATATTGTAACATTACTGCCTCGTTCAGTAAACAAAGTTGTATAGAGCCACTTCGAGAAGAACGGGCAAGAAACTCGAGGCCATTCTTTTAAATGTCTTTTAACAATGTGATACTTAGTTACTATATACACTTCATTTACACTTATCAATTATTGATTGACATATTCGTCGTTATATAATACCAAAAAAAGAGTATAATAAATTACTTAACTTCACAACGACTATTTCCACACCACTGGAGGTCTGATCGGCACGGCGGTCCGACAGACACTGAAACGGGCAGCACTTCGTCATTAAAGACTATTTCGATACCACTAGAGGTCCGCTCCGCACGGCGGTCCGACAGACACTGAAGCTACACGCAGTGAGTGAACAAACAAGGTGACAAAGCGACTACCGTCACTAACATATTACTCTTTATAATTGACAATTGTGTGATCTCTAGCTCACGTATGGCAATAAGTATAATAAAATCTTCAATGTTTTTACACATCATAAATAAAGAACATATTATAAACTATTTTAATAAGTACTTTACACTGTCACGTGATCAATTTCGCTACTTATAAAATATACTTCCAGTAATATTATCATCAAATAATGATTCAAGTGATCATGATAATCCATATATTATGCTTAATCACAGTCTAACAACAAACAATTAGGTACAGTATTAAATTCACACCACAGATAAAGTATATACACATGGATAATTAAACCAATACTTATTTTCCTCTTAAAAACCACAGAGTATATTGAAAACGAAATGAGAATGTCACATTAAACCAGTTGTTTAATCTTAAGCTTAAAGCTAATCAAGTGAAGATGAACAAATATTTCATTACATAGTAAGTCAATTTTCAAATAATCTATCACATGCATGCAATGCATTTATGTTATCTGCACAAAACTACTTGCAAACTGCAACTTTGCAGTTCAAAGGTCAATCAGTTGAAATATCTCACAAAAGGATTTCTGTCAAATTAAAAAAAAAAACAAATACATGGAAATGTTTGGTAACAAGAAAAATCGTGGACTATGCATATTTAAAAAACCAGTTTTAATTTAATGTTCTAAAGAGTTGTATGTTAACATTTGCTTTGCTCTCCGTAACTATTGTAAATACTTTTCTCATAATTTCGCGTTTTTACGTTATCGTGTACAATATTTAGACGATTTAGCAACACAACAAAATAATTAAAATTTGATTTCCCCCGCCGAAGGCGTCTATCACCGTTTGCCTTATACTAGTTTCAGTTACAAACATTTTATTCAACTTTATATAAATGTAGACGTGTATTACGCCAGGGCTATCGGAAACTTTCTCAATGGAAAGCTGACTTAAAACTTTTAAATCCTAGTTCTCAACTCGGGCTGAGTCTAGAGACCGTTCTTTCCTACAAAAATCTGAACAAAGTCGCGAGAGTCCTACACGCTGGTTTAACAACTAATGCACTTTCTGACTTGGCTACATGCAATTTAAAATATTTTTTGTTGCTCAGATAATAAGCGTTGGTTTTCTATGAAGATATTTTGCTTTACGTTTCTGAAACTTTGTTATTGGTCTGTATGACAAAGGCTCCTTAATTTTGAATCTTATTTCTTGAAAAATGGTGCTAAATAGTGACGATTTGATTGGAATGTTTCAATGAAAAGCGTGAGTTTGGATTCTTTCTTTCTAAGGTTAAAAGCAATTTCTAATAATGTAAGATAATTGTGTTATTTTCGATCCAAGTTATGAAAAACAAAAATAAATTGTAAACAGGTATAAATGAATTAAAAAAGTAAAAATGATGTATTTTAATTAAAAAATGTTTCATTCCAATGAAATTGAAACTGCAAGTTAAATTATATACTGGCTAGCTACCACCCTCAAGTTGAAAATCTGTCGCCAAGCCCCTAACGGTGTGTCCCGGCAGCTATCCTTGAGAACCAGTCATTCTAGGCTAGCCTGAACAACATCTTCGACCACATCATCACTTACCATCAGGTGAGATAGTGGTCAAAGGCTAGCGTATAGGTAATAAAAAAAAAAAAAAAAAAAAATATATATATATATATATATATATATATATATATATATATACATATACATATATTTATGGAATCAATTTTAAAGCCCTTCATTTTGATATCCTAATCAGTGGGTTTGGATAAAAAAAATAATTTAAAGCTCAATATGGCGTCTAAAATCCGCCAGTATATTTTTTTATTTGTTTTTTTTTTATGTACCGATAGTCACTAACGTTATCAAGACGAATCTAACGATATATCATACATGCAAATTGATTTAGCCTTTTAGACGTTATGGTGAAATAAAAAAAACTCACAAACATACATACATATATACATAAACCCTGAAAACATTTCCCTTTTAACGTCTCTCGTTTTTTGGGCAGTGTGTAAAAAAACGTTGTCGGACAAGCTTATGAAGGGTAGACAATGTCATGCGCTATGAGGGGGTGCTCGGGAATGGTGCTTCAGTTGACCAAACTACTAGACTTCGCCTGAGTAAAAGAAGGTTCTCGGTTTTCAAGCTGTTTCTTAAGCATAGCCAACCCCTCTGATTATCCCATACAAAACCTTTTTTGTTTTTCTAATCTTAAGTTAGGTCTAGAATCGAAACTATACCTTCCCGCTACACGCAACGGACTCGTTTCCATTTCAGTTACCTAGACCAATAGTGAAGGCAAAAGTTGTGCGCTAAACCTTCTGAAGTACTGCCATCTTACACTGCGATCCAAAGCGTAGGGATACTGCCTCTTCTGATCATGAGTGAGGAACACGTGAGAAGAAGTCTACTCTACACATCTACACGTATATTTTAGAAAGAAACATTTGAATATTTGTCTGCAACGAATAAACTAACAAACAACTGGACCGATTAGGATAAAATTTGGTATGGAAATAGCTCAGGAAAGGATATGGAATAGTTTTTATCGAACTGGGCAACAAGAGGTTAAAGGTTTTGCGCGATAGCCGGCAAAAGCATGGGCGGAACCGCGGCCAGAAAGCTGGCCAGCTTATACTATAGAGCTGTATAGTATATACTATAGCTATATTCTATAGAGAGTAATATAATTGTTAGCTGATACCCAAGTTGCAGCGACTCAATACATACTGCTGATCCCCTAAGATAAGCCACCATGGATCAGCAGTGGATAAACGGGGAGGTTTATAAACCAGGTTTGTCAAGCGTTATTACAATGCGAGTAAATTTATTGGAACATTAGCAACGATGTGAGATTGCAAAATAAACGTTTGTTATCAATATCAAAATACTGTAAGTAATCATACAAACCCACAAACCGAGTCATGTCGATTCGGTTGGAACAGAGTTTAATAAACAAAGTTGCGGTGCGAACCAATTCCGTGTTCGGTAAAACTCGCCTCTTATGGAAACGGGGCCATAACGGTATTTTGGTTTGGTTGAAATTTTGGCTCAATTTTATTGGTCAATTTGTAGCTCTTTCTGGATGGAGGTGAATAAATTTATAAAATGTATGTTATTATGTTTACATACGGATAATAATAACTTTTATACATTGGTTGTCAGTTAACGTAAGCGTTCAGTCTATACATACTCGTAAAGAGCCAGTAATTCTAGGTTAGCCTGAACAACATCTTCGACCACATCACATCACTTACCAACAGGTGAGCTAGGGGTCAAAGGCTATCCTATCAGCTATAAGATATTTGAAAAAAACTCGTAAAAAGAGATAACACAAGGCTCTGTGTAAAAATCTACTATTAAACAGATTTTGTTTTTATTTTATGGCTGGGTTTGAACAAGTGTATTTGGGAATTCGCAAAATTATAATAACGTTAATCGTAATTAAGTGGTCTTTAAAAATGGTAGACTGAGGAGGTTGTATACGCCTCGTTTCTCATTGGCATGATTGAAATAGATACGCAAGATTTAAAAAGCATGCGTGTTTTTTTTATTTGAATAAATTCATATACCTAGAAGTTTTGATAAGGAAAAAATCTTTAGTTACTTTATATGGTTATATTATTATACGGTTCTTACATATTAATAAAAATAAAAATGTATTGACGCGATTTACTACACAGACACAACACATGATTAAGCATGATATTTGTCATATCTAGAATATCATATATTTTATTCATATCTGTAAGGCGTACACACTCTCAAAAAAAACATTTTCAAAATCTGCATTTTTGAGACTCACTTCAGCTTAATAGTAAAAAAAAACTTTACTATCCCCTATTTTCGGGTAGTAACATTTTTATTGAAATAAGTGTATCTATTTAATTAGCTATTTTAATATTTAAGGACATATACCCGCGAGCCAAATTGTGAACTTTCATATAAACTCAACTTGTGATTAAAAAAAAACTTACATGTAAATATAATGTATTATTAGACCTATCGTTTCTGGCTTAAATCCTTTTTCTTTTGGACTATAATTATTTTTTTTATTATGTAGCGTTTAGTACATAGCACTCGTTTTTAGGAGTTTGAGCCAGTTATTCGTAGCTCCAGATTTATTTAAAAAGTATAGGACACATGTAGAAATAACTTCCCATTATAGAAAGATCATTATATTCTCTATGTTTGTGGTGCAATAGAAATATTAAAACATGCTTATTTTTCTTCAAAGAGATGCTTAAAGTTGGGTCTTTATTTTATCTAAAATTACGAGTTTTTGAGCTAGTGTAATTTCAAAACTGTATAATTTAATGAAAATCTGATGCACCACAAACCTAGATATTAGGGTAGTGATTACGTAGGTGAAAAATCATTGAGTTTTATTCGCTATTATTAAAATGAGATTGGAGCTGCGTTTTGTATGGGGGCGTTCGTCTAATATATACCCTTAAACGCTGCCAGCATGCTGGGCACGCTGCCAACTGGGAGTGGGCTGGGGCATTTGGACTGCCTATGAGTCTGCTATGACTTATAGGTTGTCTAAATGCTTTTATTGTAGTAGCTGTAGTGTTGTATATAGTTCATAGTATTTTGTTTAAATAGCGTAAATATTTGCTCAAAAAACCAAACCAACAGTTAAAACTCCATTCTATAAATGAAATCACAGTAAAAACCAATTTCATGTTCAGTAAAATCTGGTTTATATGTAATTGGATGCCTACGGATGTAACAGTACAATAAAAATGTGGTACCTGTAATAAACGAGGAAGGTTAGCAATGGTTCATTTAGTATATAAGGTCACTTTTAATTCATCAACAATACTGCGGGGGGTGGTGTAGAATCGATAACTGAATGTGATCCACACATTTTTAATTTTCACATAAACAAAATCAATACTAACTATTGCCTAAGCTGTGGCGCGTTGACTTTGAGAATGATAGCGACGACAACACTCGCGGCCGCCGTGGACAAGACTCATTGCCCTCGCAATGCGTAGGTAAACCTACCGAGCTCGTTGCCCTCGCAATGCGTAGGTATACCTACCGAGATACCTACCGAGTTCATTGCCCTCGCAATGCGTAGGTAAACCTACCGAGTTCGTTGCCCTCGCAATGCGTAGGTATACCTACCGAGATACCTACCGAGTTCATTGCCCTCGCAATGCGTAGGTAAACCTACCGAGTTCGTTGCCCTCGCAATGCGTAGGTATACCTACCGAGTTCATTGCCCTCGCGATGCGTTAGAATACCTAGAACGTGTGTGTATGTGTGAGTCTTGTCCACGGCGGCCGCGAGTGTTGTCGTCGCTATCATTCTCAAAGTCAACGCGCCACAGCTTAGGCAATAGTTAGTATTGAATTGTTTATGTGAAAATTAAAAATGTGTGGATCACATTCAGTTATCGATTCTACACCACCCCCCGCAGTATTGTTGATGAATTAAAAGTGACCTTATATATTTTACAGTAGTTGAATGTTAAACATGGGAGGTAAGTTATAAACTATAGCTGAGATATTTTAATGCTTAAAGTTGAGGGAGTGTAATTGATAACTTTAACCAGAGTTGAACTTGGTTCTGAAGGCTTGAGACAAACATAACGGGCGCAACCGCGGGCGCTATTTGTGTCGGGCGTGTTTTGTGTGTGCAATTAGGAGGCCTCCAGCCCACAATATATGATATTTGTTTGTATATTTTACAACAAATTAGTACGAATAATGACCCCGTGGGGTGCCCGGTTAGAATTGCACCTCCCCATATCATCCCGTGGGTGTTGTTAGAGGCGACTAAGGGAAAATCACTGGAAGGTGGGCAGCAGCGCCTTCTAAAGAGCTTTCAACTTACAATATCCTCAAAACGCCTGCCAAGCTTGGGGATTATGGCATAAACAGCCTCGCCTATTATGGGAGGCTGTTTTTAGCAGTGGACGATACGGCTGGTACTATAAGGTTACAAGATTAAGGTACTAGTTTTTAATCAACTTATGATTTCTTCTCAATCCTTTCCAATAGTGCAGATGTCTAATTTTTATTAACCTAAACATAAAAGTCACCACAAAACTCTTAATGTAAGTATTACATTCCTGTTTGTGTTTTAAATATTGTAGATTTAAAGTGGTGTTTACTACCCTAATTTTAAATAATATATATATATATATATATATATATATATATATATATATATAAGACGATACATTTATATTTTATTTTCAAAGAAGATCATTATATTGTGATGCATATTATTACTAAACATATGTTTATTCTACCTTGAGCTTCTCCTAGTTGCAGTCATAAAACTCACTACTGCTGCCTACCCAAGGCATCTTATTTTACCTTTTATTGTTTTTATGTATATATGTACCATTTGCATATACACCACACATAAACGTAGTGTACCAACGCCACCTACCCGTACAAATACATATCAACAATCTTACTTCACTCCTAAGCCTACGAATAAATATGTATTTGCAGACCTAAACCTACCCTTTACCTAACCTAAAAAAGAAAATAGGTCACAAATCACCAAACTAATCTTCCGGCAGCTATCATTGAGACCCAACAACTACCAGTTCATGTTTACCATTACTATTGAAAAAAACAAACCTATCAGCTGCTAACAAAACTGTAACGACATATTTTTGGTAACAATTTGTTTTTATTGTTAAACAAAAACCATTTGGTAAACTATCTCCAGTTTTCAGCTACTATGAAAAGATACCAATATTCAAATCAGGGAACCGCATAAACTCCAACAGTAATGCGGTTTCTTCGTGTTCTGCAAACATACGGAACTTGTGACCCTGGAGACCTTCATAATTTTTATACGTCCACTAGAAATGGCGGAAAGATGAGCTTTTTGTATCGAAAACTAAAAGGGTCCAGACATGAAAAAGTTACGGTGGTTACATGTTTCACATGTTTAATAAGCACTTCGAAAGGATATCTGGATATTTTGTGAATATTATTTTTGGACCTTATACATAATAAATGATAGATTACGCTGCAAAAGATACAAAACAAACAAATGCTGCGTTTACTATACCGCCGACAGCTTGAATGATATTGGAGGATTCGTCAGGCGGGCAATGGAGGCAAACTATAATAACATAGTCAACTACAATTTAAAAATGGCTATAAAACAACAGAAACGAAGAGGTCGTGATCAAAACATCAAGAGCATCGCCAAAATCTGTGGTTGGCCCTTCAACGACAAACTGAATAACGTAATACCAATAAACTAGATATATGGAGAAAATATATATATTTAAGTATTGACTTATGTTAGTTTTAAGATATTTTTCTTAACTAGCACTAGGCTAACTTCCTTCAGGAAGAATATCGATAAGTTGGAGAACGATGAAAAATATAAAAATGTATTTTATATAAAAAAAAAACAACAAGACTACGGACCACGAGTCTGTAGTGTGTAGAATTTATTAATAAACCTAAAATGATTGATTATAACACTATACTTTTTGTTTAAGCTGACAGGCTAGCCTACCAGTATCTTCCTTGATTATATGTTTTTCTGGAGCCTGTAAAACTAAATTAATTTTAAGATCAAACAACACTACCATTTCACCAGGTCGTACCACTGTAACAATATAAGTACATCCAGCTAACTTGTGAATCGTCAACACAAAGAAGAAGACCAAAGTGGTAAGTCTCTTCAGTAAAAGTCCGTCTTGGTCGGTACCATCGCAGTATCATATATGCTGCTATGAAGCAGTAGTGTGAATGCTGCGTTTAGGCGTTAAGTGCACTGTGACACGTGAAATTACTAGGCTAACATGACATTAGAAATATTTTCCCGGAGTGACGAGCTCAGTGCAGTGTCAAATAGAACGATGATGGTGGCACCACGACTGTAATGGAGCGGGGGTCGAGTGGACTGCCTCATAAAAGGAGTCATATTACACCTTTTTTGAATAAGCATTTTGCCCTCCGAATGAAATCTAGGCGTAAGCTTCATTTAGCATGCCTCTTGTTTGGTATTATTAATAACAAAACACCTTCGTATTTGTACACTGGGTAACCAATGGCAGGCAATGCTCTACGAGACACTGTTCCAAGCAACTATCCATTCCTCGGCACCGCACAACGGCCTTCAGAGGAGGTTTCATTTATGCGGTGACCAAGTGCTGGAACAATTTGCCCCCGCCCATTAGGAGTCTAAACAAATTAAACACTTTTAGATCCAACCTGAAAAAATACCTGATGTGCGAACAAATAAAACACGGGGACATAAATATAGACATGTCTTTTTTATAGTTACCATACAGTTAACATTTTTCATTTATCTTTGTATGAACATATAAAAATATTGCCATACAGTTAATATTTTGGTTTAACATTTGTACCTTATATCAACATTAATAACCAAGCAAACACTAAACACACTTTCATAAACGAAATAATATATCTATATTATTATTTTACTTATATTTATGTATTTGTTTGTTTATTATTTATTTATTTATTTATATGTATGTATAAATATATGTATGTGTATATACTTATCAATTATTATTTTATACTAGTATTTATTAGACTTATTTTTATTGATATAACAAATTATTATTAAATGCAGTTTTTTCTATTATTATTATATTGATATCCTAGTTTTAAGTTAGTGCCCACCGCGTGATGGGCTCATGTCTATGACACTCGGCATCATGCTGAGATGAGTCCAATTTGACACATTTTACTACAAGTATATATTATTTACACTTAATGTAAAGTTTATAAAAGTTTGTCCTTATAGATGTATATTTGTAGATATCTTATGTGATGTATTTTTATTATTCTGTCTGTCAAATAATTAATTCTTCATTTCATTTTTTAAAAAACACACCTTAACTGTAATACATATCCATCTCGCTCCCTCTAGAATAAAGAGGGAAAGAGTTTTAAAAAGAGGCTACAATTAGTCGCTTATGGGGTTAACTCTAGTTAACTTTTGGAAATTATTATTATTACTCACTCAGTTGCAATGACTTGAAATTGTTTTTTGTACAGCGTCGTAGCCATAAATGAAATAATAAATAAGGTCAAACTAGCTAGTTTCGTCTTTGCTATCTTGATATTATTTTGTTAAGTTAATACAACAGATAAGACTAATAGACTCGCAATGATAGAATAAAGAAAGTGCCTAAAATGTAATCAATTTTATTTGAATATGTTGCTTATTGTAATAATACAATTATTTTATACAACTCTTTAAAATTGCGAAGTCACCTATTAAGAGGTTCTAACTTTTATTAATAACTTAGTACTTATGAATATGCTGAACTACTTGTGGCATTTAAAAATGAATACACGTATTGGCAGCCCTTGTCAGTCTGAACAATTAGGAATCAATTGTCTCATTTTCCAATACATTTATCACGATGTGATTTTTGTCCTTCATTTTCCTCAATCTGCACCAGAAACAGGTTACAAAGAGATAATAAGCCAAATTATAGAATACGTCCAAAATGATTGCCCAATATATTCCTGCCAATCACACACGCACGCACGAGCAGTGCCGGTTATTCACATGCCGGCCGGTAATTTGACATGATTCGGCAGGCATGATATTATAGCAGGGTTCAGTAATATTGTAACGCCTCGGTTAATTTTGGAACACCTCGGCTGGTTTCAGCTGGTTTTTTACGTTGCTTACAGTTATATTTTAAGCATGTAAATCTAAAAAATATAAGAAAAGCTGGGCCCGTATATAAAATTACTTGTGGTTGGTACCAGTCTGATAACATCGTTGCATATATATGTTTTGCATTGGTTTTTGAATGGATGAAAAAAATAATGTTTTTTTATACCCATCAAATAACTAACGTATATATATATATATATATAGGTAGTATATCATAACTTTTTGACTTTTTGCGTGGCTTCGATTGTCATAATTTCGGATATATAAGTCGTCTCGACTCATTAGCACTGTGTAGAGATGTTGGATCACACTGAATCTATTACCGCATCTATCACGGGGAGGGTTCCGAGAACCTGTTTTGTACTGGATATAAATAGAGGTTTGATACCTGCAGCTGAATTCCGTCATTGGACGTCCTAACAGCGTGACGACTCATCATTTTCAAGAAGATGTCTGAAAGTCCAAAACTGTATGATTCTCACGGTATTTTCTACCGCGCAGTCCCATTGTGTGGAAACAGCTGCATTGTGAAGTATTTCCAAACAGATATATATATCGAAAAAGCCGGTAACGTATTTTGTAACCTATAGGTTTGAAAATGTACATGGGCAGTGGTGATCACATATTTCAAGCTGCCTGATTGTCTGTTCTAATATTGAATAAAATAAAATAAAAACATGGTAACCTCCTCTATATGTTGAAAAATATTTAACAAGAACGAGTTGTTAAAGAAAGAGAGAACAAAACAGAGTTAGAGTCATTAGTCATGTTGGCTTAGTCACGGTAATGTTATCTATATAGATAACATTACCGTGGCTTAGTGGTCAGAGCATGCCCTGGCCATAGGAGTGGATGGTGTGGGTTCGAATCCCGCACATGATTTTAGTTTTTCCTCGCGTAATTTTGTGATTTTGATAAAAAATTATATAATGATTAATTTGACAAAATTAATTTGAGGTCAGTTTACCAACTTTATGATCAATACTGTAAGTATAGTAAACCTTATAAATTGACGTCGTATTTAATTATATACACACCTAGTTTCGTCCGACATGTTTGGTCCCACGTAATAAAAGGAAACCTATTGCCATCGACCGGTTATACTTACAGACACCAGACTGTGACTGAAAACATATTTGTCAGGCAAACCCAATAACTTGTCCAATGCTCAAGATTTAAAAGCAGCGCTTTTACGCTTACATCATCGAGTTACAAGACAGTTCATAGGCTTGCAAACAAGTTATTAAAATATTGTACAAAACTAGGGCAAGAAACACATTTTATACATAAGTTTATTGTGAAATTGCCTTCATACTAAATAGTAACATGTTTCTGGCACCTTTACTGTACTTTATCAGCCGAATTGCCCACTGCTGAACACTGCCTTCCCTTAGATTGTATTTGCCGTAATACCCACGCTTGGCAGGCGTCTTTGGGATCGCAGTTCCTCAGAAGGCACTGCTGACCACCCTCCGTTATTTTACCTTTAGTCGCCTCTTACGACACCCACAGGTAGCAATGTAGAGGTGACATTCTAGTCCGGCACCCCACGGGCTATTCTGGAACCTGCTGGGGTGAAATATAAAAATTTCTGTACCATCTTCTGCACAGATGCGTCAAAAAAGCATCTGTGATGAAGGGTATACGATAAAATTTTGTTACAAAATCTTATTTACTAGTATCATGTAATATGATCTTTGCAGGTGGTAATCGGAGGCCAGCTTGTGTCAATGAGTCATTATAGTAAGTAAGGTGGTAATGCAATATAAGGTATTATTGTCTTGTAATTAAAGCTTAAAAGCGGGCAAGTAACTAGCAAATTAAATCTTGCGTCCGCTTCCCGGTCGGAACCGGCGGCAGCTGTCAAAACATTCACAAATGCAATCAATTTACGGCCCCGGTGGACTTATTAATGACTTGATGGCCGGTTAGGGGTAGCTGAAAATAGATTACTGTGAAATACTTCGTGGTACTAATCTCGTTTACAGCCTCATCCATTACTTCCCGTTAATAATTTATTTCATAGAATTACATTTTTACGCTTTATTTATTTAAAAGGAGTTCGTTTTGCCGTGACGCGACCAACTTTATAAATCAGTTTTTATGTCAATTAATGGAAAGAGGTCACGTGCATGCGGTTGCAGGCGAGGACTACCCTGTTGCTGCGGTGGAAGAAGGACCTGACTCCACTGGTTCCCAGGTACTAGACGGTGCAGGTCATCCACATGGTCCTTTGGAGGTGGAAAAGGCGCCGGTTTGGGGCACTGACCTTCCGATTGGTTTCTACGTGCTTTACGATAGTCAATATTTTGATAAAGATAAAGATAAAGATATATTTATTGCTCAAAACATGGGTACTTACATGATACATAAAATCAGATTTTAGCACATGGAATGTTGGTGTATAAATATTTAGTCCCACCATGTTTTGCCTATGTAGGCGTACAATTTTTGAGATGGGGCAACCAAATTAATAAAAAATTATAAATTATTATTATGAAATTCATTACAATTTTCGAAATTAATATCATAAAATCATTAACATTAAAACATTATTTACATTATCATAATATATTTGTCAGAATGTCATTTAAATTATATTATATTTTAAATTAAATAAGATACTAGTTATGTACATGCAATAAAATAACAATGTCATGGCACTTAAATTATAATAAAAATTTGTCATTTAAAAAGTCATTGATATTATAATAACATTTATCGACAAGAATTTTCTTAAATTTAATTTTAAATATGTCAATACTTAAGTCCCTTAAAGACTTAGGGATTTTATTGTAAATACGCGGGGCCATGCAAATTGCACTCTTTTGAAGAAGAGCGGTTTTGCCTGTTTGTCTACATGCTATGTTATTGTCGCGGCGGTTTCTTTCTATACGGTCAGACAGTTTTGGAAACATTTTAGGATTACTTTTTACAAATATAGCCATTTCTATTACATATAATGATGGAAGTGTCAAAATTTTGTGCTCGATAAAATATGGCTTACAAGAATCCATCGTTTTAAGTCCAAACATGGCCCTTTGGTGTAAGTGTAAGTACCAGGTCCCAGACGAGAGGCGATCCTGACTTGTCATGACCGTTGGCTAAAATGTACCCTCTACTTAGATGTATATGCCACTAGTGTTCATTTTTCCAAGTAGAGACCGCACATAATATTGTTTAACCTAGTTCTATCGGTTAAGAACAACAATAGATGCAAGCTAGCTTTAAAACGATCACCTTAACCGGAACGTCCACTCCAATTTGCTGTAATAACCACGCTTGGCAGGCGTCTTAGATATCATAGTATCAGATGGCAGATTAAGTTTCAGAAGGAGCCTCTGCTCACCTCTTGGTATATTTCCTTCCGTTTCGTCTTTACGAATCCCACAGGAAGAAATGGTTGGTATTAATTCTATTCCGGCAACCCTGCACAACTGGAAACCAATTTAAATAAAAACATTAAAAAATATTTTGTTTAGGTACAAATTACAATTTGAACCACATCTCAAACACGTGACACATATTGCAGTTTAGACTGTCAAGCGTGTTTAATTACGAGTAAACCGGATGATGGAAGGTCAACCATGTCACAGAATAGCTGAAAGTTACTGGGTCGCAATTAGGAGATGACAGGAATGACGGGCCGATGTTGATAATATAATACGCGTCAAGTTGCTTGACTGCTGTGTTTACTCATATATTATAATTATATAATGGCAGTAATACTGCTATCCACAACGAATTTAAATTAACTTAGGTACGCAAGTTTTTATTCTGTTACAAAATTCCAAATATGATTTAGGTAAATATTATAAAATATTCAGGGGTTATTGGAAAAATGCTAACAACCTCTTAGGGTCGACTTCTGCTAGTCCTAACAAACATTTTAAGATGCATTTTTTTTTGTTTTGTTTTTTTTTCTTTTGTGTGTTTTTGACGGTGTAAGTACGAGGACCACCTGATGTTAAAAGTCTCTTGTGCTTGTAATGTATTATTTCATATTACGTATTACTTTCCTCGATGTAAATATTCAAAACTCTATTCAAAGGGAGCGCGGCGCGGTCCAGTGTTACCACGGCCGGCGTTCTTGGCTCGGAGTAGTCATTAAAACAAAAAAAAAATTGTTTTTCATAACAATAAAAAAAAACATCTCAAACTGTTTGATAGGGCTACTGTAAGTCAACCCTAAGAGGTTGTTGGCATTTTACCCATATCTCTGTATACGGTTATCATAGTAAACACTAAATTAGATGACGACTGCATAAAGGTACCCGAAATTATACAAAAAAAATTAAGGATTTCGATTTTTATATATTAAATTTGTAGGTATATTTTTTTCATTTTGCACAATTTTTGTTTGGGGTAAAAAGTATTGTTTAAATATTAGTACTAGTCTTCAGGTGATTCGTCCCTTACTTGCCATTACGTACCTTTTCTTGAACATCTAAATATTCTTGCACACCGGAGAAAAAATCTTTATTCGTCCGGTTAGTATTTTATCTTCGTCACTTAATTTATTATATACGAGTATACACATCGTGTAAAAGGTTTTCTTATACCATATATAGGAAATGTGTTAGATATAATAGACAGGTAAAGTCCCTTAGTCCGATAGATCAAAGTGATAATTAATACCCAGTCAATGTTTAATTTCCTTGCAATTAAAGTAAAAAGCTGCGTGTTTGACTCGTGCAGAACACCCAGTTAATCCGATCGGACTGTTAAATGACTTGTCTTATGCACTCGTTTTAAAAATCTACTATTAAAACACAATTTCTTAAATTTACTGTAGAACATTATGCGACCGTCAAAATATGTATTAAAGAAAATACTGAAACTTAAAACACAATTCAACCTTCTTTGGTAGAGTAGTTCCAAAACTACATATTGCATTTGGGTATTACATTCGGAATCTGGATAGAAATAAGCAAGCCTTTCACCGCGCAATATATTAAATGTAAGATAAAAGTCTAGTTGGAACATCACAAATGCAATCCTGCAATATTCAAGATATGAACCCGTGCCCGCGGTATTCTAGCAAATATGAGTACACAGAGCAGTACTAGGATTGGTTAGATGGGCAACTCTCTCCGTTGCATACAATTAGCATTATTAGTAATATGAAAAAAACAGTTTTGCTTCAAATTAGAGTAATCAGTACTAATATTATAAATGCGAAAGTAACTCTGTCTGTATGTCTGTTACGCTTTCACGCCAAAACTACTGGACCTGATTTGAATGAAATTTGGTATGGAAATAGTTTGAGACCCGGGAAAAAACATAGGATAGTTTTTATCCAACTGCGAAAAAGAGGTTAATGTTTTTGCGCGATAACCGACATACGCGCGGGCGGAGCCGCTTTCGGATAGCTAGTACACACATAAAGTTAAAACAGTTATCCGGAAAGGTAGGTATATAATACTATGAAAGCATTTAAAATACTTATTTAACATACCATTTAACTGTAGCCTGTGGCATTATCTGAACCCAGTATTAGTTATCGTTAATCAATACCCACTGACAGCTTTAAAATCACCAGTGACATTAACTATTCTTTGTATGTGATTTTGAGGGAAGAAGCACGAGGCCCTCTTGATGCTAAGCGGCAACCTCTACCTATAACATAATATGTATTTATCTAAAACAGTTGTTAAGTCTCATGTACCTGTTGTTTTACTGGCTCTCAAGGACTGCTGCTGGAACATACTGTTAGGTGCCTGACTAGAGATTTTCTACTTGAGGGTGGTAATTAGCCAGGTGAGCATTCGCAAAATGCCCTTAAACGGTTAGCTCAAGCCGGTGGTGAGGATTGAACCATGAACCTGCAACACCGTAGTCCATAGCTATTACCACTCGGCATCATTACTTCAGAATCTGCTTTAATCCCCCGCTATAAAAGTTCTTATTGCGTACCTGAATGTTCAAGTAAACTTGAATTCCTAAGATAGGATATAAGAATGTTTAATGCACTTTGAAATATTGCGCTCTTGAAGACAGAGGGTTATCTTCTCTACTAAACTTTACTAGGTTATCTTAACTACCTACTGATCTTCTTTATACCATAAAGGATTTTCAAATTGGATAATAATTTGTATCAGTCACAACACCAACGAAAAAAATATTCTTGAACTGACCATAACGTTGGCTCAAATAAGGTAAGCCTTTGTTAAATATGTTTATGAAGCTCTCGTAGCGAAATTTGCTTAGCCATTCTGAACCGATCAGCAAAGTTAAGCAACGTCCGCCGCGGTCATGACTTGGATGGGTGACCGCTGGTGACATTACTACTGAGCGTTTCCGTGCTTCGGAGAGCACGTTAAGCCGTCAGTTCCGGTTGTTGTCGTCGTAGGATGGCAGTCGTTTTCGCATGGTGGTAGGGCTTTTTGCCTGGCTAGCGACCATCCTCAAGTTGAAAATCTGTCGCCAAGCACCTAACGGTGTGTTCCGGCAGCAGTCCTTGAGAGCCAGTGAAATTACAGGCACATGAGACTTAACAACTATGTCTCAAGGTGAAAGGCGCAGTGCAATTCGTCACTTGTGACGAAATGCAGCTGTTATAGGCATAGGTAACCGCTTAACATCAGGTGGGCCTCGAGATTGCTCCGTCAAAATATTTTTTAAAAAAATAGTCATATACCACTCTCACACTTGTTGTAAAGGTATGATATGGTCGAGAATCGTAAGCAGGCTTCAATTACAACGGAAACAAGCTCTCAAAGACTTTTGTCAATTTCCAATTGAGGGTGTTAGCTTGCCAGAGAAATTCCCAGCCACTATGTGACCACTAGGCCATCAGCTGCTTCATTGCTTGGACGGGATTCAATTTGAATTTATGGATAGTGCGTAGTATAATAACTCTGTAAGCGTGCAAACTCTCCACGACCATGCAATTTAAATAACTTTGAAGTAAAATTAAATAATAAAATTATTGTAGCCGTAACTCAGTGATACAAGAAGGAAGACCTTATTCTACAAATTGCGAAAATAAATTCATATAATTCTTTCACGTTCCATTTTGTTACGTTATGAGAGGTGATATTTCTGGGTAAACGAAAACGGTAATAGTAAGTTATTTTGTGAATATCTTTCCTTGGAAGATAAGGTAAAAATTTACTTGCTGACATAAAACGTAAAAATCAGTAATTTCCATGATATAAAACTCGCCGTATTGAAAAAAACATTTTTAAAAAGGAGGTCTAAAATTTAGCACATATATATTAGTTATATATCTACTATATTATTCAATGCCAACAAGAACTGTTATAATGTGTATAACTGATTTGTTTCTTTAAAATTCTCACACCAACGTATCGTGCTTTATGAATATTATTTATTAAATTTATTTTTTAATATTTCTTAATTTATTTTCATTAATATTTGTTTTAATGATGTGTTATTCTGAAAATGGGTGTGTAAAAAATCGTTGCTAGTTCGTGTCTATTATTTAGTTTTCTTGTAAACTGCTCGTTAGTGAGATTGGGTATGCGTGTATAATTTAACATCATCAGCCCAAAGATATTTACTATTGAATAAAAACCTCACCATGGAACGCCACAATATACGAGTACTAGCAACTTGTATCTCTTGGCTAACTACGAATATTACGATTTCGTCAATTAGTTCACCTTGTAGTGGGTCTATCTACTCATAATGTAAAATTTAAAGAATTAAAATCAATTGAGATTGTAATTAACTATTTAGATTGAATTTCAAACCTAGCACCGAATTATATTCAAATTTTGCAAATTAGAGCATTTATGGCTTTGCGTTTTCATTTGCATAGTACGGACAACTTTGAATGCTTATATGACCGGCTACGGTACTCCTTCCACATTTTTTTTATTTCTGATAATATTCTATAGGTAGCTGATAGCTCCGACAGCTCTTACCTGACGGAAAGTCGTGATTTGGTCAAAAATGGAGCATGTGCCTAAAAGGTACTTGTTCACTGAATTGAGTTAACTGCGCAGTGTGTATCTATTTAGCTTAAATTATATTGCTATGCATCTATGTAGCTTAAACCAAGATAATCCTATGTCAGGTACAAAATAGTAGCAAAATAATTAAACAATAAGCTGACAAGTAAGTATATGCTTTATTTAATTTCCAATTTTTCGTCATAGAGCTAGAAACGTATCACTGCAAAAAAAGTAAAGCAGTATAATAATTCAAACATATTCCCAGTTGAGGCAACATTTTTCATTTCGACCTAGCACGTAACACTGTAGCAGCGTAGCACGTGACGTAGCATTGCGGCTACGGTGTAGCACGGCGCACGATTGAATGATTGGTTTCTTTGATAGCTCCGGTTGCGCAGTAAATGTAAAACGCTTTGTCGTACCAAGAAAATGGCAGTAAAATATATGAATGTTTATTTTCCTGTAAAGTTTTCTACTGCTTTCTAGAATTGAAACATGTTTCTCTAAAAAGATGCTTTACAAAAATCAGCCCCTAAAAGTTAGTAATAATAATTGTGTGATACCGGCCTTCACAAAGTGTTCTAAATACAAATAGAAGCTGTTAAATATCTCGTTAACAGCAGTACTTTAAATTCACATTATCATCCTTATCTTAACTCCAAAGGATCAAAAGAAATGGCAATGATTGAATTTTGAAGTAAGTAACCCGGACAATGGCTATTTGCTGCTGCGTAGGGAATCCACAGGCAAAGTTTAGAATTATTAATATCTTAAGAGCAGTTATAACCATCCGATTTTTACGAAAAAACTATCACCAAAATTGGCGGCATACGCCTCTTTTGTTAATAGTTTTTTAAGATATCAATCATAAATTATTTCATCATGAACTAATTGACACAAAATGAAGACCGTTGAAATTCCGAGCGAATGAAAAATATACGGCGTATTTTAAATATAATTTCAAGCAGTAACGCATGTAAATGAATATCACATATACAGCCCAGTTGCTTCTTAGTTTTAAAATACTACAGGAAACAAAAATTGCGTCCATTTAAAGACCTCCATTTTTAGTAAATTAATAGAAACAATTTTATAAGTAAAATATTAATAATATCTTATAAAGTTTTTATCAATAACATTAATTTCCTAGAACAATTAACCTGTAGCAAAGGAGGTTAGCGATATCATTATCAGAATTAATGAATTATTTTATAAATTTTCTGCTATATGAAGACTGGCTGATAGCCGCACGGATCCATATGACGACGGTTACAAATAATGTGTTGTATCGAATACATCAGTTTCCAATGCAGTGTAAATTCTACAGCAGACATTAAGAAAAAGTGTCAACATCAAAAATATATATTATAATGCCACTACTGCATCGATCTACATTTCGTTATTGATTGTAATATATATTTAAAACTACGAATGAAAACAGTCTTAATGTCCTAAGACATTAAAACTGTTTTCATTCGTAAAGAACTACCTTTCAGCTACTAAGCAGTGACACAATATTTCCATATCAATGCACCATTTTGGAGGCCAAGGGTTAAAGAGTCTCGGAGCGTATTTCTGGGATCAGTTAATTTTCAGCCAGAGGTAAAAGGAATACCTTTTATATGTAAAATTATTAAATATTATGCATGAAGTCATGCAAATATTCTATCTTGCAATTAATTTCCGTTCAATTCAAATTGACCTTAATAATAGCTACCACACAGTTCATACACGGTCTCTATTATCTTCTCCTGTTCTACAAAACAGCAGGTAGGGTGGAGGATTAAAGTTTTGTCCGGATTCTAGATAATAGTTTACTTTTGTTCTGGAAAACAAACGAACATAAACATTAATTATCATAAAGCTAATTCTATGTTAAGCCTGTTAACATCTTCGACCACATCATCACTTATCATCAGGTGAGATAGTAGTCAAAGACTTCCCAATCACCGAAAAAAACATTTTTTTTCAATATGTAAACCTACCTAATCTGAATTGTAAAATTGTATTTGTTTTTAAATTTATCATTCGACGAAGACAATATTGTCATGGCTATAACTATTAATTTATAATAAAACTATTAAAAAGTTTACAGAAATACTTCTTCTTTTTCTTATCCGTTACCCTCTTGACAGAGCGGTCGTGATCGTTATGCAGTAGTACTGGCAGGGGCAGATGTGATGCGCCTCACGATGTTTCGCCACCTTTGCCTTCTGGAGGTCATTCTGCTGCACTGGTTCAGGGAACTTCCGATGGCAGACTTGATCTGGTCAGTCCAACGCGTGGGTGACCTTCCGCGCGGTCTAATGCCCTCTACTTTTCCTTGGACGACAAGGCGTTCTAAGGACTGATTGTCGGGCCGGCAAACATGTCCGAAGAATGTAAGGATGCGAGATTGTACTATTGAAAATAGACGCTGCTTTATACCGAGTTCTCGAAGTATCGAGACGTTCGTTCGAAACTCGAAACGAAACCCTGACTGTAATTCTCTGTAACAGAAATACTTATTTGATTGCAAATTACAATGAAATATTTTTTATGAACGACAAGCAATTTACTTTTTTACTTTCTTTTGAATTTTTTCATCACTTAAAAGTTAAATGCAAACATTTGAATGATAAAAGATATTTTGGGTATTTAACGTTACTGATAAAACAGGTATTCCGCTCACGTATAAGCACTCTAAGGTAAAGATAAACATGAGCGGTCAGGATCAGAGACCGCAACTATTTCATGGATAAGCCGGATTTCCCAACACTATGCGAATGCATATTATCTAGCAACAACTAAGTAAATTGGTCTACCATTACCATAAAATATGGACGACAATTTTGGGTATTATAGTACTCGTATGTGAACCAATTAGTTTTATATTACAAGTAAATTTGAACTTTGTTCCTTTATAAAATGTCTACATAATATTATATAATTTATTTCGAGATTAAGTAATGAATTGAGAAACGAAAAACTGTTTAGTTGGCCAAAAAACAAACGTGAACTTTATGGTTGATAATCAAATTCATCTCTATGGTAACTTTTATTAAAGTTATTCTGAAGCGCTCGTAGCAAAGTTTGCTTAGCTGTTCTGAACCAATCAGCAAATTTAAGCAACGTCCGCCTCGGTCATGACTTGGATGGGTGACCGCTGGTGACAATGGCAGTGGTTGTAGCATGGTGGTAGGGCATTTTGCGTTTTGCCTGGCTAGCTACCACCCTTAAGTTGAAAATCTGTTGCCAAGCACTTAACGGTGTGTTCCGGCAGCTGTCCTTGAGAGCCAGTAACTGTAGGTTAGCCTGAACAACATCTTCGACCACATCACCATCCACATACCATCTGGTGAGATAGTGGTCAAAGGCTAACCTATGAGGCATAAAAAAAAGAACGCTGAAACGGGGCTAGGAATGGAACGTTGTGTAGACCAACAATGTTATTGTTGTAAATTGATACGTGCTGATAGCAATTTTACTGATATACTTAACTAACTGTAATGCCTGCAAAATAACGATAATAAGCTGATGCCGTATATGCATATTTTAGAAGTACGCTTTAAGGTTTTTGGTAGCAGCTTAAAATTTGCCGAATTTTGTTCATTGTTTTGTAATCTTTTCTTGTTTGATATAGATTATAATATCTACATTTACGACCACAATTGACATCAATCTAAGATTCACGCATCACTATAAAAAAAATATTATTAATATTACTAATAATAATTTGAAGCGCTCGTAGCGAAATTTACTTAGCCATTCTGAACCGATCAAGAAGTTAAGCAACGTCCGCCTCGGTCATGAATTGGATGGGTGACCGCTGGTGACATTACTACTGAGTGCTTCCGTGCTTCGGAGGGCCCGTTAAGCCGTCGGTCCCGGTTGTTGTCTTAGGATGGCAGTCGTTATAGCATGGTGGTAGGGCATTTTGCGAATGCCCGCCTGGCTAGCTACCACCCTCAAGTAGAAAATCTGTCGCCAAGCACCTAACGGTGTTTTCCGGCAGCTGTCCTTGAGAGCCAGTAATTCTTGGTTAGCCTGAACAACATTTTCGACCACATCATCACTTACCATCAGGTGAGATAGTAATCAAAGGCTAACCTATCAAGCATTAAAAAAATACAAATATTTAAAGATTTTTTTATTTTATGACACGATTTCTTAGTCTTCCATTGATCCACCGTGTGGGTGCCGGGCCGGGTCCTTGGAGTTGCAGATGTATAGAAAGCGTTGCAGAATAAGAGTCCCAAGTCACAGGGGACTGGGACTTGCAACTGAAGGAGTAGAGTAAAGTGGTCCCTTTGCGATGTCATCAATGCTCCGCTCCACCACTCGGGCCCCCTCCTCTGCCTAGCCAAATTGGGTAAGATCCTATTAATGCCGCCTTGGATACACATTCTAGAATGGAAGTTACGATTATTCTTGACAAGCCAAGGTCTTTTAGTAGGTTATAAGTGAATTTCGCCGGTGTACCCCTTGCTCCTTGTACAGCAAATAAATTAATTATATAACCTAGTGATGTTTGTTTATATTGGGGTGGTCTTTAGGTATTTTTGTTTCCCACTGTACAGTAAGTTCTATATGCATTGCATTTTAGCTTTTTCAGTATATAAATATATCTGAAGTGAATGACGAAACAGCAAAAATAAAAGAAACATTAAATAAATATTTCAGAAAAAAGAATTATACAGGTCATAAGTCATTGATACGGCACATACACAAAGCTCACTTCCTATAACAGACGAATTTCGTGACGAATTGCACTGCACCACAATACAATCTGAGACATACAGAGATTAAGTCTCATGTGCCTGTAATTTCATGAATTACTTACGGCTATCAGGTACTGCAACCGAAACACACTGTTAGATGCTTGGCAATGGATTTTCTATTTTAGCTTAAAAGCATGAAGGTTAAATCCATGCTTAGTGAAGGGTTCCCCGCTAACAGTTTCTAGTTTAATTCGACTTTCTCCAACAAACTTAATCACTGACTCCACAGTCAGTTAAAAATTGACTAACAATCAAAGAGTTTTTGAAAATTTTAGTTTATGTGCTACTTTTTGGGATTATTTCAATTTATTTTTAATAATAAATTTATATTTTAACTAACAACAGTTTCAACGATTTGCGAGTTAAGAAATTGTAAAATATTTTTGTTTTATAACCAATTTTTTTATGGTCCAACATATAGAGAACACAAAGCTAACTAAAATAAAAAAAATGTAATATTGTCCGTCAACAACGTTTAGAATTTTATTTTTAATGTATGCTTTTGTAGTACCAAATGAAGTAAAAATATTATGTAGGGACGAAATTATTCCAGTCCTCGAATATAATAACGGTAACGTACTACTGCTACATGTTTTTAATATTTAATGAAATTATTCTAAAATTTTAATAGGCGCATCTAATCAAACTAATTTTTCGAAAAAGCCTTACAATTGAACATGGCAATGCTGCCAACGTGCTGGTCACTGGCCAACTGGTAATAGGCTGGACTATTTGGACAGCCTGTGAGTTTACAATGACTTGTAGGTTGTCTCATACCTTTCAATATAGTAGCTGTAGAGTTGCATATAGTTCGTAGTATTATGTTAGTATAAACATACCACCGGTTGAAAATATATGAAACTTATTTTTAAAATAATGGTCCAGAGTTTCTACCCGGTTCCGTTCATGTCGCTCACTAATTATGCTAGGTACATTTACTCTAGTTATGGTACGTAATGCCGACTTTAATCCGTTTGCCATCTATTTTGAAACACCAGAAGTTAATTCCTGTTAGGCTATGTTGAATATGTAGAAATGTTATAAAGGAACAAAATTTTAAATTTACTTGTTATATAAAACCAATTTGTAACATACTAGTACAGAATAATAAACCCAAACTTGTCGTCCGCACTTTATGGTAATGGCAAACCAATTTACTTAGTTGTTACAATTTTTTCCTGTTTATAGTATTAGTTTAAATAATAGCTGAGTTAAGAATTTAATTGATAATCACTAGTTTAAACAGAAAATGTATATGGCTTTGCGTTCTCTATATGTTAGACTATAAAAAAATGGTTATAAAACAAAATATTTAATCATTTTTTAAACTGGCAAATCACTGAAACTGTTGTTAGATAAAAAAAAATTAAATAATCCCAAAAAGTAGCAGTATATATATAAATATAATATAATCATATTTGTTGGTTACGGTGACCTTATAATATAAAATTAATTATAATTCTACTACTTATTATTTTAGTGACACGATTGGACACAAAAACAGTAAAAAAATATCTAGCAACGACTAGGTATAAGATAAGAAAAAAAAAATATATATATAAATATAATTTGAGTTCAAATCGATCAAAATTAAATATGCTTAAACACAGATACATTTTCTGTTTAAGTAGTGATTATATATTTAATTCTAAACTCAGCTATTATCTAAACTATAAACAGGAAATATTTGTATTTTTTATGCAACGAAGAAACTAAAAACTACTGGACCAATTAGGATGAAATTTGGCATGGAAATAGTTCCAGACCCGAAAAAGGACAAAAAATAGTTAATATCCAACTGCGGCAAAAATGTTAATGTCTTTGCGCGATAACGCAGGCGGAGCCGCGGCTGGAAAGTAAAAAATAATAAAATAGAAAGAAAATTACTCGTAATATTAATATAAAAAAACAGAAGCACAACAGAAATAATTTTGTTTCTGTATACATAGTCGCCTCTCAACCAATTTTTAGGTCACGACAGCAGTCAAAGAGGTTTATTCTGCCTGAGTTACGACTTAAATCCTTCATTTAATGTACTAGTGTACGGCTACTTGTTCCTCTCAACCAACAATCCTCAGCACCATCACTCTTAAAAAGCCTACTCGGCAATAAACTCCACTCTTGCCATAAACCCGTGAGAAATGCTTTCAAGAGCATGCCGCACGCTTCACGCGATCACGTACATCCATAAACTCGCATGCTAATGAAAGCGCGCGTGCCTCGGTACTTATCAACTGGTGCGAGTTACAGTGTAAAATAAGTCGAATGACATGTAAGTACAAAGTTGCATTTTGTTTGAACGGGTAGTTTTGCATATTAGTTTATGCTTAAATAAAAAAGTCAGTTGGATTATAAGCACAATGTTACAACATTAACAAATTATTGGAGTACAATATTTTTTCTTGTGCCAGACCAAATGGTTTTAGCATCCGGCGCGAAATTGGAGGAAGTGAGTTCGTTTCCGGTCCGGAAAAAAATTATGTACCCCAACAATTTGTAAATGTGACTTTCGCTCAGCACGCGATTGTGCTAGTCATCATATTTAGAAACTAGCTTTCCGGGTGCGGCTCCGCCCGCGCGTATGTCGGTTATCGCGCAAAATCATTAACCTCTTTTTGCGCAGTTGGATAAAAACTATCCAATGTCTTTTCCCGGGTCTCAAACTATTTCCATATCAAATTTCATTCAAATCGGTCCAGTAGTTTTGGCGTGAAAGCGTAACAGACAGACAGACAGACAGAGTTACTTTCACATTTATAATATTATATATGTCGAGTTTTCGATTCGTATGTACAATATAGAAACAACTATTTAACCTGGAAGCAAGCTTCCGCCATTAACAAGCTTATAGGACACTGCGCTGGTGGGGATCCATTGTATTTTTCAACTTGTGCGCTCAATGAAAATGCACAACCGCTTGCAAAAGACACAGAAACCAGAATACGCAATAGGTACTACATTTGGTTAGTTGACACAGGGTTCTTGATAGTGTCGCTTTTTTTAACTACAGTTATATATATCGGGGTGAATGTAGTACGAGGCTTCAACTACCAGTTATATTCAACTTACTTGTTATATATATCCTAAATGTTCCCTGAAAACATCATTTTGACTTATGTAGTGTTTAAAATGATTATAAATTAGTTTTGAGTTACCTGATATTATGTTTTTACAGTTAGACAAATTTAATAAACTATGATTTGATGGTTTTAACTTTAACTAAACAGTTTAACATTAACAAGTGGTTTTAACACAACACACACACACACACACAACAAGTGGTTTTATGACAATAAACAGCTATCATTTTAAGCGCTAGATAAGTCAACATGATATTTTCATGGAACAGTTGGGGACTGATTGTGACAGGTGGGGACTAGTAAGTTTTTTTTATGCATGATAGGTTAGCCTTTGACCACTATCTCACCTGATGGTAGATAATGATGTGGCAGAAGATGTTGTTCAGGCTAACCAAGAATTACTGGATCTCAAGGACAGCTGCCGGAGCACACCGTAAGGTGCTTGGCGAGAGATTTTTTCTAGTTGAGGGTGGTAGCTAGCCAGGCGGGCATTCGTTAAATGCCCTACCACCATGCAAATATCACTGGTAGTTGAAGCCTGATACCGATTTCACCCCGATGTATATTATTTCACAATATAATAATAATAATAATTTATTTCAGATATTAAACCATAAAATGTACATTCAAACATATCATTAATAACATATCAAAATACCTTAAAATCAAATAATCACATTATTCATATAAACGCACTACACATTTTATTAATTTATATAGCGTTAAATGTGACCATTTATTCTATAAAAATTATGCAATAGTTTATTTATGACATAAGTAGTGATGCGTAATATCTTTATAATTTCAGGCCACATTTGCCATGCATATTTTTCTACTACAAACCATTATTTATTTGTTATACTGCAGTATGTTCATCACAGAGCTTAGATGCTCATTTATATGAATCGTAAATATATTTTCAAATTTCATTCCAATAGTGGGTGTTCTCCAAAGTTCATAAAACTGAAACCGAAATTTCATACAAATATATTCTTGTTGTATTTTCCTAGGTGTTATATCAAAATATACTTTTAATATGTTGTCAGATATGTATGAATACACTGAACGAAATATGGGTAGGTATGTGAAGGAAGTCTTATATTGTTCATCTTCGAACACATATATTTTATCCCATTTTAAATGAAAAACTATCTTTACAATTTTAAACTATCTTTTCGCGAAGCATTCATAGCAAGTGGTGGTTTCGGTGATAGTTTGAATATTTGGCGATAACTTTGAACATTCAGCTGTCATCTTCACAATGTTTTTTTCGAAAATGAAAAATAATAATTATGGGTTAGGTATTAAGTATATTATATAAAAGACTCAAAAACAAGCACTAATTCCGAATTCGAAAATTTGTAGCTAAATAACAATATTCAAAATAAATTAATTATTAAAATCAAGTATTTCATAGAGTTATATGTTTAGCGGTTGTCCAATGAAAATAGTTTGGTACATAAAGATTCTTATGAAAGAAATATTTTAGCTTTTAATTCTTAAGTTCCCTACAATGAAAGCACTCTAGTCCTTGATTTTTTTAATCTTCATTTTGATTGGCCTTCATACGGTTATATGTTTACGCAGTTTTCAAGTCTAAAATATAGAAGCGTTCAGTCAAAAAATTTGTTAGTAATTTGGTCATTAAAATAGCCGTAAAATCTAGCTTGAGCAAATCAATCGTAATAAAATGTTAGCTAGGTAAATTTACGATATTAATCATATCTAATATCAGTACTAATATTATAAATGCGAAAGTAACTCTGTCTGTCTGTCTGTCTGTTACGCTTTCACGCCAAAACTACTGGACCCATTTAAATGAAATTTGGTGTGGAAATAGTTTGAGACCCGGGAAAAAACAGGGATAGTTTTTATCCAAGTGCGCAAAAAGAGGTTAATGTTTTTTCGCGATAACCGACATAGGCGCGGGCGTAGCCGCGCCCGGAAAGCTAGTATTTTATATAAAAGAAACTTTAAATAGAAATCATGCAAGCAACCGCTGACTATTTCATGGTATAAAGAGGTTAACCTCTACACAATACCTAAACAAACTTTGATTCAAACATTCCGCACATCTGATTCAGCTCCTAAGACCCATAATTGCGGTAATGTTATTCTACGATAGTTAGGCACAATAGAATAGGATAGAATCGCTAATGTGCCTGTGGACGGATAACGCTGACGTGAGCCGAACACAAGGATTTAATGGTGATGTATTATAATGGGGGCTAGGAGGGCCATTAAGTTTGATATCTTACTGTCTGGGTGCAAAAAACATGGCAAATATTTGGAACTATAGTACCAACAATATTGTCCAAGTTTTGCAACTATAAATAAGTGATTAATAGTTGCAATAGGACCTATCCAAAGATTGACATTAATATTTTTTTTTTGTATAAGTTTTCCAAAGGAGGCATTTTTTTTTCTCTTATTTATTGTAAAAAAGTTACCTTTTTGCAAAATTACACGGCAAAGCATATAGTTTATAGTGTAACTAGCGACCCGCCCCGGCTTTGCACGGGTGCAATACTGATTTATAAAAATATTCATTTAAAGTACATGCTGTAAAGGGCCATATTGATCTATGTTCATTGCAAGATCTATATGATGTACTTAATTGGATTAAGGATTATTGCTGTATTGCTTAAAATTGCTTTGTAAATAAGCCATTAGTTCGTAGTACATTATTTTGATCTATCTCGTAGGGTTAAGCCAGCATTGGCAATGTAAGCGCAAAAATATTTGTTCTAGCCTAGTAGTATCTATCAAAATATCAGTTTATCTTGTGGAAAATCGATGCTGTGGTGGAAAGGTATTACAAAGTAGAGAAATAAAGAGAACACATTCAAATATAAGGGATTGCAAAATATAGTACCTACCACCACGACGCTGTGAACCTCAACTCTCAAGTTAAACCAAATTGTTTCACTGCGACTGAGATTTTTAAGATCTTGAGTTATTCGAAAATACTCGTTTATAAAATTAGTTGACATTTATAAATTGAAATAGTTTAGGTTCACAATAGTTTCAGTTGCAATATTCTCTTTTCTAGGTGGGCATCTTGGGAGAATAGATACAGAATCGCTGGGCGGACCAAATCCAAAGCTCGCCGAACATTAAAGCTTTAGAAGCCGTGCATGTCGCTGAAAGTAGGAGCAAGTGGAAGATAATAATAAAAGAGAAGGTTTTAAAACCATGATGTGGTCACGACCCCCAGCATAGGGGAAACGACGCAAGGAGGAGGAGGAGTTTGAGATACATCCCATTGAAGCAATAAAGGCCGAGCGGTTATAGCTATAGACTGCGATGCCGCAGATCCATGGTTTGATCCCCACCACCGGATTGAGATTAACCCCCTTTTGTTTTTCATATTGCTAATTCTCACCTGGCTGGTCTAGCTTCCACCCTCAAGTAGAAAATATGTACGCCAAGGACCTGACAGTGTGTTCCGGCAGCAGCCCTTGAGACTCAACAACTGTATGTCTCAGGAAAACGTGAAAATCGTCACTTGTGACGAAATGCATCTGTTATTGGCACATATTATCGCTTCACACCAGGAGGCCATGGTGTATGTTACAATCACACATGAAATAAAAATATACAAAAATGTTCCAAAATTCTAAACTTTTTTAACCTAATTATTTGCATTTTACTCGATACATTTGGAAATGCATAACACATTACACGTTTGTAAAACAAATTTTAAATCTCTGCATGTTTTAGAACTAAGCAAACATTATTGAAATCTATTTCGGTTAGATTGTTTTGGAGCTATGATACCTTATTTTAAGAGCGAATCCTTGCGTTTAAATCGTAGTTTTAATTAAGTTCAACGTGGTTTTAGTGGCTTCAATACAGAAACCACTGACTGAAGCAAACTGCCCCTGTCATTCAAATCTGTAACACAAGTTATCTTTATTAAGCCTGTAAACTTAAGAAAATGCTTCCACGTATTAAGGATTTCGTTCCGTACGCAAAAAATGGAGTTCTGTTAATGTCTGTCTATATCATGGACTCCATATATCGTTAACGGAAAGTTACAGATTGTAGTGTTATTATCCCATTGCATTATATTTCCAATAAGAATTATCTAATCAGTGGTGAGAACGCCTAAATAAACAGGCGGGCAAAGCATACTATTTAGATAGCACCTCAAACCTAGGTAAATCTGAGAGATGTATTGAAATATAAATAAACCGAAGCCTCTTAAATGTTTTGTTTGCGGAATCCACGTATGAAAGATCAAACCTGGTATGTTTTAATTAGTTAGAAATATTGAGAAAATGTCACGGCAAAGATATTCTAACGTTTTGAATGTGAAGAATGGTCTGAGATCCCACAAGCGCCTGATAAAAATGCGATGGAATTGTCGCCTCGAAAATATATTGCTCGCGAAAAGTAAATAATAAAATCAAAAATTATGTTTAGTTAAAAAGTCCTGCTTTTCCCGGCATTCTGGAAGCTGGAAAAGATCACGAGGCGATCTCTCAATAACCCATGATTACCCCTAATATATAATTATTGCATGTCTAACAGATTATTGACCATTTGAGAACAATTATAAGTTTTGTCAATGAAATTGGAAACAGTCTCTGGTTTTCAAGATATTTCCTTTTTACCGACCGGGCTCATTATGAAATTATATTTAACACCTGTTCCTGGTCAGGTAACAATATAAATTAATTTAAGAATAATCCTCGTTTAAAAGTTGTAGTCATTTGAAAAGCTGGGTCGACCACATGATGATAATTGTCATAATTGCAAGGGCTATTGTATATAAAAATTTAATAGATTAGTATTGGCATTTTCCTCTTTTGAATTGTATACTCAGATTAGGCTTTAGAATTTAATATTACAAAGAATACTCAATAATAAAGTGAGGTTATGAAAAAAGGAAAGAGGTAGCACATGCGAGCAAGCGAGAAGGAAGATCAAGCTAACGGGTGTTACCCTGCCTCCGGCAAGCTGGTATATATACCCCTCATCCGTCGATGACACCGAGAGAGACCTCGTTACTTCTTGCACTGAAAGTACGTGCGTACACATTTCGCGTTCCAGAAATTAAGTGCCAAGTCAAGGCATATTGAAGATTAATTTTCATACAAATAATATACGAGGAAAATTTAAGAAGCGTTGAGGAAACTTTTGCCGTTGGCGCCACACAGCTTCCTTCGCTGAACTTTGAGGAACGGACGCTGCTCACCAAAATGGCCGCCACGAGGCGACACGAATCTATGATGAATTAAACGGAGCAAAGGAGAACATATTTTTGGGAAACAACGAACGGCATATATAAAGGACGGGACCTCCCTTCGTCATAACCTAAGGTACCAAAATAATCAAATTCAGACCCCCATGTGCGCGACAAACTTCCGTATTTTCCCCGCGCGTAGTAGTAAGCAGCAGTGCTCGGCTTAAAAGGACTATAGAGTTAGACATTGTAATTTTTGGTGTAATAAATAATATTTTGTAAAGTGTAAAGATTGTTTCCATCAGCCATGCCCCCTAGCGAAGCATTCCTCTCGAATAGGTACTAGCCACCATCAGCACAAAGACGGCCTGGTCACAAGGTCTTCACATGCTGCCCGCTTACTATCCAGGACACCTTATTATAATAAATATTTGTCGTAAGTATCGCTTAATTCACTCCCCGAACTACACCATAGGACAATGGCGCCCGAACTTTCTTGTTAATTTGTAGCAGTAAATTTTTTGATAGGGTGGCACTAAAATTTTTTTACGAATGCTTCGTTAGGTGTATTGCTGATGGAATAGCTTTAAGTATTAGATAGCCGAGGAAAATGCACATTTCAGTCAATAACTTATTCAATTCTACAAATATGATTTGGGTACCAATTCTATAATGCAATTTTAATTTAATTTTTATTCATGTATGTCCTTAAATCAAATGTTTTTAATTCAAATTTTTATTATTATGCGAAGATTTTATTGTTGTTATTGTTGCGCTAGGTTTTTATTTCTTTTGAAAGGCATTTAGGTGTAGGATTTAAATGAATGATTTTTACAATGTTATATACGTCTTCTACAATGATTTATAATTGTCAATATCGATATTTCTAGTTTTTTTTTCTGCTTATGAATATATTGTCTAAGTAAATATGGCCTTCAACCTGAGCGACCCAATTTCATAATGAATACAAATATAAATAACAGTTATAAAGTCAACCGACCCAAACATGTCGTTAAACTGTGCTGCGACTAGAAAACGTCGTTAAATAGTTACCTATGGTGGTAGGATTCATTAGTAATCTGTCTGGGTGTGTACCACCACCATGTTTTTTGTCACCGTAGGGCATGGTACCCAGTCAACCGACCCCGACATGTCGTTAAACTGTGCTGCCACGAGAAAACGTCGTTAAATTATTACCCTAGATGGTAGAATTCATTAGGAATCTGTCTAGGTATACACCACCACTCTGTATATTATCACTGTAGGACAAGGTACTCAGTAAAATCACATATGTTAAATATTAAAAATAACCAGTAATGCAAGTAAAAAAACAAGTCACAAATTTGTATCCAGAAGAACAAAATTTTTTCACATGTTAGAAATTTTAAAATTTTCATAATTTTTTAGTACCTGGACCGCTAGGCGAGTCTAGAACCGTTTGAATTTTTGATTTAGGACTTCAACTTTTTGAATAATTAAGAAAATTAAGTTTTTTTTTGCAACAAACTTCATCATAATTTTAAATACAAATTCTTGTTCTTACACTAAATAAGCTCTAAAATTTCACTTCGTAATAATTCAATATTATCAAAAAATTAGCATAATTCAAAACTAATCAGTATAATTCCTCATAAGGGTACCTCATTTTTTAATAACTTGCCATACTAAATCATTTTGAAGTTTCAAAAACCACACTGTATGCGTTTTGCCGAACATACACGTCCAAGAAGCAGCTAGGAATAACTTAATAGAACTATATTTAAAATAAATTGAATAACTTAGTACTGTATAAACCACAACTTTCTATGTTGGGGGGAAAGTCAAATTTTAATGCCAATTAGGCAAGGTAGGAAACTAAGCAAGCGTTCTGAGCTTGAGTAGGGAATTTTTTTTGAAGAACCGGCGATACTTAGTAAGACATTGCAGGAGTTGTATTATGTTATGGCAGAATGTTAATCTAGGTAGTCCACCAACCACAAAATTGCTAGTTTTTTTGTTAGTGCTCGTCTAGCACTATTTAAGAAAAGATTTCTTGTAATAAAAATAACACAACCTTGTATATTTAAGGATGTTCAAGTTTTAATGCCAATTAGGCAAGGTAGGGAACAAAGCAAGCGTTCTGAGCTTGTGTAGGGAATTTTTTTTTGAAAGAATAACGGCGATACTTAGAAAGATATTGCAGGAGTTGTATTATGTTATAGCAGAATGTTGATCTAGGTAATCTACCACTCACAAAAATTAAAAAAAAATTCTTAGTGCTCATCTAGCACTATTTAAGGAAGGTTTTCCTATATTAAAAAACCACACAGCCAAGTGATGTACCTATATAGGTATATAACTATGAACCTGTATTATTTACTAAAATCTACATAAGATTTAATGAAGTGTGAATAGCACTTTAGGTAAGCAATGTCTTACTGTTATGAAGCATATCTCAATAGCTTCACCCCATTCTTTAAATTCTCTAGACGATCAATATGCATGTACTTTATAAGCACATGATGTTAAATTCGTTTTCTGTTTAGTTAGGTATAACTACTTGTGTAGTAGTGGAATAAGTAAATATTCAATAAAATATTTACGCACCATACTCAGTGTTCTTTTTAGTTTTAAATAAGGTAGATACCAATATGAACTACCTACTTTTTAATTTACTTTCTTATAATATTCTTAGCTATATTTATAAAAGGTAAATAAATACTCTGGCCAGTAGAATGACCACGAACAAAGTATTTATCAACATATTCTGATGTAGATGTTGAAAGTATGCTGCGGTCAGCAAACCAAGCAAGCAGATACTGGTTACTCATGACAATTAACAAAGTTCACTTAGTGTAAACACTAGAATATTAACTAGTGATAAGCGAACTAAAATATGTATTCTGATATGACATTCAAGAACATATACTTGAATTAATTTTCTCTTTGTTTTAGATGTGTTACTCGCGACGTACCATCATACGTTTTTAACAAGCTCTTAGATAGCTAAAGCAATATATTATTCTCTTTATTTCTTTATAAAATAGAATACTACACTGATACGACATTCACTCAAGGCCATGTCTTTGAATAAGTTTTTCTTTGTTTCCGGTGTGTTACTCAAGTAGTACCATCGTGTCCTTGTAAATAATGTTCATATATGAACAAGGTTAGATACATTTAAAGTACAACCTTTAGTTTAGGAAATAATAGGCATAACAAAGTCTTTAGTTCTGTATTAATAACATAAACATATTAAAATAGAAAAGTAAGGTTTTATCTATAAAAATGTTACCAAAACAATTGGTCATTTTATAATATATATAGATAATAGGTAGTCATTAATATGCATACCTACTCTAGATTAAAAAAGTCTTATACAGGCATAATTTCTAACTTAGGTTTATAATTATATAACAACTAGTTTTTTTATCTCCTCAAAGTAAGGATCTAAGGATTAATATTTGCATATCAGATTAAAGTATAATAGTAAATAGTGATAAAGGCTAGTAGTATTATAACTATATACAACGTTTTATAATAGTACTGATTTTTCTTTGGATGGGTTGAATACTGTACAGGAGCACATGATGGACTGAGAATGCAAGGTTAACATATTGTGTATAGATGAATGAAGCAAAGTTAGGTATTTATATGGAAGAATGATATGTATGCAAGTGAATAAGGAGTAGGTACGTAAAGCAAAACTTTTGAAAGGTGAGGTATGGACAATGATGCATGTATAGTAGAGATATGGAGTTTAGAGTCAAGTATGCTAGGAATCTTAAAATGTAATGATGAAAGAAAGGTACGTATGGAGTCTATTAAGTGAACCTGGGAAAGTTTTTGTTTAGGACTGTCGTGGCTGTAGCGTCAAACTGAGTTTTCCGCTTTTCCTGGGAAAGGGGGTATTGTAGTGTTATTATCCCATTGCATTATATTTCCAATAAGAATTATCTAATCGGTGGTGAGAACGCCTAAATAAACAGGCGGGCAAAGCATACTATTTAGATAGCACCTCAAACCTAGGTAAATCTGAGAGATGTATTGAAATATAAATAAACCGAAGCCTCTTAAATGTTTTGTTTGCGGAATCCACGTATGAAAGATCAAACCTGGTATGTTTTAATTAGTTAGAAATATTGAGAGAATGTCACGGCAAAGATATTCTAACGTTTTGAATGTGAAGAATGGTCTGAGATCCCACAAGCGCCTGATAAAAATGCGATGGAATTGTCGCCTCAAAAATATATTGCTCGCGAAAAGTAAATAATAAAATCAAAAATTATGTTTAGTAATAAAGTCCTGCTTTTCCCGGCATTCTGGAAACTGGAAAAAATCACGAGGCGATCTCTCAATAACCCATGATTACCCCTAATATATAATTATTGCATGTCTAACAGATTATTGACCATTTGAGAACAATGACAAGTTTTGTCAATGAAATTGGAAACAGTCTCTGGTTTTCAAGATATTTCCTTTTTACCGTCCGGGCTCATTATGAAATTATATTTAACACATGTTCCTGGTCAGGTAACAATATAAATTAATTTAAGAATAATCCTCGTTTAAAAGTTGTAGTCATTTGAAAAGCTGGGTCGACCACATGATGATAATTGTCATAATTGCAAGGGCTATTGTATATGAAAATTTAATAGATTAGTATTGGCATTTTCCTCTTTTGAATTGTATAGTCAGATTAGGCTTTAGAATTTAATATTACAAAGAAGAGTTAGACATTGTAATTTTTGGTGTAATAAATAATATTTTGTAAAGTGTAAAGATTGTTTCCATCAGCCATGCCCCCTAGCGAAGCATTCCTCTCGAATAGGTACTAGCCACCATCAGCACAAAGACGGCCTGGTCACAAGGTCTTCACATGCTGCCCGCTGACTATCCAGGACACCTTATTATAATAAATATTTGTCGTAAGTATCGCTTAATTCACTCCCCGAACTACACCATACGACAAGATCTCTTAAATACTTTGTTTAAGGGTATATTTTAGACGAACGCCCCCATACAAAACGCAGCTCCAATCTCATTTTAATAATAGCGAATAAAACTCAATGATTTTTACCTACGTAATCACTACCTTAATATCTAGGTTTTTGGTGCATCAGATTTTCATTCAATTAAACAGTTTTGAAATTACAATAGCTCAAAAACTCGTAATTTTAGACAAAGGAAAGACCCAACTTTAAGCGTCTGTTTCAAGGAAAATAAGTATGTTTTAAATATTTCTATTGCACTACAAACATGGGGAATATAATGAACTTTCTATAATGGGAAGTTATTTATACATGTGTACCATACTTTTTAAATAAATCTGGAGCTACGAATAACTGGCTCAAACTCCTAAAAACGAGTGCTATATACTAAACGCTATATAATAAAAAAAATATTATTAGTCCAAAAGAAAAAGGATTTAAGCCAGAAACGATAGGTCTAATAATACACTATATTTACATGCAAGTTTTTTTTTAATAACAAGTTGAGTTTATATAAAAGTTCACGTTTTGGCTGGCGGGTATATGTCCTTAAGTTGGCATATTTTTTAATCCTACTCTCTATTTATACTTCGACGACTGTCACTCACACCGATGCGGATGTGACATCATAAATGCTACGTAGCCAAACTGTCAGAATTTTCGACGCGTTTCGCTTCCACACGAAGCAAGCCTTGACTCTCCAAACGCACGATTGAGATATGATTTGTTATTCTTGTATATACATTACCTCAAAGTAATGCTTTAATCTATTCATTAGTATTAAATTTATGATAAGTTTTGAGTGAACATTCTGTTCTTCTGTCGGTGTTGCCACTAGATTAATTTTATATTTTTAAGAATTTATCTCAATTATTGATTTAATGTTTTCTTAAAACATTTTTAATATATTTATTATTATTGCATTTAAGTCTATTCAAGAATCTAAAACATGAACAAAAAAAATCTTACAGTAGCCGAAATCATCGCCTACAGTTCAATGTAAAAGAAGAATTATGGTTTTGTAATATGAGAAAAGAAATAGGGGCCAAAGTTGTCTTTAGTAAGGTTCCGTACATTAAAACCCTAAAAAACATGACATTTGATCTGTATGTCTCAGAAGGTGTAATAACACCCACCATTTACCAGAGACTTTTAGGTCTTATCTAATAATGGTCGAGCCTATAGCCATTTGTAGGGCCCAGTGCCAGGCCCTGGATTGTTATTGAAGTACAGAGCTTTCCATAGACAAAGGTGCGTCCGATCGCATTAGTCGAGGTCGACTGACGCGCGTGATAGATTATTTGAAAATTGACTTACTTACTATGTAATGAAATATTTGTTCATCTTCACTTGATTAGCTTTAAGCTTAAGATTAAACAACTGGTTTAATGCGACATTCTCATCTTGTTTTAAATATACTCTGTGGTTTTTAAGCGGAAAATAAGTATTGGTACTAAATTCACACCACAGATAAAGCATACACATGGAATACTTTATCTGTGGTGTGAATTTAGTACTGTACCTAATTGTATTTGTTGTTTCACTATGATTAAGCATCATACATAGATTATTATGATCACTTGAATCATTATTTGATGATAATATTACTGGAAGTATATTGTAAAAGTAGTGAAATTGATCACGTGACAGTGTTAAGTACTTATTAAAGATAGTTTATATTATGTTATTTATTTATGATGTGTAAAAACATTGAAGATTTCATTAAACATTGAAGATTATGTTTTACTAGATGATATTATAATACTGTAAGTAGGTAAAGTTTAAAAGTAGTGTAACTGGTCATGTAACAGTTGTAAAGATACTTATTTAAGATAGATTATATTATGTTCTTTATATATGATGTGTAAAAACATTGAAGATTTTATTATACTTATTGCCATATGTATAGATCACTTGAATAATTATTTAATGATATTAATACTGTAAGTATATTTTATAAGTAGTTAAACTGGTCATGTGCCAGTTGTTGGGATACTTATTAAAAATAGTTAATATTATTATCTTTATTTATATGTGTAAAAACATTGAAGATTTTATTATACTTATTGCCATACGTGAGCTTGAGACCACACTATTGTCAATTATAAAGAGTACTGTGTTTGTGACGGTAGTCGCTTTGTCACCTTGTTTGTTCATTCACTGCGAGTAGCTTCAGTGTCTGTCGGACCGCCATGCGGAACGGACCTCTAGTGGTATCGGAATAGTCTTTAACGACAAAGTGCTGCCCGATTCACTTTCTGTCCGACCGTCGCCGTGCCGAACAGACCTCCGGTGGTGTTAAAAGAGTTTTTAAACGACAAAGTGCTGCCCAATCAAGATGTTGTGAAGTTAAGTAATTTATTATACTCTTATTTGATATTATATAACGACAAATATGTTAATCAATAGTTGATAAGTGTAAATGAAGTGTATATAATAAGTAAGTAACACATTGTTAAAAGACGTTTAAAAGAATGACCCCGAGTTTCTTGCCCGTTCTTCTCGGAGTGGCTTTGTCACGACAACTTTGTTTACTGAACGAGGCAGTAAAGTAACAATTTTTTTAATGTTATAATTTCATTATAGCGTCGTAGACGCCTCAATTGAATAAATGGTTTTCACTTTGACTTTGACCTTTTATTTATTAAATTTAGACGCGCGTCTTATGCCACTATGGTAAGAGCACATGAATAAATAACTTCTTTGTTCATGTGATAAGAGAATGATAATGTATGGCGTCGTTTCCGAGATCTGCGACAGACGCGCGCGGCCTACGGCTGAAGCTAACTTCCCACGGTTCGCGATATTGCGGACGGACGAGGACCAGCTCGCGCGACACACCGTGGGAAGGGTCTCGTCCTTGGTAGCGCGGGCGGTCTGTGGCGGTGCGCCAGTATCCGTCGCGAGGTGGTAACTTCAAAGGTGTGTGGCATGGCGGTGCGACGACGCGAGCACAGGGAATATTTTATGTTATTACGATACGTTCTCTTTCACTTTGCATTTTGCAATGAAGCTATGATAACATCTACACAGACTGACACGCACCGTTGGAAGAGCCCTGTCTGCGTGCGTTGCCGTCCGTGGTCGTCGGCTGAGCGTGATGGTCCGTAGAGTTACGGACCGTGGGAAGCTATCTTTGCGTAAGCTGCGCGTGCCCATGCGTGTCTCAACATGCTCAGTTTTTTCAAATTATTGTTATATACTGCGTTGACGCATATGCCGGGCACATGAGACTACTGTCAGTAAAGACAAAAAAAAATACATTTCAAACATTTTCGGTGTACAAAACTTTTTACCTCGAGTGGAAATTGAACCCATGACCCCTAATTTTACGCACCGGGGTCTTTAACAATAAGAGAGAAAAAAATGGCTCAGTTGAGCTATCCACGATAGCGCAGTGGTTAAGACACCTGGTTTGTAAAATCGGCAGTGGGTTAAATTCCCATTAAATGTCTATCTACCTAAAGTTTAATTTGGTAAACTCTTAAACAAGTCCATTATCATATTGAAAGGTACTACATATCAAGTTTACTACGGCTTGTTAAAAATAAGGCCGTATAGTTTATTCACAGATTCATCCAAACAAAACAACTCTTGTGAAAGATACAAAGTACTTCACAGAAAATAGCCTAACAATAAATAATGCTGAAAGGTCCACACTACAAAAACAATGATCCTAACAAATAACAGCTCGACTTGATAAAGTAAACAGACTTCCAAAGGCCCCTAAGAATCAAACAAAGTTATTTTTACTCTGTTCCCAATCTCCTAAACTCGTGAACTTTGTGTGCGAAGTGAGAAATCGGATCGGGGAATAGTGCCAAGTGTAAAGTTTGGGAGCCTTTGGGTCGCGAGGCGAGTTAAATACGTGCTTACATAATTTCCATCCTTAAATGAACATGGATTTGGATTTCGTTATTGCAAAAGTTCCGAATCCAGAAAACGTATCTAAACGACCTTTTTGACTTCATAATTAGAAAAACAAATTGTGTAAAATTTTTTGTTAATTATCGTTTGCCCTTACAGGTACAGGGCGTTTGTTGTGTGCATTATAAGTATTTATAAGCCTGTGTTTATTTACAATTCAAATAATCGGCCAAGTGCGAGTTGGACTCGAGCACGAAGGGTTCCGTAGCATTATAGCTGTACAACATTAGACTACATATTTTAACCTTTTTTTGTTCCAACGTGCGCGAGTCCGACTCGTACTTGGCCAACTTTTTGTATTTGTTGTTATAGCGGCAACAGAAATACATCATCTGTGAAAATTTCAATTTTCTAGCTATCACCGTTCTTGAGATACAGCCTGGTGACAGACGGACGGACGGACGGACGGATAGCAAAGTCTCAGTAATGGGGTCCCGTACTCTTTAGGTACGAAACCCTAAAAAGGAGTGATACCCGAGCAATAACAGCTATGGACCTTAGGTAGAAAATCTGTCGTCAAGTACCTTACAGAGTGTTTCAGCAGCAGTTCTAGAGAGCAAGTTGGTTATATTTATTATGAAATTACAAGCAGATGGGACTTAACAACTGTATTATTCAAGGTTTTAGGCACAGTGCTATTCTTCAGTTGTAAAGAAATGGATCTGTTATAGGCAGAGGTAGCCGCTTAATTTCAGGTAGGCCTCAAGCTTGTTCCGGTACGATAGCATAAAAAAAATTGGAATAAAATTTTCGATGATTAAAATTTTTGTTAATTGTCATTTGGACAAAAAAGGTGGACATATGATAATTCAATTTAACCCAAAACTTCCATTTATAAATTAAGGTAAACCAAAATTTTCAGACAGATTGTTATCTGATATCTGAAGTTATAGCTTTATATGTTTATTTTTTAATTTTTTATTTTACTACATTTATATATAATTTACATACTCATATAAAATTGAAAATCAAATAATAAAAATGTAACAATCTCTTCGGTCAAGTTGACAACAGTTGGAGCATTTCGACTGCCTATGAGTCTGCTATGTGTAGTAGCTGTAGTGTTGTATATAGTTCGTAGTATTTTGTTTAATAAAGGCATACCGCCGGTTAAAAAAAAATATTACTAAAATTATGCAGAAAAAGTTAACAATGTTATGAAAATTATTCGTCAACTTTTTTTTCCGGCGGTATGCCTTTATTACACAAAATGCTATGAACTATGTACAACACTACAGCTACTACAATAAAAGAATTTAGAACCTATAAGTCATAGCCCACTCCCAGTTGGCAGCGTGCCCAGCATGCCGGCAGCATTGCCCCGTTGAATTGCAATGCTTATTCGTTGAGCCAAATATATGCCAGCATTTTGATCACGCGTCGCATCGACCAAGCGCTCAGATAAGTTTTGGAAAATACGATGAGCTCCCGGTCCCCACGGACCCAACGTCTCTACACCAAACGGTTTAAATATGTAACCCATACCGAGGTTAGCATATTTGCGCCGCTTGAGTTGCTCCGCCGAAGTAGCCGCAGCGCCAGCCCTCACGTTGGTTTCAGAAAGATGTGACGGCGCTAAAGTGTCTACGCAAGTAGCGTCCCACACTAAGGGCCGTCCTAACTTCCACGGAACCAGAGTCATGCCGTCAGGTCTTTTACCATCATTTACCAGGTAATACTTACATATGGTAATAAAGACATCTTGTATCTTGTATAAGCAGTTAAAATCTTTCTTGGTAACTAGTGGCGATGGAATAATATTTTTCCATAGTACCAGTGGTCAACTAAGTGTAGTTTTCCATCATCGCATTCGAGTTTGGCAACAAGCTACAAATAATTTTTTGTTCTTTTTCGACGCATCCTTCGTTATACACTGTTTTTTTAAACTTTTTGTTCTAAGAAAATATTGCCACCTTAAAAAAATATGTTTAAGGTGGCAATATCAAAATATAAAACGTTTTTAGATTTGTAGCTATATGTGACTTTTACGAAACGATATACGTGAATTTTTTTAAACTATTATTTACATTAACAAAACGGATCATCAATAAAAATGTAATTAAATACAATAATAATTACATTAGCGTTCATAATAACACGATAAATTTAAATTTTAGATATATAACTTTTTATATAGAAAAAAATAACTATGGCAATTGACTGTTTGGCTGTTAACCCCGTGGGGTGTTAGGCTGGAATTTCACCCTTCAATATCTTCCTTTCAGAATCGTAAGAGGCGGTGAAGGAAAAAAACAAAAGTTGGGCAGGAGCGCCTTGTGAAGAACTGTCATCTTACACTGTAATCCCCAAGACGCCAGCCAAGCGTGGGGATTATGGCAAGCCGTCCCTTTATAAGTGAGGCTGTGTTCAGCAGTGCACGATCCGGCTGATAGAGTCACAGTAACTCACTGTTCTAATACTCAAACAGGGTCTATTTTTTTTCTTAAAACCATAAAATTTAATTCAATGGTATTGTGACGGAACAAGCGCAAGGCCCACCCGATCTTAAGTGGAATAACCTCTGCCAATAACAAATGCATTTCGTGACGAATGACGAATTGGACTACGCCCGACATACAGTTGTTACATCTCATGTGCCTGTAACTTTACTGGCTCTCAAGGACTGCTGTTGCAACATACTGTTCGGTGCTTAGCAATATTTTTTCTACTTGAGACTGGCTGGCCAAGCGAGTATTTGCAAAATGCCCTTCCTTTAGGGCGTTCCGCATGCGGTTGTGGCATTGTCGAGGCACAGAGAGAGCTGGCACCTACTACACCGATGACAGCTCAGACGCCATCGGTGGTTTTGTGGGCGGTAAAAGCGACGAAGGAAGAAATAACAGAAAACAACCTAAAAATGGCACTTTAAGATCGTAATGAAGAGGTCGTGGAGGAAATGTTTAAAAGAAAGAGGACCCCGGAGTCAGTGGCAGGTCCATCCGTGACAAAATAAATGTTTAAAGATATTAATTTAGTTTTATAAATCTAATGTAAAAAGTGCATGTGTAAATCATATAATCAGTACTTATATTATAAATGCGAAAGTAACTCTGCCTTTCTGTCTTTCTGTCTGTCTGTCTCTCTGTCTGTTACGCTTTAACGCCAAAACTACTGGACCGATTTGAATAAAATTTGGTATGGAAATAGTTTGAGACCCGGGAAAAAACATAGGATAGTTTTTATCCAACTGCGCAAAAAGAGGTTAATGTTTTTGCGCGATAACCGACATACGCACGGGCGGAGCCGCGCCCGGAACGCTAGTTAAATAATATTAGCATAACACTAACAAAACTTAGAAAATCTTTATCTTAATTTATACAAAAAAAAAATGCCCTTCCAACGTGCAGTAAAGCTCAAACCGGCGCTGCGTTGGGGATCGAACCATAGCTATTACCACTCAGCCATCATTGCTTCATATAACGTCCAAAATGTATCTTACACTTTTCTTTTCAATTCTAACTCAATCAAAAAAATAAGCGAGTATTCTCATTGTTGACTTCGTAAAAAGCGAAAGCAAAAACCTGTGATTGACAATACAAACGCGTGAGTTAGGCAGTTTGTTACGATTCAATTAAAAGTTGTACGATCGAGTTGGATCAGGCGTTGGGTTGCTCGGATACATGACCCAAGTTTATTTTTTTGGCTGTAGAAATCCTCTGGAGGGTGTGCTGTTGTGAAAATTAAAAAAGTAACTCTATTTTCTAGTTGACGTGAAAAAAATTGCAAGCATTTTGGGGCTTAGATGAAAATACTGGCCACTGCTAAGTGGTAAGAGGTTTAGTGCTAGTAGTTTATTTGAATATTAAGATTACATTTTGAAGCACACGTAAAAGAGCTAGCCTAGGCGTTTTCAAGCAATCAACTATGCTCATTCGTTTCGATCATTACTTAAATGGGTGACTCCTAGTGGCCATTCTTCTTGGCTAGTTACCACACAAGTGGAAAATCTGATGCCATGCACTTAATGATTTATTCTGTTTTTTTTTTATGGGATTTTGATGGAACATGCACGAGACCCACTTTATGTTAAGCGGCAAATTTTGTTTATGACTTATTATGTTTATGAATTTCATAAAAGTGACGAATCGCACTGCGCCCGTCGTCCTGACATATACAGTTGGTAAGTGTTTGTAATTTTACTGGCTTTCAAGGACTGCTGCCGAAACAAAATATTGTGTGTTTGGTGACATGTTTTTTACTAAAAGGTAGCCAGTCAACCGCATGTGCAAAAGGCATGTGCAAAAGTCATATGCGGGCATTCGCAAAATGCCTTTTGAACATGCGGTTCAAACCGGTGACGGGATAATTTCTTTTAATAGAGAGAAATGTATGAAATCGTATTTTCAAATCAACATTTTTTAAACATCTCCAATAATATTTGCTTTATTGCGACTCACTCCAGCTTAAGGGAAGTGTATTTATAGCGTGTTTCATACAATCCTAGTTAAATTTCACAGAGCTTGAATATTTGGTTACAAAAACTACGTATATATAAAACTCTCCGACGATTATTGTTCTTTGTTAACAATTTCCGTGATTATTAAATTTGATGAGATAGATTGAAATCGCTTTGTAAGTTTGTTTAACGTGTTCGTTAACAGCGTTATAGGATATTGATATATTCTATAACTGGACATCTGATAATCAGGGCATAAATTTAGGACGTTGAAATTAAAACCATGTAATCATATGTATTGTATACGCGATAAATTTATCCAAACAATAAGAACAATAAGGATTCCAGAACAATAGAAACTTCCAAACCTAGATGTACATATACGTAGCAAAACTTAATGTATTCTACATTATAAAATATTTTAACTAAAATTTCACCTCGCCACCCTGCAGTTCAAGTAAGCAAACATGCCCACAGTGAACCCTTTGTGAACAAAAACTATCTGAAAGTCCCCGCGAACTTTTGATAAATATTTATGAACAAACTTATTTAATTTAGAGCGTGGCAGCTCCTGTTCGGAATAATGTGTACAAAGTCGCAAGAGTCTTTGACAAGTTTTTTTGTCTGCTTTTCAACCTCTGGGGGTTGCAAATTTTGGGTAACTTGTTAGAATGTTTCGATGCTCGGTATTATAATATAACAGAGACTTTTTATATGCTTTATACCTTTTATTGAGGGAGGGAAATAAATTCGCTCTACCTTTCAACCACGGGGATGGAAGGGGATGTATGGTACTTGAACCCACAAAAATCTCCCCGTGAGCCATCCTCTTTTATTGATAGGGGATACTATATTATGAAAAAATACTCCAGAATTGATTCTCACAGATAAATTTCAACATAGTTAAGATACACCATATGGTGTCTTTCTTCTTCTCTTATTCAGAAATTTCATGATGTATGATCATTTTAAACTAAAGAAAGCCATTTCTTCAATTTAGGCGCCTACGATACGACGCTCTTATGAAAAAAAAAAAATATTGATTCTACATTTACTGCCGCGTTCAGCAACACAAATAGTATCGAAATCCTGCGAGCAGAACGGGCAAGAAAATAGGGGTCAATCTTTTTAAACTTCTTTTAAAAATGGATTTACAAAAATAACATTATAATATATACTATATAAAGTATATAACTAATATAATATGACTTTGTTCATGCCATATTGTAACACTTCATACATACACACTGTTTTTTTTCACTAATCATTTCCTACTTATTTACAAGGCCACAATTTGTTGTCCGTTCGAAGTGACTTCCGAGGCAAGACTTTACTGTACTCTAGCGATAGGCCCAGACTGGCTGGGCCTCTACACCTCTAGAGGGACGACTATACTACCAAGACCGCCCCTAAAACCTCTTGGACCGCGCACGCCAGGATAATTCTCTTACTATCTACCATTGACCCCTCGGAATTATGAAGATCAACATTCTACTGTCAAGTATAGCAAAATAATAATTAAAGCAAATGCGAAAAGAACGGGCAAGAAACAAGGGGCCATTCTTTGTAAACGTCTTTTGAAAAAGTGTTACAAAATATATTAATACAATATTATGTAGGTGACCTGTGATAGTGTTACGGTTTTTTTTGTGAGGGTCGGAACGATTTGTTTGTTCCATCAAGTGAGGTTCTGAACGCACCCCTTGCACAGAGTATTAATCCGTTTTCTTGTGATTGAGAGGAATATGATCTGTTTTTTTTGCCTCCCCTCTGATGGAAGGTTCGAGAGATCCCGAAACTTATAAATAGGCCTGCAAAGGCCCGTTACACTTCTTTTTCCGCTTGGAACTTTAAGCAGCCCCCAATCGACGCACTGCCTGAAGCGAGGTAAGAAAGGAATCATGAGGCGTCTGTCTGCCCTAGTGGCACGTAATAGCAATTCTTGAAAATTCATTTGATCTTTCAGGGCTGCAAAACGAAGCCAGGCAGTGCTCCTTTCGACGTCCGCCTTCCAGGGGATATAATAGAACTACCGGCTGAGAAAAAGAAACAATTTAACCTAATACAAGGAGGCGACTTCGTTCCTGGACTCGTGACGCATCCACGTGGCGTCCTCCGAAAGCCTATTTTTGGGGAGGTTCGACCCAAAAATAAAGGAGTTCTTGGTTAGGGCTGGTAAAATACCCAACCATACCCACGTCTACCATAGCCCCAACTCCGGTAGACAGCCAGAGCAGTACCTGTGGTCAGCGCTCTGCCTGACATCCCGGACTGCTCGCCTTAACTGAGTCTTCGGTCCAAGGCTGTGATTCTCCACGGTGCTCCGGTATTTATGAATTTCCCGGTCTCCTATAACCGGGTGGCGCCCTTTTCTTCTTTTTTTACTTTGCGGAATTCATCTTTCACCCTATGCGACTCATAATCATAATCATAATCATAATCATAATTTTTATTGCATCATATGAGTTTACAATTATTGGTCTTACAAATTTTATGTTATACAGTGACATATGACCCTGGAAGGGTGTAGCAATATAGAGAGAGAGAACTGACCGATCTATTTTATTTATGTCTCTATGTTATTAATATAATTAATAATTAAATAATTCGTTTAAGTCATAAAAACATTTATCTATTAAGAACGTTTTCAATTTTTTTAAAAATAAATTTTCATTTTGTATTGATTTTATGTCCTCTGGAATTTTATTATAAATTTTTATCGACATAAGAAACGGTCCCGTTTTGTATATCGTTAAGTTGCAAGGCGGTGCTATTAAATTATTTGGGTATCGAGTCGGGTACCTGCGTATTTGATCACCCTCCTTTTTATAAAAGTGTGTATATTTTCTTACAAATTTAGCTACTTCTAATATATATATTGAGGTTAAAGTTAAGATCTTCAAATGTACGAAGTGAGGCTTGCAGCTTTCTGGTATCCGAATATTTACTATTATTCTGACACATTTTTTTTGGCAAACGAAAATACTATCTGCTTCAACGCTATTGCCCCAGAGTAAAATGCCATACTTTATCCAGGAAAAGGCATATGCATAGTACATAGATATGGCTGTTTTTTGATCAGTAGTTTTTTTAATTTCTTTTAAAGCATATGTGAAGCTACTAAGTTTTGTTTTAATTTTTTGGATATGGCTTTTCCAATTTATATGTGTGTCTATATCTAAGCCTAGTAGTGTACATGTATCAACACTTTCTAGTTTGATATTTTTATATACAAAATTTATGTCTAGGGGAGCCTTTTGATACGGTCTGAATTGCATAATTTTTGATTTTGAAAAATTTATGTCTAAATTATGATTATTCATCCATTCAATGATTCTATTAAGCATGTCAGTAAGATATTGATTTAAATTAGTATTATTTTTACACGAAGTCAAGAGGGAGATGTCATCTGCGAATAAAACGCATGAGTCATTTATTATTTTAGGGAGATCATTTATATATAATAAAAACAGGATGCTTGCAATAACGCTACCCTGCGGGATAGAATTATTTATTTTTATATTTTTAGATCTTACTAAACTAATTTTATTGGTGTTTGAATCAAAGTATTCGATTTCTACTATTTGTTCGCGGTTTTGAAGGAATGATTTGAACCAATTATGTGGGATTCCACGTACCCCTATGTCATATAGTTTATTTAATAATAGTTTGTATTGAACTTTGTCATATGCTTTGGTCATATCTAGTAAAATTCCAATTGCATACCGTTTCTGGTTTATAGTGTCAAGTATTTGGTTAATATATTTATAAACGGCTAAGGTTGTTGAACGATTTTTTCTAAATCCATTTTGGGAGTCGTCGAGTAGATTATATTTTTCACAAAAAGAATGAAGTCGCTTGTACATTATTTTTTCAAATATTTTTGACGAAATTGGTAGAAGAGCTATCGGCCTGTAATTGTTGGGATCGTGCCTGGATGATTTTTTATGAATAGGTTTTATTAGTGATAACTTTAGTTGATCCGGAAAAATGCCATCTTCAAAAGATTGATTGATTAATAAGTAGTATGGTAACGTCAATTCCTCAGCACAGTTTTTAATTAGAAAAGGTGGTAATTCATCTACGCCATGGCTAAATTTACTTTTTAGACTTTTGATAACTTTGTAAATTTCGCGTGGTTCTACTGGGCTTAGGAACATGGTGTGTAGGGTTCGCGTGAATGCCGGGGGCGGCTCCTGCGTAGACGCGGGCGTCCGTACGCGCGCTGCGTCCACAATGCTCGCTCTGCCGACTGAGGCGAAGAACTCGTTGAACAGGTTTGCTACTTGGCTTGGGTTTGACGTTAGTTTATTATGGATCTCTAATTGAATATTATTTTTTGTTTTTCTTATATTTTTATTAGTGCGCTGTTTAATAATTTTCCACATTGTTTTTGTTTTATTTTGTGATTTTTTCATTTCATTGATAAATTGATTTCGTTTTGATTTGATGATTACTTTTTTTAAAATTTTTGTGTATTTCTTATAATGATTGATAATGATTGGGTTTTTACAGAATGTAACTAGAGATTTTAGTAGTCGTTTATTTTTACATGATAATTTTATTCCTTGGGTTAACCAAGACTTTTTTTTATTTGATTTTATTTTTATATAAATTTTAGGTATACATTTATTGAGAAGTTCTAAAAGTGTATTATAGAAGTTGTTATAGTTTTCATTTACTGATTTTTCAGGATTGATCACATGCGTCCAATTAATATTTTTTAGCGCATTTTTGAACAAATTTGCGCTTTGAGTATTAAACAATCTTTTTTCGGTTTCCCATATAATAGGGGAAGCTTTTAAATTTGAGCAGGTTGTTATTTTTAGAAGTACACTTTTATGGTCTGAAAGCCCGTAGTCGTAAACACTAGAACAAATTATATTTTTATTTAAGTTACCAAATAATAAGTCTAAGCATGTTGCGGTGGTATCTGTTACACGTGTAGGTTTAGTAATGTATTGTTCGAAATTGTACTCTAGCATAGTATTTAATAGCGTTCGAGATTCCTTATTGTTTATTAGTATGTTTATGTTAAAGTCACCTCCTATAATTACATTCATTGAATGGTACTTATTACTAATTAGTTCTAGCACTTTTTTTAATTGACAATAAAATAATTCGGTCTCTCTCCTATTCCAATATATAACAATTATTACTAAATTAATTTTTGTGATTGAAATTGAACATATTTCTATTACGTATTCAATTGACATGTCCATAATATCTTTTCGCTCGGTGTATTCGATATCGTCTCTCAGTAGTATGCATGTTCCGCCTCCAGTGCGATTCACTCTGCAGAAGGCAGACGCGACGTTGTATCCTTTATAGTTAATTAGTTCTAGCTTCTCAGGAGATAACCAAGTTTCTGTTAAGCATAGGGCATGATAAATGGGCGTGTCTTCCAAGAAGGCCTCGAGCAAGGACAATTTATTCCATAGACTCTGCATATTTTGAAACAAAATATGTACATCTTCTTTAGTGACGAAATGTACGCTGATTTGGGGCGGGTAGTTGTGTTATGGTGGAATATAGAACTGATTCAGTGTTTGTATTATTTAAAGTGCTTCTATTAGTGCTGTGATTGTGAGTTATGGAATCAATGGAACTATTTCTCTGCAGGTGCTGCGTTGATAGCATGTCATGATTATTGAGGTAAGATTTAGTTACTTTTCCGTCAATGATAAGCTTATTATTTCTTATAATAGCATGTTTACCATTTTTTCTAGCTAAACGTAATTCATCTTGGAGGGTTTTTCTTTGTTGTAGGGCTTCATTGTCAAGGAATTCGGATATAAATAAACCAGTATTTTTGAAGAAACGGCCATTTTGTAGTAAATATTTTGTCATTTTTTTGCTCAAAAGTTCTATGACAATCGGGCGTCGCGAATTTTTTGAGCCGATTCTTTTTATTTCTTCGATGTATCCAGTAATGTCTACATTTAATATATCCTGGAAGATATTTCTTATTCTACAGGTTAACTCATGCTCGGTTTCTTCTACTGTTCTTTCTGTAAGGCCGTATAATACTATTTTTTTTGAATTATTTACCTCTTCGATGTTTTTCGGTATAAACATTTTGCTTATTTTGTCCTGCATTTGTTTTATTTCGTTTTGTAACATACTCTTTTCTAAGTTTATTTCTTCTATGTGTTTTGTCAGTGTAATGATACGTGTATTCAATTCCGCCTGTTCGTTGATTATACCATCCGTTTTCTTTGTGAGATCTTGCAATATTTTATCCGTGGTTTGTTTAATTTCATCATGTATTGTAATTTTTATTTCGCTTAGTATAGATATCTTATTTTCGTTTAATTTTTTGTCTAACAGAAGACTTATTTGTTCGATCATTAAATCGTTTGTGTTTGGGGAAATTATTGTAGAAATCGATTCGGAATGTGCTTGGGCGTGATCTGTAATGTTTTGATCATCACATACGGAGTCATCTATTGACATTGTAGTCTCATTCAAGGTGGCTGCTGGTAGCTGCCTTCTTACGGGTGTATTATCGTTTCTGTTGCGCCTGGTTACATTGTCACAGGAAGGGCAACGCCAGGATTTCTTAAGCTCAAACATATTGTTAAGATAATAGGCTGTAGTGATGTTTAAACACGCAAAGTGGTAATTTGTGGAGCAGCCGGTGCATTTTAATATTTCTGTAATATGGTCAATAGTGCAATTACATGCTGAACAATCCATACTCACTGTTTATTAGTCGAAAATTTTCGGGAATATCCAAACTTATCACAGAATTACTGATAGAAACAGATATAATTTAATTAAATAGCGTAGCGCGTATAAAATACGTTCACTCTTCACCGAGGGTACCCTCTCTCTTCTCTACTCACGACCTTACCCTGAGATCTATATAGAATTTTCTGAGCAAGCTGGTTTATATTTTTTTTACCTACACTTATATACTAAACTATAGAATAATATCTTCCTAATAAACTTAAATTTTGTGGATCTACGTTGCTGGCACACAGAAATTGTAAATTAAGTAGTTAAACCTAAGACATAATAACTTAAGTAAATTGTTGTTCGCTAGTACCAGTGATTGCTAACAAATTTCCATGTTCTAAGTTACTCTTTGTACCTGGTACTAACGGATAACCCGACCTAATTAAGGAAAGTGTTCTAGATGTATCTATTCCTTTTTTAAATGAGTTTTAGTGAAAATTTTAGTTTTAAATAAATATATTTAAAAAATTGTTGAACGCTTCCATATTGTTTTTATTGGTGTATCTGTCGACATCCTAAAGTAGGTAGGTAGTGTAGTTAGGTGTCTGGAAGCTTCTCTTCCTCACCTGGAGAGTGGAACCCTCCGTCCTCTCTCCCCTTAATTTTTTTAATTTTTTATTTCATAACCCCATCTGTACACAAAATCGTAACAATGACGCCGCAACGTAGGGGCCTTGCATAGGGAAAGATGAATTCCTAGGTTTTTTTATATGTAACATATACCTACTTTCATATTGTGTTTTTTTCCACAGCAATTTTCTTAAATTTAATGTGACTAACGTTCACTATTTAATTGAAATGTATCTGTATACACTCACCATTTTATTTTACAATTATTTAGTATATGTGAATTTATTATTAAGGAATGTGCCATTAGATATGTACCCATGTATGTAAACATCATAATTGTGAAATTTCTATGTGCCAATTATCATCAAAATGCAAACTTAATTTTTAAATTTAAACACCAGCAAATTAAATTCTAAATTATTACAAAACTCAATCTAGTCAATATGCATATAATGCCTTAGTTTATTTTTAGTGAACAAGTATTTATATAGTCTCATCTTATATCTCATTGAACAATATTATTTATAGCATTCTTTAGCTGACCATTTATCTATTTGATAGACTCTGACTATTCAGTCTGTTTCTTCGTTGTATAGAGAGGGCTGTGACTATCCAGCTTTCTCTTGTTATTTTTGATGGCTGTTGCTATACAGTTATCATCTCTTCGTTGTATGTTGTGGAGGGCTGTGACTATACAGTCTTTCTTTTGGTTATTGGAGGCTGTCGCTATACAGTCTTCGGTAATTGTTGAGGGCTATCACTATACAGATATTTTATGCTGATATGGGAGGCTGTGATGATACAGACTACCTGTAGTGATAGTATTTGAACACTGTTCATATACAGTTTTCACCTCATTTTATTGATGTTGTTGTCCGTGGGTTCGGCTTTTGCTGAATTTTGTTGAAGGAAGCCGCTATGCAGTTTTCTTTGGTGAAGTTGCTGATGAATGGTTTGGCTGCTGTTTGTAGATGCTGCTTTATAAGGGTGATGTTGTTCAATGTAGGTAATTTTTTTTTGTTGTTTCACATTTTTTTTATTTATTTACAGGTTTAACAATAGACAGGCTGATCTGGTTAGCCTTTTGCCTCACTCCTGTACAGGCTATGGATTTTTTGTTGGCGTTGTTTGTAGTTTCAGCATTAACAATCTGGTATTACCTCAATGCAGAGTGAAGCAGTGCAGTGCAGAGTGCAAGGAACATCATTTGCAGGATATTTATCTACCAAGAATACAGTTTGCAGTTCCACCAACGCCATACACCATTTTTTATTTACAGCTTCTCTGCCGTAAGCCGTATGGGATGGTTCGCATTACGACAGTACCACGTCTTCGTCTCCTCCAGTAGTTACTTCGCGTGATGTCTATTCTAAGAAGCTAAGCGACTTACCGGAAGTATTTAAGTCCGTTTCGCAAGCTATTGAGAAGGCTCATCGAAAAAGCCGCGAATTTTATAACCGCCGTCGTAGAGATGAGGAATTCCAAGTAGGTGATATTGTTTGGAAACGGACCTATCCACTTAGTGATGCCAATAAATTCTTTATGGCTAAGCTGGCCCCTAAATATGATAAATGTAAAATCATCAAAAAGTTAAGTCGCTTGGTTTATGAACTTCAGGATTGTACTTCAGGTAAATGGCTAGGCAGTTGGCATATTAAGGATCTAAAAAGGGGGCAGTCATAATTATATACAGTTTATCTTCCCTGATTTTGGGTATATTATTCATGATTATTAAAGTCTAGCTAACCTAGAGTTGTATTAGGGCACATTCTTCGAATATAAATATTTTTGTACTAAAGATATGACACTTTTGTTATAGGACACTTGTGTAGGTGTTTATTGATTTGGTGGGTTCGCCAGAGGTAAAGTGTTGCCTTCTAAATTCACTGTGGTGGTACCAGATCACTCTATAATGTTTTGCTTGTACCATTGTTTTGTACCTTGGTATTCCTGATGTCATTATAAGTTGCACTCTGTGGAGTCAACTTAGTTTCAGGATACTAAATTTCTTCGTTTTATGAGATTATCCCTAGCTCTATACTTCCATAATATTTTAACTCCCCAAATTGGTACCTATACAAAGTCCTTAAGTACTATGTTCCTTTTGAACGTTTAGACTATCCGGTCTTGGTTGTTGAGTACGGAGAAACACTGTATCTTTAATAATTTTTTTATCATATGTTATATATACATATATATATATATATTTGTTAAATATATTCATTTATTACAGGGGCGGTTTACTAGGTAACCCCATAAGAAGCCTCATACCTAGTAACTATTTATTTGTCATATGTCTGGGCGTTGTACTCAGCTAAGTGAGTCAACATCTCTAATGGCATTATGAATTATGTACCTATTTATATAGTTTATCTATCTGTCTTATTTCCTTCGCAGAGCGGATTGTAACTCTATAAATTAAGCCTTATTACAGGGGCGGTTTAACTAGGTAACCCCTTCTAAAAGCCTCATACCTAGCATCTGTATATTTGTCATTATTCACGGCGTTGTACTCAAGGTGATGAGTCAACATCATGATAAAGACACTCCTTATATCTTCTTATTTAGTACCTAATATTGTCTATGTATAGAAATATGTATATATTCACATTTTCTAGGTGATAGGTAATTCCCGTGAGGAACCCCATAATGCTCTATGCGATAGATGATGTATGAATGGGAAGGCTAAAAGGATTTGGTGGACATAGAATGAAAGACTGTATTATATATATTTATACCTATATTATGTCATATTTTTATTATTGTATGAATGGGGATACTGGATGGTCAGAGCAGATGGAATGTTAGGTGAGCAGAGTGGAGGGTGACTCATGAACCTTGTTTGTTTCCCTGGGAGTTGAGAAATTATGTATGTGTATTATATTGTATTATTTATGTAATAATAATAATTAAAATGTTATATAGGACAGCTTCTCCATACTCTCCTTGACCATGTCGGCTTGTTTTTGTTGCGCGTGGGAACTTCTTTTGTTTGTTTTGTTTTCTTTAGACAAGACATAAACAATATTAACAACTGGCCTTATTCCAGTTAATTTTATTGGTGAGTGGGCAGTCATTTTAGCTTTCGTTTTACCCTCCTTCTGCAGGGATTATTAATTAAATCTTACTCAGTTAGTGCTCATATTGATACATAGTTTATCATTGGCAATTTAGCTGAAATTTAAAGTTTTTGTAACTATTTTACAGACATACCGGAGTGGCTTCTAAGCGTTAACAACGCTTTATTTCTTTCATCTCAGCTGGTACATATATAAGTATAGGTCTATATTGTATACTACCATTTAGAATAACTATATACCTATCATAGTTATAGGTTAGTTTTTTAAGTGGATCCTATTGGAAGGTGGCAACCATGCCGTAGGCCACTCTGTCATCAGTGCCCCTTCTGGGTGCCGGTGAAGCCAAGGCATTTTTTTCCTCTTTCTCGCTCTCTCTTCTCCTCTTCTTCTCTGTTACTTTGTCTATCCCCCTAGGGTACTTATCCCATTTTTTTTGTTTGTTGGGTTTTGTTACCTAGCACCTCGGCGACCCGTTTCCGCCATAGCGAGTTCACTTGCCCTTCCTATGGGGAGGGGAAACGTCCTGTCTGGTCGCCGGAGCGTGGGGTAATTCTCCCGTAACTTTTTTTTCTTTTATATTTTTTTTATTTGTTGTCAAGGGCCAAGACTATTTTTTTTTTGTTTGTTTGTTTATATCTACTAATGGGTCTTAATATAGGCTGTTTCTACGGCTTAGACCTGTATCAGTAAGGAATGATTATTCACCCTTTTATTTGTTTACTTCACATTAAGAATTGAGGTCTGTCCAGAGGGACAAGGGTAAATTAATTTTGCTTCAAATAGCCTCGTTCTAATTAGCTCTTCGGTCCTTGTCTTTTAGTTTTTAGTTATGGGCTTTAGAAAATTTGGCCCCAAAGGGTTGCCCAACTTAGTTTTTTTAGTTTAATGAAGCGTTCAATAATTTTAAGTTGTTTTTTTTTGAGACTAGTAGTTCAGCTACGAAGAGGTTTCACACCAAATATATTTTCTTCATTAAGGTTTGTGTCTGCACATAGGATGTGTGAACATTTTGGGTAATAATTTTGTTTCGGGACTTAATATTTTGGTAGAGTTCAGTAATTAGGATAGACATGTAGGTAGAGATTTTAGCAGTTGTTTTATTTTCAGACGGCCATATTATGTCGAAGCCTTGGTCCAGGTATGGCATTGTACTTCTTTGCTCGAGTTGATGCTGGGGGTCCAGCTAAATTTTTGTCGGTACCCTTCAAAAATTCTTAAGGGGGGGGGTACTGTTACGGTTTTTTTTGTTAGGGTCGGAACGATTTGTTTGTTCCATCAAGTGAGGTTCTGAACGCACCCCTTGCACAGAGTATTAATCCGTTTTCTTGTGATTGAGAGGAATATGATCTGTTTTTTTTGCCTCCCCTCTGATGGAAGGTTCGAGAGATCCCGAAACTTATAAATAGGCCTGCAAAGGCCCGTTACACTTCTTTTTCCGCTTGGAACTTTAAGCAGCCCCCAATCGACGCACTGCCTGAAGCGAGGTAAGAAAGGAATCATGAGGCGTCTGTCTGCCCTAGTGGCACGTAATAGCAATTCTTGAAAATTCATTTGATCTTTCAGGGCTGCAAAACGAAGCCAGGCAGTGCTCCTTTCGACGTCCGCCTTCCAGGGGATATAATAGAACTACCGGGTGAGAAAAAGAAACAATTTAACCTAATACAAGGAGGCGCCTTCGTTCCTGGACTCGTGACGCATCCACGTGGCGTCCTCCGAAAGCCTTCGAACCTCCCCAAAAATAAAGGAGTTCTTGGTTAGGGCTGGTAAAATACCCAACCATACCCACGTCTACCATAGCCCCAACTCCGGTAGACAGCCAGAGCAGTACCTGTGGTCAGCGCTCTGCCTGACATCCCGGACTGCTCGCCTTAACTGAGTCTTCGGTCCAAGGCTGTGATTCTCCACGGTGCTCCGGTATTTATGAATTTCCCGGTCTCCTATAACCGGGTGGCGCCCTTTTCTTCTTTTTTTACTTTGCGGAATTCATCTTTCACCCTATGCGACTCACGACCTTACCCTGAGATCTATATAGAATTTTCTGAGCAAGCTGGTTTATATTTTTTTTACCTACACTTATATACTAAACTATAGAATAATATCTTCCTAATAAACTTAAATTTTGTGGATCTACGTTGCTGGCACACAGAAATTGTAAATTAAGTAGTTAAACCTAAGACATAATAACTTAAGTAAATTGTTGTTCGCTAGTACCAGTGATTGCTAACAAATTTCCATGTTCTAAGTTACTCTTTGTACCTGGTACTAACGGATAACCCGACCTAATTAAGGAAAGTGTTCTAGATGTATCTATTCCTTTTTTAAATGAGTTTTAGTGAAAATTTTAATTTTAAATAAATATATTTAAAAAATTGTTGAACGCTTCCATATTGTTTTTATTGGTGTATCTGTCGACATCCTAAAGTAGGTAGGTAGTGTAGTTAGGTGTCTGGAAGCTTCTCTTCCTCACCTGGAGAGTGGAACCCTCCGTCCTCTCTCCCCTTAATTTTTTTAATTTTTTATTTCATAACCCCATCTGTACACAAAATCGTAACAATAGCATGGCACAGGCGAAAGTGTCCAACCACTTTACAAATTGTAGACTAAATTGAATTTATTTATCTAAGTGTTTTCACGTGCAATTTGAATTTCCCTCCTTTAAGCATTGTTATAACTTTGGGAACTTTATAACAAAACAGCACACATCTCCAAAATACCAAAAAAAATATAACGAATCCAACTAATCCTCACACGGAAATGTATCAAAGTCAAAGTCAAAGTCAAAATCATTTATTCAATTTAGGCGTCTACGACGCTCTTATGAAGGTCAATTACAAATTTTAATATTGAAATATACTACATTGTACTGCCACGTTCAGCAAACAAAAATTATAGAGCCACTGCGAGAAGAACGGGCAAGAAACTCGGGGCCATTCTTTTAAACGTTTTTTAAAAATGTGTTTGGTACATACTATATAATAAAATTATTACAATACTTAATTTACATTACGTAGGTGTTAGGCGCTAGCTTGGTAGAGGCGAACCAGTCCAAGCATTTTTGTCGTTTAAGTAATCACAAACTGTGTAGTAAGATTTCTTTATCAAAATATTCTTCACATGCAACTTGAATTTTCTTTCTGTGAGCGTTGTAATATGTTTGGGCAATTTATTATAAAACCGCACACAATTTCCTAAGAAGGACCTTTTATTTGTCTTTGCTAATCTAAAACCTGGCACCGCTATTTTATCTTTATTCCTAGTGTTATAATCGTGAGTGTCACTGTTTGATTTAAATTTGCTCAAATTTTTACGAACATACATAATATTTTCAAATATATACAGACTTGGTAAAGTTAAAATATCAATTTCTTTAAAAATATCTCTCAGGGATTCCCTAGGATCCATTTCATATATGGCTCGAATTGCACGCTTTTGTAAGATAAAGATTGTCTCTATCTCAGCAGCAGCTCCCCACAGCAATATACCATAAGACATAATACTGTGGAAATACGCGAAATAAACGAGCCTAGCAGTAGCTACGTCTGTTAGCTGTCTTATCTTACGAACTGCATATGCAGCAGAACTAATGTATGTAATAACTTCTAGACGTTGGTGGTCTATTCTAATTTAAATATCTCTGAGCTTTAATATTCATGAATCGACTTAGACAAGTTACTTCAATTTTTTTTAACGTTAGAAAACAGTTCCGTTTGTAATAAAAAAAACTTATTCGTTTTACCTATACCTTTTGTATAGGTAAAACGAATATATTTATATAATATATTTTTTGTATACTTTTATTTTATTTTCGCGCTAATTTTGTAACCGACCAGTTATTTAACATTGTCATAATTACGATTATCTTATTAAGTCTATGATCTAGTGACTGTGATCAACCCTGCCAGGAACAAAATTCACGTTCCTTATTGAAACTGTAGTTCGCCCTCTAAAAACTCTACAATACCTTTTGAAAACAGTCCCTGAACGAAGTTACCACTTGACACATGTACGAGTATATTGTTTCTGTCATTTGGTGGCTTCACTGAGGCGGCTGTTATCATAACAAGGTTAAGGTGTTTGTTAATGAGTACACACGATAAGAAATTAAAAAACAAAAACATGTGGAATAGTTATATTGCAATTGGTGATTGCAATTCAATTGACTTTCTTAAGTATGCTTAGAAAATTAGTACTGTGACTTAGACAGTTGTTAACAATTAAAATTATAATATAAGAAGGGGTAAATGCTGATGAGCAGCTGTTTGATATAATGCTTACTTATTAGTTCCACTCGCAAACCGCTCGTCATCGACGAAATATTCACTCCTACCCACTACTTGGGCTTCTGCGCTCGATAACGCAACGGTTCAATAGAACATTTATAGCGCGTATTATAAAAATTTGAAGAGAACTTCCCGCCGAGGTCTTTCTCTGCGATACAATATGGGGTAGTTTAAAACGGGCGTCATAAGATTCCTTATAGGTCGGCAGCGCGTTAGTAGCTTTTTGGTGGTCATTCGTAAGCAACGGTGACCACATTCCATCAGGTGGGTTAGCTGTCTGTCTACAATAAGGCAATAAAATATTATTATATAAACTCACTTTTTAATTAATTTAAATTACTTGTGCCTTCGGGACAAAATATTTATTGTATGAATGAATGAATGAATTATTTATTTGTCAAAAACATGGGTATTATAGGTCTTATTAAGTTATGTCAGTATTTAAAGATTCCAGCATGTTCTGCCTTACGGCGTACAAATTTTAAATATATTAAAAGTTACAAAAAAATAATAATATCTAAATACTAATAAGAAGCGATACAATGTCAAAAATATAAACGTTATTGAAGTATGTGAATTTAATTATCAAGCAGCAGGATGGTACGTCATGAAATTATGTCAAAGGTAAACCAATTAAATTACAAATTACTTTAGTTTTACATTTAAAAAAAGCGTCAATTGAATAAAATGAATTGTGTAAAAGCCAAGTATGCAATTTAGATTTAAATTTACTTAAGGGTAAGTCTCTTATGTCTATTGGGATTTTATTGTAAATTTTAATTGCCATACAATACGTATTGTTTTGAAATAATGCTAAGTTAGATTTAGGCATTACGAGATTTTTCCTATATCGAGTAGAGCGATGTGCATTAGCTTTTATTTCGAAGAAATTTGGATGTTGTTTAACAAAAAGAGCAATTTCCTCTATGTATAAACATGGAAGGGGTAGTATTTGTAATTTTCTAAATAAAGGCCTGCATGAGTCTCTACGCCCTGCTGAGCATAAAGCCCGAATACATTTTTTTGACTCCTAAATACTCTTTCAATTTCTACTGAGTTTGTATTTAAAACCATCTCATATGCTTTCATCAAAAGTATTCAACATAGCCAATAAACACGCCAAAACCGCTGTATAACGCTATTTCTGGTCTTGCAACAACTTCCTGAAAAATGTTCATCTCTCTTTGAAGAGGGTATTCAATTATTTTTCCATTAAACTCCAAGCTGGAGCCATTGCAGGAGCGATGTTTAAACTGACACGTTTGTAATCTAGGAAGCTCAAATATTTTAAGATGCACCATTTTATTTAAAAGTAATTTATCTTGAAAATGTTTTACCAAGAGAGAAAATTACGTATACATTTTGCATAAATATTAGGCATTTTTTTTGTAAAGGGTTTCTTGTTATGTTCGAATTTTAAGGTATAGGCAAAGTTTATACTGAAAAGTTTGTAGAACAACAATGAAGTAGTTTTATCTTGAAAAAGTTTTACCAAGAGAGAAAATTACGTATACATTTTGGATACACATTACGCATTCTATTTATAATACTTAGAATTTTATGACAAAAACATTGTCAGCAGTGGTCTAGAGTCCGTAGACATGCAGTAGTCTCGCTCCTTTTTAAAGGGGACCAGGACACGTCTAATGCCATCGGTACTTTAAACACCGATGCATAATTTGACATATGATGCGTTAAGAAACTTTATCCTTTTTTTATTGCTAGTTTAAAAAAATAAATATCTGCCAACTCTGCCGTCTTTGCACGTGTGAGATTTGTCAAGATAAAGAGCATACATTTATGGAATAATATAGGCTCAAATTATAAGATTTTTGGCAGAAGGCGATCCCATGTAATAAGTAACTGTTAGCTGAGTAATTAACTACCTAACTTACTAGGTTTTCTACGAAAAGGGAATCACCAGGCAAACTTAAAAGATACAACATTTATAGGTACACATTGAGCACTTTATTAAACATAATACATTAGGTTCACATTAATTAATTCTGTTTAAGTTTATAGTTACCATTCACAACGATATAATCAAATGGGCGAACTGTTTATGAAGAACAAAGCTAACAAACCTAGACCCATACACAACACGTGAACAGCAGTTATGTTACACTATATATATATATATATATATCAATAATATTCACCCCGGCCAATCAGAGACCTAATAAGTTCCCACCAGAGCGTATCAGCCAATCCGAAATTAGACAGGATGGTTCGTCATTGGCTAGTCCGGAATGACTACAGATAAAACAGGATTTCAGTGTGGCAGTTATTAAAAATGTCATAGTATAACAATAAGTTTAGGATATTCTATAATAACATAATCTATTCTAAGTTTAACAAACATTATAGAAATATATAAACATCTCTACTGTATATAATTCTAACACACGCTACGAATATTTGCATACAGCATTGTGGCATTAATAGAGATCCATTTTACGCCTTGAATATGAAAGATTTATACTTCTTCATCCCATCAACCGGAACGTCCACCGTTGAACAAGGTCTCCCATTTGGGGTGTTTTGACATAATCCCCATGTTTGACAGGCGTTTTGGAAATCGCAGTAGAGTTCTCAGTACTCCAAAGGGCACTGCTTCCCATCTTCTGGTATTTTTCCCTAATTCGCTTCTTACGAAACCCACGAGAAGAAAGGGGGGGGGGGGTGACATTCTAACCCGGCAACCCACGGAAATTATTCAAACGGAACAGCATAAACTTCGGAAGAGCCGATAGCAAGACAAGCAACTCGGCTCAGCACGCGTTGGTCGTCAGTCAATAAAGGTTGCAGAGACATGACGACTCACGAGTGGTGGCAGTTGTTTTAGTGCGGGCCCAGCAAACAACTCAGGTGACGGTGCGGTGTCCATAAGACTTGTTGTCAAGGCTGGCAGTGCGACTCAGTTCTCAATGATCAATAAAAACTGACGGTGTTGTAGTAGATTTCGCTCATGGGGGGATTTCCGAAGGGGCTTCCAGCGCAACATTAGGTGGTTGGGGCCATTGCTCTATTGTTAATGTTTGTTTACATCAATCTGGGCAAGACGGTCGATGATGTTTCAACTTCAACAATACGGTTGTTTGAGTATTCGGTAATTGTTACTGATTGTTGTGGAGCCTTTTCAGAGACAATAAACCGTATCAAGCAGACCGATGGTGGTATTACTACAGGATTGAATGGTTGGCCCGAAGGCTAGTGGTGTTAATACAGGATCAAGCACAAATTAAGTTCTTGAGCACTTACAAAAGCGACAAAGCTATTCGTACAATTTAATGGCTCCAATTTGAAGCCTTCGTGGCTAAGTAAAATTAGCATTTTAATTAGAAGTGCATCTTCGAGGCGCGGCGGCTACGAACGGACCACCTCGACATCATTTTCAGATTAACTGAATTTAAACTTCGACCATATTTTAGTGCTATTTTTCAATTATTGTGATGTTTTTTTTGTTATAGAGGTCTCCTCGCTTAATAATATAAAGAGTTTTACGCGTAAAATCTGGTATCAGTTCGATCCGTGACTTTCATCATGATGAAACTGATGCCCAATTGATAGAATAGCAAAGGATTAAGAATTCAGAAAAGGTCAGAATGAGCGTCAGTTAAAACGGGAACTCAATGTAGATAACACGCATTACGGTTTTTAATTAAATGATTTGATCATAAAACTAGCTAAGAGCGAGTCGAGCTTTGCGTACGGTTCCGCATTGTGACAGTCCGTGAAGTAGTATAAAACTGGTTGGTTTTAATCAGCTAGAAATCTGCGTTTTTAGTATATATCGGTCATAAAGAGGAAAGTATAAAAATATATTGAATAGAAACTATTGCATAATATTCCGAAATTTCTGATTCCTTAATATATCCACTTTTTTATTTCATTTTTCCTCATTCATTTGCTTTATTTACAACAAACTTGATCCGGTATAGAAGAGTAGAAGATGACATTCCGCATGTTTTAATTTTCGGGTACATTTTTATGCATTGTCCACAGAAAAATAATTCAATGTAATTTCTGCCCAAATATTTGTTTCTGGGTCAATATTTTACACAAAATATTTGTATTACAAGTATGTAAATCATTATGTTTACGTGAAATTATTCCACGCAGACGAAAATGTGAGTCTCAATCGCTGTCTAACCAGCGACTGACGCGAGGATGATTTGAACTCACACACGTTCATCAAGCATCAATATGGTACGGATTAACGATTATTTTTATCCATCAGTCGCCGTAAATAACACGATCAATCTTTTTTTTATGCCTAATAGGTTAGCCTTTGACCACTATCTCACCAGATGGTAAGTGATGATGTGGTCGAAAGTGTTAACAGGCTTAACCTAGAATTACTGACTCTTAAGAACAGCTGCCGGAACACACTGTAAGTTCTTAGGTTATCGCGATTATTACACATACTAAATAAACAACTTTCAACTCTTGAAATTGCGTACATTTTTCATTATTTTGTCTCGACGTTTCAAACACTTTGCAGTGATCGTGTCAGTCACCCCGTGTCCATGATCACTGTTGTTTATTTACTACACTCTGTAAGGTGCTTGGCGATAGAATTCTAGTTGAGGGTGGTAGCTAGCCAGGCGGGCATTCGCAAAATGTCCTGCCACCATGAGGAGCTCAAGCCAGCGGCGGGATTCGTACCATGGACCTGCTGCGCGGCAGTCCATAGCCAATGCCACTGAGCCATCACTGCTTTAAAATATAGCAGTGGAACATCAAAATGTCATTGTTATTTTTTTATTATGACCAAATAGTTTAACTCTGAAATCTGACACTATTTAAGATAAATTTTACACAAAGTGACCAGGCGTTAAAATGGCGACATTATATATAATCCCCTATAATTAACATTTGAAAAGCTTGATGAATTTTAGAGTTTATATTTACATTTTAAATTGGATTCTAGAACCTAAAATTTATGTAAAATTCGTCTACTTTAGAATACATTTCGAGAAGATTTACATTAAGATCAGTATTTATTAGGCTATAAAATGTATCTAAGGTAATCTGTCACAATTTAAGTCTAGTCCAAATGGAGTTTTAATCAATTTATGTACTGTGAATCCAATAGTTAGTTGCTTGATGGAACGTAAAAAAGATATATTAAGATACAAGTATATTAATGATAGTTTAGACTTTAATGAATAAAACAGTAGTAAATCTATCACCAGTTCAACAATGGATAAAATAGGGATGTACAGGTGTTATAGCTCTCATATTTACGTAATAAATTCCTAATTTCCTAATACCAAAGATCGTTTTAACTTGCCCCTATAACACGGACCAAATTATATCTGTCCTACCGGATGTTAAGCTTACCACGACGAGTAATGCAGACGTGACGATAATATAGTAAAACCCTAAAAGGTTAATTAGTAACTATTTACTTAATATTTTTCATTGATTATTAACGCCATTGCAATTCAACGGGGCAATGCTACCAGTATGCTGGGCACGCTGCCAACTGGGAGTATGTCACCTACCTACCTAAGATTGGTAGTGAGGAGCACAAGTGAAACAAGAAGAGAAAAGAATTAGAAGTATATTAGTCAGAAACGGGTCGTGGATCTCAGACAGGTGTGGCAATAGCGAGCTTCCTTGTTCGTGGACTTATCTCCGGCTCCGCTAGCAATCAGTTGATGCTCAGCAGCAGGTCTGCCGTGCACTAGCGCAGCTCCAACCCCGCCACGCCAGTAGGATGTCCCAGCTAGGTGCTGTAGAGACTTGATTTGGCAGCGGTCGGTGCTGAAGTTCAGAGGACGGCCGGAGTTCAAGGTCAGCCTCGTCAAGAGGTCAGCCTCGTCGGGTACTGGGAGCCTAGTTCAGGTACCCTGGTACTGGAACCCTGGAAGGCACATGTGCTCCGGTCAGAGTGGTTCCAGTAACATGTTGAGCTGGTGGGTCCACTGTTCTTCTGCTACTGAGCATGGCTAGGAACACGCAGAGGCCTCAAGGATGTGACCCGCCAGCAAACAACAGATGCCTTAAGGGCGTAGATAAAAATTTAGTGGTTGTGAAGCAACCAAGAAACACAGAAAAACACAGATAAGTCAACAAGATATTTATGCTTATAGCTAGAAGAGCTATTAGCCCTTGCTAAAACATAATGGACACAGTAAATAGCAGTGAGAGTACATAGAGGTTAGTTTTGTGGTATTAGGTCAAACACATATTCACTCACCCGTTAAATGGGGTTTCTTAATTCAGGATCTAAATGAATATTATAAGATACTAGTCGTATCTCGTACGTCAACTGTGTTACATTGATTAGAATCTACTATTTTTATAATCTAATGTTTGCACTGATTCATGGCGTGGCTCGGAGCGAAGTGATTCGAATTTGCCGTTTCGCCCATAGGCCTCCGAGCCCCTTAAGTTTGTAGCTCATTCTATTACCTTATATGGTAATAAACGCGTTCACTAAACCGTTGAGATTAAATAGCCCAATGGCTCACGTTTATGAAATGAGAACTATCACCGTGGCCATAGTTGACGTTGACAGTTAGTTGACAAGACAGTCCTGACAGATACTATTTTTGGACCTATAGTTTTTTTTATTGTTATATAGTCCTTTTAATATTTTTTATTTATTTTAAGATTTAATTAATTATTTAGTTAGCTAGATATATTATAAAAATATTATATCTTCTAAGGCAACATCTATACTCACAGATTTGGTTTAAGGATAGGCGACCTCTCTCAGATCAAGGTGCATTGTATGAGCACAGTCTATTTATAATAATATATATACACAATCTATTTATTCAACTCTATTATTTTTCTATAAATCGATACTTATATGTACATGTCTAAGTGATAAAATGTATATTTGAAAGTACTTATGCAGGTGACTTTGTAGATAATCTCTTGAATATATACACATGTATTACACCTGTTTGGCACCTTCAAACACATCACTTACCATCAGGTGAGACCATAATTATACATATACCAGATATTAATATTATTATAGTACCCTACTAATCATACTTAGATTAGTACGACATATATCTAGTTATTTTATAGCTCCATTACAGTACTATAGGAACCTAGTTGGTATAGAATCTCGTAGTTCGGTAGAGATAGTATGTTTCATTAATAAAATAAACACCAGAACACAAACGAATATTAAATTTGCATAGGTGCAATAGGTAAAAAAAACTGAAATATTATACGTTTTTGCCTCTCTCATAATTCTTGCAAAGTCTTTGTATCGACTCTTCTGCTTCCTTTTTTATTTTTTTGGTTATCTTTATTTCCCATATTGATTGATATACCTACCAAGATACGTATTTATACTGCACAGGTGATAGCGCGCGAGCGATAGGTCCACGTCCAACGGTGCACAGCGCGGCACTGAAGGACAGCTCTTACGCATTGAATTTATTTCGTAATCGTAAGCCAATAAGGTTGAATATCGAATCTTCCGATTGACCGTAATCCTGCATAGAACTAAAGGTCGTAAGTCTAAAACACAATTTAATTTATAATGAGAATACTAATAACTCTAGGTAAATTTTACTTTCACAGTGAATAATAAACTACATTTCCTTTCTATGTGTATTTATTATTGATATATAACTGACGTAGTTTCCAAGAAAAATCAAATAATTTAAAGAAAAGGCTTCATTAAAAAAAATTAAAACTATCGAGTAAACTTCTTTCAAATGTGTTTCTATCTGACCAACGGATAGAAAAAGGTTTGAAAAATCAAATATTTAAGTTATCGTGTCGATTGCATATTTAAGTTGCTTAAAAAAACTCGTCGAATGAGAGTACTTTTTCCGCAGCCTCGTCTTAATAATTTTTATTGTAGTAGGTATAGTGTTGTATATAGTTCGTAGAAATCTGTTGAATAAAGGCATACCGCCGATTAAAAGAAAACATGAAAAAATTTTGTACCACAATGTTCTTTTGGTAGTTATATATTACAATAGTAACGTCTAGGCAAGTATTTGACTTAGATATATGACCAAAGAGCAATGAACGGTTCCAATAGTAACATCTAGGCAAGTATTTGACTTCGATACATGACCAAAGAGCAATGAACCGATTTCAATAGTAACGTCTAGGCAAGTATTTGACTTAGATATATGACCAAAGAGCAATGAACCGATTTCTTTATCAACTTCTGCGGATCAAAGAGCGATGAATCGATTGCCCTAGCAACGTCTAAATACCTATTTAGAATATAATATAATAACATAAAATAAAAACAAAAAATATAAAATAATACATAATCAAAGAGCAATAAACCTATTTCGTAAGCATTTTCGGGGGACAAATAGATGTAAGACCAAAGAGCACAACACGGTGGTAATTGATAATGTGGACTACATTTTCGACACATTATCAATTACCCTCAGGTTAGATAGTAGTTTTGAGGCTTTGAAATAAAAAAATATAAGCCCAAAGAGCGATGAACCGGTTTCATTAGTAATTTCCGGGGGAAAATTTAAATTGAATAATAAATGTATTTATCTCAAATACAAATTCACAAGTTTAGTACTACAAGGCACATATTTTATTGTATATTTTATGCCTACACTAAGATTGATCTTATGTTGAAGGTTTGCTATCCTTTCCAAGCTCGCGCAATTATTTACAGAGAAGTAATGTATTTAATTTTCAAATAACAATAAACAAACATAACATTAACAATATATACTATATGTAAAACCTATTAATTATTTTAGCAAGTGTGAGTGAGTGAGGAGCAAGGAATTCATATATAACTGTTTATATAGCTGTTGTGTGTGTGTGTGTATTTGTAATAAATCTGACAGTAATTGTAATTTTGTTGAATAAATAAAATAAAATAATGCGATCGAAAATAATGTTCAAGCTAACCTATAACTAAGCCACTTTGACACGACAGAGTACACTCTGACAAATTTCTGATAAATTGATATTAATAATTCTTCTGATAAATTGACATGGAAATATCACATTGATATTATATGCAAGAAACTATATAAATCCTCATATGCCCTTTACAAATTGAGCAAAGTATCAACCATAAATACATTGCTAACAGCATACCATGCTCACGTTTCTCCGATAATAAGATATGGTATTCTGTTTTGGGGAAACTCCACGGATAAACTGAAAGTTTTTATAGCGCAAAAACGATGTGTTCGAGCAATACTAGGACTAAAACCGCTTGACTCATGCAAAGAACACTTCAGAACCTTAAAACTCTTAACAATGCCGTCGATTTATATCAGCGAAGTAGCGGTTTTTGTAAAAAGCTATCCGAAGTTATTTGTCAAATATGAAGACGAAAGTAGGAGAAAGGGGCAACTGCGTCATCTGCCAATTAAGTACAAATCCTTTTTGTTGCGTCGTAGTTTGTTTTGTATGGCCCCGATCATTTACAATAAAGTGCCAAAAAGTATACGCGCTGAAAATGAGATTAGGACTTTCAAATGTGCTCTTAACAAATTTTTAATAGAAAAATCGTATTATACTGTTAATGAATTTCTAAATGATAAAAATGTAAAATAATTTTTTTAAAGTTATGATATTGGTATATTACTCTATAAGTGTGAAATTTTTTGTATTAATATTTTCTTATTAATGTAATCGGCAAACAATATTTCGAATGTATAAATAACCCTTGCATGCTTTTTTTAGCGGAGATAGAGGAACTAAAGTAACCTATTTAAGACCACAATGTTTATAAATGTTGTTTACCTATTCTCGCAAGTGAATAAATGATTTATTGATTTATTTATGATTTATGACAAAGTCTGCTCAGATGTCAACTCTAATGTTACCATGATATTACTCGTATTGTGTCAACTGGTAATTCAAGGACACTCCGATTTCAACATCTTATATATATAGTACATAACATTCTGATATATAAAGCCAAATATAACAGACCACAATCAACATTGCTAGATTGGTTCAATTTGTTGCTTTGAAACAGTAAATAATTCAAAAGTTTGTGAATAGTATTATTTAATTTAACCAGAGGTGAAACAACAAGCCCTACGAAATAATAGAACACTGATTAGTAAACACAGTTCAGAAACCTTGTTGAGATTCAAAGACTCAATTACTGCCGAAGGTTACGTGAGTTCAAAAAACATATTATGCCGACTTGACCCGAAGGGTTGTCATGAACTTGAGTATGAAAACATTCTAAGATTTCTTGTGCCTCAGAATTTCATAAAAAAATACAATTATTTTGTTTATACGAATACCTACTTTTATTTTAAAATTTCGAGAATTTTATTACGATATAAAATGAAAACGTGGACTGTTTGATATTGGGCTTTTCACTATTTATATAAATATATGCAACTGAAAACGTTACAAAGGTTATTGCGACAAAGTGTTTATACGCTGCCATAGTTATTTGATGTTCAATATATATTAATATGTAAATTAAGCTACCTAATAATTCATTACCTTCTCTGTAAATACAATATGTAGTGGATTCTAAATTTTCGATGAAACTTTCGCTGTATAGAAACTTTTCTTTGACTGGTTGGTTGCTGCTAAGCTCCATACTTAACAGGCTTCTTGATAGCTATTTACTCGACAGCTCATAAGATTAAGTTGGAATGGTAGCGCTACCAAAATGTTTATTTTACCCAACGTATTCAAAATAATATTACTGAAAAACCTGTGACTTTAAGGAACTGATAATAGTCGCCTAAAGCCCTACACTTTGGAGAACCTACGAGGGAAGCACATGACAGGTCCAAATAGTACGCCAAAACGTCGGTATGATAATGTCTGTATAAAATGTCTGTTTTAACAGTACGCCTTAATTCATAATTATACATATTATTAAAGGGCACATAGTAAAGTTGCTACTAACACAACATTTTTCAGTTTTCTGTGGATCACATGTTTATACTGAAAAATGTGCCAGAACGTTGTGATTTCAAAATGTTTGGTTCGTCTAAACGTATGGTAAAGGATGGTTGCTATAAGCCTACACTTTGTAAACTTTTTGAGGATCACAATATGACAGCTCTTTAAAGTACTCCGAAAAGTGTCATAATGACTGTTTCGGGAAAACGTGTACGTAATGGATATAGTAAATTCGGCGTACTCGTATATTATCATAAAATTTAAAAGACATGTAGTGATCCTGAACTTATTTCAATGGGGTGTTGGATTAGAATTGGATCTCCTCCTCCCCGTCCATATCTTCCAGAAGGTTGACAGTGGTGTTTTCTGAAGAACGGCTATCTTAATCCTGCGAGCCAAAAGCCTCTTGCCAAGCATAATGATTATGCAAACATAATATTTTGGCTTTTGTTTAACATTGAAGTAAACGGCTGTGGATTTATTTTCAGAATTTTACGACAGGAAGATTATTTTTTATTCTTGCGTTCGGCACAACAATGCTCTGCAACAGAACTGAGCTCGAAATTATGACACAGGTCTTTTAATTTTTTTATATCTTTATATTAATATATAATATATATTTAAAATGATTTATTTGTTGCATATATATTTATTTCATAAGGATTAAAAATATAAACTTCCATACACACGCTTACTATTTTATTGATAATTATTTATGTATTCTTAAGTAACACCAGATAGTTCATAATTGAAAAAAATGGTCATAACTTGACTGTACACGATTTGATTATTGACTATTTCCACATGGCGTTCATTAAGTTAAAGATTGTGTACGATTGCTGAAAGAGCTGAAACATGAATATCCAATTAATTAATATATCTCACTAAACTTATCTAAACACAACTTTTCTAGGCATCACTTTCTGTTTCACCTAAGGTTAACTGAATCACCCATTCGAAGATATTTACCATCCCTAAGTAAACTAATGGGACCTCAGTGAGCTGAAGATATTACAACTGAAATATGTTTTTGTACGTTTTCAACACCTATATCTTCTCCGATATAAATTTTTAAATAAAGAACCGCCAAAATAATAACCAAACAATTGTCCAATCTGCTCCCAAAATTTAAGGGGAAGCCTTAACGAAATGTATAGAGGAAAATAGCCGGACAGACATAAGGAACGCATTTTTGCCCGAGCTGAAATAGAGACGCTTAGCGCTTACACGGTTAATAAGTCAGGAGATGGTCGTACTTGAGCATAGGAGTTGATTAGCAAAGTTAATGAGTTAACTGACTGAGGTGGTCAGCCTTTGGATTTCGTAACGTTACATCTTAGCGAAATTTGTAACATTTTTTGACATACATCGGTAGCCATCAATATTTTGGCATTTTCACTAATAATCTTCTAATACTATTTTTTTTTTTATGCTTGATAGGTTAGTCTTTGACCACTATCTCACCTGATGGAAAGTGATGATGTGGTCAAAGGTGTTGTTCAGGTTAACCTAGAATTACTGACTCTCAATGACAGCTGCCGGAACACACCGTTAGGTGCTTGGCGACACATTTTCCACTTGAGGGTGGTAGCTAGCCAGGCGGGCATTCGCAAAATGCCCTACCACCATGCTATAACGACTGCCATCCTAAGACAACAACCGGGACCGACGGCTTAACGTGCCCTCCGAAGCACGGAAGCGCTCAATAGTAATGTCACCAGCGGTCACCCATCCAAGAGCGGAACTGAACGAGGCGGACGTTGCTTAACTTTGCTGATCGGTTCAGAATGGCTAAGCAAACTTCGCTACGAGCGCTTCAAAATTGTATTACTTAATATAGAATATGTAAGTTAATGCATGACTTATAGATTGTCTAAATGCTTTTATTGTAGTAGCTGTAGTGTTGTTTATAGTTCATAGTATTTTGTTTAATAAAGGCATACCACCGGAAAAAAAAATGTAATGCATACAATTGTGTATAGAACTAATCTTCATGGTGATAACATGTTTTAAACGGCGTATAACAACAACGGCGTATAACAACAATTTTTATGATCGTATAATAGGTTTTTAAATCACGTCAAACATTAGTTCAGTAGCTATCAAAATTTCTTTGCAACAAAAACTTGAACGCGAAGAATAATATGATTTTGGGCGGTACCTATCAGCAATGTATTGCTTGGCTGAAACCTTAGTTTTAAAGTGGTCAAGTGAGATTATGGCTGACCTTATAGAAAGATTAACCATGCCCTTGATAAGTATAAACCTTTTAAAACACAAAGTAGCATAGGAATCCCAATTTATTGCGTTCCATCATGTTTCTGTTATTTCACTGTTCTTAAATCCGGAACACAGTTATGTACAGATTTTTAGAAGTGATGAGACGGAAAGACAAAAAAAAATGCTGGTACACTTACATCAGTGAGTGCCTCTAAACACACTGTGCGGAAGAGGGTGCGAATTGCGGTTGGTTTCAGCGCTCGCATTAGCATTATGACAATCGTATTGCGAACTTTTTTATTGTATGCAGACTCCCATCCACAGGAATATATTGCTAGTCTCAAGTTTTCACCCTAAAAAACATGAAAAATATTTTGTTAATATTGTTAAGTTTGCAATAACACCTGCTAGGCGAATTACATTACAGTTATGAGTCATTGTGTCATGTTAGCTCAATTGGTTAGAGCATACCCCGGCTAAAGGGGTGGATGGACGCGGGTTCGAATCCCGCACATGACTATAATTTTTTCTTTCGTAAATTTGTAATTTTGTAATGAAAAATATTGTTAAAGATTCATAAATTCCTATAAATTAATGATATAATTTTTAAGTAAGTTGTGACACAAAAACTAAATGAAAACTAACACATACGTCATCTGTCATGAAGTATGCATCACTAAAATTAGTTAATAATATTTGAATAAGTAACGCACCGACTTCTAATCGAAAAAGTTCTGAATTAATTTTTAGTATTGATTTTAAGTGTCTTATTATTGGAAGTCGGCCCATGTGAATGTTAGATCAGTGTGTCCATACATCATGGCATCGACAACATTAACAATTTATTTCATAAATTTTACCGTTTGAAGTTTGAAGTCAGATACGTAATTTTTTAAATACTATGTGCTGGAAATCGGTTCAGTTTTTTTATATTTTTATTCGCTCTGTCTAGTGACGCAGACTGCTGAAAAGATACTGTTTGATTGAGTTTAATATAAAATGCTTGACAGATGTTGATGAATTTTGAAGAAGACTGACTTACTCGAATTCATGAGAATTAAGAACCACCAAGATTGCACAATCATTTTACCCGCGGTAGCATAAATAATATAAAAAGGGTCGACTTAAGAAGTTTCTACTACTTTCGTGAACTAAACTCATGTTTCTAAATGACTGACGGGTCTATCCACGCACGAACAACATCAAAATACCATTTTGAGTAACCTCGACGTTTCGATCAAGTTGCATTGACCGTGGTCACGAGTAGACTGAAGAAGCGGGTGTCAACGTCTTGAGGAGCGGCGGGAGCGATTTAAATCTACCCCCGCTTGGTTTTCGTTAATGTCTATCCTACATTAAGCATAATAGCCGGGTTTGATTGTTTTTTCTTTCTATATTTAATATTTTGTTTATATAAATAATTTATACAATATTCACAAGTGTATATATATTAATAAAAATACTTAGGTGCAAAATGTGACATTAAACAAACACTTTTCCTTTGACAGATTTTACGGTTAATATTGTTGGACTGGATTGTCAGTTTACGTAGGTTCTTATAAGCTTAGATGTATGACAACTGCCCTAATGTATTATGCAATGGAAATGTGAGTACAGTTTCGCGCAAAACACTAATTGCTTAAATGTAAAGGATAACTAAGGGTACCCAAGACACAGGCTCTGCCTAGTTTGGGACCCATCGATATTCATACAAATCTCAACATGAAACTCTTTAAATGTTACTTAGTTTGTACTGTATAAGTCTATTTTTTGGAAATAAATATTATTATTATTATTATTATTATGTCTTTACAGTATGGTGACAGTGATAAAGACATTAACGAAAACCAAGCGGGGGTAGATACACCCGTCAGTAATTTAGAAACATGAACTTTCTACTTAATGTGTTTATGTAATAAGTACGTATTAGCAAAAACAGACACAATACCTTCTTTTGCAGCCTTATCTCACTAAACTTTGTCAGTTTCTAAGCCCATACTTATATATCATAAGGCGAGATAATAATTTAATTTTTCAAATTAAATAAATGTGTGTATTTCTATAAGTTCTGTTTGTAATCTGTCTGTTTATAACAAGAAATTATGTTGCACTTATCTTTAAAAGTTTCATGCGCTCTATTTCACTCACTTACATACGAAATGTCACGTGTCAGAAAAAATAAGACGGTGCAGAGGAAGTTTTTTTTTATGTTATTGTGGTGGAACAAGCACCTACAAGTACACAAACAACTATGTCTCAAGGTGCAGGGCGAAGTGCGATTCGTGACTTGTGACTTTTATAGGCAGAGGCTAGTCCGCTTAACATCAGGCTCGATTATGTTCCGTCAGAAACACAAAAAAAACTTATTCTTTTGTTTAACCTTAAATGACATCATAGGGATGTTATATTCAAGCCCAGCACTCCATGCGCAGGATACTGGTGAAATATGTAAATGTATGCGGGTATTATTAGTTAAGGAGTGTGTCAATATACGAACTTTTTCCATAAGAAGATCGCTGTAAAAACAAGGTGAACTGCTGATTAAAACTCCACCAACTATGAAAGTGATAAACTCGAGAGGAACTTCTTCTTTCTTGATAGCCTGAAAATAAAAGGTTACATGTATATCACAAGTGATGGCTCAGTGGCATTGGCTATGGACTGCAGCAGGTCCATGGTTCGAATCCCGCTGTAGACTTGAGCTTCACCGCATTGTGGAAGGGCATTTTGTGAATACCAAGTACCTAACAGTGAGTTCCTGCAGCTGTTCTTGACAGCCAGTAATTCTAAGTAGGCACTACTAACAACATCATATACCACATAATCACTTAGCATCAAGTGAGATTGTGTTCAAAGGCTCACCTATTAGCTTTACAGAAAAGGTTTTAATGGTGCTTATTTAATAAGATATGAATTTCTTACCTCCAAAACTTCATAGCAAGTGACAGGTAAAATGATCGTGGTAGCTTTTAGTGTCAATTCGTAAGCCACTCTAAAAGAAAGGTTAATCTGATCGACGAAGCTGAAACAACGTATTAATTAGATTACAAAATTGCAAATTTACGAGAGAAAAAATTTTAGTCTTGTGCGGGATCCGCGTCCATCCACCCCTCTAGCCGGGGTATGCTCTAACCAATTGAGCTAACATGGCACAATGACTCATATTTTTAATTCTTGCTCTCGTTCTTCAACCATCGTATCGGGATGAAGCGACACCTATAGTTTAACTTGCATTGTATTACAGATAAGACCAATTTTGCAATTGGTTTTGAACTTGTAAATGATGACGCAATCTTATAATTTTAATATGAAAAAAATTACAAATTTACGAGAGAGAAAAAACCCGTACATGAATATATTTTTTTCTCTCGTATATTTGTAATTTTGTAATGTTATTCACCAAGCAGGCGTTATTGCAAACTTAACAATATAATAACGTATTAATTAGTTATGTACGAACATAATGGTTTGCCTGGATAGCTACTACTTTCATGACAAAAATCTGTTACCACGTAGTAAACGGTGCGGTGTTTTTCTGCAGCTGCTTTTTTCTCATCCTATAAATTGTTATTTAGTTATTTTGAGGATTTATATCAGTAAAAAATATATCCAAACATACAGTTAAGTAATGAATACGGTTGTGCAGCTTCTAATTTTGAAGCAGTGATAGCTCAGTGGCTTTGGCTATGGACCGCCGCGCAGTAGGTCCATGGTTCGAATCCTGCCGCGGGCTTGAGCTTCACCGCATGGTGGAAGGGCGTTTTTGCGAATGCCCGACTGGCTAGCGACCACCCTCAAGTTGAAAATCTGTCGCCAAGCACCTAACGGTGTGTTCCGGCAGCTGTCCTTGAGAGCCAGTCATTCTAGGTTGAGCCTGTTAACACCTTCGACCACATCATCACTTACCAGCACGTGAGATTGTGGTCAAAGGCTTACCTTTCACCAATAAAAAAAAAATAAAAAAAAAAATCTGGGAACGTACTCACAACACAAAACAAGAACACAATTTGTTAAAGTTGTTACTTTGTTTTTATAGCCAGCTACTTTCACATCGTCAAGAAATGCTTTCGTTGTTGACATTTTACCCTGTAACCTTTGGGTAAGCAGGAAGTTAAGGAGTCTTGATGTGCGCCAAACAGCAACACCCTACTCCCATTGACATGAGGGGTGGTGGCATTACTGCAGTAGGGTTTATTTTAGTCATAGATAGTTTTTCCATCATCAGATAATTACTCATTTCAGAAAATAGTACGGGATAACTCACGTGAATTAGACAGATAGCTCCGATAGTTTTAACTATAGTAACAATATATATAGTATTTTTCAAGGAGACTTTAAAGAGAGAATAAGATCACCGGATATGTTTGAACGGTTATTTAATTGTCGGAGCTATCTGACTTATTCACGTGAGTTATCCCGTATTATTTACTAAAATCAGATAATTACTGTTCCTAAGTAAAAGTGTATTATACACAACGCATATTTCTGAAGCGCTTGTAGCCACGTTTGCTTAACCATTCTGAATCGATCAGCAAAGTTAAGCAACGTCCGCCGCGGTCATGACTTGGATGGGTGACCGCTGGTGACATTACTACTGAGCGCTTCCGTGCTTCGGAGGGCACGTTAAGCCGTCGGTCCCGGTTGTTGTCTTAGGATAGCAGTCGTTACAGCATGGTGGTAGGGCACTTTGCGAATGTCCGCCTGGCTAGCTACCACCCTCAAGTTGAAAATCTGTCGCCAAGCAACTAACGGTGTGTTCCGGCAGCTGTCCTTGGAAGCCAGTAACTCTAGGTTAGCCTGAACAACATCCTCGACCACATCACCACTTACCATCAGGTGAGATAGTGGTCAAAGGCTAACCTATCTGGCATAAAAAAAAAAAAATAAAGAACCAATGTTGGTCGATTAAAAGGAAAGTTAATTCGTTTTAAATTTGTTTGGTTAAAATTTTATATAGAGCTAGTAATCGTCTGATATTTTTACCTGATCTTTGCAAACCTGGCTTTCTTTGTTTCTTTGTCACCTTTTTAACGACATTCAATGGGATGATTTGGCATAGTCCATTTTTTTGTCAGGGACTATGGCAAAAGTACTATTTTGCATCCGTACATCAGCAGGAAAAACAGAACGAGGTTTCCCTGTGCACCTACCGGCAAGGCTGAGAAAGCCTATAAAATACTACTGAGACATATTGTATTACCTGTAAATACTCTGCATCTGCTTTATAATCGGCTTCAGTCTCCCCTCAACTTCATCCAAGTCACCTTCAAACAATTTTTCAACTTTCTTTTCCACAATTTCCAACTGCCCGCAAGCATGCAACATGAAACTGGGCCCTAATGGAACAAATGCTGTATACATGAACGCAGAATAAACTCCATAGAAGAGCAGTAACGCGTACAATGCTAGATATACGTATATATTATCTTTATTTCGTTCTATGATTTCGGGGTATATCAAGTCGTATAGAGGTATAAGTTTTGCCTCTCCTTTAATCCAGTAGTAACTTAGCTGGATGACATTCTTGAGTGGGAAGATACAGCAAGCTGAGATTGATATGGCAAGCCATTGCTTGCATACGTATGCACTTTTCCTGGAGTATTTATAAATAATATCTTGCTCATCTTTAGTGAAACTCTGGGCGGACTCGTAATCTCTTTTCATTAATGTCATAAGATTTAATAATATTTCCTGTTTCCATAACATAATGGTGTATTGAAAACTGACAACAAAAAATACAACTGATAAGACACCGTTTTTGCAAGTTTCATCGAAGTCTTTGCTTTTAATATTATGGAAAATAATGTTGTACATAATAAAGGAAAATACGATTGTAAATATTCCATGAGTGAAAAGGAAATTGAGCATCCATTTTTTGTCCCTCTTCACGGATGGATGGGATTTGTTTATTTTCATAGCGCGAATGGATATTTTGAAAATATCGTCGTAGTCAAATTTCATTGTGAGTAGACTCGTCAGTTGAACAGGAAGAAATGAGTCAACAGACATTTGCCGTTACTTGTATGAAAAGAAGTCTACAATTTGCAGTTTTCTTTGATTTTTCTTAAGGTGAAGTAGATTTCAATTCGGAACTGTTATGGATGGTGAATGATTCAAAATATACATAATATCACTAGCTGTAAATTGCATATCTAGTAATCTGTACTCTGTACACTATTATAGACAACTAGCTTTCCGGGCGCGGCTAAGCCCGCGCGTATGTCGGTTATCGCGCAAAAACATTAACCTTTTTTTGCGCAGTTGGATAAAAACTATTCTATGTTTTTTCCGAGTCTCAAACTATTTCCATACCAAATTTCATTCAAATCGGTCCAGTAGTTTTGGCGTGAAAGCGTAACAGACAGACAGACAGAGTTACTTTCGCATTTATAATATTAGTACTGATATACCCATATGGCGGTATGGATTTATATACAATAAGCACGTGTTTTATTGGGTACGACAGGATTTTCAGATATTGTGCCTCAAAAACAGTGTAAAAATATGGAATTTTTGGGCATAATGAAAATCAGACGCTATTAACTTACAGTTTACAAAAAAATGTAATAGCAATGTTTCCTTTTCTTACTACGTTATTTGTATTAATTTGGTTATAGTCCTAAGCTTAGATTTTGAAAAGAACATGATCATCAATTCCAATCTTTCTTAAAATAAATTAATAATCTTTCAATTCTTAAAATAGATATGACTATCACAAAACTAAAAGTTATCGATGTAAGTATAGGTACAAAAATAAATAAAATCTCTAAAATCCCTACACAGAATAATAAAAAATATAAATATAAGTAATGAACGACATTTTAATGCTCTTTTAATTATTTTGTGTCATTTTTAACTTAATATCACGCCTATATGTCCCCGCGGGGTTAAACAGCAATCAAATGGTTTTTTGTTTCGCCAGATATGTTTTCGTCTTATACTTTAAGGGAAAATCTTATTGCATTTCACTGAAAACAGTTTCAGAGTTTCATCTGCAAGGTTACATTTGGGAATGTCTTTATCAGAAGGATCCAATAAATTTCCACCACAGAATATTCTAAGGCGTCAATTTTCTTCACTCAACAAACAACGATTGGATTAACAGTAACTATTGATCTAATCTGTTTATAAATATCTAAACAGTTTATAAATTATCTAATGAAGACGCTGCCAGTAGTGGAGTGGGAGTGGGCTGGAGCATTTAGAATGAGTCTGCTATGACTTATAGGTTGTCTAAATGCTTTTATTGTAGTAGCTGTGGTGTTATATATAGTTGGTATAGTATTTAGTAATAAAGGCATACCGCCGGTATAAAAAAAATGAAGACATGATTTCTGGACATATTGAACCAAACCATGTTAGTAAGCATAGTAACAATACTAAAACTGAGCATAGTTACTAAGGATACCTTATACCTAAATAAAACATATTGTTTTTCAACAAACACGACAAAGTTTTTGAAGCGCTCGTCGCGAAGTTTGCTTAACCATTCTGGATCGATCAGCAAAGTTAAGCAACGTCCGCCGCGGTCATGAGTTGGATGGGTGACCGCTGGTGACATTACTACTGAGCGCTTCCGTGCTTCGGAGGGCACGTTAAGCCGTCGGTCCCGGTTGTTGTCTTAGGATGGCAGTCGTTACAGCATGGTGGTAGGGCACTTTACGAATGCCCGCCTGGCTAACTACCACCCTCAAGTTGAAAATCTGTCGCCAAACACCTAAGGGTGTGTTCTGGCAGCTGTCCTTGAGAGCCAGTAATTCTAGGTTAGCCTGAACAACATCTTCGACCACATCATCAAAAAAAAAAAAGGTATTATTTGTACATTTTTATATACATTATTATGAATCATTTACAAAATAGAAAATACAGAATAAAATAAAATGTTTAAAGTATTAGTTAGTTATATAACTGTTTCAATTAACTGTATATATATGTTTGGAGAGTGTTTATGAGATTCAGGATTTTTCCTTCGATTGCAAAGGGAGCTGACTAGTCCTAATTTTTCTCTAGTTAGGTAGGTATTGTGTTCAGGGCTACCATTACACTCAATACAAGCCAATCACTTACCTTGAAACGATTGAGCAGTTTGCAGGGTTCCGTCCATGTGTGTGCGGTATCTGTAACACGATACTAAACACCCGGGTGAAGGCACTCTCAAACACTTTCTTTGACTTCTAATATAACTGTTAGGTACCAGCAGAATTCACCTCAACTAGCACCGAGCTATGTCCGAGGAGCACTGAAGGTCATGCGCGTATTTTTGTAACCATCGCGTTTTTGTCCCAAAACTACCTTCTTCTTTGCCGCTCGTTCGAATCACAGCTTGTGACCGACTGCATATTAAATATAATAATAACGCCTGAACAGAGAGGATCAGTGAAGAGCCAGAATCTGAATTCACCATAAATGCCAACCGCCAATTTTGACGCGAATGGATAGCTTGGTTCGAAAACTTACTAGAATTGTAACTTTAATTGATTGCGGTTCACAGATCCATAGAAAATTACCTACATTTTGCAAAATCTGCACTGCCTATGGCGTTAAATCTGTGCGCCCCAGCAACCTCCTGATTTGCAAAGGTAGAAAACATAGAAAATACTGAATAGAAAATAGAAAATAAAATGTTACAACAAGAAAATCGAGCTGGAATAATGAATTTTTTATATGCCGGTGGTATGAGTCACCTAGTTGGCTCAACAATTTAACGGGGCAATGCTGCCAGCATGCTGGGCACGCTGCCACCTTGTAGTGGGATGGGGCATTAGCACTGCCTGTGAGCCTGTAATGACTGGTTGTCTAAATGCTTTTATTGTAGTAGCTGCAGTATTGTATATATTTGGTAGTTTTTTGTTTATAAAAGCATACCACCGGTATAAAACAAAAGAAAAACAAATGAATTTCAATTCTTAATGTACTATTTAACTTTCCAAGTATGGAACACATTTCGCCTTAATTTAATAGCGACAATTTCAGCGCCTGTAATCAAAGTGTTCTATTAAGTTTCTACAATACAAAGGTTCTGTCATTAAATATTAAGTGCGTTATGTTGTGAAGACCTTTGCAAGTAAATTCATAACTAAGTGTGCCTAATTTGTAAGTAAAGAAAATTAACTCGTATTATATTAATGTTGTTTCTGCTCATACATACTTCTAATACGAGGTAACTTATTTGAACTTAGTCCGTTAAAATGGGGTGTTGTTAGTTGGAGGCCTTTAGAGTGTTTGATCACAAGTTCCCAAGCAGTGATAGCTCAGTGGCTTTGGCTATGGACTGCCGCGCAGCAGGTCCATGGTTCGAATCCCGCCGCGGGCTTGAGTTTCACCGCATGGTGTAAGGGCATTTTTGCGAATACCCGCCTGGCTAGCGACCACCCTCAAGTAGAAAATATGTCGCCAAGCACCTAACGGTGTGTTCTGGCAGCAGTCCTTGAGAGCCTGTATTTCTAGGTATTAGGTCGTAGGTACTAAAAAAAACAAATTTAGGCCATAATGCGCCACTGAATAGAATGATTAAACAGTACAATGACATTTCGAAGAACGATTCCGTAGACCTTTTCAATGGAATCGTTTGCAAGTTTAAGGCAGTTACCCTTAATAATTAATCTTTGTGACTGTACAATTAAGTAGTAGATATATTGCAATTCACATTTGTAAATTTTATAACTCTGTGTTCTTTTATTTTTTTCATTTATAACACTAAATTGTAATTGAATTTATAATTCCGCTGTTATTATTAATTTATATATGTAAAATCATAATCAAAATTGTATTTCGCTCATTTTTCGCATGTAGTCTTCCTCTACAATTTTAATGGCACTTAACATATTCCATATTGTTCTTTACTTGTACTTTGAAACGGTGTACAACTTGGGGATCAAATAAATAAATACAAATAATGAGAATCGACCCACTTCCTGCGATTTCACGCAGGATGCTTAAACCACTCAGCCACGTGGGCACTCTTTTTGGAGTGGAAATTTCGTGCTCCAATTGTATTACCTAAACCATGATATGGGACGGTGCGCGGCCATCAACCAGACTACTAGACTTCATCTTATCGAAAGATGTGATTTTTCAAACAGTTAACTCTCGGAATGATGTCGCTATCCTTAAATATTTCTAAATATAATAATGGTTTAGGTACCCGGCGCGAAGTCGGAGGACGCGGGTACAATTCCCGCCTGGAGCATAACATTTTGTTCTCCAACAATTTGTAAAATATAATTTTCGTTTAGCACGCGATAGTGCTTGTAATCATATTTAGAAATATAGGACAATATGTTTAGACAAAATTAGCAGCTTGTTGCCAGCGAGTACAAAAATCAAACAAACGACTTATGAACTTAAGTCTATATTAATGCTCAATCAATCAGTACTAATATTATAAATGCGAAAGTAACTCTGTCTGCCTGTTACGCTTTCACGCCAAAACTACTGGACCGATTTGAATGAAATTTGGTATGGAGATAGTTTGAGACCTAGGAAAAAACATAGGATAGTTTTTATCAGACTGCGCAAAAAGGGTTAATGTTTTCGCGCGATAACCGACATACGCGCGGGCGGAGACGCGCCCGGAAAGTTAGTTTATAATAATTCTTATATGGTCACGATGCAAATAACAACAAAGTGAGCAATATAATTTTTATAATATTACAGTTTGTTATTGTGATATTATACAGTAGTTGTCATGATTAATTTTAATTTATGTCAGTGCATTCATTTTAAAATTTTATTGTGTAAAAATTGGGAATATTATAGTTGTTTGCGAAGAACATAGGAATAATTTAAGTTTCATTGCGAACAAAGATTTGTCTGCAAATGGACCTAAAAACCGTTTGAAGCAGTGATAGCTCGGTGGTTTTGGCTATGGACTGCCGCGCAGCAGTTCCATGGTTCGAATCCCGGCGCTGCCTTGAGCTTCACCGCATGATGGAAGGGGATTTTTGCGAATACCCGCCTGGCTAGCGACCACGCTCAAGTAGAAAATCGCCAAGCACCTAACGGTGTGTTCATGCAGCTGTCCTTGAGAGCCAGTATTTCTAGGTTAAGCCTGTTAACACCTTCTACCACATAATCACTTACCATCAGGTGAGATTGTGGTCAAAGATTTATCTATCAGCAATAAAAAAAAACATGATTTTACCTTTGTTATTGGTGTGAATTTTACTCCTATAACTCTCAGACATATTTGAAACAATCTCATGTTATACATGTTATACTGAGTGCTTTAAAACTTAAAAACTGAGTGTGAAATTTAAACAATGATTAAATAGTATAACCATTTTAACGAACAAAGGATTGTATAACGTAACAACACATTTCTATCCAACGAACAGCGACCGTGTAGACAGTGTAGGAGGTACCGTCAGACCACAAAATTAGATAAGACATGGCGACCGAACACTTTGAGACTTGAAATACGATCAAAAAGCTGACAAAGCGTCAGACAGTCAGCTATCCGATCGACTTCGTAACTTTATTTTCTCTTATTCTCGTCTAATGTAGGTTGGTGAATTTTTTGAGATGTAACTTTTGGTTCTCTCTTTGTTATATATGCGTACATTTCCAGAAAAGTCACTACGGACGATTTCGATGAGCTTCAATAATTCAGACAATATGTCAGTGGAACTTGAAAGGGATTTCGTCGGCTGGATATGAGCAAATTTTGTTTTGAAAGTCATTCGTTACACAATTGAATAACGATTAAATGACTATAATAACAAATATTTTAAAAATGTCTTTAAACATTAACTTTATGTCTTAAGAAAATATTAAATTAATATCATAGAAAAACACTTAAATAATATGTTATAAATAATTTGACAATGCCGCCTAATTTTTCTGTTAAGTCGACGTGACGTCATAAGCCCGAAGAATTTCTCACGCTGTTCGCTTTTACACGGAGCATCCTCAGGAGGTCTTCACTGTGCTGATCATTGTATAATATTAGAGTAGGATTTAACTCTTCGAGCGTACGATTAAAAAGATTACATGACTGTTTTAAGGACCTTCTGTTGAAAGAATGCGTCGAATTAGCAGCTGAACAGCATTCAGATGAGTAGAGTATTTTTGCTTTTTTATCGCATTGTAGGGCTCTTCCTTTTGAAAATTACACCCTTAATTGAAAGGTATCGTAACCAAACTTATCAACAAAAGGACATGATATTAGATCGGCCCTAAATACAAGATAAGTCTAGAGAGATAACGTTATATTATGGACCGTAGTGTTTGATTTTTGTTACTTTACAATAATCACTGTTTATTTACACAGTCAGGTATATACACAATGAAACGCTCCTAGCAAAGTTTTCTTAGCCGTTCCTAACCGATAAGCTAAATTAAACAACGTCCACCATGGTCATCACTTGGGTGGGTATTGATATTATGTACTACTGAGCCCTTCCGTGCTTTGGAGGGCACGCTAAGCCGTCAATCGTTTGTATATATCTTAGGATGGCAGTCTTTAAAGCACGGTGGGCATTTTGCGAATGCCCGCCTGGCTAGCTACCACCCTTAAGAAGAAAATTTGTCACCAAGCACCCAAAGGTATATTTTGGCAGCTGTCCTTGATAGCCAGTAAGTTTAGGTTAGCCTGAACAACAACTTAAGCCACATCATCACTTACCACCAGGTGAGATAGTGGTCAAAGAATGCTAACCAGCTAAACACAAAATAAGACAGAGGTAAATATAGCAAGGAAGTGTTCAGTTTTTCGCGTGTATCTTGATTTAAGTATGTTTATTTGTAAATTTCTTGATTACCTCGTATCTTCCTCACTGCTCGATGGATTTCGATGGTTAAGGTATTGTTATATTCGGTTTAAACACCCAATAGTATTTTTAGTGTGTGAAATATCGGAAATGTGTATGAAGATGGATCATTTGGCGTTTGTAAAATTGTCTGACATAAACTATATCAAATTATCCTACGTTCCATCGCACGAGGCAGATAGGTTGTTAAGAATTTAAATAAAAATACATTACATAATAAAAATGCGTATTCAAAGTATAGACCTCGACAATTGTAAGCTGACTGTCAATTACTTTTTCATCCCACCATCTCGGAAAGAGTATTTTTAATCTTCAATATCTGAGTGGAAAAGCCGTTTTTATTCTCTAGAGGATAAAGTAAATTGAATTTAGAACATCGTGTGCACTAAGTTTGTGAATTAACAAAAACATTAAACCTATTTACTGCTACCTCTATGGTGCCGAATATATCACACAACTTTTTTTTAATTTGTTAAAAACTCAGATTCGGAACCTTCTTGGTGTTCTTTTTTCATTTTGCTTTGTACGCGGTTCTTAGTAATTTCCTCGCTGAGGTGGAATGAAAAGTTACGTGTTGCACTCGAGTGCAAAGATTTTTCACCTCGTGCTCTTTTGATTCCCTCGCTAACGCTCAGGATTCTAATTTAGAACCACTCGCTACGCTCGTGATTCAATTTTAGAATCCTTCGCATGCTCGGTCATCAAATTGAACACGCGGTTAAAAAGCAACTTTGCACTCTTGTATAACAAATAACTATTAACGGTCGATCCTAATTTTTTGTGGCAAAAATGTAATATACTCGTATAACAACTTATTTTTCTTGTCAAGTGGCATTTATGTGTACAAGCCAATTATATTTGTAAAATCATGCCTGTTTCTAAAAGGTAGGCAGAGATCATGTATGTTTACTTGTTATGACTGACATTTAAATTTCTTGCTTCTTTAACTCTAATATTATTTAAAGTCATTTACTTTACACATTACCTAACCTTTATCAATGTAAAACTATCAAATTAAAAGCTTTAAAACATCTAAACCCAATTTTTAGAAGACATTTATCAAGGTGATTTCTTTCACCGTTTTAAAAATCTTTAAAAGGTAATATATTACAGAGCAGTAGAGTTGGTAGACTTTGACGATGTCGTTAGTCTACCTAGTGGGGGCGCATTGACAATAACGTAAAAGTCGTGGTCGCGGGTACCCAACGGTTACTGTATCAGCAGGATCATCTACTAAAGACTGTCTGCCCCATTAAGTGGGGATTTTCCACAATCCCCTTATGGGCAGGCGTCTTGGGAATCGCAGTTATATGGATCAGTTCCTCAGAAGGCGTTGCTGTCCTCTTTCTGGTATTTTACCTTTAGTGACGTCTTACGTCACCCACACGTAGCAACGGAGACATTCTAACCCGGCAGCCCACGGGGGATTATATTCCAATACTTGCCTACAAACAAATTAAAATGAAATAGTTTATATACCAATTTTTAATATACGCGTGGATATCTACTCGTTAATTGTTTTTTCCTACCACTTTCGGAACAAAATCGGATTTTGTCGCAACCGACCGGCAATCTGTCAAGCTTTGCTGACGTATTTTCCACGCCTACTAATGCCTATTGACGGCGATCGATGGCTTATAGAAACAAGACATTCCTTTATAAATGACGGTAGTCTCATAGAGTTCGCTTACCATTTTGAGTAAGATGTTTATTAAAAAATTAATCATAACCAGCCGGAAGACGCCCACAGTTAAGAATAGGCCTCTCCTATATGGAACAGCTATTAGCCGCTTGTAACCATTGGCTGCCCGCAACTTTTACGATGCCGTCCGTCTACCGGGTGGGGGGCCCACCAACGTGTACGAAGAAGGAATGGTCTACTAGATTTCGAAGGTTATATTAAATTTTTTTCCTAGACACAACATTCAAAAAGATTATATTGAAGACTTATTTTAATGAAATAGAGTGGTAAGCAAGCAGACGGCTCATCTGATGGTAAGCGGTTACCGTCGCCTATAAAACCTAAAGTATTCTTAAGCAGGAAACTATACAATCTGGTGAAGAAAAAAATAATAAATGAATAAAATAATCTGTGTTGTACTCGTTCGTTCTGATATAATTTTTTTTTTATTGAAGATAGGCATTCATTTTACCGCTATCTCACCTGATGGAAAGTGATGATGCGGCCGAAGATGTAGCATGATTGCCTAGAAGATACCTATTCACTCTAGACTTGAAGCCTCATAAGTTATACTGTTCGGTAGTTATCTAAATAATGAATTGAAAGGTGCATTTGATCAAAATTACTGCCAAATACATTTTAAGCGTTTTTCTAGGTTAGCCTGAACAACATCTTTGAGCACATCATCACTTACCATCACGTGAGATAGACCAATATCTCACCTATAAGTTATAAAAAAAAGCGTTTGACAACTTCTTCCAAGCACTATTACCAGTATTATTAGATTATGTTCTATGCTATTACTAAGAGATTTTCTTATCCAAAAATAATTCTTTTTATTACCTTTCTATTTCCTTCACATGCAACCAATCGTTGTTAGTAGGCACCGGTACGCTCTGATTGATGCTCCAATGCTAGTTTGGCATCTGTATAAGCTAATTTAATTTCAGGTTGGTTATTTATAGTGGAAGCTTTTATCATACCTGTGCAAGACATGCTCTTTTTAGGTTTCTTTATTATTTTTCTAATTCGTACATCTGCTTTTGTTTTATATTTATTAAACAAAATACTATGAACTATATACAACACTACAGCTAATACAATAAAAGTATTTAGACAACCTATAAGTCATAGCAGACTCATAGACAGTCCAAATGCTCCAGCCCACTTCCAGTAGGCAGCGTTCCCCGCATACTGGCAGCATTGTCCCGTTGAATTGCAATGCTTATTCGTTGAGCCAAATATGTGCTAGTTATATTCTTATATTTTAATTTGACAGTGCAGTAAAAGTCTACTACTGAAAAACAGCCATTGAATCAATTTTCCACTTTATTAATAATAATGTGCTAGTTCAGCACGTTTTGGTCCTTCCTTCCGTCTTGCACAGGTTTTTTTTTTTTTTTATGCCTGATAGGTTAGCCTTTGACCACTATCTCACCTGATGGTAAGTGATGATGTGGTCGAGGATGTTGTTCAGACTAACCTAGAGTTACTGGCTCTCAAGGACAGCTACCGGAACACACCGTTAGGTGCTTGGCGACAGATTTTCAACTTGAGGGTGGTAGCTAGCCAGGCGGGCATTTGCAAAGTGTCCTACCACTATGCTGTAACGACTGCTATCCTAAGACAACAACCGGGACCGACGGCTTAACGTGCCCTCCGAAGCTAGGAAGCGCTCAGTAGTAATGTCACCAGCGGTCACCCATCCAAGTCATGACCGCGGCAGACGTTGCTTAACTTTGCTGATCGATTCAGAATGGCTAAGCAAACTTGGCTACGAGCGCTTCAAACATGTCCGTATATTTAGTTTTATTGAAAGTTTTTTGTGATTGTCCTCGTATGTACATTTGCCATTCACTAAGTACCTACTATGTAAGTTATTCCTGAGCTGCTGGGCTGGATACATCTCTTACCTAAAATTTTCCTATAGAAGTTTTAAGAGACCATGAATGTAATATACTAGAAGGCAGGCTCCAGAGCATTCTGAATAATTGCCATCTTACACTGCAAACCCCATGACTCCAGCCACGTCAAGATCTCCTTAAGTTACTTCGCAACGAATCGATAAACATAAACTGCTCCAGCTAGCTAGCTACGTAGCAGTTTTGACGACACGTTGGCTTAGCTTGAATTTTTGGCGCAATTGCCAAAAGACATATTGTTTGGGATTCCGTGCTCAAAAACAGGACCCTTTTACTAATCCTCTGCTGTTCGTCCGTCCGTTCGTCTGATCTTTAAATATCTGTGTTTAAGGTGCACAAAAAGTATAATAAGATGTCATGTCCATAACTGTGATCGAGCAAATATGCCGACTTCAGCCCAAAGGAATAGCAATATAGTGTTCAACAGAAATGCATTTGAGAATAAAAAGCGTTAGCATTGTTACCCAACAGCTCATACTCCTTATATGTGTTTTTACTCGACTCGGCTTCTCCTGACTTAAATATTTCTCATATTTTGCAAATATTTTGATCCCGAAGCTGTACAGACAGTAGCCAGTGAAACGTACAATGTGTGTTATTGTTCTTGACACAAAATAAGAAACACGCAAAAAGTTGTACCCCATGAACACTTGGTATATTGCCATTCATTGGGGCCTCAAAACTATTCCATCAGCGGTAAGTTTTCCGGAGCTTGCAATTTACCCTAGGCGAAGCAATCGAGAACCCTAGTTGCATGTCATTACAAGCTCTGGCTTCATAATCAGACATTAAAGCCTCACAATCTCATGGTCATGACCAGCAAATATGCCGACTTCAGCCCAAAGGAATAGCAATATAAATGTTCAACAGAAATGCATTTGAGAATAAAAAGCGTTAGCATTGTTACCCAACAGCTCATACTCCTTGTATGTGTTTTTATTCGACTCTGCTTCTCCTGACTGTAATATTTCTCACATTTTGCAAATATTTTGATCCTGAAACCGCAGAGACAGTAGCCAGTGAAACGTACATTGTGTGTTATTGCCTTGACACAAAATAGGAAACACACAAAAAGTTGTAGCACATGAACACTAAATATATTGACATTCATTGGGGCCTCAAAGCAGCGGTAAGTTTGCCGGAGCTTGCAATTTACCCTAGGCGAAGCAGTCGACAACTCTAGTTGCATATCATTCCAAGCTCTGGCTTCATAATCAGACATAAAAGCTTCACAATCTCATGGTCATGACCAGCAAATATGCCAACTTCAGCCCAAAGGAATAGCAATATAAGTGTTCAACAGAAATGCATTTGAGAATAAAAAGCGTTAGCATTGTTACCCAACAGCTCATACTCCTTATATGTGTTTTTATTCGACTCGGCTTCTCCTGACTGTAATATTTCTCATATTTTGCAAATATTTTGATCCTGAAGCTGCACAGACAGTAGCCAGTCCTCTTCAGTTATTGCCATTACGCTTTCATTGGATATGAAAGGATGTAAATCATTAACGGAATTTCAACTTACTGCGTCCACGTGCTGTATTTGTTCAGCTACTATCACCTACTTTTTTTTGTCTCCTTCTATACTTTTCATTGGTACTCGAAGATAGTGACCTCTCAGAACTTCGACTGTTTCGAGCTTGAAGATCTTGAAGCACGCCTTCTCTTCTTTGTTCGTTCGTTTTCGGCTTCACGGCATGTCACATGCTTCAGTCCCACTTCTGATGTTATCTTTTCTTAAATAAAACCACACTGAACACTTGTATACACCACAACTTAAATGATATTTTAAATGATATTTAAAGATTTTGCATGGTGGTAGGGTACTTTGCGAATGCCCGCCTGGCTAGCTACCACCCTCAAGTTAAAAATCTGTCGCCAAGCACCTAACGGTGTGTTCCGGCAGCTGTCCTTGAGAGCCAGTAATTCTAGGTTAGCCTGTACAACATCTTCGACCACATCTTCACTTACCATCAGGTGAGATAGTGGTCAAAGGCTAACCTATCAGGAATAAAAAAAAAAAAAAAGATGTATTTCACAAATACACATACTTATTCGTTAACTTTATATAATATAGCCAAACGTCTGTTCTCACTGAACGCCAAGTCAAAAGTGAGCTCCACTGTTCGCATCAACTGAGCGGAATTACGTAAATATCTTGTCATAGAGAAAAGACTATCGGAAGCAAGTCGTTGACGCTACAGTGGTAGTTTCTAATCAAATTCGTACTTTTAAGTGTCTATAAGTCTAAGTGCCAGATAGATGGCGGTAGTGATGCCATTTTTCTCTGGCATATTAATGATGGCGACAACACATTAAAGAAAATCTAGTATAATGGTAACAGATGTATAAAAGAATATTAGACAACAGCATTTGTCACCATGGTCTGTACAAGGACTGTAACAACGAATACGCTTTAGTAACGTTACTAGCGTTATATGTATTTGTGTGTAGAAGTCAACACAGTTCAGCTCTGGGAATTTTTAAGGAGTCCAACTATACCTACTCGAAGCCGAATAAAAGGTCCGTGCGAGTACTATATATTGCTTTCATTACATATTGTGATCTAATATAACTAATATAACGCTAAGAGCTTACTAGTAAACCTAAATAATATTAATTTGACGCTAAATGCTGTATAAGATTGATATTTTTTAATATACATCAGCCATTTATTTTATTGTTCAATTACTTATTGCGCTTTCAGTATTCTTACCAAGACACAGAATAAAACATTTATTTACAGATAACAAGTACACTTATGAAACGAATACAATAAACTATAAATGGATTAAGATGTGAGTGGAAAATATCTAACTGCAGTTCCTGAGCAATCGAAACGCTGAGTAATGCTTTGGCTGTAGGTGCCGCTTAATGAGCAGTATACGTGCACCAATCAGGTGGGGTTGTTAGCAAAGCTCGAGGATGTACTCGATCCTGTGCAAATAGGGAACACTATGTACATGCTATAACGTCTGCCATCTTAAGATAACAAATAAAACCAAAGGCTTAACGTGTGCGTTATGCCTTCCGAAGTATGGAAGCATGCTACTATCTCGATCGTGCGCTCGAAGAATCAAGAACTTCTGAGGATGCTTCATGTAGAAGCGAAATGCGTCAAATATTCTTCCAGTTTTGCTTCGTGGCGTTGATGACGTCGGCTTAACAAGATGATTCGGCGGAATCGTCAATAGTTTTTTTTTTAAATTAATTTAAGTATTTTTTAGCTTTAAAAAGTTTTTTAGCGTTACTTAACAAATATTTTAAAAATACTCTACGAAAACAACCAGAATAAGCATACTGGTTGTTTTCGTAGAGTATTTTTAAAATATTTGTTAATTAACGCCTGAATACATTCATTGAGCCCTTGGTAGTAATGTCAATAGCGGTCACCCATCCAAGTTATGACCGCAGCGGACGTTGCTAAACTTAGTTGATCGGTTAAGTACAACAAAGCAAGAACTCACGAGCGATTCAAAAAAATAAATACTGAATTTTACATTCAGTTCTAATTCCATCATGATAGCAAATGAAAATAATTCCAACCAAGTTCTCAAAGCTTCCCTCCATCCCAAGCACTCTAACATCAATAAAGAAATATCTCCGATTCCTGCAGATAACTCGCAATAAAAACAATATTCGATTTCAAAGAAATTTAATAAAGCCGCCATCCTGAGGAGTGGCTTAGATACGGTAAGACGGGGGAGGAAGTTGGCAAACTTTTGGAGGGAACTTGATCATGAGATTCATATATCTGATTTTCTCATATAACCTGTGATATAACTATCGTGTTTTAATTGTGTTGGCTAGTGATGGCTCAGTGGCATTGGCTATGGACTGCCGCGCAGCAGGTCCATGGTTCGAATCCCGCCGCGTGCTTGAGCTTCACCGCATGATGGAAGGGCATTTTGCGAATGCCCGCCCGAAATGGTGGCTAGCGACCACCCTCAAGTAGAAAATCTGTCGCCAAGCACCTAACGGCGTGTTCATGCAGCAGTGTTTGAGAGCCAGTGAAATTTCAGGCACATGAGACTTTACAACTATCAAGGTGACGGGCGCAGTGCAATTCGTGACTTGTGACGAAATGCACCTGTTATAGGCAGAGGTTAAACCACTTAACATCGGGTGGCCCTTGAGCTTGTACCGTCACACTAAAATAAAATGAAAAACAAAAAAAATATAAGAAGGCAAGTTCTGAAGTTAATTCATTAAATATATACTATCACGCATATCTTTTTACTGAAGCGTCCAACTTTAATAATTATTTTGAGTTGAGTTGAACATACCTCTATGGAGTGTGCTCAAAATTTTATCGATATAAACTGTTAGCTATTGTGAAAATTTAGTTATTAACTATTTTATCAACATGTATCATTTTATAATTAATTATCCGCTTCGTTATGTAATTTATTATTTTTCAATATGTTCCCAAGTTCCCAAGTCTAAAACTATTTCCGTTATCAATTTATTATAATTATTTATTGGATTTCTACGGCGCATCTAAGATTTTAATATGGTAGTCAATTGACTCGAGTCTATTGCTGATTCTAGTAGCTCAAATGAATTCTTTTCAGCAGGAGTTTTAAGGGTAGATTCTTCTTGGGAACGTACCAGTCTAGGATGATCTCTCGTACACTGCAGAGTTATTGGTACATGTAATATAGTGAGCTAAGGGGATATTCATCATCATCATCAGCCGGAAAACATCCAGTGATGAAAAAATGCCTCCCTCATAGAACCACAAAAAACGGCGAATAGGCTGGACCGCCAACTGTAACCAACGCGGTGGACTGATGACTGTGTGAAGTCGCGGGTGCGACATTTAGGAAGTCATCAGTCCACCGCGTGTATATTGCCGGAGTTAAACAAATGAACGACCTCCGTCGATTATACTATTGAGTAGGTAGTTTTTAAGTTGCGCTCAATCATCTGATAAAGTATTTGCCAACATTCAGATGTCAAGATGACTTGATAATTCTTTAAGATGACTTATTTATTGTTTGACGATTTATTGCAGAGCTCAGTGTGTTTTAAATCAGAATGGAACAACCGATGTCCGCAAGATATTTCATATTTTTCGATGATGGAAGGTGATTTCAGTTATATCATACTTTGCAATCATGAAAGGCGGTTATAATTATTGAAAGTATTTAATTTTGTTCTCAAGTTGAATTAAAAATCTGCCCTAATCATAAATGGAATATTATAAATGAGGCTTTGTTAAAGTTACTGTTGCAACGTACTTGCTCGCAATTTGGTTTGCGAACTCTTAGTGCGTGTGTGAATAGCACTTTATGAAGGCATTACGGCCGAGGTATGAAAAGAGCCTTTATAATATCGTAAGAGGATTTTCAGTCAACCAGTTGAAAGTATCGATATGTTTTTGAATATCAAAAGATAAAATTCTTTGTCTTTTATTTTGATAAAATGTATATTTACATAGAGCTATTGTCCGCTAATATGTTAGCTGGGCGCAAAACTCTGTGGATATCATAAAATGTCATTTTGTTGCATAATAAAATTTCTAGAATCAATATATTTCACGACTATCACTGCAACTGACGATTAGACGCTCTTGCTAATCTTAACAATGAATCATTAAAAATTGAATAAGATTTTCTGATTGAAAAAACTATTAGAACCCGCTACCTCCAGCAAACCTTTCAAATATATGGTTAGGCTAGAACATTTCAGTTGAAACTGGAAAAAGCGCAAAAAGATAAAGTTAACTAATATGGTGAACTGACTACAGTGACGACCATAGAATGTCATGACATCTCATTGCTAGGCTCACACATTCATGATCTTGCCTTCCACAAATTATTTTAGTGTTTTTAGCGATAAATGTTGCGTAGGACAATTTTTTCTTTCATTCACCTGCCAAAATGTTTACCAAGGGCAATGGTTGCAATTATCAGCTCATCGAAGTACATATAGGCATATTGGCAAATACAGCTTGTGAATTGAGTGTGAGGTACTAAAAAATGCATTTTTAGTACCTAAAACTAGTAAACTATACCTAACAAAATAATCATATTTTGTTAGGTATAGTTTACTTTCTACAAAAATAGAAGGTAAACTTTACCTAACAAAAAAATCACCACGTTGAAATGAACAAAGCTACGCATGGTCAGAAAAATATAAGATTGACTTAAAAATTTCCTTCTTTTTTGTGAACTTATTATAAGGGACCCATGGGGTCGGCACCTCTCGGGTTAGAATGTCATCCCCCCTATATTTCTTCCCGTGGGTGTCGCAAGAGGCAGCTTAGGGTAAAAAACTGGAAGGTGGGCCGCAGAGCCTTCTGAAGAACTGACAACTTCTATTGCAATACCCAAGATGCCTGCCAATTCTTCCGACGGAAGAGACCTTGTTCAACGTTAGACGTTCCAAATGATCAGATGAATTACAAGGGAATGTTGGCTATCGATGCCATATCAAAATCAAGTATGCCATCTCAATTAACTGGCATTTACTAAATTAATAGTTTCAAGTCAATAAACGGTTTGTCTTGTTTCTACGTAAAGTTGAATTACGCGTATATGGGTCAAAAGGAATGATGTTACGAGAATTCCACTTCAGTCAACCTAAACTACCTTTCACTTATATCATCGGTGAGAAAATTGACCTAGTCAGAACCCACACAACACATGATAATGTTTGCGAAAAAACGTAAATTAATATAGACAAAGCAGTACAATATTAGATCAATTAAAGGATTTCATCATTCTCTCTATTCAAATAAATCTCCTGACAAAGACTAATATACACAAACACATTAAATGCTTACCTATTTATGTCTTCTTACCATGAGACATAATGATAAATGTTCTCTTTGCAAACGAATCAAAGAAGCCGAGACATATAAGACACATGTTTTTCAAGATTCTTTATCAAGCAAGATGATTTATAGCGATGTGATGTTATTAAGATGGAAACTCAACACAGTAAACAAATTTACTAAGACAAAATTGTGTCATGATTATGTCGGTTTAGGGGAAAATGAGGACGTGGAAAGGATGTTCTTTTTAACCGACTTCCAAAAAAGGAGGAGGTTCTCAATTCGTCTGTATTTTTTTTTTTTTTTTTATGTTTGTTACCTCAGACCTCTTGACTGGGTGAACCGATTTTGAAAATTCTTTTTTTGTTGGAAAGATGATGCTTGTTGTTTGGTCCCATTTTAAATTTTATCAAAATCGGTCAGGCCATTTTTGAGTTACACTAAAAAGAATGAAAAAAAAATTTTAACAAAAAATGGAACCGACTTCTACACCCAAAAGTGAGAAATAACTTGTCGAAGTTGGTACCATGCGCACAAGATTGTGATAATAGGTACTTTTGTACCATCATGGTACCGACTTCAACAAGTTATTTCACACTTTTGGGTGTAGAAGTCGGTTCCATTTTTTGTTAAAATTTTTTTTCACAGTCATGCTAGTGAAATTCTGCATTTCATTATCAGGGGTCACAAACGGTGCTTAATTATTTAATTCAAAATTGAACACTGTGATTTCTTATTTACCTACGTGTGTAAAAAAAAACTTGACTTTAAGGCTGAGATTCAGAAACATTTGTGTAAGACTGACAAAGGCCAGCCTTAGCCAAGCTTCGGCTAAGCCAATCTTTAAATTCCATAAAATAGAACTTACTTCACTCTTAGCTAAGATCACACTCTATTATCTATGGAACATTTTTCACTTATAGAACGTTTATCGGTTCTTGTTTATCTATGCATCTTGACATAAAAATAAAACGACAAGAACAACAGCTTATAAAATATGATGGAGTGAGTGAAACAAAATACGTGTTATGTATACCTATGATTCAATTGAATCACTATCATATATCCTATCACTAGGCGGCGCCAATCCTGCATTGAGGCAGGTAAAAGTTGATTTTCACTACTTGGCTTAGCACGCGCAAAGTTTAAGCGCTATTCCAGACGTCTCTAAATACAATTATGAAGTACTACATTTTGACAGATGAAAGCATTAATTCACGCTAAGACTGGTCTCTAAATCTCAGCCTAAGTCTATTCCACTGATGCGCGTAAGAACACGCTATGCATGCGTACTTAGCTTTGCTTTTTAACAAAATTTACTTGGGTATATATTCTGAGCTTTGGGTGTGATTGATAATGTCGTGCTGTACATGACCATGCTATAGCTACGCATGAATTAAGTGAAGAACAATGATTAACAACAATATGAACATAATAAGCAATATTGGAAATAATATTACTTGCGCACTCTGTTAGTCTAAATTCAGATTTTAGTAGTGTAAGGTTGGTGATAGAACAATCAGTTATTTTTTCAAGGGACTTGCTGCTTATGCTGATCATTCACTCCCCAAAGTGAGTGTTTTTGCCGGTTGTGGTATAATATTTATATTTATACGTATGTTACTTTAATACAGTGTAATAATATTATTACTGTGTTACGTATATCAGTAGGGACTATCGACTTATGTAATTTCTAAATTAGGTTAATGTGTCTTACACTCCTCAACCCGGTGAGCGTAAGGTTGGGTTTAGCACACCCGAGATGTCCGATGGTCGTCGATATTTTGAGTTAGGTGCGTTAAATGCCGCTTTGCGTATGATTAGCTGCACAGAGGGAGGTCAAAAACGTTGGGTGAGTCGTCGCACGGCGAGGAAATTACTGTCCATGTGATCGGCGGGGGATTTTGATCCACCCAGCGCTCGGATATACTATTTTGCACCAATACGTTTTTAATATTTTTTATCTTTTAATACTAGTTTTTTGATTATTATAACAAACCATACATTCAACTCACCGTATGAAGTAAAATAGTGTAGAGGTGGAATCATCGGGAGATATAGTAGGGTACATTTTATAGGAAGCCGTTATTGTTTTAGCTTTTTGGCATTAAAAGCATGGCAAAATGTATATCCGAGTTGGGTAGCACTCTCGGTAGAACATTTTCCTGAATGTTCCAAAATTCTGTCTGTGACTGATGTGGATGTGCGTATTGTATAATGCTTAGCTTCTGTATTTTCAGTGCTTTAGGTCTGGGGAACGTAGCTTGGTGTTACATCCATAATAGAACCACAAAATAAGACTACCTTCTACAAGTCACCAAGCAACTAACGGTGTGTTCCGGCAGCAGTCCTTGAGAGCCAGTGAAATTACAGGCACATGAGACTTAACAATTACGTCTCAAGGTGACGGGCGCAGTGCAATTAGTGACTTGTGACAAAATGCTCTCTTATAGGCAGAGGTTAGTCCGCTTAACATTAGGGTGGGCCTCGAGCTTGTTTCATCACAATAATATAAAAGAAACGAGAAAAAGTATAAATAGCCGTGTACCAACATCTCTTATATAGTATGGTTTGTGGTTGTCTTGCATGCAGATGGATTAGTAATGTAGTAGTCATACCGACAGTTCGTAGTTTACGTGATTTGATAATGCGATGGGTTCGTGGATCTTGTACCAACCGTCAAACGAGCAACATGCCTGGCAAAAAGTGAAGCTTGATAAAGTGACATTCGAAAGCAAGGACTAAAGGTCCTGACTCCTGATGTTGTATAGCACAACTCCTAGCGCCCCGATTCTCTTAGCTATTGACCAAACGCCACACTACTGCGATGCTTCTGCGATCGAAATGCTACTGATGTCAATTTCGGTAGTCTGCTAATTCTGGCTCCTAATCGCAGATGTATAGCAATAGCGTCGCTATTGTATGGCTGTGCTATGGCTTGTAAATTACCGATTTTACCTACCGATTTTATGCCACTGTAGCAAATCAATTGCAACAAAATAGCTCACAGCATACCAAATATGTCAAAAACTATTAATAGCAAGCCACTGACGTGCGATCAAACCAGAAAAGACTACGGATACTGTCAAAAAACTACAATTTTCATGCAATTAGTTGCGTTAACGCCGATCAATAGCTAAGAAAATTGGAGCCTAGGTCGAACAAATGTTCGACCTGTAGTAGTTTACATTTCAAAGTGTTAGACGGCGCTCACTTTTCTCATCCTCTCAAACACATATTTATAACTATACCTTTATATAATGCTTGTTAAAAAATATATGTATTATTTAATCTGATGAAAGTCTCTCCACATGACCTCTAGACGTTGTGACCTTTCTCCTATTAAAATAAGATGTTTAATCTTCATATTGAAATAATGATTGTTTTCTAAAACAATAATACAAATGGCTGTCGAAATAAAATCGTTTCTTATATTAAAAAGGTTGAGTCAATCAAAAACCTTTACTTGATTAAAATATATTTGAACTAGCTTTCCGGCCGCGGCTCCGCCTGCGCGTATGTCGGTTATCGCGCAAAAACATTAACCTTTTTTGCGCAGTTGGATAAAAACTATCCTATGTTTTCTCGGGTCTCAAACTATTTCCATACTAAATTTCATTCAAATCGGTCCAGTAATTTTGGCGTGAAAGCGTAACAGACAGACCGACAGAGTTACTTTCGCATTTATAATATTATATATACATATATAAGTTCTGATGATATAACAACAATCGTTTATAATGCCCCGTGGGGTGCCGGGTTAGAATTGCATTTCCCCATATCATTCCGTGGGTGTCGGAAGAGGCGACTAAGTGAAAACACTGCGATCCCCAAGACGCCTGCGAAGCGTGGGGATTATGGCAAATACCCCCTCAATAGGGGAGGCTGTGTTCAGCAGTGGACGATCCGGCTGTTACAGTTTATAATTGTTTCATTGTGCGTCTAGAGTTGATAGCGAAATAATTTTAATTCGATTGTTAATAGCTAATACATTCCTTATTAACAAAATACACCGGCTAGCCCTCATGGTTCTTAGTTTTAATATTCGACCGGTGTTCGAGCAGTAAAGATGCTTACTCTCAAGGAATACGGGCAGCTTCGAGGGTTGCTACACGCTGACTCGTAGTTCTAGCCGGTATATGTTTAGCTACTAAAAAATAAATTTACTAGTACTTGGAGGTTGCATTGTTACATAGCAGTTCCTCAAAAGGTTCTGCTATGTAAAATACAAGAAGGTAGGCTTTTGGTATTTTAACCTTAGTCGTCTCTTACGACACTCACAGCAAAAGCTAGCAGATGACTTTCTAGCCTGGCTACCCACAGGCGCCCAAAATATAAGAAATAGTGTATTTTTGAAGCAGTGATGGCTCAGTGACATTGGCTATGGAATGCCGCGTAGCAGGTCCATTGTTCGAATGCGGCCACGGGCTTCAGCTTCTTTTTATAGGCAGAGGTTAGTCCATTTAACATCAGGTGGGCCTCGAGCTTGTTCCGTCCCGATAACATGAAAAAAAAACAAGCAGATGCATGTTAATTATTGTTAACGTTTAGCTATTACCTCCTTAACCCCTACACTCAGGTCTATTTTCGCCAAAATGAAGACAATTAATAGTAAAATATCAGTTTGATACAAACGAAGGGCTTTGTCGCCTGTAACACAGTTTAAATACTAGCTCAGGCGACACAAGTTCTTATATACAATCCTTGTGTCCAAAATCAAACCTTCGCATGACATTTAAAATTGTTAAGACAATATATTTAGCTTTATTTATTCTGGCAATAAAAATCATTTATTTACTATCTATTATTACTATAAATAAAATAACAAAGTTACTTTAATATTTGTTATAAAAACCACAGAGAAGTCATAAAACATTTTCAATATTTTATTTGCTCAGTAATAAAATCACCGAGCAGTGTAATTTTCCAAACTACGTTTAACAGAAAATACGATTTATAGAAAATGAGTCGCCATTTTGCGGTGCTTGTAAGAAATCACTTGATGTCAAAAGAAAATTGAAATTATTCTAGAGTCATTACTTTACTAGTATTCTGCTTTGAGCCTTTGCTCTAAGTGTTTCAAGATTTATTTTATCCACCTCGAATTTAACAATACACCTAAGGTTTTTCTACCTAAGGAATTTAACAATACACCTAAAGTTTTTCTACCTAAGGAATTTAATAATACACCTAAGGTTTTTCTACCTAAGGAATTTAACAATACACCTAAGGTTTTTCCTTAGAAATTTCTCAACTACAGCATATTGCCCTACCTCTTCCTTAGAACGGCACTACACTTGTGTTCACCATAACTTTCAAGCATCTTTCTTGTACTCGTGTTCACCATATTATATCTTTGTGGTTTTTTTTTATATATTTTTGGATGGTGGAATAAGTACAAGGACCACCTGATGTTAAAACTCTTGTGCCTGTAATGTATTATTTCATTTTTTTTTTTAGTTTTCTCAATGTAAATATTCAAAACTCTATTCAAAGGGAGCACAGTGCGGTCCAATGTTGTCGCGGCAAGTGCTCTTGGCTCGGAGTAGGCATTAAAAAACAAAAAAAAATTCAAAATAAAATCTCAAAATGTTTATAAGGACTAGCAGAAGTCAACCCTTAGAGGTTGTTAGCATTTTACCAATAACCCTGTATAATATTCGTGAATAACTACGAAAAAAATTATATTTAACAAATTGGAAATTGCTGCGATATGTTGTTGCGTTGCCCACAGAATATATATTTATGTATCTTCCTTCGCGGGCAACGTGTTAAACAAAGCCTTCGTGAAACAGCAATTCATATTTCTATAGTAAACACAGAATAAAAAAAACAGAGAGATCACTCCACAAAGCCACTCAAATGAGCAACTCTAGCATCGACGGAATAAAGTGCACTTTAGCTCGCAAAGTACGGAGTACTTAATATTTGAATTCACCTACAAGGCATGACACTTTCTATCGTATAACCACGCATAGTCTGATCACTTCTGACGCGGCAGAATAATCCCACCCGGACGGATACTCCGATGTACCTGTAGCTTTGTACCCTAGAGTTGGCCAGGGCTGGTAAAAAATAAAGAACTGTTTGTTTTGCACTGCGATGTATTGCATTTTCCAACCACGGTTTGTATAGGTTACAATATATGCGTATACTCGTAGCTAGACAGGTAATCACGTCCAGAAATTCGAACAACGTCAATAGTAAACTCAGTCAAGTGTGAGTCGGGTTTTGCTCCATGAAGGACCCTAAGGATAAGAAGGATAACAATGAAAACAGTGAAGCAGTGATGGCTCAGTGGCATTAGCTATGGACAGACGCGCGGCAGGTCCATGGTTTGAATCCCGCCGCGGGCTTGAGCTTCACCGCATGGTGGAAGGGCATTTTGCGAATGCCCACCTGTGTGTTCCGGCAGCTGTCCTTGAGAGCCAGTACTTCTTGGTTAAACCTGTTAACACTTTCGACCACATCATCACTTACCATCAGTTGAGATAGTGGTCAAAGGCTAACCTATCAAGCATAAAAAACCAAACCGTTCTAATCTGTCCAAATCACAAACGCCAAGAAAACTAGCTTTTCTATAGTATATAACGAGTATTTCGTTTCAGAATTGAGTTATAATTTGTTTATCTAGTCGTACTAATATTTGAATAGTAGATTAACCGAGCCACCGACTCACACAGTTTTTATTTATTTTGTGTTGAATTGAAAATATGGTTGATTTTGGAAGGTTTATACTGTCTCGCGAACTTTTACGTTTTTGAACATAGTGACTACCTGTTTATTAACCAACTTCCAAAAAAGAAAGAGGTTCTCAATTCGTCTGCTTTTTTTTAACTAACATTGTATAAGTGTTGGTATAATGTTCTGAAAAAAAAAATGACTGCATGATTGAATATTGTTTGTTTTACTTTAGAGTTAGTACTAAAAATGTCATGATGTTGACATTTTTAACCCCTCAGTCTCTTCTTTTGTGAGACTGCTATTATCCATTTAAAAAACTTAGTTAATAAATTATTTTTACACAATACTTTTTAATCATGCTGTGTTTATAGCAAGAAGGATGTGCCCGCCTGCACATGTTTGTAATGTATCACTTATGTTTATTTTTGTGTATATCCAGTTCTGTGAACCATCAATAAAAAATAATAACAATAAATCTAAGTTTTTAGTATTATTATTTTTTAATTTTTTTTATGTTATTGTGATGGAACAAGCTCTAGGCCCATCTGATGTTTAGCAGACTCACTTCTGCCCATAACAGATGCGTTTTGTCACAAGTCGCGAATTGCACTGCGCTCGTCACTTTTGAGACATAGTAGTTAAGTTTCATGTGTCTTCATTTTTGTTACGTTTTTCACCACACCATATACTCGAATTGTATGTAAATTTCAAACAGCTACTCATTACGATTCCAAAGAAAGCTAATTAAGGCTCGTACGGACGGAAAAGCAGAAGAACGCACAGTGGAGCCTTAGTAAAAAGGATTCTGTTTTATGTTACGGAGCCCTAAAAACATGTGCGGACCCTATTTAGCGTGAAATAAGGGCAGGAAAGCGTTCGTAGCGAAGTTTGCTTAACCATTCGGAATCGATCAGCAAAGTTAAGCAACGTCCGCCGCGGTCATGAGTTGGATGGGTGACCGCTGGTGTCATTACTACTGAGCGCTTCCGTGCTTCGGAGGGCACGTTAAGCCGTCGGTCCCGGTTGTTGTCTTAGGATGGCAGTCGTTACAGCATGGTGATAGGGCACTTTGCGAATGCCCGCCTGGCTAGCTACCACCCTCAAGTTGAAAATCTGTCGCCAAGCACCTAACGGTGTGTTCCGGCAGCTGTCCTTGAGAGCCAGTAGGTTAGTCTGAAAAACATCTTCGACCACATCATCACTTACCATCAGGTGAGATAGTGGTCCTTTGAAAAAAAGATAAGCACAAAATATTTACATAAAATTTTTTTAACCTAAAAGTGGAATCAACTTCAACACCCAAAAGGTTTTAGGTCTTGACATTGATTCCATTTTTAGGTAAAAAAAATAATTCTTTCTTTTAAGTCACCCCTGCAATTTACGTGATCGATTGTCATTGATTGTCAACGACTATATCATCAAGATAGCTAAATATTTTTCAATTCTTGAAGTGTAACCAGAAGATGGCTTGACCGATTTTGATAAAATTTAAATGAAACTATACGACAAGCATCAGCTTTCAAACCAAAAAGAATTTTCAAAATCGGTTCACCCGGTCAAAAGTACTGAGGTAATAAACATAAAAAATAACACCTTTTTGGAAATCGTTTAAAAAGCCGATAACAAACATAAAATATTATTAAACAAAAATGTACCAAAAAGTTGATAAAAGGATTGCAGCAACGACGACAGATTTGCTGTCGTTTATAAATAACCTTAGCTAAGCCGATGATATGGTCTTGTTGACCCCCTCGATTGGTGCGATGCAAATATTATTGGCAACGTGTGAAATATATGCAAAAGATCACAATTTCGTGTATAACGTTGATAAGTCGGTGGCAATGATATTTGGAACGAACCATAAAGATAACTCTTGCCTTCCCTTGTACTTGAACGGAAGTAAGTATCTTTTGTGACCACATTCAAGTATTTGGGTCATGTCGTGACTCGTGACCTGAGAGACGATCTGGACGTCGACAGAGAAAGGCGGTCTCTTGCCGTTCGTGCCAATATGATTGGCAGAAGGTTTAGTGGGTGCTCGCAGGAGGCTAAAATACTAATGTTTAAAACGTATTGTACGGCACTATACACTCCACAACTATGGTCACGGTATAAATTTGAAAGCTACCGAACGTTTAAGGTGCAGTATAACGACGCTTTCCGGATATTGTTCCGCCTGCCGCGGTACTGTAGCGCGTCCGAAATGTTTGCGGCGGCTCGTGTGCCGGCTCTCGATGCACTGATAAGACATCGCATTGCCAGATTTAGGGCCTCACTCTTTAAATCAGGGAATGCGATCATACAGATCCTGGTAAGTCATTGCCACGAGTATTTGAAATTTTGTTCGAGCTTATTAACCTATATCAATAAAAGTCACTACAATAGTTAAATTTTGTCTGTAGTCAAGTTTAAGGTCAATGTTAAGGGGTTAATTAAATGTAAAATTTTAATTTAGAAGATTATGTAGATTTATTGTAGATATTATGTAGTAGATTATGTTGTAAGTGTGTATGATCCTAGTTGATTGAAATAAAGAACATTATTATTATTATTAATGTAGACTTCCATAGATGTCTCCGAAGAACTTCATCACAACATCACCATACTAGAACAGGAAAAACTACGATGGTTTTCCAAACAATCAAATAAAGTTTTTTGTCCCTTTTTTTTCATTTCAGGTTCATGGTTCGAATCCCGCCGCGGGCTTGAGCTTCATTGCATGGTGGCAATGAAGCTCAAGCCCGCCTGGCTAGCGCGTGGTCGCCTGGCTAGCGCGTGGTCGCTAGCCAGGCGGGCATTCGCAAAATGCCCTCAAGTAGAAAATCTGTCGCCAAGCACCGAAATGGTGTGTTCCGGCAGCAGTCCTTGAGAGCCAGTGAAATTACAGGCACATGAGATTGAATAACTATGTATCAAGGTGACGGGCGCAGTGCAATTCGAGACTTGTGACGAAATACATCTGTTATAAGCAGAAGTTAGTCCGCTTAACATCAGGTGGGCCTCGAGCTTGTTCCGTCGCAATACCATAAAAAAAAAAACATTTTCAAGTGAAAATGAGAACATCATCAATATAGTCGAAACCAATTAAATACGCATTATTATGAACTATTCTAATACTACTTGTCAGATATCACTCGATGGGACTAAATGACAAGACCTAGCTATCGAATTCAAAAAAAATATTATAATCAGTACACCCAGTAAAAAGTTGAGAAATCACAAACAAAAATTAAAAATACAATCCAAAACAAAGTGAACCTCTTCTTTTTTTGAAATCTGGTAAAAAACATAAAGGTTGAAATCGGCCTTTCAGAATTAAAAAATCGGCCAAATGCGAGTCGGACTCGTGCACAGAGGGTTCCGTACCATTAGCTATACAACGTTAGACTACATATTTTAACCTTTTTTGTTTTTACGTGCGCGATTCTGACTCGCACTTGGCCAACTTTTTATATTTGTTGTTATAGCGGCAACAGAAATAAATCATCTGTGAAAATTTCAACTGTCTAGCTATCACCGTTCTTGAGATACAGCCTGGTGATGAACGGACGGATGGACGGACAGCGAAGTCTCATTTATAGAGTCCCTTTTTACCCTTTGGGTACGGAACGTTAAAAAACAGCAGATCAAACCAGAGGACCATCTTTACCAAGCAGTTTGAACTGAGACAGCTTTTATTTCAATATAATAAATACACTGTTTTATAATTAAATTGACAGATTAGTTATTCTAAATATGATTTCAAGAATTGTCACGTGCTAAGCAAATAATTTAAAATGCTTAGAACATAATATTAATAAATTTTATTTGGCAACTAAACATCATAAAACTAAGACTTAAATTCTAGTAGTAGCTGCGATCGATATTAATTAATATAAATGATTTATGTCCTCATTGTTATGCTCACAACTTTGGACATTATCCCGGTCGGGTGAACCGTAGTAATTGAAATTAGTTTGAACCATCTATCAATCAACCTTTATAAGCTTACAGGCTATTTCACTTAACTTCAAGTTGATTGTAGGGTAAGGATCAGTGTTCCTTCCGTAGACGTAAGCGATACAAAACAACGTATTGGTAATCTGTGAATGGGATTATTCTCGAAATTTCCATTAACCATCCCAACTACAATAAGTTACCATGATGCTGACACAGACCACGGAAAATTACTTAAAGTTACAATGATGCTTTGAAGCAACGACGGCTGAGCGGTAATATCTTTTTTTTCATTTTTTTTATTGCTGATAGGTAAGCCTTTGACCACAATCTCACGTGATGGTAAGTGATGATGTTGTCGAAGGTGTTAAAAGGCTTAACCTAGAATTACTGGCTCTCAAGGACAGCTGCCGGAACACACCGTTAGGTGCGTGGCAACAGATTTTCAACTTGAGGGTGGTCGCTAGCCAGGCGGGCATTCGCAAAAAGCCCTTCCACCATGAGGTGAAGCTCAAGCCCGCGGCGGGATTCGAACCAAGGACCTGCTGCGCGGCAGTCCATAGTCAAAGCCACTGAGCCATCACTGCTTCAAAATCTATGTAGCACCACCGTGTCGCAGGCCCTTGGTCCAATCCCTACCGCTGGCTGAGCTTTATCATATAATGGAAGAGCATTTAGCAAATCCAAAAGTAGAAAATCTGTCGTTAAGCACCTAACAGTGTGTCTCGGCAGTAGTTTTTAAGAGCCAGTAAAATGCTGGTGAAATTACAGACACATGAGACTTAACAACTTAATGTCTCAGGGTGACGGGTGCAGTGCAATTCGTCACATATACTCGTAAGCAGAGGTTAGTCCGCTTAACATCAAATGGGCCTCGTGCTTGTCCTTTCACAATCCCATAAAAAAACATAATGCAGAGATTTTTAATTATTTAACAAGCACTATCGCGTGCTAACCGAAAATCATTGCATACTTTACAAATTATTGAAGCACTAAATTTTATGCCCCGGGTGGGAATCAAACCCGCGTCCTTCGATTTCGCGCCGGACGCCATTACGCGCACCGTTCCCAATGAAGTTTAAAGAAATACTATTAGAACATGAAATTTCGGCTTGAAAGAGCGCGCCCAGGTTTAGGCATCTGGCGAAAAATTGGAAGACTCGGGTTCGATTTCCACCCAAAACATAAAATTTTGTATTCCAATAATTTGGATAATGTAATACAGTGATACCTATAAAATTGAGATATGGACAACCTCCGTATCTAGACTATTTTCAATATACTTTAAAGTTGGCATTAAAATTTCTTACCTCCAGTCAAACTACATCGAGACAAAAAAAAAACAAACTACTGTTCCGGTTTGACTAGGGTAATGCAGATCAATTCAGCCATTAAACTTTTACTCACTTTCCTAGGGAATAATAATGATTTCCACTAATTTCAGTAAATAATACGGGATAACTCACGTGAATAATCAGGATCGTAGATAAGAACGGGCCTAGTAGAGATGTAGTGAGCTCTTTTTGCTGGGACGTTCCCTATGACAGCTGGGATTTCCCCAAAGACGAAGAGGTATCGCTTCAGAACTCGACGACAAAAACAACTGCAACCCACCCCTCGCACCAACCTATGACGTCACGCGCGCTACGAGCTGCCGCCCGCAGTGCTAAGCGAGACGTCAACGCAGGCGTCCCGAGCTCTCCTTGAAAAAGACCACCGAATGTGGTTGATACTATAATCGGAGCTATCTGACTGATTCACGTGAGTTATCCCGTATTATTTACTAAAATAATGATTTAGAACTTATTGCATGTTCTTTGATTCGTCTATAACAAGTGTCTCAGTCCCTTCGTTTTGCATTTTTTTCGTCCACGTAGGACTTTGCGCCTGACTCGTTTTAGTTGGTGAAAAGTTAATGAATAGATTCAAATTATTTTAAGAAAATATCAAATTAATATTTTAATAAAACACTTAAAAAATACAAAAATATATCTAGTGACAATTCCGCCTAATTTTCCTGCTAAGCCGACGTGACGTCACAAACGCCACGCAGCCAGAGCGGAAGATTTTTTCGACGCGTTTCGAACTCTGCGAGCGCACGATTGAGAAAATTCTCGATCGTGGGCTCGTGCGTGCGCTTTGGCTGCGTGGCGTTTGTGACGTCACGTCGGCTTAGCAGGAAAATTAGGCGGAATTGTCACTAGATATATTTTTGTATGTTTTAAGTGTTTATTAAAATATTAATTTGATGTTTTCTTAAATATTTTTAAGAAATATTTGTTATGATTGGTGAAAAGTGCCAAAATTCGATCACCAATTAATTATTCTACAACATCATAGAATTCAGAGAAACGTGTCACTTTTGTGTATTATAATAACCCAAAACTAATTAAAATGGTGCTAATAAAGCTTATAGCAACAAGGTACATTTTGTCGGAAGTTTGCTTACAGGCGTTAATTAGGTGGCACCTCGTGGTTTGAGTTCAAAGCATAGTTGTTTGGCAAACACCTTTGTGTACAAACTGACGACGAGTTAATTTTGCTAACAATATAAGTTTGATATTAAATTGAAAGCGTTAGGGTACATATTTGAATGGTACTGATTCAAAACAGAAGCGCTCGTAGCAAATTTTGTGTAGCCATTCTTATCGATCAGATAAGTTAAGCAACGTCCGCAGCGGTCATGATTTGGATGGGTGGCCGCTAGTGACAATACTGCTAAGCGCTTCCGTGCTTCGGAGTACATGTTAAGCCGTCGATCCAGGTTTTTGTCTTAGGATGGCAGTCGTCACAGCATAGTTCTAAGGCATTTTGGGAACGCCCACCTGGTTAGCTACCACGCTCAAGTAGAAAAACTGTCGCCAAGCACCTGGCTGTAGTGCTTGGACCACCTTTAGCCCTGCAATGGCTTTTAGTTGCCTAAATGCTTTCGTTTGAGTAGCTGTAGTGTTGTATTCAGTTTGTAGTGTGTCAATAAAGGCAAAAGAATATAATAATATATGGAAACCGTAGGTGTTCCACGGGAGATTTTTCACCCGTGGAACCCCCAGGTGTTCTATGAGGTGTCCAGGTGTTTTACGGGCAAGTGACGAAAAACATATGTATATATAGAGTCGAAATATATAAAGATAAATGTACCCATATGTAACATTTTGAAGCAATAATGGTCGAGTGGTAATAGCTATGGACTGCGGTGCCGCAGGTCCCTGTTTCGATTCCCATCCCGGCTTGAGCTTCACCGCATTGTGGAAGGGCATTTTGCGAATGCTCGCCTGGCTAGCTACCATCCTCATAGAAAATCTATCGCTGAGCATCCAACAGTGTCCGGCAGAAGTCATTGTGAGCCAGAATAATTACAAGCACATGACGTTTACAACATGACGAAATGCATCTGTTTAAGGAAGAGTTAAATCCGCTTATCATCAAGTGGGCCTCTAATTAATTCTATTTTAAGAGAACATAACATTAAATTTTCTGTGAATAGTTAAAGCTTCTACCTGTCACCATTAATAGTATCGAGGAAGAAAATGAAAAAAAATCAAGTTTGTTGTATGGGAGCCTCCCTTAAATATTTAACTTATTTTATTTTAAATATTAGTTGTTATAGCGGCAAAATAAATGCATCATCTGTGAAAATTTTAACTATCTAGCTATCACCGTTCTTGAGATACAGACTGGTGACAAACGGACGGACGGACAGCGGTCTCAGTAATAGGGTCCCGTTTTTACCCTTTGGGTACGGAACCCTAAAAAGGTTAAAATATTAAGTCGAATGTTGTAAAGCCAAATGGTACGGAACCCTTCGTGCCAGTCTGACTCGCACTTGGCTGATTTTTTTTTATGTTTTTTTTTTTTTTATGCCTGATAGGTTAGCTTTTGACCACTATCTCACCTGAAGGTAAGTGATGATGTGGTCGAAGATGTTGTACAGGCTAACCTAGAATTACTGGCTCTCAAGGACAGCTGCCGGAACACACCGTTAGGTGCTTGGCGACAGATTTTCTATTGAGGGTGGTTGCTAGCCAGGCGGGCATTCGCAAAATGCAGTGAAGCTAAAACCTGCGGCGGGATTCGAACCATGGTCCTGCTGCGCGGCAGTCCATAGCCAATGCCACTGAGCCATCACTGTTTCAGAGGGAAATAATGAACAATTAAACAACTGAAAAATACATTTGCGCATATATAATGTGATAAAAATTTTTTGGTCTCAGGGTTTTTACTCACACGCAAATGTTTTAGTAAACATGTCGTACGAAAGCTATAGAATAACATGAACTTGAATATAAGTTCGAGTACCCGGGAAACTTCAGGCAAATATTTGTGATGTAGATGTCGATGGTCCGTTCCTGTATTTACTCTGTGCCAGCCAATTTGTTTGAGTCAACGAAGTCCAGCACTGCGGTGATTTGTTTTTGACATTGACATTTTTGTCACAGAATATACGGAATAATGTCTCATACAATGTATTAAATTATCACATAAGATAATTAATGGATTCAGGCGTTACTTTGCGGATATTTAATAATAACAAATATTTTAAAATATTTTAAGAAAAAATTAATATTTTAATAAAACACTTAAAATTATATCTAGTGACAATTCCGCTTTGTTTTCCTGTTAAGCCAACGTGACGTCACAAACGCCACGTAGCCAAACCGGAAGAATTTCGACGAGTTTCAGTTCTACACAGCATTCTCAAGAAGTATTGACTCTACGAGGGCACGATCGAGAATTTTTTGGTTATATTGTTTAAAAGTTTTATTACAATACTAATTAAATATATTCATAAAATATTCTTTACAAATTATTGTTACTATAGATTATTATATTTTTATTATATTCCAGTGGACCGGACCGCCTTGTCAAGGGTATTTAAAAAAAATTACATAAGAAAATTCAAATTTGGAAAATATTCTATATTCCATATACATCAAGGATAATATAGGACTCTAATGGTAAAAGCCCCGTGAGGTGCCGGGTTAGAATTACACCTCCCCATATCATCCCATGGGTGTCGTAAGAGGCAACTAAGGGAAAAATACTAAAAGGTGGGCAGCAGCGCATTCTAAAGAACAGCCAACTTACACTGCGATCCCCAGGACGCCTGCCAAGCGTGGGGATTACGGCAAATACCCCTTTAATGGGGTAGGCTGTGTTCAGCAGTGGACGATCCTGTTAAAGTAATGGTGAAAGAATTTTTAAATTCAGTATAAGGTAAAATAATCCGCAGTGGTAGGTTCAGCCGGTGACGCGGTGGGTCTGTTACTAATTTTGAAGTAGTTTTGAGACCTTATAATATATTTGACTGCTAGTAATTTAAAGTTTATGGGAGGCAAACTTAATTCAATGATGTAGCCCTTTCTACATATAAAGTTTTCTAATATATAGATTTTATTTAATTTTCAAAGTTTTATCAACGAGGCACGTAGAACTGTTCGTAGACTTACTTATATGAACGACCAGTGTTACCAAATCGACAATTTTGCAAGCCTATAAGAATCTCGAGTAATACTGTTTAACTTTTTGTTTGTCGGATGCCAATATAATATGATATTTTTTACTCGACTGCCCAAAACTGTTGCCCAAAAGTGTTATGTTTTCAGGTTTCATGTATGTATGTATGTTTGTGAGTTTCTTTATTCCACCATAACTTCTTAACGGCTTAAACGATTTTAATGTATGAGATATCATTAAATCCTCCTTAATAGCGCAATTTACACAAGGTAAATAAAAAAAAATTGAAACAAACTGGCGGATTTTAGACGCAATATTTTAAGAGAAAAAAATATTCTTCCAAACTACTCGTGTGGGGGTATCCAAATTAAGGGCTTTAAAACGATTCCATAAATACATATAACTTGCAGTTTTAATTTTCATGGAACGATAATTAACGAAAATAACAATTTCAAGTCGGGTTTTTACTTTTTATATTAATTTATACTTGTTAATAGGTTCATGTTGGATTTAATATATATCTTTAGAAAACGTTTGCTTCTGCAGCCTTAGATTTGTTTGTAACGTGACTTAAAAAAACTGAGTAATTAATAATTGAAGTAAGCATAGGACTAGTATAAATTTTTTCCTTTAAATATGGGCCAAAATCATGGAACAAGTACAAACTAAATCTGAAAACGTAGGTCACATAATTTTTTTGCGTAACTTAAAAAAACAACATGTTATAAACAAAGTATTATGATTATTGCTTTTCAAAATACTCTCCTTTACATTTCAAACATTTTTTAATGCGATCGAAACATTTCTCAAAACAAAAGGACCACAGATATGAAGGCATGTTTTCTACGTACTGATTGAACGCTATCACTGCCTCTTCGGAGTAGGTAAAAGTGAAACCTCTCATCAAATCTTTGATTTTGGGGAAAATACAGAAATCACGGGGTGCTAGGTCGGGGCTATGTGCAGGATGTGTGACGAGTTGTACTTTTCGGAAGTTAAAAATTACTTTGTTTTGTTGGCCGTGTGTGAAGAAGCGTTGTCTTGATGTAGGAGTTCGCGGCTTTTTGGTCGTCTTTCACGAACTTTTTCTAACACCCTGGGTAAACAAATGGTAGAATACTATATATATATATATACTCGGAATTTACACTCTTTTGATCTTCAAGTGGAATTGTGCAGATGGGACCCGTAGCTGAGAAAAAAACACGATAATTTTTTACCAACGTTTCTCGCCTGCCTCACTTTTGTTGGCCTGTTCTCATTTTCAAAGACCCATTCACAAGATTGCTGTTTTTTTTTTCGGGTTCAAAACAATAAATCCACGTTTTGTCTCCTATGAGAATGTCATAAACAGCATTAGAATGTCCGTTGTCGTACTTCAGTAGCATCTGTGAGCACCATTCCACGCGAGCCCGCTTCTGCTCCAATGTCAGTTCATGGAGGTTCCTATTAATTCTTCGTGAAAATTTTCCGAATTTGGCTCATACCAATCTCCAATATTCCTCGAATTGTCTCATAGGTAATCCGCGGGTTCTCTTCAATTAGCCGCTTAATGAAAGCCACATTATTTTCATTGACGGTAGTTGTTGTTTCTTCACAAAATTCGTCATGTTAAGAAACTCGACCTCTCTCAAATTCAGCAAACCATCGCCTCACGGTGCTCAAACAAGGTGCTTCTCTCCGAAAAGCATTTTGAAGACGAGCGGCACAGTCTTGCGGAGAGAGAAAAATCATCACTCTAAAATCTTTTCGACTGAATTCCATTTTCGTTGCGTGTGTTAAAAAAAAACCTTTGATGTGTGAAAAAAAAAACAATTGACAAATGATTTCCCGCTAATTTTTTTATCTGACTTAAAAGGTTGCAAGTCGTTTCAAAAAATATAACATTCAAAATTGAAATAGTTCCGAATAGCTAGAAGTGAAAAACTTTTAGTGTGCCCTATGCGTAATTACTATTTGGAAAAAACACAGATTTGTGTCACTGCAAAACCTTTATTATGATAATGAGTGCTATGGAAAAACGAAATCGTTCTTTTGAATTTATATGCTATTCTTGTGTAATCAGATATTCTGTGAACTTGTGGAAATGTTTAAGCAAGCCCCTATCCCCATGCTAATATCAAGTTTTGCTTGAACAGGATTGTTGGTTCAGCAAAGTCCGAGCTAGTCCTTCGGGAACATCAATTTTAAATGTTATTCTGCATGTCCATTTAAGTTATCAACTTGATCTAAACAATTTGCCCTTCTGTACAACCTTCGAAATACATGAATACTGTACAGTTATGTGTGTGTATTTGTAACAGATCATACAATATTATACATACCTAGTCGTGAACTCATGGGCGTATTTTTTTTTGTGAAGAAATTGTGTTTGTTATTTTGTTTGCTACATCTTGGCTTGAAATTCCATTTCCGATATTCAACACGACTATGTTATGGATCATGTCCACATGTGAGTGGGCCATTACGTATATCTTATTTTTATTATGCAATTTCATATGACTTATATATTTATTGTAATTGTTTTTTATTTTCCTGAGATATCGTTGCTTGGAAATTGGTTTAATTACACAAATTAAGGTTAGTTGGCCGACTCCAGGGTTATTTTACAAGCGCCTGTGTCATTCATCATAAGTATAGTTTAATTAATGTATATTTGAACTCTAGTGTCACCATTTCAGGGCTACAGTTTTGACCCAATTATAGAAATAAGTACAACATATATATGAAAAATAGGCCGTGAATAATACGATTAACTGAACTCGAGAATTCGAGGTGTTTGGTTAGGCCAATCTGCACATATGTAGAAATGTTAAAAGTTTTTCTTTACAGTGCAATTAATAAGGTACGCGCACCGTCCCCTATGACCGTTAAAGTAATACAATTGAACCACATCACATTTTGGCTAGAAATGTCAAGTCCAGGCATCCGACGCGATATCGGAGGACGCGGGTTCGATTCCCGCATTGGCATAAAATTGTGTTCTCCAATAATTTGTATAATTAAATAAGGTACGGAGTATTCATAGCGCTTTCCATTCAAACTTAGTTAAGTCATATCTTAAATACCAAATGTTCAAACTCTGAGAAATTTTGCATGCATTTCCTTACCTTAATATTCATGTCCGAGGTCGATGTCTAAATGTGTAAATGAGTATTTCCATACCAAATTTTCCGAGTATTTTTAAGGAACATTATTTTATGGAAAACTGGCAATCCAAAAGCATAAAAGGCTCAAGGAGATGCAACATTTCTACGTGTTTTTTTATATGTGATGAAACTACGTTTGTATAAGCACTATGAAGACACTTACCTTAAGTTCTGTTGTAAGATGAGACGAAGATCAATAAATCAGAATGTGGGTAGCAGCGCCTTAAGAAGAAATACCATCTCATGCTGTGAACCTCAAGACGCCTGCCAAGCGTAGAAATTATGACAAACCACTCCAATGGATGTAGGCCTTCGTTTAACGGTGTATGTCAATGTTTGTGAATCTCGAGGAAAAAAAACATATTATCATGTTGACTATATTATTATGTATAATTTTGTGAGTATTGGGTTGGAGCTTAAAGTTGGCTGGTAAAATATATATGGGTACATACCTGAAAATTTTATTTTGTTTCTTCGAAAAACCTGTAGTATTGAGATATCCATGGACATCTGACTAGATTGTTTAATCATGAAAAAATATAAAATCATAAATGTTAATATTTTTTATTTAGTATACATACAGATTAATAGTGATAAATTATTTACATTTAAAAAGTATTGCTTTCATAGCCATATGCCCAACCCATCCCCTGGAATATTTAGTGTTAACACAGAGGGTGGCAACACTGCGGTCTATGGTCGCGGGCGCACCTTTTATGTCTGGCGGAGCGGCGTCGGCCGCCATTGCATCAATTGACAGCTCTCGACAAGATTCATTTTTATTTTTCATTTCATTTCTTGTAAAATGCTTAATTGCTAAAGCAATAAATAGTGTACCAAGATATAGTTAGTTTAAATACCACTTCGGTGACGGCAAGATTCCTAACATTTAGCATTACAAGACTTAACGTGAAATATGTGGGGAGTTAGTCAGTTGAACAACGTCCGCAGCGGTCATGACGTGGATGGGTGACCTTTAGTGACATTACTACTAAGCGTGCACGAGCTTCGGAGGGCACCTTAAGTTGCTCCTGGTTGTTTTCTTAAGATGGCAGTCGTTACAGCATGGTGGTAGGGAATTTTGCGAATGCTCACCTGGCTAGTTTGCTGGCTTAGCCTGGCTAACCACCCTTAAGCACCTAACAGTGTGCTTCAGTAGCTGTCCTTGAGACCCAGTAATTCTAGATTAGCCCGAGAACAACATCTTCGACCACATCATAACCTACCATCACGTGCGATAGTGATCAAAGGCTTGATAGTCAAGATTTAAATAAAAACAGCTGTCCTTGAACAGCAGTTTTCCGTTCAGAAACTGTACAACGTCGTTCTACACATCTTTATTTACCAACACCCTTTGTGAATGAAGAAGTTTTTTTTTTGCTTGATATTTTTATGGTTAGCCTTTGACCACTATCTCACCTGATGGTAAGTGATGATGTGGTCGAGGATGTTGTTCAGACTAACCTATAATTATTGACTCTCAAGGACAGCTGCCGGAACACACTGTTAGGTGCTTGGCGACAGATTTTCTACTTGAGGGTGGTAGCTAGCCAGGCGTGCATTCGCAAAATGCCCTACCACCATGCTATAACGACTGCCATCCTAAGGCAACAACCAGGACCGACGGCTTAACGTGCCCTCCGAAGCACGGAAGCGCTCAGTAGTAATGTCACCAGCGGTCACCCATCCAAGTCATGACCGAGGCGGACGTTGCTTAACTTTGCTGATCGGTTCAGAATGGTTAAACAAACTTCGGTTTTATCCATATCACCATTGCTTCGTTTATATAACATTACAGAAAAGTACCTATATATGTACATTTCTATTTCATATTTTTGTATTCAAAATTCTTATTTAATAGCAGTGTCCCATTTTTACTAGTTCTTCTAAAAGTTTCTTGCAGTCGCCTCTTTTTATTTTTCCTGAGTGCGTGTGAGGAAGAGAGGTAACAAAAGCGATGCCTCCATGAAGACGCTTATGATCACTGAGGGTAGCTGAAAAATAAAAAGGAATGAATTAGTAAGCGTGGTGCCACTCCCGTCTTAGAATATTAAGACTGATCCACTCATGACCTGACGCATGTCCTAGGCAATAAATGCGCCTAGTAAGTTCTTTTGTGCTCAGCCGTTCTGATACGATCAGCAAAGTTAAGCAACGCCCACCTCGGTCTATGAGTTGGATGGGTGACCGCTGGTGACATTACTACTGAGCGCTTCCGTGCTTCGGAGGGCTCGTTAAGCCGTCGGTCCCGATTGTCGTCTTTGGATAGAAGTCGTTATAGCATGGTGGTAGGGAATTTTGCGAATGCCCGCCTGGCTAACTACCCCACCCTCAAGTAGAAAATTTGTCGCCAAGCACCTAACGGCGTGTTCAGGCAGCTGTCCTTGAGAGCCAGTAATTCTAGGTTAGCCTGAACAATATCTTCGACCCCATCATCACTTACCATCAGGTGAAATATTGATACAAGGCTAACCTATCAGGCATAATAAAAAAAAAAATGTGGAACGCCAACACTCAAGTGGATTTTGACCCCCTAAATTTTAAAATGTATTGAAACATTGTGACCCCCTAAACTTCTAAATATTTAAAAATCTAAATTTTATGATTATTGATGAATATTTTTACCAAATCATTTTATTTTCTTTTCTTTTAAATATTTTTTTATATTTTCCTATTTAGTCTGTGCAAGGATACATCTATTCCAATTATGAGTTAAAGGGTCAAAAAAGCATTAGGTACTTACCATCCACTACCTTGCATATATGTTCCCTGGTGACGTCACAGTCTGGACGTATTATCACAGCTGCAGTTGGTCCATTATCAGTACCGCATACAACACATTGCTGAACTCCTGGTACTAAGCCTATCACTCGTTCCACCTCTTCAGGGGCCACCTATAAATAAAAATAGTAAATAATCTATATCCTACCCTCACCTTACTCTTGTTTTTCATTACAATGTTTTCTCTTACAAATACAAATAGTGGCAATGAATATACGCTACAGCGCAGGATGTCTATGGTTTTATTGGACTTGAGTTTTGTTGTGCTGTGGTTAGATGTTTTGCGAATAGTTATCAGGCTTGTAGCTACCCTGAAGTCAAAATTGGTCTCCAGGTACAGTCGCCTGCAATAAGAAGTATACACATTGTAATTTTTAATTGATGCCAAAGATTTCTGTTTTTCTTTGTGTAGGTACACGGAAGTATCATAAAATAAAGAATAATTTGACGTTTTTTACCCATGTTTATGTTCACTTCGATTATTAAGAGTTTAGTAACATTGCATTTTTATGAAAATTACGAAGTGTATACATCTTATTGCAGGCGACTGTACCTTACAATGAGGTACCGCAGCTGCCTAAGGACGGATACTGGCTCTCAAGGACAACTGCCGTCAGTTCATTACATGCTAAGTGACATTTTTCAACTCACAACTGTAGTTATATAACCCATTGAATTTGAGGGAAAATCCATAATGCACTACCTTCATGCAAATGTATAAAGTAATTATATAAATGAAAGGATTTTACCAAAAAATAATAAAGCTATCCTAAATCTTTGTTAAAAACATATCATATAAAAATTATATTATAACGATATTATTATTAAAGGACTAAAATTTGAAAACAAAAACATTTGTTGTCTGAAAGGAAATGCAAACTTTCATAGATAGCCCTGTTATCAAACAATAAGATTTTTTCCTTACTGATAAATTAGTTTACAAGCTGGTACTTAAACATTCTACTAGTATTAAAAAAGAATAACGTCAATAAGGAATCCAGACGTCCTCTATAAATATTATAATTTAATACTCGGTTCGGAAAGTAATTCGAATATTCTAAAAGGAATTTTTTAGTTGTAGTCTGGAGTCTCCAAATATACACGGTAGGCTATATACAATAAGCTACTTATACCCCATCACATGAAATCTAAAAACATCTAGTGAATAGTGCTCGGACTATTCACCAGATGCCTACTCCTGTGGATTTTCAAAACCGTGATGATAATGTGTACAAATGAAAACTTACGTGACATCCTTGGTACTTAAAGCTGAACTTTTTCTTTTCTAAATAGTACAGTCTCTCACTTTCATCGATGTAGAAGAGATCACCGGTCTTGTACCATCCATCTACGACGGTTTCATTATAAATTTTGTCATCACTGTTATAATATCTCTGAAATGAAAATTAAATGAGATTGATGTGACGATAGCTAGCATTAGGTATGCAATGTATTAGTAGGGAGATTTTATATCTAATGCACGAGGTATCGAAGTTCAAACGTAGTCTCACTGGAAAGTGATGTTAGAAGAATTTTGAAGCAAGCCGAGCGGTAATGGCTATGGACTGCCGTGCCGCAGGTCCTTGGTTTGATCCCCACCACCGGCTTCACTGCATGGTGGAAGAACATTTTGCGAAAGCAACCTTCTTCAAGTAGAAAATCTGCCGCCACACAACCTACTCGTAACTGTGTGTTTCGGCAGCATTCCTTGAGAACCAGTAAAACTACTGGCACACGAGATTTAACGACTGTCTCAATGTGACTGGAGCAGTGCATTTTGTAACTTGTGATGAAATGCATTTGTTATAGGTAGAGGTTGATTCAGTGAACATCAGGTGGACTTAATCCTCCAGGTAGTCTCCAAATGCAATGCAATTTTGGTCAGGTTTAAAAGTTTCAAAATCGAGACAGGACCATTTAGCGGTGAACAGAGTCCTTTTAATACTCACACTTGCCCCTCGAAGTGTGCTTTTTTATATAACTGAACATCTTGATGTGCTTATTGTATCATTATCACCATAACTCATTTTGTATTCAAAATTTAATCCAGAGCTAAATAAGCTTCGAAAAGGCGAGTCCTTTGGATATTTTTTACCACTTATGTAAGCGTTTCCCCACGTTCATTTTGTGTGAATATTGCAGCTATTTCTGGTACGGTTTGACTGTATAACAGCATGAAGATTTAGACTTCACTGACAAATAGCAAAACAGCTTATCGAAACATTGAGTCCGGGGCTAAATATGCTGAGTAAAAGCTGAGAGTTCTTGGCATATTTTTTACAAGTAACGAGCCCAAGTGCACTTTGTATGAAATACTGCAGCCATCTCTAATACGGCTTAGATGTACACCAGCTTGAAGCTTTCAATGACTCATCATTGATAATTAGCAAAACGGGTTATCGGTGACGATGCGTATGTTGAAGCTAGGCTCCACAGCCATTATACGTATTTGCGCATAGGCAGAAAGTGACCAGCTTACCGTTACTTTACAGGTTTTACTTTGAGGAAGTAACAATTTTATTGATCTATACAATTTTATTCCCCTATTCATCATCCTTATTTTATATTTTAAGGTTTTCCCCATTTGAGAATTTACCGGAATAATCGTATAAGTTAAATACATAATTCTTTATGATTATACCACTAGTACACAAAAAACCCCGTGGGGTGCCGGGTTAGAATTGCACCTCCCCATATCATCCCGTGGGTGTCGTAAGAGGCTACTAAGGGACTGGAAGGTGGGCAGCAGCGCCTTCTAAAAAACTGCCAACTAACACTGCGATCCCCAAGACGCCTACCAAGCGTGGGGATTATGGCAAATATCCCCTTAATAGGGGTGGCTGTGTACAGCAGTGGACAATCCAGCTGTTACAGTACACAAAAAAAAAGGAAAAATGCTTACAGTAAAGTGTCATAACGAGCGTTATCACTAATAGTAATCTGATCCAGGCAATCTTTGGATAACAAGTTGGGGCGTAATGATAAGGTATGGGCACAATCAAATTAAGACTAGAATACTTGACACAAACTAAAACTATGAATTAATCATAAAAAATCAAAACCCAAGTTCAAAGGGTTAGTGGCATACGCACCCAATGTCAACTCCCCCCGTGTCAGTTGCCCACGATCTCAGTTCCCCCCGATAAATTTGATGGAAAGAAATAATTACCATATATTAAATATACCGTTGGCAAAAATGAGTTTCTCTTGATAATAATATATTTATTTCAATATCATAATTGCTAAAATTATATTTAGTCAATTGTTTTGAATGGTTTTTATATCCTGCGTATTAATAACACATACAATTGTGTTATTAAAATGCAAGATTCAAAATTCAAAATGTATGCATACTAGCTAGGTATTATATCGGTGAAACGGGACTGCCGGTACTATGAATGAAATTCTATTGTTCTCGTAATCTTTCAATTCTGACGGGTTTAACTATAAATCACCATTCAGTCCAGTGCATTTCTTACAAATTATAAAACTTGGGTTACTGATAACAATAGTCGGCACCCAGAAACACAGATGAAAGTGAAAACAGAATTATGCAAAAACTATATATCAGTGCAAATAATTTTTGAAAGGCGTATTTTGAAATTTTTCAATTATAAAATATTATTGTTGTACTTTGGACATTCCAGCATTCAGAAGGGTGAAAAACACATTATGTAGAAAGCATAGCAAAGATTTGAAAGTTCTTTGGTTATCAATAGGTGAGATATTGCTAAAATTCTTGTATATCAGCAATAAATGAAAAAATCACGACATTACAGCTTTTTCTTTGCTTTGTCTTCACTAATTAAAATGATCATAGCATACATACCTGAAAAAGTGAAATCCCTTTTACCAGGAGCTCACCATTTTGACATAGTCCTACTTCTTTCCCATTGTCATCGACTAACTAAAACATAAACGTATACTATTAAAACGGTATTCATATAAAGACAATGTTTACACTGAAAAGCATGAAACGCAAAAAATATTATGTTAGCACCTGCTTTTTTATTATATAGATATCTCACAAGAAGCCGTACTCGAGAGAGCTCATACTCCTACAAGCTGAAGAAGACTTAACAGTAGCACGGTGAATGCGGTGATACCCGCAGTGGGCAATGCCGTGTTTCGCTGATCGGTCCGCTGGCCTTTCTACCAGCGGGATCAACCTTGCACAGCCTGATCATCCAGACACCTACTGGTCACCGGGCGGTAGGATCACAGACATTTAAGGTAATATACCAAAGACTGCTCCATCGTCATGGATCAAGACGAGCCAAAGCAAGAGGCCAGTTTCCTTAAAGTTTTTCCCCCCGACACATCTCGTGCCTGAGAAGAGAACCTCGACGTATAGACTTTTTTGTTGCTAAAGTTTCACGCAATATTTTTCCAACATTTTGAATATTTTAGCTAATTAATAACTATAGCTGCACCACACGGTTTCACTTCCGTAGACAATGATGAAAAGTGATGACAGTGAAAAAATTTATTCTGTGCCAAGCTAGGACCTAAACTATCTATATAATCAGTTTATACGTTGTTTGGTATAGTAACAAACATAACTAAATTACTAATTTAATCACAAACTTTCGCATTTATAATAAAAGAGTGATGTAAATCGCCTGGAACCTCAATGATTCATTGTACACACACACATCAAAAGTACCTAGAGATCATGTACATTTTGAACTATAACTGACTTCTTTGGCAAAAAACCTAAACAATAGGATATTTGCTTTGTTTATTGTAAAATTATATTAATTAATAATCTATGTTTCTACCATATCACACGAGCACAGCAATTTGGCAAGCCTAATATCACTTTGAGGAATGGCCGTTTTTGTGACAAGTCTAAAAGCTGTTATGGGGTATGCACGGCATCCATACTTGGAAGTGGTATTCTTTGTAGGATATCCCATGCATTTTCAATGGAGTTGAGGTCTGGCGATTGAGCAGTCCACAGCTGAACGTTGATGCAAGCATCGGCAAGAGTGCGAGTTACGACTCTAGCCGTGTTGGACATGCATTATCGTATACATTAGACAAAACGAATTTAACAATACTCTCCGCATAAATCTGGGCATTGAGGTTGCCCCTGATCCAAATGAGATCTGTTTAAAACTTACTTGATTTACTCGTAAACGTACTTGATCTCTAGGCAGTTTTAATGTGCGTATTTGCGGCTAATGTGCCGTTATGATACAATCTAGAAGATGGAAGTTTGTATCTCGAAGAAGCAACCACCTGGTGAGTCTTTTTGGTAGTCACGAAAATTATTATCCGTAAACGTAAGTCCTTGGATATCTAGTCTATAATGTTCTTATTTTTAACTCATCGTGAAGTGTTCGCCAAACATCACGACACAAACATTAAAATTTTGCTTAGATACCATAATATCGTAACGATGAGTTGGTTGTAGTAAAGTAATTATGAAATAGTTAATTAAGGCAAATATCCAATGTTTCGAACAAACAACGCTTTAATTATATCATAATTTGGAAATAACTTATCGGATACTGCTACTTTGGTTTAAATGAAAGAGTTTTAGAATTAAGCTTTTCAATTTGACAGTTCTGGTTTAGATGAAGAAACAACAATTTTCATTATATATAGGCGTTATAATATTTACATTTATTTAACGTGACAAGACGTTTGTTAAAAACCGGTTATTGAGCCAAGTTTTTACAATATAACCCAAGCTTGGGTTGAAATCAATAACGAAACAACTTTATCCTTGGAATTATTGGATTTGTTTATAAAAGCTCGGATAAGATAATTTAGTTATATCCATGAACTTGAAACCAATAATATTACTCAGTAGTTTTGGAGAATACAAGCAAAATAAAGTAGACACACAAAAGTTTTAGAACGGCTTTTTAGTTTGATGGTATCATAAAAATATACTTTCATGTTGTTAATGAGTAGCTTTTACGTACATTCACAGATATTATAATTGACTTTAATTTGAATGACTCGAAGATAATAAGTATCTATTTACTCTCATATATAAATTAGTATAATATATTTGATCCTGACTTCAACGTTGGTTTTTGAATCAATCTTAGCACCGAATCGAAGGTATGAAAAGTATAATACAAGTACATGAAATCCCATTACCTATGAGACAATTTAACGACATATTAAAGTCGTTACAGTTTAACGGCATATAAGGATCCATAACACTAACCTTATAATGGAAAATATTGAACACTCTGCCATTACATTTTAAAGGACCGTCTTTGTCCTGTAGAGTGATATAACCTTGCGCTTCTGTAGTACCGTACCCTTCGCAAAGTTGAGCTGTGCTTGGTAGTTTATCCTTGAAATAAAACATTAAAATTTTAAAAAGAAGGAGCAGAAATAGTTATTTGTTATACAAGAGTGCAAAGTTGCTTTTTAACCGCGTGTTCAATTTTGATGACCGAGCAAGCGAAGGATTCTAAAATTGAATCACGAGCGCAGCGAGTGATTCAAAATTAGAATCCTGAGCGTTAGCGAGGTAATCAAAAGAGCACGAGGTGAAAAATCTTTGCACTCGAGTGCAACACGTAACTTTTCATTCCACCTCAGCGAGGAAATGACTAAATGCCAAATTGAAAAAAGAACACCAAGAAAGTTCCGACTCTGAGTTTTTAACAAATTAAAAAAAAGTTGTATGATATATTCGGCACCATAGAGGTAGCAGTAAATAGGTTTAATGTTTTTTTTAATTCACAAACTTAGTGCACACGATGTTCTAAATTCAATTTACTTTATCCTCTAGAGAATAAAAACGGCTTTTACACTCAGATATTGAAGATTAAAAATACTCTTTCCGAGATGGTGGGATGAAAAGTGTTTTACTTATTTCCAAGTTTATAAAATGCTACAAAACGTTATACACAAACAACATTATAAGCAACTGCAACCAAAGCATTTAGTCAACCTAAAAATAATTGCCAATTTTTTTAACTATGATTTCAGGCCCTTTTTTTTAATGGTGATAGGTAAGCCTTACACTGTCGCATGCTAAGCAAATATCAAACTTACAAATTATAAATCACAAAATTTCCATCTCGAATCGAACCCACGTTTTAAACACCGAATCCCTTAACCACTTAGTCATACAGACTGCTCAGTGACATTACATTTTTTTACTGTAATTTTATTGTTGTAAATCGTTAAATAGGACGGTGCAGCCGTCAACAAGATTTTTGGACTTCATCAGACCGACAGATGTGCATTTTCTGCAATCGCTCTTATTTTATTATATTCAACCATCACAGGGATGATAATAAAAATAAATAATAGTACTGTATCAGCCGGATCGTCCACTGCAGAACACAGCCTCCCCTATGCAGGGGGTGTTTGCCATAATCCCCACGCTTGGCAGGCGGCTTGGGGATCGCAATGCCAGATAGCAAAGTTCTTAAGAAGGCGCTGCTGCCCACCTTCTAATAGTATTTTTCCCTTAGTCGACTTTTACGACACCCACACGGATGAAATAGGGAGGTGCAATTCCAACCCGGCACCCCACGGGGGAATAATAGTAAAGCACATAATTTGAATTGCATTGACCAGTTCTTGATGACCGAGTGGTTCAGACACTCGGTGGACGAGCTACGAGATAAGATCAGTACTCAGAGAACAATACAATATTTGGTGTGTTTTGTACCTTTACAGCTGTCAACAGCTCTGTTGTTGTAGGAGCTCCAAGAAGTGTCAAATGCTTCAACGAAGAAAAATGATCAGACGTGATTTCAGGGAGAAGAGCCTTGGCAAAAGCTGGGCCGAAGAACGTCCACGTCGGCTAGAACAAATGATTTAGTGTTTGTTATTTTTAATTTTGTCATAGATGTATTTCCAAATAAGCGTAAGGATGAATCTAATTTAGCAATTAGTGTTATGCTCGCAGAAACTAGTAGGTATATTTAGCAAAAATCTATCTTGGTGGATATCACCGCAATGTGAGTTATTCTATCTAGAAGCAGCAGTATGCAAACACTACTGTATTTATGTAGCACTGTAGGAACTAGCAAGTAAAATTACTGGGCAAACATGACATAAGATGCTAGTCTAGTCTTGAGATGACGATCTTAGTGCCGTGTCGAGGACAGTGACACTGCAACTGTAATGGACGGGTGGGACGCTTACTATCAGGTAAGCAATTTGTTCAATGCGTCACTTCATAACATTGAAAAAAGAGGTATTTCTAATATTGCTGGGTTGATTACAGGGTTACCTTTAATTTCGAAGAAAAACTTTATCAAAGTTAAGTTTGGGAAATTAATCTAATGGTCTTTTTTATTTGTAAGTGGTAAGCTTTGAAGCGATGATAGCCGATTGGTTATAGCTATGGACTGCGGTGCCGCAGATCCATGGTTCGATTCCCGCCACAAACTTGAACTCAACCACATGGTGGAAGGCATTTTGCGAATGCTTTTCTGGTTAGCTCAAGTAGAAAATCTGCACCTAACAGTCTGTTCCGGCAGCAGTCCTTGAAAGCCAGTAAAATTACAGGAACATAAGACTCAACAGCTGTATGTCTCAGAATGACGGGCATAAGGCAGTTCTTTATAGTAATATGTAACGAAATGTATCTGTTATAGGCAGAGGTTACCGCTTAACATCAGGTGGGTCTCGTGCTTGTTCCGTCATAATAACATAAAAAGTACATGATTCCATTCATTCTTAACATCACATCTAAAAACAGATGACATGTTACAGTACAGTCTTTAACATTACTTGTCTAATAGACAAACACACCATACAAAATTTGAATACAACTTACCCGAAATTTTATTAGAATATCTTTGACAACTTCTACAGATGTTGGTTTTGGAGATATTAACATTGTGACCTGGTAAACGATACTACTCGTGATTATCATCGTGAACGTCATCCATTGCAGTGTTGTGAGGACCAATGCCATCTCCGTTGGTTTCGGGAATTGGGTAAAATATAACCTAGAGGAAAACTTTAATTCCTTTATTATATAACATCACTTATATTACATTTTCCTCAATACTCATGATAAAAACTACTTAAATTTGATGACAAGAGAAGCTTTTGAAACGATTATACTCAAACTTCTTCAACAAGTCTTTACATCCCACTGAGGTTTCTTTTGCTTTGTTCATTTAATATATCGGGTTTGAACACTAAATAGTAAAATGGACGAGATACTAGCACTTAAACATTGATTAAAAATGTTTACATTACATAATGGTCAAATTGGGATTAAACTTTACGAATTTGATAGAATGCGTAAATTTATCAATAAGTTGGTACACTAAAAATATTTTTTTAAATTACTTTTGCTCTGTATATTCTTATATATTTCTATCTTATATATATTGAAAAGGCTGCACTTTTTAGCTCAGCATGAATTTCTAAAATTAACTGTTCCTTACCAAACTCCAGGCAGTTGCGCGATCAGACCTTTTTCCGTCATGAGAGCAGCTTTAGGAAGTCCGGTGGAACCACTCGTAGGCAGCATCATTACCGATGATTCCGAATCTCTATCCGGAATCCTAAAAAAGTATATTTAAGACTTAGTAAAATGCGTAACGGTTAGTGTTACCTTTTTAAATGTTTACAAATTCGGCAACCCCCTCAAATCATCGTACATTATCTCTTGGCATAAAGTCGTGTATATAATTATCAAGTATTTGGACTGATGAGGCGCTTCGATACGAATACGTCATTTTCCTGGTGTGCAATACTTCAGTATTTACTAAATACGAATATTTATGATCGTTAAAGCAATTCTGCAATTTATCGCCTCATACAAATAACTGTGTTATATTATCAAGAATTGTATAAATTATCATAAATAACACACAAGAAAGAATACAAAAAAAAAATGATCTCAAATTTACCATAAATTAGGAAAATGAGAAGGCAACATAGTAAAAAACTGATCTACAAAATGTTATACATCCTGCAGAAGCAAACCAAACCCTGATTTATCTAAATATGTTATGTGTTATGGAAAAACTGTCTTTGCCAATGAATACGTGTGAGGTAATTGCAATTGGTTGTAGTCCTCATTTATTTCAAAAACCTGCAAATAAATTTTATTCGTAGTCAAATCACAAAACTAGAGAACGTGCTTAAGAAGAAATGTAAGAAATGTAAAGCAGGTTACTATACATTTAATTGTCGTATCAAGATGTTATAATTTATGGAAAATAGCAGTAACGATAACGTCACGAAGATTGAACCCACAACGCAAAGTAATCACATCACTATCAACAGCCGTAGCAGTCAAAAGTGAAAATGTGATGTGATCGCGGTTGGTAGACCATACTTAATTTTTTTATGTTTTAGCCGAAACCATTGTCAACAGGGGTATTTACATCAAGTAAGAAGTTAATTATATACTCACGTCATTAACCAAATAATACTGTTTCCTTGTAGTTTATTGTTCCTACAGAATTATAACACTTTTTTTTGCCTAACAATAATATTTGGTGAAAACAAAACAACTTACTCAAAACCATCTATATCATCGCTAAAACCTTTGGCAAAATCCTTTAAATGTTCGTCTTTTTCAAATACAACTACTTCAGTTTTGAGTCCAGGTACGTCATTCAAAGCTGCGTCAAGACTGATTTTATGTTCTTCGTCACAAAATACATAACTTGGTTCAATAACATTTAAGTAGTGCGTAAGCTCGACTGAAATAAACAAATAATGATTAACATTTCCACAACGTTTTGTTAATAACCAAAAACTATATTATCTCAATTTACAGTTTTTTTTGTGGATTTTTAGCCGTTTGTTACAAATCTTATCAGCCGTTGCTAAATCATTCATGTATAAGCATCAGTTAATTATTTTGAGATTGTGAAGGTACATCTGGCAGCTTGTGTTTCTCTGCTGTTGTCAGTTTGGGAGGTCATTATAGCATGGTAGTAGAGCATTATGTGAATGCCGACTTGACTGAATACCACCTTCAAGTAGAAAATCTGTCACCGAACACCTAACCGTTTCATGCAGTATCTGTTTTTAAGTTTAAATTAGCCTTAACAACATTTTCGCCCACATAATCACTTAACACCAGGTGAGATAGTGTCCTATAAGCTCAACAATAAAAATACATTGCTGGTGAACATTATATTGTTTGAAAAATCGCAAAAAACCATTCCTATTGAATGATGATTAGTGGTCAATATTATGAATACTTGAAAGCAATCATATCATAACAAATGCAATATATGAAAGGTATTCATAAGACAATGTCTACCGTTTAGTTTCAAATAATGAAAATCAGCCAAGTGCGAGTCAGACTTGTGCTATGATTTTAAGTGCCCTTTTTTTGTTGATTAACTCATAACACAAGTAAATCATATTTTTAAGGGGTAAATATATTTATGATTTCAAGCACTCGCTTGCTAAGAAAATATCTCATTTACCATTGCAAAATCTACAATTACAAAATTACCAGATGAAAAATTATAGTGCGGGATATAATTTACTCGTATCCTTTCGTAATTTTTTGATTTTGTAATGTCATTCGCTGAGCATATTGTGTAGGTGCAAATATTGAAATCTTATTCACAAATGTATAGAGCACAATATGTAGTGCTTATGATGATTTTTTTTGTGATAAAAACTGTGTAAATGATATATATTATATACATTTGATCTAGAACGCTCGGTGTGCACTTCCAACTCGCACTTGACCGGTTTATTACGATTAATAAAACCATTGTTAAGGAAAATAAAATGCATTCAAATTTCAGTTAACTAAGCACTCTTTAGATTTAAAACAAAGAGCGCTGCTAACTTTTGAAGCGCTCGTAGCCAAGTTTGCTTAGCCATTCTGATTCGATCAGCAAAGTTAAGCAACGTCCGCCGCGGTCATGACTTGGATGGGTGACCGCTGGTGACATTACTACTGAGCGCTTCCGTGCTTCGGAGGGCACGTTAAGCCGTCGGTCCCGGTTGTTGTCTTAGGATAGCAGTCGTTACAGCATGGTGGTAGGGCACTTTGCAAATGCCCGCCTGGCTAGCTACCACCCTCAAGTTGAAAATCTGTCGCCAAGCACCTAACGGTGTGTTCCGGCAGCTGTCCTTGAGAGCCAGTAACTCTAGGTTAGTCTGAACAACATCCTCGACCACATCATCACTTACCATCAGGTGAGATAGTGGTCAAAGGCTAACCTATCAAGCATAAAAAAAAAAAAAAAAAACTTAAATAGCGAACATAACACGTTCAAATTTAAAACCTTACAAAAAGAAACTAAATTAAATTACATACAAACAGTCGAATTCGGATCTTGCATAAATGGTAAAGCTTGAGCAAATAAAACAGCTAAGTACATTGCTGTCATTCTCTGATGATTCCTCATCAGCAGTATCACTGTCTTCCCTCTCACGCCTTTGGAGATAAGTGCACGTGCAAGCGAGATGGCTTCCTGGAGTATTTGCTCATTGGTGATTATTTCGTCAGTTGATGCATTTATCTGAAATCATCATCGGCATATATCTTTTGTTTATATAGATTCATCAATAGCATCATCATCATCAGCCGGAAGACGTCCACTGCTGAACAAACGCCTCCCCCATAGATCGCCACAAAGAACGGCTATTAGCCACTTGAAGCCATTGGCTACCCGCGACTTTCACAATATCGTCAGTCCATCTAGTACCGGAAGACGTAGATTTGGTAGGGGGCCTACCAAATCTACGTCTTCCGGTGTAGTGTGGTGTGGTAACATCAATAGCATATAACAAATTTAAGCCTAACGATTAAAAATTTACATTATTTTAGTCCGGAATTATAAATAAATTGGTTTCAGTGATACTTCGAGGTTCGATGATAATCCTGCACTATTTCATTACATTTTAGAGCAGTGATAGCCGAGAAATTATAGTATGGACTCCATGCCGCAGCTCCATGGTTCAATCTCCACTGCTAGCTTAAGCATCACCGCATGGTTGAAGGGTATTTTACGAATGCTCGCCTGTCTAGCTACTACCGCAAAGTAGAAAATCTATGGCCAAATACCTTACCGTGGTGTTTCAGCAGCAGTTCTTGATAGCCAGTAAGTAATTATGAAATTACAGGCACATGAAACTTAACAACTGCATATCGATTCAGACTCAGGGCGATGAACGTTATTCTAAGTTTTAGCACAGAATAAATAGGATCAAAAGGATCACTCTGCAAAGCCATTCCTACAAACATGTGACTCTAACTTCGAAGCAGTAGTGTGTAATCGGTTATTGACATTTTGACGCCCCGCCAGTCGCTGCCCACCAAAGTAAGCCTAAACCCTGGAGAAACCTCCCCTCTCCCACCTCTTAGGATGCCCCGTGGAATACAGGGAGTCCTCGTTCGTCGTCATATCTACACAGTTTCCCTTGACTATCAGCCAATAACACTCGCTCAACTGTGCAGTAGTTTCCTCTCAGCGACAATTAATATCAATTTCATTATCTCCTGAAAAAAATTATCTCCTTTTGATAATTTATCTTAACATTGGTGGCCAGAACCAGACTGTTTGATAATAAGAAATTTATAGATGTTGATAATCATATCTCTTTAATATTTAGTTTTTTTATGTCACGCATACGGCACGGCTGATAACGCACAGGATGCACGATAGCATGCAAATATTATAATTGGTTTTTTGATACAATTTGCTGCTTAAAAAACCTTCAGGTGCGAGCTGAACTCTTACACGAAAAGGGTTCCGTAAATAATAGTAATTTGGAACTCGTTCTCGACGATATTGAATTTTGTAATGTAACTTTCGCTAAAATGTGACCAGTAATATCCCTGATAAATTTGTAATGATTAATTTAAAATTGGACACTTGCAAACACGTGAAATATATTATGTTCTCTAATTTTCACGCGTTTTGGATAAATAAAATGTCGTTACTGCCACGTACAACGCACGTTGAGTTTAAACCTTATTTAATTCATGTTATGTTTCATTTTCCGTTACAGGCTTCCAAATAATTTCCTAATTGATTTGAGTCGCCCGCTGATTGGACAGACGGGTGGGCACAGTAAGGCCTTAGTTAAAGTGGCTTTTTTCTCTTGTGGAACACTAAAAACAAAACTTCAATCATCACCTTTCTGTACACATCGTAATAAATACATAACAGTAAGGTTAATAATAACATAACTTTTATATTATTGTGACGGAACAAGCTCGAGGCCCACCTAATGTTAAGCGGTTCAACCTCTACCTATAACAGATCATTCCGTCACAAGTCACGAATTGCATTTCGCCCGTCACCTTGAGACATAGTTGTTAAGTCTCATGTGCCTGTGATTTCACTGGCTCTCAAGGACTGCTGCCGGAATACACCGTTAGGTGCTTGGCGACAGACTGTCTACTTGAGGGTGGTCGCTAGTCAAATAATCATTCGCAAAATGCCATTCTACCATGCGGTGAAGCTCAAGCCCGCAGTGGGATTCGAAATATGGCCTGCTGCGCGGCAGTCCATAGCCTATGCCACGCAGCCATCACTGTTGCAAAACTAACTTTACAATAAGAACAATTATTGCTGGATTGTTTTAATATTGTAATACCAGTGCGTGTGACTTATTTTAATTAACCTATATGTCAATTATATACTAATTCTCCGAACTTAAACGTTTCTAAATTATTGCATTTTTTATTTTTTATCCACTAAAATCTAAATACGTATATTGATGGCGAATAAAATTATGGTATTTCTTATTATGTTCAAGCTAAAATCTAGATACCTATAAAGCTGGCTAATGATTTAAGCAAGCTATGTAGTTCTCATTTTGTCAACTGATCTAAAAAAAAAGGAAGAGTTCCCTAATTTGACTGTATGTTCTTGTCTAACTCGTAACTCTACAAAGTATACCGATTTTGATGATTTTTTTCATTTTTTTTATTCCTGGTAGGTTAGCCTTTGTCCACTATCTCACCTGATAGTAAGTGATGATGTCGTCGAAGATGTTGTTCAGGCTAACCTAGAATGACTGGCTCTCAAGGACAGCTGTCGGAACACACCGTTAGGTGCTTGTCGACAGATTTTCTACTTGAGGGTTGTAGCTAGCCAGGCGCATAATGCCCTACGACTATGCTATAACGACTGCCATCCTAAGACAACAATCGGGACCGACGGCTTAACGTGTCCTGCCGAATCTATACTGTATATTAAGTCTCATAATATAAACAAAACCATAATTTTTACTGATTCAAAGAGTTGCCTCCAGGCAATTAATCTAATCAATTTAAATCTAAATCAAGATTTCCTATAATATTAAAGATAAAAGCTATAGCGCTATATTACTTTTTTTTATATTTTTTTTATGCATGATAGGTTAGATTTTGACCACTATCTCACCTGATGGTAAGTCATGATGTGGTCGAAGATGTTGTTCAGGCTAACCTAGAATTACTGGCTCTCAAGAACAGCTGCCGGAACACACCGTTACGTGCTTGGCGAGAGATTTTCTACTTGAGGGTGGTAGCTAGCCAGGCGGGCATTCGCAAAATGCCCTACCACCATGCTATAACGACTGCCATCCTAAGACATCAACCGGGACCGACGGCTTAACGTGTCCTCTGAAGCACGGAAGCGCTCAGTAGTAATGTCACCAACGGTCACGAATCCAACTCATGACCGCGGCGGACGTTGCTTAACTTTGCTGATCGGTTCAGAACGGCTAAGCAAACTTCGCTACGAGCGCTTCAATATATAATTCGAAAGCTTGTGCTCGTCATGTGATCTCATTTAAATTTGAGTGAGATCTTACGGGGTAGTAAGTTAAGTTAGTTATGTTAAGTTACCCGTCTCGTTTAGTTATTCTTAATAATGCGAATTCTATGTTACAAGTCGGTATTTTCTCATTAATATTCAAATTCGTGTAACGCTTGCAAACGACAAGACCTGAAATTAGACTTTTGTTTTATTTTTTTTAATACCTGGTCAGTTAGCCTTTGACCTCTATCTCACCTGATAGTAAATGATGATGTAGTAGAAGATATAGTTAAGGCTAAGCTAGATATATTTGCTCTCAATTGTAGCCATTGTAAGTAAGTTTTACGCAAATTTAGTCTTTGTATAATTTGGTGCTGTTTAAACTGATGCAAATTTACCTATAACCGAATACTTGTATCCTATTTATATAATTAAAACTTTATGTGTTATACGAATGAGATTTATTGTGTACAGAAAAAGATCTAGAGAGTTCTAGAGAGATCTAGAACTTAATTTAAGATATTTTGTATAGAATCGAGGACATCTCTATCATATTTAAGTAAGGTTCTTAAGATACACAATATTTTCAACACGCTCGCTCGTAACGGGCCTTTAAATGCACCGGATTTTAGTGTCATAATATAGTCCTTACGCACTCGTGCTTTTTGTTTACTTTACCGCACTAGTGTTTTAAATAGAAAAAAAACAACGTTTCCACGCTTCTCATCAAGGAGATTGTAGTTTATTTCGTCCGTTTTTCATATAAAAACAAACCAAAGAACAAAATCTTCTAAAGTTCTACTTTAGTAAAAAATACCTTCTAAAGTAGGTTAAGAATAGAATATTTTGTTATAAGCCTTCTTAATCACATTATTATTGATATCAAAAAGATCAAGAAAATATTTTCGTATCGGAATTTTCGTATTCGTTCTTCGCAAGTGTGTTGAAAAAGAATTGTAATAAAATTTTTGAAGTTTTATTACAATGAACAAATGAAAACAGCGTTCTAATTAGTGTGGATAAAAGATTTAAACAGCATTGTGTTTTTGTAAGGTTTTCGCAGATTCTATACAAACATTTTCAGAAATAGCAATTAAATTAGCCGGCCTCGTTTAGTCATAAAGGACTCGACTGGTTTTTTGAATCACTTCATAAGTACTCGGCTTACGATGCTAAGCTGATTACTTCCGATGTGATTTAAAAATATTCCGGGGGCTTGCAATATTACTTGACTGTCAAATTATTTATTTCCTGTACAAATTTGAAGCAGTGATGGCTCAGTGGCATTGGCTATGGACTGCCACGCAGCAGGTCCATGGTTCAAATCCCGCCGCGGGCTTGAGTTTCAAAGCATAGTGGAATTTCGCGAATACCCACCTGGTAGAAAATCTGTCACCAAGCACCTAACGGTGTGTTCCGGCAACAGTCCTTGAGAGCCAGTGAATTTACAGGCACAATGAGACTTAACAACTATGTCTCAGGGTGACGGGCGCCGTGCAATTCGTGACTTTTGATGACATGCATCTGTTATAGGCACAGGTTAGTCCGCTTAACAACAGGTGGCCCTCAAGCTTGTTCCGTCACAATAACAATAAAAAAAGGTAATCAAGCATGAAAAAGATACTGTATTAAAACTGATATAGTTTTTCACGAACAAAATCCCGCGCATGAGCTGTTTGTTAATTAAAAGACAGAATTTTAATCATGAAATAGCTTGTGTAACATAGGACTAAAAACATTTTTGGAAATGTCTTCTAGATACATCTGACTTCTTCGAGAAATACAGATGTGGCTATATGTCTATGTATTTGTCAAAGCCTTAGAAAAAGACGAGTTAGAAGAAATTATTATTTCATAAACCATTAATTATTAAGATGAAGCTAGAACAGGTGTTTTTTTTTTTGCCGATAGCTTTAACCACAATCTCACCTGATGGTAAGTGATGATGTGGTCGAAGGTGTTAACAGGCTTAACCTAGATTTACTGGCTCTCAAGGACAGCTGCCGGAACACACCGTTAGGTGCTTGGCGACAGATTTTCTACTTGAGGGTGGTCGCTAGCCAGGCGGGCATTCGCAAAAATGCCCTTCCACCATGAGGTGAAGCTCAAGCCCGTGGCGGGATTCGAACCATGGACCTGCTGCGCGGCATTCCATGGCCAAAGCCACTGAGTTATGCTATTAGAAGCAGTGATAGCTCAGTATGATCTAGTATAGCTTACCGCAAATATGTTTGAGGGATTTTTCTTCAAGCAGTGATAGAGGATCTGTGCCAAGTTAATATTTCCTCTGTTGGTCGTATTTTGAGATATTCTTTTTGATGTGAGAATCTCGTCGAGGATATCATCGAGGTACAGCTGGGCTGGGAGAGGATCTCCACGAACCACTGCGTGTGACATTTTCTGAAACATAAATATTATTTTCAAATAATTTGTTTTTATTTTGACATCTCTCTTTTTAATTGAGTTATTAGAGGAAGAAAAATTTATATTTGTATATATACTTATTCAGTGACAGGCAAAAGTCTGAAGTCTCTTTATTTTTATGGAATCCACTTACTGATTCCTAAGGCCTCAATGTTTATTCCCGTATTTGTTTGGATGAATCTTTGATCTCTTTATGTATAAACTGAACAGACAGTTTACATGCATGCGTGATTTACCCGACGACATGTCAATCTTTAAGGCTCCTGTCTTCATAGCCAAATATTTACTTATAAACTCAGTTTCATCATATTGTAACCATATTCATTAATTATTTATTTATTAATCACATTAATTTAATAAAAACTTGTGGCAAATAAACGATTTAAGTATTATATTTGAAATACCAAGTAATCAAAATTGTTGAAATTTTGAATTTTTGAGCCTAAAATGTATTATTTGGTTTGTGACTTTTCCATAAAAATTAGTAATTTCAAAATTATTTGTAAAAATTTTATTGTACAGGAATTTTTTTTTTTTAGAGATAACGCAAAATTACTACAAGTTTGACTAATTGGTATTTAAACGAACTACGGTTGAATACAATGATCGAAAAAACTACGTTTGTATGGTAAGAGCAACGAAAACACTACCCTTTACAGCAATTGATTATTCATGAATACTCACTACATTCACACAAACCACGGAGTATATTATTTCAAGCTCAAATGTGTCATTTTGCTTTATTATAAAGGGTAAAAAAAATATTACCAAAAAATGGAACCGACTTCAACACCCAAAAGTGTGAAATAACTTGTTTAAGTCGGTACCATGATAGTTCAAATGTACCTATTTTCACAATATTGTGCACATGGTACCGACTTCGACAAGTTATTTCACACTTTTGGGTGTTGAAGTCAGTTCCATTATTTGGTAAAAAAAAATTTTTCACTCATTTTAGTTACCCTTTCTACTTACGGGATCGATTGTCATTAATTGTCAACGACTATATCATCAAGATAGGTAAACATTTTTCAGTTATTGGAGTGTAATTCAAGAACGGCTGGACCGATTTTGATAAAATTTTAAATGTGACCAAACAACAAGCATCAGCTTTCAAACAAAAAAGGATTTCCAAAATCGGTTCACCCAGTCAAGAGTTCTGAGGTAACAAACAAAAAAAACTACAGACGAATTGAGAACCTCCTCCTTTTTTGGAAGTCAGTTAAAAATATAATATGTTGAAAAAGTTTAATGGTCACAGTTTATCATTTATAGATACAATTGTGTTTTTCATATTTAACATTTAAATAAATAACAATCATGTAAACTTCAAATGATAAACAATGATTTTAAACATTGTTACTGCCAAGCAAATCAGTACTAATATTATAAATGCGAAAGTTACTCTGTCTGTCTGTCTGTCTGTTACGCTTTCACGCCAAAACTACGGGACCGATTTGAATGAAATTTGGTATGGAAATAGTTTGAGACCCGGGAAAAACATAGGATAGTTTTTATCCAACTGCACAAAAAGAGGTTATTGGTTTTGCGCGATAACCGACATACGCGCGGGCGCAGCCGCACCCGGAAAGCTAGTTTCCTATATAAAGTTTTTTTTTTTATAAAAACCCACGTATTAATATAGCCTGATTGTCCACTGCCTGCACTGGAAGCACCAAATTATATGTTTTAAGGTTACATGCAAGGAAATAAACCCTATTGCCATCGCATGTGAAGGTATGGACACCAGACTGCTACGTATAATACGTTTATAACCCAATTATTATCCAACCCAAAGATCTAACGTAGATCTAACGTAGGACCTCAAGGTTTCTAATTGAAACTTAACGCAGCTATACCAACAGTCAGGGCCGATGATAAAATATGTTTATTTTAATAAAAAGCACGCAGCCTAACCGGAAGAATACCCGACTAGTTTCGCTTCTAAACGAAGCATCTTCAGGAGGTCGATCGAGACATGTCTCGGTAAGTCAAGACCTCCTGAAGATGCTTCGTTTAGAAGCGAAACTAGTCGGGTATTCTTCCGGTTAGGCTGCGTGATGTTTGTGACGTCACGTAGATAACAGGAAAATTAGGCGGAATTGTCACTAGATATATAATTTTATGCTTTTTTAAGTGTTTTATTTAAAAATTATTTAATGTTTTTTTTAGGATACTTTTAAAAGTATTTGTTATTATTAAACATGGATTTCCGCAAAGTAACGCCTGAATCTATTCATTACCTTATGTTTATTTTATTTATTACATCGTAAAATTATCATAACATGTATGTTCACTTACCTGTTGATGTATCATACCTCGAGAGCAAAACCTCGTGCAACAAAAAAATCAAGAAACAGATGAGATAAAGACAATTGAACAGTAGCTAATATCAATTTATTTTTACTATAGTCATTATATTTGGACTGACCATATCATAAAAGTCGCGGGTAGCCAATGGTTACAAGCGGCTAATAGCCGTACTTTATGGCGCTCTATGGGGGAGGCCTTTGTTCAACAGTGGACGTCTTCCGGCTGATGATGGTGATGAATTATATTTTAGAGTAGAGTGCTAGAAGCACTTTCCATACAATAGTAGTTCCATCATATTTTAAATACTAAGTGTTCTAACTCGATGAAATTTAGTATAGGTATTGCTGAGTCTAATATCTTTTTTTTTATGCCGGATAGGTTAGCCTTTGACCACTATCTCACCTGATGGTGCGTGATGATGCAGTCGAAGATGTTGTTCAGGCTAACCTAGAATTACTGGCTCTCAAGGACAGCTGCCGGAACATACCGTTAGGTGCTTGGCGACAGATTTTCTACTTGAGGGTGGTAGGTAGTCAGGCGGGCATTCGCAAAATGCCCTACAACCATGCAAAGTCTAATATCTATGCTTCTAGTTTGCAATTTTTTCGATTCATTATTTATTTTATCCCTAAATGACAAAATAACAATTCCTATAAAAAATATTAGGAATTATTTTGAAAGTACATAATTTTACGGAAATTTGGTGAACTAGAAGAATAGATCAAGGACAAACATGCAAAGTTTCAACGAGTTGAACATTTAGTATATAAAATATGACGAAGAGAATTGAGAAAACTCTTTATTGTTACACCACATTTAAAATATTAAAGTTTACATCATAAGATTTAATTAAATAATAATAACATAGTGTTACAATGGGCGGCCTTATCACTAAAAGTGATCTCTACCAGGCAACCTGAGGATGGAGTTGAATAAACAAAACTATTGGGGCGGGTGTAGTCTAACAATTATCAATGAAAAAGTACAAATTCATAAAAATATTTTACAAATAAAACTAATTTTATTGGTGTTTCTAAACAAATGTATAAAAATAGCATTTAAGTTTTTAAAATAAATAAATACACACATAAATATATATATATATACTGATATATATTTATGTGTGTATTTATTTATTTTAAAAACTTACATGCTATTTTTATACTTATATATATATATATATATATACATATCAACATACATAAATAGATAATGATATACATATATAAATAAATAATATAAAAATACATATCATAATATTATCCCATATAAAGCCTAGAAATTTTCAAAAATGTAGTGCAAAATTAATTGGACAAATAAAACTTTTTTACTTGATCCTTGAACATCCTGAGAGTTGGTGCTTGTCTTATAGATACAGGAAGAGAATTCCATAAGCGAGCAGCCTGAATAGTGAAAGATTTGCTATAAAACGAACTCGTATGAGGATGGATTTCAAGTGTAAGATTTTCTGATGACCTTAAAGTGTATGAAGAACAGTGAAGGAAATCAAAACGTTCCTTGAGATAGCGCGGGGATGTAGGATTAAACAATATATTGTGAAGGAGACTGAGAATATGAACATTCCGGCGAAAACGTATAGTCAGCCAATTGAGCTTAGAACGAAACTGAGAGACGTGATCATATTTGCGTAAACCAAATATGAATCTAATACAAACATTTTGAAGACGCTCAAGTTTATCTAGCTGTTCCTCCGTGAGATCGAGATAGCAGGCATCAGCGTAGTCAAGAATTGGAAGTAATAGAGATTGAGCTAATGCAATTTTAGTGGCTGTTGGAAGAAAGTTGCGCAACCTTTTTAAGGATCCTGCTGCGGCAAATAGCTTGCGACTGGTAATTTGTAACTGTTGATCCCACCTCATGTAGCGATCCATTGTTATTCCAAGATTCTTTACAGAGCTACTAAAGGGAATAGCAATACCACCAAAGAAAACTTGAGGAAGTAATACCCAGTCAATTGTAGACATTAATCTTGAGCTACCAATAACTATTGTTTGTGTCTTTATGGGATTTACTTTTAACCCAAAAGAATTGCTCCATTTAGCTATGCGATCAAGATCAGCATTAACAATCTGAATGGCTTCAGATAGTTTATTCACTGGAGCCTTAGAATAAATTTGTAGATCGTCTGCATATAGGTGGTAGGAAGAAGTGAGGTTGCGAGAGATCGAATTAATAAACAAAGCAAACAATAAAGGAGATAAGACGCCACCTTGCGGGACGCCTGCAGTCGTGCTACACCACGAAGAGTATTCATCTTCAAGGCGAACACGCTGCCTGCGCCCGTACAGATAACTGTGAAACCAATCAACTACCGTTGGAGAAATGTTAATTGAGCGAAGGAGAGCAAGAAGAATGTCAAAATTCACAGTGTTGAAGGCGTTGCTAAAATCTAAAAGAGTTAATACAGTCACTTCGCTGTTGTCCATTCCTAGACGGATATCATCAGTAATTTTGATGAGAGTGGTTACAGTGCTATGCCCAGGTCGAAAGCCAGATTGAAAAGGGTTTAAAAGTTTGTTACTAGTTAAGAATTTGCTAATTTGGTTGTAGATAAGACGCTCGAGCACTTTTGACAGGAATGGAAGGATTGAAATGGGTCGATAATCGGAATAAGATTTAGGGTTTGATTTTTTAGCCAAGGGAATAATTTGAGCGTCTTTCCAGATTGAGGGAAATACTCCATCAGAGACAGAGTTATTAAAAATGTGACAGAGAACAGGAAGTATAACATCTAGGATGGGCAATACCATGTTACGACTTATGCCGTCAACACCGACAGCATTGGAAGTGATTGAAATTAAGCTTTTCTTAACATCGCAAGCAGATAGTTGATTAAAAATAAATGGCGAATGGTCGGGAGTCGGTAAAGTTGAAAGGTAACGTAGGGTATTGTTTGTATCTGAGATGTTAATATCAGACAGCGAAGAGAAATGTTGGTTTAGAGAATTGATATTTAAATCATTTGGAATTGAGTTTTGTCGTGATTTACCTATTCCCAATGACCTGAGAAATTTCCATACTTTGGCAGGGTCCTCATTAGCGACGGATTTGTGAACATGGTGGCGTAAAGCATCCCTACACACCATATTGCAGCGATTGCGAGATTTCACATACACAGCTTTATTTTCATCACAAGGTCTACGCTTGTATTTACTTTTAGTGACTACTTTTTTATGCATTAACACTTTTATATCATTGGTTAACCATGGAGCTGGAAGGTGCTTTAATTTTATAGCTCGAAGAGGGGCATGCTTATCATACAACTGTGTTAATAAGGAGTTGAATATAGCAACTTGGTCATTCACAGTCACTGCATCATATACCGGAGACCAGTCGACTAAATGGGCATCATTAAGAAATGCTACCTGGTCCATGCCACTAAAATTGCGCTGAAGTATGATTTTAGGTTTAGCTTTCGGAGGACGAATTTTGTAAGATAGGAATATCAGATCATGATACGAAAAGGCATCGGCGGAACATTGACCGTGCTTTGCAACATGCTGGGTGGATGATACTATAATCAAGTCGAGAAGTGAAGGAGTGTAGTTAGGGGAGTGATGAGTAGCATTTAGAGGTAGAATATGCATGTTGCAGGAATTAATGACAGCTTCCAGTGAGACAGTAGGTACGACAATCACGTTTGAGAAGACAGGTGTTGAAATCACCCATGATAATGGTATGAATATATGAAGGGGTAAGATCTTCAAGGATCTGTTCAAATGATGAGAAGTAATTATTACAAGAAGAGTTGCTATAATAGGCTCCGAGTAAGATTTTATTATGTGAAAGAAGAACCTCCACAAAAAGATGCTCACCAGCATTTGATATAGGCGGTTGGGATGAGGTGCTGACTACTGAGAAAGGAATATGTGATCTAAGATAAATAGCCACCCCACCACCACGACTGTCACTACGATCATTTCGGATTAGGCTAAAGTCGGGCAAGGAATACGATAAAGACGGTAAGCACGGCTTGAACCATGTCTCGGAGACTATTATGGCGTGAATATTTTTGTGATCTAGAGATGCCTGCATATCGGGATAATGTGCCGGAATACTTTGCGCGTAAATATGAATCACGTTAAAATTCTTCGGTACATCAGAAAACTGCGAGTCGAGAGTATCGTTAAGCGTTGGAATGCTTTCGAAACTCTGGTCACTAAGAGAACTGTTAGAAGACAATGACAAATACTCTACACTATCACTATTATCCGCATTTTTAAATAAGTTTAACATATTTCTTATTATGAGATATATATATTACAATATAATATACTAATAAATATATATATATATATATACTAAATATATACTTACAAATAATAATATATTAATATATAAAAGAGGTTTTTTTATAACTCTCCACCTGCCAGTTGGGTATCAGTAGGTCAAACAATACATTTAAAAACACGCACAATACACACGGATACAAATATTTGTTTTTACCCAGAGAAGAAAAAATGAATAAAAATACCAAAACATAGACACAAACTAACCACATCAAATATATGCATATAATAAATTTTAAGACAATATGAGTTATATAATATGGTCATTTTGTCACCAGGTTTGAACATAATAAGCTGGTGTGATAAACTCTATGGTTTGATGTGAAGTAAAAAAAAAAACTTCAACGTCAAAACAAATGTCAAAACTGTCTTGATTGATACGAGAGGTAGTAAAGTAAAATTATTTATGATGTAAAAAAGACTAAAGCTTTAAATTAAGTACCAACTTACAGTGCGTAAAATTAGAAGACATACATAGAGGGTACGAACAAACCATGTTGTAAACAAACTTATGTAGTAATAATTATACCCTCAAGTAGAGATTGAAGCAGTAATGTCAACGCTTTTTAGAAGCGGCTCGTCTCGGCTTGGCTGTAGCTATCGACTCCTTGGGAGCATCATGCACTGGAAACGGCGCTTCCGTTCCACCAATCTTATCGAGCTCTGCAAGAGAGCTGATACGATGTCGTATTCCGTCAGCACCCGATATGAACACGAATCCGTCTTTCGTCCAACATTTGCCAATGCCATATCTTTGGCGAGCCACCATAAATGTTTGATGCCGTGTTTTAGTTAAAAACTCAGATAGAGTTAAACCGGATCCTTTTAAACCCGTCTTTGCGAACCATAACTTGTTTCTAATCTCCAACGTACGCAATTTGAACAGGATCGGTCTGGGCTTATCAGGAGTGGATGCACGACCCATTCGGTGACAACGGCTGATATCCTCGACAGTAACATTTAACTTCGTGTGAGTTGCCACGGCCCTCGCTACCACTAATGCAGTATCTTCATCCTTGGATTCCACAAGGCCATGTAGCAGCAGGATCTTACGACGACTACGCATTTCCATAGAATCCTGCTGTTGAACAAGCATGGCCACCTGGTCTTGAAGACATTGAATAGCTGTCATAATAAAGGAGCGGAATGCAGTAAAGTCTGATGCCAAGTTGTTTATATTGGTTGAAGGAGTAGCAACTTGAAGCTCACCTTCATAAGCATCCATCCGCTGCATAAATAACTGCTGGAGTTGGGCCATTGAATGCTGTACTGCCTCCATATTGAAATAAAAGTGTGTGCAATCAATACCAGTATATTAAACTCAGTTTAATTTTGTGTGAAGTGACTGTATGTTAAGGATAACACCCACTGGCAGGTATTTTGTACTAAATTTTAATTGTACATTAAATTTAGACGTTAAGGAGTAGATTAACTTATTATTTTTAAATAAATTCACTCAGACAAAATTTGATAGATGTTTTTCACTCTCCTACCCGCGCAGAAAAAAAAGTACATTGGTATGGAAAGTGTCACGAGCACTCTAGCCTTAAACAACTCGGTATACCAAAATAAGTATTAATTAAGTATACGAATTTATTTTTAAAACCCATTCACCGCTTCCGTGCTTCGGAAGGCACGTTAAGCCGTCGGTCCCTATTGTTGTCTTAGGATAGCAGTCGTTAAAGCATGGTGGTAAGGCACTTTGCGAATGCCCACTTGGCTAGCTACCACCCTCAAGTCGAAAATCTGTCGCCAAGCACCTAACGGTAAGTTCCGGCAGTTGTCCTTGAGTGCCAGTAACTCTAGGTTAGCCTGAACAACATCTTCGATCACATCATCACTTACCGTCATGTGACATAGGGTTCAAAGGCTAACAGGCATAAAAAAACCACACCATTGTTTCACAAATTCACATAATTTAATTAAAAATAATGGCTTACAGTCAGCTAAACATATTAATTTGTATATAGCATGTGAAAAATATTATTTACCTTGTAAGACCACGAGTTTTAGTTAACTTTTTACAATGGAAAATTTGTTGAAATCTAAACTTTAGATATCTTTATATTTAAATTATTCAACGTTTACGTTGCAACGATTTGAATAGCGTTTGAAAACTGGCTTCTTGTTAGCATGTGCGTGTTTATCATTTAGATAAGTGAGATTGAGTAGTGTACTAGTGAGGTCAAAACTGTTTGTTTTTAATTTATTATAATTAACTACATGATGAGCTAAAATTGTAAATACTCGTTACGTTATTTGTTATAATAGTTAATAGCTGTAATGATATTTATAGACTTGCTTATAACGTAACGATTCGTGCGAAGAGAGTGCTCCAAATAGCAAGTGAGTGCGGCATGTAACAATTGTTGCATAAATGGGATACAGCGAGTGCGTCGTGTAACAGTTGTAACATAGTGAATGTCCAGCTTTATTTTCGATTTTTGGAATCCGGGTCCTTTTTTGAGGTTTGGAACGTTGCCCAATATGACAATAGACTAAAGCTAGTCGCCGTTTATCCATCCATTGCCCGTTCAAATGTGTCTGTGGAGTGAAGTTACGGAAAAAAAAGTTCCGTAATTACGCGAACATTTTGTTTATTTTTTTTTAATGTTTTTACATACAATCATTAAAATAACTTTATGTAATTTTTTGGTAGAAATGTGTATTATCTTCATGTTTAAAGTAAGCAACTGAAGGTTTTTCCTTAAAATTCAAGAATATTTACTATTTTCTTAAATATTTAGGTAGGTCGAGTTTGCCCGCCTCTATCATAATAATTTACTTTAACATATGTCGTAAATGTTTATGTTTCGTATTTCTTGTTTATTTAGCTACCTTGGACATAAATTTTGTCCCATAGAACGTGACACAAGAGTCACAAGAGCCGATTGTTTACATTACGGCACGCGGAACATATGGTGTGGGCGGCGCCTGCAATTGATCATGTAACTGTCAAATGCTTTGGCGCCAAGTGCCGAGTGCGGCGTGCAACAATAGTTACACGCCTGACACCAGTCGTTAGGTACTCGTTCATCAAACTCTGTCAATCAAGATGATGTTATGTGTATTTAAACTAATGCTACTTATCTCAGTCAATATATAAATACTTATATCAATGCTCACGTATTTAGTGTGACCATAGAGAAATGATATTCATTTATCTATGGTCACACTAAATACGTGAGCATTGATTTATTTACATCAACCTTAATAAGAAATAATTACCATATACAACCAGACTTGTTGTTAAGCAATGAACAAGCCGTAAATGCTTTAAGCATATAATCTAGCCTTCTTTAATTGGTGAATTCAGTTATTTTTTACATTACTGAGATAAGTAGCATTAGTTTAAATACACATAACATCATCTTTACGCCCTGCATAGTGGCATGCTGTTAAGTTGTTACATACTTTTCCTTAGTAGCATACAACAAGGGAATATTTAATAACTCTGTACTCATAAACCGGTAATTGTAGGACCACAGCCGAAATATTTATTTTGTACACAGTGGTAAAACTATTCAGTTTATTTGTTAAATTACCTATTATTGATTAAGGTATAAATTTTACTGCGACCTGACTATACTATGACCTGACAAAGGAAATGCGGCTTGATGGCAGAATATGGATCAGAAGGTCTTTTCATCATCATAGGTCATAGTGTGACATAACTATGACACACAATAGTTATTTGTTATACAAGAGTGCAAAGTTGCTTTTTAACCGCGTGTTCAATTTTGATGACCGAGCAAGCGAAGGATCCTAAAATTGAATCACGAGCGCAGCGAGTGATTCAAAATTAGAATCCTGAGCGTTAGCGAGGGAATCAAAAGAGCACGAGGTGAAAAATCTTTGCACTCGAGTGCAACACGTAACTTTTCATTCCACATGACTAAATGCCTTCTCGCGTGATTGTTGAGGGAGAACGCTCATTTGTGCATTATTAACAGTTTCAGTCAATTCTGTTGGCGTCAAACAAACTTCCTCGTCGCTAGAATCACTCATTTTAGTTTTTTCACTTGTTTTCAAGTTTCTTGTTTTTAATATAAGGTTTAACAATGACGTGAAAAAATGCCGCGTAAAGAACCGCATACAAAGCAAATTGAAAAAAGAACACCAAGAAGGTTCCGAGTCTGAGTTTTTAACAAATAAAAAAAAGTTGTATGATATATTCGGCACCATAGAGGTAGCAGTAAATAGGTTTAATGCTTTTTTTAATTCACAAACTTAGTGCACACGATGTTCTAAATTCAATTTACTTTATCCTCTAGAGAATAAAAACGGCTTTTCCACTCAGATATTGAAGATTAAAAATACTCTTTCCGAGATGGTGGGATGAAATATAATATAGGTATTATCTACCTATATAACTTTGTGTGTCATAAAACAGTACAAATTGTGTAAATAATCTGAACAAAAAAACGTCTTAAAATTTTTGACGATGACGTTACAAATGTTCACGAGTACTTATATGAAACCATTAAATTGATATAACGTGTGATTATTATCATTATTCCCACATCTCGACACAAAATATAAATACAAAAGTGTATTTGTGAGTTAGTTTCGTTTTTAGGGTTCCGTACCTACTCAATGAGCTACATGGAACTGCTTCAAGGCAGACTCGAGGCTCACTTGGCTTATTGGGAATATCAAATTTTGGTGTATTAAATAGCCCTTAGAGTGCCGGGCTAAAATTGCACCCCTAAATTGTGTGGGAGTCGTAAGAAGCGACGAAAGGACAAATGCCAGAACGTAGGCAGCTGTGCCTTTTTCTTCTTTTGAAGAAGAATCGACATCGTAAACTACGACTCCCAAGACACCTGTTATGCATGGAGATTTTGGTTAATGCCCTAATAAGGGAGTAGTTTGTTGAACACCGAATATCATGGCTGTTGTTAATAATAGTGATGATAACGTCGGATGTCTTTTATTTTGATTCAGTGATGGCTCAGTGGCATTGCCTAAGGATTGCCGTGCAGCAGGTCCATGGTGCGAATCCCGCCTTGAGCTTATGCGTTGAAGCTCAAGCCTGCTCTTCCAGCATTTTGTGGCCTGGCTAGCGACCTCCCTCAAATAAAAAATCTGTTGCCAAGCACCTTACGTGTGTTTCGTTGGTTAAGCCTGTTACCACATTCGACCACATCATCGGTTACCATCAGGTGAGACTGTGTCAAAGGCTTACCTACCATCAATAAAAAAAAGAGTTTAGAACGAATGATATTATAACGCTAATTTAAAATGTCATTTTCAGGCTGTGGTCAAACAATCAAGAGATTTTAAGTTTCACCGACGGGACTCCTACTAAGGCGTTGTTTTTTCCCAATAGGCTAGTTCATTTGTTTATACTAGAATTTTTTAAAGCAAGGAAAAAACAAAGAGTTATTTGAATTATTGCACGGTGATATTGGTAGAAAACAGAATTCATATGAATAGAGTTACTCTCGGGTGAGCGTGATGCCGAATTCCGCGGACGTAGCTGTAAGCGGTGTTTATTTAATAATTAAGCGTTATCCCCACATAGTAGGTTCACAAAAATACGTGGCAACAGCATGCAGTACAGCGACTAGGAGTTTTACTGTGAATCGATTTTCAGCTTTGTTTCTATCACTACAATGTATAGTATACTATGAATGAATTGACAGCGACGGACCGCACACAGCTGCGTGACTTATGCAGTTCTAACAAGCGATACCATTATTTATTGTGATACTCACAAAGTCGAAAATGGTTTGACAGTAAAATTGCCGGATGCCGCCAGTTCAGTAGGAATTGAGCGTAAATAAAAAAGTAATCAGAGTATCATTATCCATAATTTTAGAAATTAAGAATATTATGCTATCCAAAAACAGGTAAATACAGAACAATTACCTGTCATATTATAATGAGGAAATACTTAACTGCGATGAGTAGAGCTATTATTACAGATTCGTTTTAGGGTTCCGTACCCAAAGGGTAAAAACGGGACCCTATTACTGACTCATCGCTGTCCGTCCGTCCGTCTGTCACCAGGCTATATGTCAAGAACGGTGACAGCTAGACAGTTGAAATTTTCACAGATGATGTATTTTTGTTGCCGCTATAACAACAAATACAAAAAGTTGGCCAAGTGCGAGTCGGACTCGTGCACGTTAAAACAAAAATATGTTAAAAAATGAAGTCTAATGATACGAAGCCCTTCGTGCGCGAGTCCAACTCGCACTTGGTAGATTTTTATTTGTTACATCAAATTGATTTTGCGATTCTTTTGGAGTTTTGTTTTGAGTATGTATGATATATTAATAAATAATGTAATCATCTTCATAAGAGAATATATAATAAATAAATAGAAACGCCTGAATTAAATAATTAACAATTGTGACATGCCCTTTTTATATCCAACCTGTTTGAGTTAGGTACATAGTAGTTTCAATATTTTTATGTATGCAATAACGCATGCTCTGCGAATTACATTACAAAATTACAAATTCACGAGAGGAAAAATTTAAGTCACATGACTTAATTTTTTTCTCTAGTGAATTTGTAATTTTGTAAGGTACATAGTAGTTTTGAGTTATTTGAAGTATACTAAGAGCCCGTTTCAGAATGTTCGAGTAAGTTCCTGTTTTACTACCCAGAACATATTTACTAAACAAAACACTATCTTCGCGTTTCACAGTCATCGAAAGCTTATCCATCGGTTAAAGCTTGAAACTGTCTAAATGTTAACTGTCATTTTTATCATTCAGTTATTTTATGTGTTGCATAGCAACCCGAAACTTTATTAGGACATTCTGAAACGGGCCCTATGCTAACAAACGGCACCTGAGTATAACATTCGAGCTTAAACTGACTCCGGAATTAATTATACTTACTTCTAAATATGACGACAAGCACTATCGCGCGCTAAGCAAAAATCACATTTACAAATTATTCCAGGGCTGGAATGTAACGCTTGCGCTTGAAATCACGCCGCTACGCTAACCTACCGGTAAAATGCTCTGGAGCTCAAATTACCGGAATCCAGAGGACGCAAATTTAATTACCGCTGTAGACAAGAATTTGTGATCCAATAAAATTGTAAAAAAGTAAATCATTGGTAGTACTATTATATGTTCTATGTCATAGGTAAACATATACCAGTGAGAACAAATGATGGTCTAATCTTAGAACGTTCTGAATGCACTAAATCTGATGTTAAACCATAAGACGAGTGTCATTTAGAGCGTTGCGATTGGTGCAACATAAATAGATCTCTTATGTTAATAAATAAAGTAAAGAAATATTCTTTATACATTTAACTGTCAACTTATGTTTGCATATTGGCATGTCATTGTTCAATCAGCGACGATCAAAGGGGATGAAACCTTTGTGTTATATCGACCTACGCCGCTATTTTGATTTTTCGAAGTTTCGTAGCTCTTTGAAGTAGAATATATAGGTAGAAAACACATGTTCACTTCTTGAGAATAAAGAGCAGTATTTTTCTACATTATTGGCAGTATTTTAGTTTCTCATGTGTTTTATAGCCAAAGTATGTTACTGGCAATTAATAAAAAGTATGAAAAATAGTTAATTCCAAATTCGAAGCTTTTAAAAATAGTTAATTCCAAATTAGAACCTTTCTTTTTATAAATAATAATCCCTATTACATTTTGTGACTTTTAAGTACTTATCACGGGTTTGCGGTCAAAAGGTTGGTCGGCAACTAAATCTTACTTCTTCTCGTCTGTATTCAGTAAAATAATTTATGTTTTTGGTATAATCTTGCCTTTTTGTGACTTAAAACAGATATCTTTGTGCCTATTGTAAACAAAAAAACATTGGGAAAACACAAAAAAAACCCTTAAAGCAGTGTAATAAAAAGAGCTTGTCCAAGTAGATATCCTCATAAGTTATTCACCCCAATTTAATGGTTGCAACTGACTAAACGAAATGCTAATTGTATGGCAATTCGAGTGTATAATACATAACCTGACCAAATAAAGAGAGCTGATATAAATCTTTTCAAATATTTTTTATTGGATTTGTTATTACAAAAATGTCACTACTTGATCAAGGACTTCTCCGATGATAAAAAACTAACAATAAATAGCGAATTTGATCAATAGACATAAATTCAAAATGACATCTTATATATATATATATATATGCACACCGTTTAGGTAAAGTTTTGATATAACTGTATTTGAGTGCTATAACAACTTTGCAATATTTACCTAAAACTTTAGCAAATAAATATTCATTCATTCATAAAATTAAAGCGCTACTGGAAGAGGGGCTAAAAGCCTTCTGCGGCTGATATACGCAGTCATCGACCAGCTCGGATCCCCAAGTTACTCTGTGAGTACCGGATCGCTAGATTAAGGATTCCAGAATTCAAATGTTAAAAACTATATTGACATTTATAATAAGAAATTTCTAATCATCTAATACAATTACTAATAATCAAAATATTAATATTATCTATAGAAAAGTCAATGACTGAAAGGCGCCCGTTATTTTAGCAAGGGTGTGTATAAACAAAAAATACATATACTTATAACATGGTACCCTTAACATGCCACGATTTTGAAATATTTGGAGGTAACACGTTGTTTATTATAATGGTACTATAAATCATATTCCTTGACATTTTTTGTTTGTTGTATGCGTCTTATATAATCACTTTCATATTGCACGAATTTTTTGAATAATAATCAAAATGACGGCGGGTGGATAGGTCAGATGTAATATAAAATTATTTGAATCCCTATTATCATCGAATTAATTGAAAAGTATTAACACAGATTACCAACTATATAATATGAGTATTATCATTATCAACAGTAATCACGTTGAATGGTTTTAAACAAAGGTCATCGATATAAAAGATAGAGGGTGTTCACCATGCTGAACCTTTTGCCAACAATGAGTGCCCCCACAGGAAGCCCGGCACCCCACGGGAAAATATGAATCTTATAGATGTACTAAAAAACAAACAATAAAATGTCGGCCAAAAAATCGCAATCGCGGAGGGTTCCGACATTCATGAAAACAATGTTCTTTTGGTATATAATATAACAAATATTAAAATAACAAATAGTTAAAGAAAAAATAAATTAATATATTAATAAAACACTGAAAAAATGTATAAATATATCTAGACGACAATTCCGCCTATTATTTCTCGATCGAGCGCTCGAAGAGTCAAGACCTCCTGAGGATGCTTTGTCTAGAAATGAAACGCGTCGAAAGCTAGGCAGAAAAGTTAAAAGCGGAATTGTCACCAGATATAAGTGTTTTATTAACTCAATGTTTTCTTCAAGTATTTGTTATTATTAAATAAGGAATTCCGCAAAATAATGCTTGAATCTATTCATTAAAAAATAATATATCTTGTGTCGTAACGTAACTTTTGATAAGCGAGTTCGACTCACGTACTTGGTCGGTTTAGTAATTATTTTTTTTTTCTGCCGCAATAACACATATATTTTCTGAAAACATCTACCAGCTAAGTTTAACGCTTTTATGTATACATTTCTATCATAGAACGGACGTACGGACAGCGGTGGCTGTGTCTATAATAGTCTGAATCTATTGTACAGAACTCTGCAAACAAACAAATATAAACATTTTAATACCTTCCCAAAAGTATCCATCACAGTTTGCTGAGATGAATTTTATATTTTGTGATGATAGATATCTTTTTACGTAGCAGAGCTAGATTAAGCTACTCGTAAAACAAAATGATAAATTGATTTACATAATAAACAAAGTTTCACAATGTTTTCAGTCTGATAAAGATGACGTTAATGGAATACTTTATACCTTCATAACTTGAACGAAATATTTAATTAAATGTCAACGGGCAAAGTGAAAAGGAAAAGGACCGAGGGCGGGTCCCTGTGGCATTCCTAAATTATTTCGTCAAAGTAAGAGCTTTGGTGGAAATTAGTTGATCACTTGGTCCAGCAAGGACTTATTAATATGAACCTATCATTATTATGTAAGGAGCAAATTAGTGTGCGTGTCTACTCGTCTCCAAAACCGGAAAGGAAATGAGATGAAAATTACTTATAAAATTGATTGTATGAACTATTTATATCATGCGGCCCATCCGCAGCTGGTTATGTTGAATTTTATGAAAAGAACAAAAGCTTTCAAGTCCTGGATTCTATGAATAAGGCGCTAGGCCCACTGTGGGCGGTCTTATAGATATCTGAGTTCACAATACTACGTTGCACGGGCGCTGTACTACACTCAGTGAGCACTAGCGCAAATTAACTAGATAGGTTAAACAGTATCGTCCGGTCGTAAAATCTTACACCAGACAGCTAAAACCTGTTATTGCAAATATTTTTGTAAGAAATTTCATATATTCGTGTTGACTTTGTTCGTTTCCTAATTGTGTGGTGTTTTTGTGTTTGGTAATTTGCAGCCGCTGGTAGCGGACCGTCCTGCGTTGTTTTTAGGTTTATAGCTTCAATAGTAAAAAAGTTATCAACGTTTTACAGTTACATTTTTCAAAATTTTTTGTATTTTCCAAATATAAAATCAGATTTCAACCTTTTTAAATAGTTCCACGCATCAAAATGCGCGGGCCGCGGTCCCCGATCGTGTCCCGTTGGATTGAGCGCGATCGGAGCTATACTTTTTAAATATAACAAAATAATAGTAATATACCTAACTTTAAGATTTACAGTTAATTTTCTTTGAGTTCTAAAGTTCTGTAATATTAGTATCATGACACTCATCCCACGGTATAGTTTTCACATGATTTATTTTAGGTTATAAGCTTCAAATCATAGTACCAGTACAAAAGTCTTTCGCGCGCTAGTTCGATATTTTTTTTCCGTAATGTCATTGTTTTTGTCATTATCTTATTTCATAAGACCTCTTTATCGCTCGCTGTGGGCACTGTCACAGAGGCCAGGCAGGTGTACTAGCGCAAGGAGCAAGAAAATGTAAATGAAGAATGAAAGTGGTTGTGACGGAACAAGCGCTAGGATTATTATCTGATATGATTAATATTTTCTGATGTTAAGCGAATAACCTCTGCTTATAACATACAGAGTACAGCTATTAAACCTCATGTTCATAAAGACAGTATACAACTATACTGGCTCTCAAGGACTGCTGGCGGAACTTTTTTTTATGCTTGATAGGTTAGCCTTTGACCACTATCTCACCTGATGGTAAGTGATAATGTGGTCGAAGATGTTGTTCAGGCTAACCTTGAATTACTGGCTCTCAAGGACAGCTGCCGGAATACACCGTTAGGTGCTTAGGGACAGATTTTTTACTTGAGGGTGGTAGCTAGCCAGGCGGGCATTCACAAAATACCACGCTCTACCGCCTTGCCATAACGACTCCCATCCTAAGACAACAACCGAAACCAACGACGGCTTAACATGCCCTCCGAAGCACAGAAGCGCTCAGTAGTAATGTCCCTAGCGGTCACCCATCCAACTCCTGACCGAGGCGGACGTTGCTTAACTTTGCTGATCGGTTCAGAATGGCTAAGAAAACATCGCTACGAGAGCTTCAAAACTCACTGTTACGTGCTTGGTGACAGATTTTTACTTGAGGGTGGTAGCTATCAAGGTGAGCTTTCCAAAAATACCCTTAAACCGTGCGGTGAAGCTAAGCTAAGCGGTCAAGGGAGATCACGAGGTGGGGATCCAGCCATGGGCCTACGGCACGGCAGTGTTAACTTTCAGCTATCAGTACCTTTAACTGACTTACGCAAGTCTTTCACCCGATATTATGCCTTGTCTTGATATATACAAGTTCGAAAATGTTTTGATAGTAAAACTGCCGGCCGCAGCAACATCTATGTGGACTGAGCCTGAACTGCGTTATATGTTTTTGTATACAAGGTTCCATATTTATTTTTCTGTATATCGTGTTCTGTGCATTTATTTAGCTCTTCTATGTATACAAATATATGTGTGTAGGTATGAAACACGATTAAATTGACGAAAATATGTTTGCCCTAACATTATGCTGCCAACAAATGTATTAATCCCAAAATGCAGAATGTGCACAATTGTACCATTTAAGGATACTTATTATATAAGTAAAATATTTATAGCATCAACTTACCCTTATAAGGTACAGTGGTACAAATTCTGAATTTGGGTATTAAAACATTTGTTGGAAAATCATATGAGGTAAAAGCTATATAGAGTTTTTTGGCCTCATGTACCATGCTGCCCTAAATTCCAATAGATCAAAACAAAAACCCGAATAAAGATTTGAAAAGACAGACGGAGGCAGACAAACCAGTGCGAGCTCCTATAAAGCATCCATATTTTGAGCACGTGTATGGAGACCTAAAAATATGTGCTCGTGAAATATGCTTAGAGTTTTCAATCTTCCCTCCAATGCTTTTCTACAAATAAAGATGTCTATCGAACAACTACTAATCTGATGAGTAACAAATACAATGACATCATTAAATGCTATTAAATATGATTGTCTTTTATTAACATCATTACTATGTGTGCTGTCAGTAAGGTTATTACTATCTATTATTAATTCAAGGCCGTACAAAATCTCAGCTGCTCTGTATTGCTCGAGATAGTCAGATAAGAAAAATTTGTAATAGCAATTTAACTCTACCAAGTCGATACGGGTTTGTTCTAGTATTGGAAACTTATGCTTTAAAAGCAATACCAAGTCATAACGAGCGGTAACTTTTACGGTGACTTTGCATTGTTTTAGTAAGTGGAGGCAGTAACTGAAATCTTAGAAAACTTGACCTTTTATGACATTTCAATTAATAATATGGCAGATATTAAAAAAAGATTGTCTGATCTATGTCTATTATTCTCCGAATATATTAGTCTGTTACATTTTACCCTGAAGTAATACGTAGAAATGTTTACTTCCTTGTTTCGCCAGGTATGTTTAAGCTATTAGTATCTGCGTGAACGATATCATTCATCTATAAATGTTTTTTTTTGTTCTTGTTGAGTCGAATGCCAAAGGATTACATAGCAGTATTGGGGAATGATCCGATTGCTATTCCTACGCTCTGGTAAATTTTCGCTCAAAATTGTGTGGCCCACATTTTGACAATATATAAAAATTAAAATTGTATGGTATATTATTATATGTATTATTATTTTTTATATATTTTTTTTTTCAAATTTAATTTTCAATATTTTTTTAATTCCGACTGAGCTGGAATAGATCTATTTTTTATCTAAGTTGAAAGGTTTAACAAAGTTTCAGAATCTAGACGGATTCGATTTTTATTAGCATGTACAGATTGGCTAGGATTTGGTCTCATACTCACTTATTGGTAAGTAATGACCGACGATGTAGGAGACGATGGCGATAGTAGATATTTTCCATTTAAAAAAACTGATATCAGTGAAGAAAATGTAAAGCAAAGACTGAATCGTTCTACTGGATACATGGAATGCCCCATTTAAATATACTACCATATCGAAACCTGTACTGTTTGTAGTTCTACGTTTCATCGTTCGTATCGAGACATTTGTTCAGAAACCTTGTTCTCTACAGCACTAACGATGCTTATTGCATTTGTTGTCAAGTTTTATAGCAACGCGATATCTAGACGACGTTTCTAGGGAGTTTGTTAACATGTTTTGTTGTCGATTCACAGAAATTACGAACAAGGCGCTAGGTACTTCTTCGTATTGCTTTTTGTGATGAAATGTTATCACTTTCCATAAATTATATACAGTTTAAACACTGTGGTTTGAAAGCTTTCGTGAGTATGAGTCATACTAATGTTATTTGACTTATTTACGTGAGTTATCTTTTATTTTTTTTATGCCTCATAGCCTTTGACCACTATCTCACCTGATGGTAAGTGATGATGTGGTCAAAGATGTTGTACAGGCTAACCTAGAATTATATTATTTACTAATATTGACTGAAAAACCACGTCAGTTTTTATGATAAGACATATTAATGTTTTAAATAACCTTTATAATCGGTTTTATAGATCCTCTCCATCCAAAGGTTGCCTGCAAGAGATTGCTTTTAGAGACAAGGCCGTCCATTGTAACACTATTATTGTAAATTTTAAATATTTTCTGTTTCAGGTATTATGCCAGTTGAGCGGAGTCATCGCCGCTATTGAGGCACCTGAACTCACCTGAATAAGGGCATCGGATATACTCGAAGCCTAGGTCGACAATCTCGACCAATAAACTTGATTTTATCCGGTTATTTAAAACATTAATGCCTCAGTTTTAAAATTTAGGCGAAAGGAAAAATTTGTACCATTGTCGCGTTTGGTTGAAATTCTGTAAGTTTTTTCGCATCAATGTAAAATTATATAATGTTCGTACAGTAAGCACCAGTCCCCCATTATTGGGGACCAAAACATATCTGGCGGAAATGATACGTGCATTTTATGTTGCATAAAGCGTATTGGTTCACGATAATAATGAAAACCTTATCAAAACAACAAGTTTTTTTATGTTATTGTGACGGACGAGCTCGAGGCCCGCCTGATGTTAAGCGGACGAACCTCTGCCTATAACAGATGCATTTCGTCACAAGTCACGAATTGCACTGCGCCCGTCACATGGAGACACAGTTGTTAAGTCTCATGTGCCTGCAATTTAACTGGCTCTCAAGGACTGCTGCCGGAACACACCGTTAGGTGCTTGGCGACAGATTTTCTACTTGAGGGTAATCGCTAGCCAGGCGGACATTCGCAAAGTGCCCTACCACCATGCTGTAACGACTGCTATCCTAAGACAACAACCGGGACCGTTCCTTAAAATATTTTTAGGATATTTATTATTATAATAGTATAAAGAGAGTTCTGCCAGATACATGAGCAATTGTACTTATGGAGCTTCAGAAGATCCTGTTTTACTTTCGACAAAAATGCCATATAGAAACATTTTGAAATTATAATCGAACGGTCATTATAGGTATGGACTACCGTGCCGCAAGTCCAAGGTTCCATTCCCATCGCCGCAGTTTAAGCTTCACCGCAAGGTGGAAGTAACATTTTGCAAATGTTCGCCTGGCTAGCTACCTATTACATGTAGAAAATCAGTCGCCAAGCACCTAACAGTGTATTCCGATAGCAATCCTTAAAGAGACAGTAGGTTATCATTAAAGTACAGGCTTAACAACTATGTGTCAGGGTGATCGATGCAGTATAGTTCGTCACTTTTGACGAAATGCATCTGTTATTTACAGTCTTTACCGCTGTAGATCAGATGTTAATCAGGTCAGAGTCGTAAGCTCGCACGATTATATGATATGATAACCCTATATATTATATAAAAGCTATATAAACGTCATAACCAAAAAAACAAGTAAAATGGTCAAGATATTCCTAATTTTTTTCATTACTATACATTCAATACCTTACATTCTTGTTCCAATTTCAGTACAAAGTGCACCCAGTATCTTCAATCTCTGCGAATTAATGAGTTGCAGCAAAGCAAGTGAATCATCGCCTTCTGAGTCACCTTATACAATGACGAAAATTGCCATATCTTCACTTCTCCTGTATAATTTAATATTGCAACTATGCCGCGCCAGTTTTGCGCCGCGCCTTCGCCGTACGTCGCTCGCCCCAGTATAATTTACGCCTTACCATGGCACTCGTCATAGCAAAGTGGTAGGACATTTTGGCAAGCGCCAGGCGGGCTTTCGAATGTATAGCTTAATCATCCTCAATTAGCAAATCTGTCGCCAAGCACCTAACAGGGGGTTTCGGCGACTTTCCGTGAGACCTAGTAATATTTTAGGTTATCTTGAATATCATTTTTGGCCACATCAAGTTAAAATATTGTCAAAAGGTAGCCTATTAACTATAAATAAATAGAATTTAAGACAGACACGCGAAAAAAGATATAGTTACACTAGAAATAATACTGCCAACCAGTTCATAATAACTGAAGTTTAGCGTCTAACTAACGCCGTTTTTAACTTATGTTAGAAACGGCGGTTTGCCTTTATTTAACAAAATATTACGAACTATATATGTACAACACTACAGCTACTACAATAAAAGCACTTGGACAACCTACAAGTCATAGCAGACTCACAGGCAGTCCAAATGCTCCTGCCCACCACCAGTTGGCAGCGTGCCCAGCATGCTGGCAGCATTTCCCCGTTGAATTGCAATACTTATTCAAATTACTTTATTATTACTTACTAGCTTTCCGGGCGCGCGTTGTCGGTTATCGCGCGAAAACATGAACCTCTTTTTGCGCAGTTGGATAAAAACTATCCTATGTTTTTTCCCGGGTCTCAAACTATCTCCATACCAAATTTCATTCAAATCGGTCCAGTAGTTTTGGCGTGAAAGCGTAACAGACAGACAGACAGACAGAGTTACTTTCGCATTTATAATATTAGTACTGATTAGTACTGATAGTACTGATTACTACTTTTGTAGATTCCAAATATTTTAATCGTAATTTCAAATCCGAAAAGACTCAACCCAAATTACAGTTTTTATTTGAATTTGGCATGTTACTGCACCACATTTATATTATTTCAATACATTAATCAAGCCATCAGTCATCGTCTGTCCGTTCAGAAATGTTAAGCAAGATCGCTGGAGTATGCGACAGAATATACAACACTGAGAATTTGTACAGTGGGTACAATGTTACTCCCAATCAAGTATGGCAACATAGCAGAATTAAAGTATAGAAAGTGCGAATGCCCGCCTGGCTAGCGACCACCCTCAAGTTGAAAATCTGTCTCCAAGCACCTAACAGTGTTTTCCGGCAGCTGTCCTTGAGAGCCAGTCATTCTAGGTTAAGCCTGATAACACCTTCGACCACATTATCACTTACCATTACGTGAGATTGTGGTCAAAAGCTTACCTATCAGTAATAATAAAAAAAAAGTAGGTAGTAAAGATAAGGCACTTTACAATTCAGAACACATTGTTTTGCAGACATTTAAGGTTACCAATTCAGAGGTATAAATATCATGGTGAGAACATATTATTTCCGATGCAAATTACAAGTTACAGAACCAAAACTCTTTAAGTCCTCTACGTGCATCAGTACTTATATTATAAACTAGCTTTCCGGGCGCGGCTCCGCCCGCGCTTATGTCGGTTATCGCGCGAAAACATGAACCTCTTTTTGCGCAGTCGGATAAAAACTATCCTATGTTTTTTCCCGGGTCTCAAACTATATCCATACCAAATTTCATTCAAATCGGTCCAGTAGCTTTGGCGTGAAAGCGTAACAGACAGACTTTCCGGGTGCGGAGCCGCACCCGGAAAGCTAGTATGCTAGTACTAATACTATACTACTATACTAATATTATAAATGCGAAAGTAACTCTGTCTGTCTGTCTGTCTGTTACGCATTCACGCCAAAACTACTAGACCGATTTGAATGAAATTTGGTATGGATATAGTTTGAGACCCCGGAAAAAACATAGGATAGTTTTTATCCAACTGCGCAAAAAGAGGTTACTGTTTTTGCGCGATAACCGACATACGCGCGGGCGGAGCTGCGCCCGGAAAGCTAGTATGCCATATACGCATATCTACCAATAAAAGTACACAGAGATACAAAGTTTCATCGAAACGCTGCAATGCAATCTCAAGCCGACCCCATGGGACGCAAGTCAAAGTAGTGGACAGACAAACTAAATCCAAACAACGTGCAATGCCCGACGACTGAAAACGCAATATTTGTGCTGAAATTGAGATACGGAATCGATTTTGCCAGAACATAGGCAACAGAAGTGACCAGATTTCTTTATTATTTGTTTTTGAATAAATTTGAATTATTTCGACGATTGTTGCTTTCTTTATTAACCGAATATAAAAAAAGAAAAAGGTTCTTAATTCGATCGTATTTTTTTGTGTTTGTGTGTTATCATTACTCTTTGCAGGACGTTCCAATGTTGATGATTTTTAGGGTTCCGTACCCAAAGGGTAAAAACGGGACCATATTACTGAGACTTCGCTGTCCGTCCGTCCGTCTGTCACTAGGCTGTATCTTAAGAACGGTAATAGCTAGACAGTTGAAATTTTCACAGATGATTTATTTCTGTTGTCGCTACAGCAACAAATACAAAAAGTTGGCCAAGTGCGAGTCATCGTTATGAAGTCTAATGTTGTTTAACTAATGGTACGGAACCCATTGTGCGCGAGTCTGACTCGCACTTGGCCACTTTTTTAACATTCGAAAGCTGGAGCTGGTCATATGGTCTCATTAAAATTTGAGTAAGATCTGCCGAGTAGTATTTAGTTATCCCTAATAATGCGTTTTTTACGATTGATGAACTATAATATCAAAATTTCAACAAAGAAATCTTTTTATTATTGTTACAAAACATAGACTTTGAAACAAGGATTTGACTTAAAACTAATATCCTTTTTATTCAGTGCTCATATGAAGAACGTTGTTCTAGCGAGGGAAGTGAATAGGTATTATCTAGCAAGTTTTACGATCAATAACGTTGTATATTATACTTTGTGAGTCTGCGGTGCCATCTATGAAGAAACTAATGAAATATGTTGTCAATGACTGAGATACCTATGATATCCTTCCATCTGTCCAATCGTCTATATTTGGCAGTATTTTTTTAATCAAAATATATAGCGAGTTGGTTTAACTAAATACCTACATATATAATATGTTTGCAGTGTAATGGCCTAACAACCTGATACTAACAAATACTAGAATTAAACAATTGGGGAGTCCTTAAAACAAAACACATGTTTAAAAACAAATGGTTTCGGTATTCGATTCTGACTTGCACTTGATTTTGCTTATTAATCATTAGAATATTATTAAGTAATTTATTTCAATTAGTTTTATTTACTTATTAGTCATCGAATGCATGAAATAAGGTACCAATATCGTTTACATGCCAAACATACACTAGGTTGAGTACATTTATTCCTCTTCGGGTGCCTGGCTTTAATTGCATCACTCCATATCTTCATCTGAGAGTCGTAAGATGTGAGATGGGTGACATATCAGAAGATGGGTGGCATCACTACCGGCCCCATTCACCTCCCAAGCGAGTATGTGGTTTTGGAAATTACCCGAAAAATTTAAGGGGGAGGCTGTGTGGACGATCCAGTTGAGCATTAGATGTGGATCTTGTAAGAATTATATTATTGACGTTTCGTCCTATACATAAAAATATGTAAGTACCGACGTCATTGATACTCCGAAACCATTTTGTGCTTCAAATAGAATATTCAAACAAAACTGAAAACTTACCATTATCTGGCATTTTGACAATTTTCTGATCTTAAAATATTAATACTAATAATAGTATCGTATTTGACAGATCTTTTGGTTACCAATCTACTTATAGGTACTAATCTTTATATATAAAAATTTTGTGTCACGTTGTTTGTCCGCGATGGACTCATAAACTACTGATCCAATTTTAAATTTAATTTGCACTCCGTGTGCAATTTGATTCAACTTGAAGGATAGGATAGTTTAAATCTCAATTTATAGTCGTAATTACTTGTAAAAAATATTAATCGTAATATTAAACTAAAACTATGAACACTAGCTCCCACACTACGATTCCCTGTATTATAGAAGTCGTCTCTTCCTGTGGTACATATTTTGTGTTTAGTGAATTGCTACAAAGAAGTAACTACCAACTACTGTTAGTTAGTAACCACACACTTATATTAATAATCCATTCAGCTGTGAATCTTCTCGATTACCTAAAACACCAAAGGCACATAATCTATATTATCAGTACAACTCTGTACCTACGTATTTAAATAAAGTACTTACCTACATCAAAGTTACTTTCCAAGAAGAAATAATCAGAGTTCTATATAACATCTACAAACACTGGTAACTTGTTTACATAATTCATAAGCTTTAAATTAGCAATATCAATTTAATTACATACAAGGCCACGAATACAACCAAAGGCACATTTCACGACACAACAACAATAATATAACACCATCATAAATTGATATGTGCATACACGTCACAAATGTACCCTCATTTTTGTATGCGCGTACATCAAACCAACGCACTAGACGGGTCCAGCCGTGGTCGGGCGTGTCAGCGACTGCTTATCAGCGGTGCGTCAATACGACCCAAAGAGATATTATGATGCAAAACCGGAATTAAGGACATATACCCGCCAGCCAAAGCGTGAACTTTTATATAAAATCAACTTGTTATTTAAAAAAACTCGCATGTAAATATAGTGTATTATTAGACCAATCGTTTCTGGCTTAAATCCTGTTTCTTTTGGACTAATATTTTTTTTATAATATAGCGTTTAGTATATAGCACTCATTTTTAGGAGTTTGAGTCAGTTATTCGTAGCTCCAGATTTATTTAAAAAGTATAATACACATGTATAAATAACTTCCCAATATACAAAGTTCATTATATTCCCCATGTTTGTGGTGCAATAGAAATATTAAAAACATGCTTATTTTTCTTGAAAGAGACGCTGAAAGTTGGGTCTTTCTTTTATCAAAAATTACCAGTTTTTGAGCTAGTGTAATTTCAAAACTGTATAATTTAATGAAAATCTGATGCACCACAAACCTATATATTAGGGTAGTGATTACGTAGGTAAAAAATCATTGAGTTTTATTCGCTATTATTAAAATGAGATTGGAGCTGCGTTTTGTATGGGGGCGTTCGTCTAAAATATACCCTTAAGCCCGTGACAGACTGAGCATAGGTTTTATTTATTGTAATTATTTTTTATCATATAGTATATTAATAACCTAATTTTCATAATGGACGTTAATAAATGAAGTATACATTACGTATTTAATCTGAGGTATAGTGATTACGAGTAGAGAGAGAGAATATGGTTTTGGTTAGGTAAGCATTATGTATATTTGTCGATTATAAGGTTGTTGCAATTAAGATAACATTTTGAAATGTATAAATAATATTAATATGTGAGCATAATATTTTATTATAATATTTTATCTATGAATATTATTACATGTATTTCGATACTTTTCATACTCAGCTTGTAGTCAGACTCTAGTCTTGTGTAGGTCTTTAAGGTAGATTGTATGTGTATGTGATTGTGACGGAACAAGCTCGAGGCCCATCTGAAGTTAAGCGGTTAGCTCTGCCTATACAGCTAGCTAGCTGCTATAGTTAGCTGTGCCTAACAGATGCATTTCGTGAAAAGTGACGAATTGCACTGCGCGCGTCACCTTGAGACAAAGTTGTTAAGTCTCATATGCCTGTAATTTCACTGGCTCTCAAGGATTGCTGCCGGAACACACCATTAGGTGCTTGGCTATTTTCAACTTGAGCGTGGTCGCTAGCCAGGCGGGCATTCGCAAAAAGCCCTTCCACCATGCAGTGAAGCTCAAGCCCGCGGCGGGATTCCAACCATGGAGCTGCTGCGGGGCAGTCCATAGCCAATGCCACTGAGCCCTCACTGCTCCGTGTAGAATATTTTTGTGGTCTAAGGATCTTTGGAGCAATTTTAATTTGGTACAATTTTAATTTGATAATCATCAAGTTCAAAGTGGTCAAGTCCGTTCAACTTAATAAAATCCACTGTAATTTTGGCGAAAAAGTTTTTTGCCGTTGGGCGTAAAAAATATGTAAAGAGAGTATTAATTATTATTGCTTAGTCGTACAGCGCTTGCGGAGACGCAAATTTTGATGTGTAATACTCTATACTAGGCAGTATTTTTGACTATACACTTATCTCAATGTATGGGGGCATGGTCCACCTAAGGTGAATTTTGAGGTATTGAAATTTCAAAAATATGCTAGTAAAATGAAAACCACTAATCCGATCGCGCTCAAATAAACGGGAAACGATCGAAGACCGCAGCCCGCTGTTTTTGATGGGATGGAACTACAAAATATGTTGAAAATAAATTAATTATTAAGAATATACACGAAATTTCGAATAATATTAACAAATAAATGTTCATATCTTTTTTCATTGATATATCTCTTTTCTCTTCAGAATAGTTAATTATTATAACTGTTCTAAAGGTTCATGTGGGTTTGATAAGATTTCTATCAACACCAATGACAACCGCATTATTGTCTGTAACACTGGCACCACATACATAGCTCTCTAGTAACGCAAGTACTTTTAATCAATGCATGGTCTAGGCAAGTGAAATCGTGAGTAGGTAATGTATCAAGTTATACTGCTATAAATATTTTTTAAATATTTTAAGAAAACATCACATTAATATTTTAATAAAACACTTAAAAGTACAACAAATATATCTAGTGACAATTCCGCCTAATTTTCCTGCTAAACCGACGTGACGTTACAAACGCCACGTAGCCAAACCGGAAGTTTGTTTTTTTTTCGACGCGTTTCGCTTCTACACGAAGCATTCTCAGGAGATCTTGACTCTGCGAGCGCACGATCGAGAAATCATTTCTCGTTTTTTTTTTCATTTCTCGATCGTGCACTTGCAGAGTCAAGATCTCCTGATAAGAGGACGCTTCGTGTAGAAGCGAAAGGCGTCGAAAAAAAAAATCTTCCGGTTTGGCTGCGTGACGTTTGTGACGTCACGTCGGCTTAGCACGAAAATTAGGCGGAATTGTCACTACATATATTTTTGTATTTTTTAAGTGTTTTATTCAAATATTAATTTGATGTTTTCTTAAAATATATAAAAAAAAATGATATTATTAAATATGGATTTCCGCAAAGTAACACCTGAATCTATTCATTATCTTATACTGTTATATTACTTCTAGGAATTCATCTGACCTCGTATCTGTATAGTTATTGCTTATATCAATATTAACGTCTCCTGACACAATACATGTGTACGGATTTTATGATTTTCAGTGTGTTTTTAAGGAAAATTAAAAAATTACAATATTGCATTTTAAAGGGGCTCTTTATATCGAAACAAAAGTAAAAGTAGTATTAATAGAAATGATAAGACAGTTTACAGAATGAAATTGAGGTTTACTAACGGAAACGATAAGTCCTTCTTTCATACATATATACCTATGCCATTGCATTTACATATTATAGTATATAGATGACTTTATTGTTCTTCAAATAGTCAACATGGATAAATGATTAAGCCAACATTCGGTTAAAATTCAGGTAAGAATTCAAGTATAAGCTAAAAAAAGTGAAATTGACAAATTTTTTGCGAATGCTACGTATGTTTTGCGTTACAATAGTATAATTCGGATCGGATATAGTTCGGATCGCCTATTTCCTTTTTGCACATGTTGGGTGAAAATACGTGGCAATTGGGTAGGAAGCTTTAGCAAAATCAAATGTTGTGGTATTGATACGACCAAATACATGTAAGGCATCTTGAAATTAATTTGAAAAGTTGCAGTGTATTACTGCCCTTAGATAAGAAATGGAAGTTGATGATATTGTTGTAGGAAAGTTATACGTGGTTCAATTAGAAAAAAAATATTTGGCGGGCAATTTAAAAAATGTGTCCCTATTTTTAAAATTGCCCGCCAAATATTTTTTTTCTAATTGAACCACGAATGTCTTCAGCATGTAGAATTTAAATAAGAATGGTTCAATATACCGATAAACTACAATTATGCATATATATGATTTTATGGTGCAACTCTGATTTAACTCTTAAAATTATCAAATACTTGTCCAGAAAAATATTAGTTTGAAGGTTCTGTTAAAGCTTGTGTGATAAAATCATACACCTCGGATACAAACCTTGATACAATTTATTCTGCTTTGATATACTTCATTTATGTTAAACACAGTAATTGATCAATACGTATATAAACAGAATCACACTGTAAATTATTAACTTCAAGAATACACTGGTAATAGATGTTACTCCATCGAGTTCTACCGACAGACTGACTTAGCCGATCGTTCTCCCCACCCAGCTAAACATGTCATCGGAAGATATCCAGATAGGTGGGGCCGACCAATCAGAAGGCAGCATAGTACTTAATCAATAGACTTACTGGTACTTGACACATTTGATAAAAGACAAATCAGCAACTTTTATCTATTTGTAAATCTTAAAATACTACAAATAACTATAAAAATACCAAAAATACTGAACATAATTTACAAAATCATCACACTTGCAATTCTTTCCCTTAACCTCATTCCACCTCACCCAAACACGACCTGAAGAAAGAAGATTTGAATTGCGCGCCAGTCAATATCAAACTATGCCGTGTGGTGGCGACACGACGGAAAAGAAAGAAAACTTCATACCAGAGACGTGTATGAGCGCGCGCGATTGCTAACTAAATTTAATTGGTTGATGGCTGATGGGCTCATATTATATCAACTTGTATAGCGCCAACAATAACAAATACTGTCAAATCACATATTAAAACAAATACCTACCTAATATAAGTGTCAGCAAAGTGTTCACCAGCGTTAAGGGATCGAGAGGATTGGATTTCAGGCCGAGGTAAGTTTAGTACCTATCCACTATTCTCATTCCTTTTTTTTCAAATGCAAGCAATTTTTGTTATCATACTTTAATAAACACGGTATCGAATTTAACAAGTTATTTCATTCTTCTCAGAGATCGAAGTTGATTTTGCTTATAAAACATGTTTATAATAGGTATATTGCCTCAATATTCAAGTTGGCTATAGTGTCACTAAGAAATCTCGATCCCAGATAGCTCGATCGAACAGTTATTGCGTTTTTTATAATAAATAAATATTCTGTAGCTGTACGGAGTGCAGAACTACGCTCTGTAAATGGCAATATGCTCGTTTTTTTTACACCAATGAGAAAATACAATGGATAATAAGGTAAGTTTGAAAAACACAAAACACAGTTCTAGTTTAGGTAGTTTCTTACGTCACTTAACACAGTTCTTCAATTTGCATAATATTTACTTTTAGATAAGTTTAGTATATTAAAGTTCATAAAATGAAGATTAGTTTGTATAAAATGAAATCGTATGAGAAATAAAGTTCTTTATACCTAATACTAATACAAACAATGAAATCTATGGAGGAGTTCTCAATTCGTCAGTATTTTTTTTTATGTTTGTTACCTCAGAACTTTTGACCGGGTAAACCAATATTGATCAATGTTTTTTATTTAAAAGCTGATGCTTGTCGTTGGTCCCATTTAAATCTCACCAAAATCGGTCGAGCCGTTTTTGAGTTACACTACAATAACTGAAAAAAATGTTAATAATAATAATAATAACTTTATTAATCATAAAACTATTAACATATAATGAATCTTTGTACGTAGTTGTGTTTAATTTAATTTAATATCTATGTTAGTTAAAGTATTTTTTAAATATTTATGTTAAATAGTCCTGATAAAAATTAAAGATATGTACCCGTGGGCCCCAAACTAGGCTGTGCCTGTATCTTGGGCGCCCAAAGTATTGACTGAAACATTTGACATAGACCGTTTAAAGATGTACGTACCTACGGACTCAACATTGCTTAAATACCAACTAGTAGTAGCTAAATGCACATGCTTGTGTTTTAATAGGGCATTTAAACATGGGATGACATAGTAATATGGATGTTTAAATGAATAAGCTAGATAAAAGCAAGAATAACATCATACCAGCAACAATTCCAAAAATATTCAAAATAAAATTTATTTCAATGAGATCATTTGACAATTTTAATTAAACTAAAAGTTAACAAACAATTGAGATAAGCAGGCATGGTAAAGTTCGCACTATGTCATTCCATTTTTACATTAATATAACATAAAGACTGTTGAGAGTAAAAAATTACGCGGAGATAATTATTAATCCGATCAGATTAGAGCATCAGATTTAGAAAAGAACTTAAACAATATATCCAGTCAATTAATATCTGAAACATTGTATAGGTCACATGGTCTCAGCTTGTTCAAGCTCAGGTCTTATTATCAAATTTATAAGCACATTGTTAATCCAGTAGTATTGATACCAACTTTAAAACAATAGTTAAGTAACTTGCATTGCACCGCGCCGCCGCGCCGGCCGCGCGGCTCGCTCCGTCGCCGTCTATCGCACGGCCGGGAACAGGTTTTGCCCGAGCGACCGCTGTCATGCGAAGTGCGAGAAGATAAAGCCACTAGATGTGGCAGCTAAGTAAGTGCGCTTAAACACACTGAGACAATTTTTAACTACTGCTGTTTTACAATTATGGTTTCACAAGAATGTGCCTAATAAGAACTTGTAGTGTTTAAATTAATTACTCATTCTTGTTATATAAATAATGAGTAATTAATGGAATTTAATTGCTTACCTAAATTACTATAATTATTTCTATTACTTATGCTTTAATGATGTGTTATAAATGATAATTCTTATTTGTAAAACTAATTCAATCTCTATTATTTTGTAATAAGTTATGCTCAAAATATAAATAGATAGAGAGAACAGTAAAATATTAGGAAAATATAAAATAAATTAGTGACATAGAATACACTGGTTGAGAGATAAAGCTAAGATTCTGTTTATTCATTCCAATCAATTTAAGTATTTTCTTTTCAATGTTGATGGATATTTTAAAATTCATAACAAGATGTATGTATGCGGTGCGTATTAATTTATCGTGGAGTGTGGTAGTGAAATGGATTAGATGTGTGGGTGTGTAAGGCAAGGGTGGGTGTACGGCAGGGATAGTGAGAGTATGTAGGTATTAGTAGTCTGACAACATGTAACATCACGATTAAAAATTTGTAGTTATTGCAATAAAGCGTTTTTTCTTAAAAATTGGTAATTGCAGAGCATGAGATTAAAACGATTAATTTAGTTTTTAGTATATTGTTGGAGAAATGCGATATATTATATATAATTATGAAATCTGAGGAGGAATGAGATCATAAACAATATTTTTGGTGGGTTAAGTTCTACGAAACATTCTTTGTACTAGCCAAAGCCAGACAGTGCCATATCGTGAGCCTAAATTTTATAGGGCAAGACAAGTCTTTCTAGGTCGTCGTAGGATAGTGTGAGCAACCATCTTTTTAGTTTTGATTTGGCTTCATATATTGTAGTGTTTTTTAAGTCTATCGCTTTGCAAACTTCGTTATAGGTGCGTATGTGCACATATTTTGGAAGATGTTGAGCAAAAGTGGATATTACCCTAGAAAGACCATGTCTCAAAGGTCTCTTAGATCTTTTTTTCCTTTTGGGCTTGTGGTCTGATTTATTGTGGGTCTTAGTAAATGCTTTCATGATAAAGAGCTGTCTTACTCTAAGTACTCCTGTCTCTGCATAAAGCATATCAGTAGGGTAGCGTCGAGGCTTACCCATCAGTCTTTAGAACGGCTCTTTGAGCACGCTCTAGTTCAATCAGGTGGGTTTTGGCTGCCCCACCCCAAGCACCTATGCAATACAGGAGAATAGATTGGCATAGTGCCGTATACACGAGCTTCCTCACCTCAAAGGTAGCCGCAGGACGTAAAGTTTTCATTACGTAAATTTGTTTGCGTACTCGCTTGGAGAGGAAAGATATATGATGCTTAAACGTTAGGTTCTGATCTATAATAATACCTAAGTAATTGGTTGTGTCAACTCTATTAACAGTATTACAGTTGCAGGAGCAGAAGTTACCGGCAGGATGATGATAGGCATTGGGACAGTTATGGCTGTGAATTTTGAGGGAGGTCAGTTCTGGGCGCGTCGCTGACGTAATATGGAAGGGTATGAAATTTGTTGTCTTCGCATTTAGCGTAAGCAAGTTGTTGTCCAACCATTTTGACAACAGCGACAAACCTTTCTCGGCAATACTGACCGTGCTTTCCCAGTCAGGCCCATGGAAGATGGCTACGGTATCATCGGCGTAGCAAATCAGTTCAGAGTTTTTTAGCTTTGTTCTCAGGATGTCGTCGATGTAGATAGTAAACAATGTAGGAGCCAATATGCTGCCCTGTGGGACGCCGAATCCAATTTCCATTTCTTTGCTCAAGTAGTTGTCAATTTTGACACATTGTCTCCTGTTTGTTAGGTAGCTGGAGAACCACTTGAGCACGGTTCCTCGGATGCCAAAGCATTCAAGTTTTCTTAATAAGATTTGAGAAGAAACAGTGTCGAATGCCTTGGCAAGGTCGAGAAACACCCCTATACATCTCTGTCCGCTGTCTAAGTGTGCAGCCACTAGTTCTGTAAGAAGCTGCACCGCGTTTTCTGTAGATTTACCACGCCGAATACCAAATTGACGATCTGAAAGCAGGTGAAATTTTTCGAGGAAGTCCACTAGCCTCTTATTTACTATTTTCTCGAGAATTTTGGATATTACGCAAAGGAGAGAGATAATTGTCAGGAGTAGACTTAGAACCAATTTTATGTATAGGGATAACTACGGCGGTTTTCCAGGAGTCGGGGAAAGTACCAGTTGCCATGCTTAGGTTACAGATATATGTTAGAGGCTCCAGTAAACTCTCCTTTGCATTTTTAAAAAAAAGTGGAGTTATATTGTCAATTCCTGCGGAGCTGTCAGATTTGAGATCGGAAATAATTCTACTAATTTCTTTATAATCAGTAGGGTACTGTGGAGGTATCTCACATATATAGTATAGGTAATTATGCATTCTCGTATATGACATATACAACGAAGTTTTTTTTTATTTGACGAATAAGTAGAGCTGCCTAAATGAATTTTTAGAAATAACACAAAAACACAAAAAATTAACAGTCTGGCGCCGGGAAGCTATTAAAAGATAAAAAACAAACGCATTCAAATAATCTATTCTTGATTTTATGGCCACTCGAAAAGAGACTCACAAAAAATTGGCTTGAAGGGTTTTTTTGTGGGGTTTGGCAAAGCTGCAAACCGTGAGAATATAAAAACACTTGTTGCGAGGGTGTTTACTTAACCGATCCTGGAATTGACCTATCATAGAACAAATGATCTGTGGCTGTTTATTTTATTTTTAGATCAACCAATCGATGACGGTGGAGGTGTTTCTTTACATACAGAGAGGGGAGATAAAAAGTACTGGCTGGGAAAGACGAACGGGGGAGATGAGGAACATTGACGGATTAGCGCGGGTTTAACGCGGAAGTCAGTTTAAAAACTGCAGTAACTTCAGTGTTTGATTATTATTTGATAAATTAACAACTCAAGTTTAAATTCAGTGATATTAGAAGACAATCATTCGGTAAAGTTGATAAATCCTATTCTCAACATACTATAGAGTTAATTCTAGCGATAAATTTAAAATTACACCCAATATATATTTTATGGAATTTCAGAGGATTTGTTGTAAGGAAAATTAAATTAAATTGAATAATCAATTTTTTAATGATAGTATTAAATCGTATTACCTTATTGAATACATATATCTTATTTGCTACATACAATTAGTATATTCATGTCAAAGATATCACTTGTTATGTTGAAAATTACATATGGGTATGGTTTTATTTTGTAAATAATTGTGTATATTAACATATATTATATGTTTTGTTGATTCTACTGCACTGTGTAATACGACTAAAGAGGTTTTTACGTTAACGCCATTCTATTTTCCTCTTTAATAAAGTCTAGGAAATGAATGGCGGATCATGTGATTAATATATATGTGTATTTTTATAGATACATATATATGTAACTTTCATGATTTAAATAATCAAAGAGTGTCGCTTAAATACCACAACAAATTTTAAGATCATTATAATAAAAATTAATATGATCTATATTAAACTAATTTTATTTTATGATTAAGAACCTTTCCAATCAGATAGAATATAATATATATTAAGAATAATTGAATCTAAAGTAAATTAAATGAATATTTGAACTCTAGCTATTGAAATAGTAATCCACACTTAATTAGATCTTGAGATAAATTTATAATTGTTTTGATAAATAATTTACGATAGTTTACTTAGTTAATAACAGTTAGGATAGTAAAATAATATTTGAGTCTAATTATTTAGTATAGCAGAATATGCTGGAGTATAGAGTATTCTTTACCTAATTTAAGATAGTAATATAACATAAATTATTTCATTAGGGCTATAACGTAGCATCTAATCTAGATAGATAGGTCATATAATTTCCAACACAAAGTCCTGCGAGCAGACAGCAAGGGGAGATCGAGTCCAGTTACTGATCAACAGGGAGTATATTAAAATAAGTACAGTATACAATTCCATTAACTCTAAACATCTATATTATATCTTTTGGACTATGATAGGGAATAACTGCAAAATGATATCTTAGGAGAGCGTGCCTTTTACTGTCTTATATTTTAAGGCCTATAACAAGAATATGGGACCTAGATTTCACAAGTCTTTACATGGTTGTGCCTAGAAGCGGCAGTACAATACGTCACAATACACGTCCTCTCATCTGGAACGACCTATAGATTTCTATAAGCCTGGCCAGGCAAACACAAATTTTGTGTTGAATCACGTGATATTTGAGATATATATAAATCCATGGTTTTAAAAGGGCTAATAAAATATACAAATAGCGCTTATTTCGCTATAAGAATAAATAGAGCCCCTCGGCTCATGATAGGTTAAAAGGTTGATTTCCAAGCCCTGAAAAAAAACACTTCGGTGTACGCTGAGCCGCGTTGTAGGTCTCCCTAGACGTTACTTGGACTGGTTTCTATTGGGGAGATGATCTTTCCTTCCACATAAAATAAGGCATTCTTGTATTGAATCCTGCCACTTGCTAAGGATGGTCTAATTGGAAATAACTCTTCCACATATACCTTATGAATCAAGCGCATACACTAATATAATTAATTAAATTAACTATTTTAATTAATTTACTTGTTGACCTCTCTTATTTAAAGCAAGCCAGGAGGAATATGAAAGTGATTATTTTATGGACATTCAGCCTATGTACTGACATAAAACTTGTGTAAGACATGAGTGATGATTTACAATCACATTAAGTAAAGCTCTCCTATGATTTCATATCTCTGAATCAAGTAATCCTTTCTCAATATATCATAACTCTTAACTTAGACGATCACACTAGCCTGTACCACCACAGTACAGAAAAAGCGAGTTTGAACATCGAATCTGCATGGTATTTTGCTACACAGAGACACTTGTATCTCATTCAATTTTTGTAAGATATTATCGACCAGATTCGAGCCAGCATCTACAAAGTGCTTATTACATTTATCAATCGGTGCTTGTGGGTTGCGTTCAATTTTCAGAAGTTCTTGAGAGTGTTTTTTTAATGGGGCAAAATTGCATATTTCCTTTATGGTTTTCCATAGCTTTTTTGGGGCTTTATGATGTGCAGTTAAATTACCGTTATCATATTCGGCTTTAAGTTTGTGTATTAAGTTGTTACAGTAGTTGCGGTATCGTGTATATATTGTTTTAAGAGTTTGATTGTTTGGTTCAAGTTTTACCTGTAGGTGTAGACGGTCTCGGTGCCGCATGCATTTTAGGAGGCCTGGAGTTATCCAGGATTTTATTTTAATTTGAGATCTGCTGATTTTTTTTGGTGAGTATTTTTGAGGATGCTGTTCGTTATAATAGAGTTGAACTTAATAACTGTGTCATTAATGTTTTTTGAGACGAATTCACGTTGCCAGTCTACATTTTTTAATTCTTTAGCTATGGCTTGAAAATCAATCTTTTTGTGAATTTTCTTGATCCTCTCGGCCTTGAAATTATTTAATGAAAGACCTACTATTAGTAAGGAATGGTCTGTAATCGAGGTTTTGCACAGTATGCCCAGGACATTATTTTTTGTTTTGATGAAAGCATGGTCAAGGCAATTCTCACCCCGAGTAGGAACTGAGATACCTGGTAATAGGCCATGTTCCGCCATTAGGCTTTGGTATGAAGCATTGTCTTTATTAGGTAAATCATCCAAAATATTGTTATTTATATCTCCAGTTAATATGATATTTCCGTATGAGTTTAAGTTGCTCAAGACATGGTCGAGGGAATGTATGAACCGTTTTAGCTTTTTCACAGCTGGCGATCTATATACTCCTATAATTTTTAAATTGTTTTCTATGCTTACTACCAAACAGTTAGCGTCATCGACGTCTGGTTCTAATACGCTTTGGGCCCAGCAGCTTTTCACATAAATTACAACGCCACCACACTTGTTTATAAATTTGTGTGTGCGATAAACATTATAACCAGGTAGTTGATCCACTTGCGTATATTCTTGTAGCCAACATTCCGTGAGTATGATCGCATCAAGCTGAAAATCTAATCGTTTTAGCGAAGTCAGCAGAGACTTAAAATTGCAATTTATGCTACGGATGTTGCATGTTAATGTTTTGAAATTGAATGGTATCATGTAGTTTTTGCAGAGTTCGGGCAATTCGATAGTGCGACAATTTATTTTAAGAGTATCGTCTATGTTTGCTTCAAGGTCCTGATTATCCATAGTTAATGTTGTATAAATATGTTTGATAAAATCGACAGACCTGAGGCGCACTTTTGTTGCAACAATAATTGGAGAAGCATGAACTCTGGAATATGGGTGTTATGTTGTTTTGTTGAGCATTGCATGTGTGTGAGGGTGTTAACAGTGAAAACATATTAAATTCTGTGAGTGTAGTGTATTTTAGAGTCATACGAGAGTAGCATGTGTGTTTGTGTAAATGTTCCAGTGCAGTGCAATGTGGATAATATCTATTAAACCTGTCCGAAAAAATCTGTTCTAAAGAAATCAATACGAAAAATGTAAAAACTAATCCAACGCTACATATCCCTGCAGTTTTGACATGATTCAAAGTATTTATACATAAATGATGAATAATTAATAATGAATTATGAGAGTACGAGCTAAGGAAGTCAAGAATCGCTGCTAGCATTGTTAGTGTTAGTGTAAGCATGTAGCTGTTCCAAATTTGCCTGGGTCTTGATGAATATAGCTGGCTTGCCTTCGGCTCTGCGAACGTGGATTCTGCCATTATTAACCCAACAGAAGCGGTAACCAAGTTCTTTTGCTCGAAATCTAGCGTTTCGAAATAACAACCTATTAGCCTTTGAGAGGTGCTCGTTTATGAATATGTTACATGAAGGGTTCAGAATGTCCAAATCTGCAGAGGTTATGACCAGGTGACGTCGGACTTTAGCAGCTTTAAGGAATTCGTCCCTTTTTGCCTTTCTGACAAATCTAACTATGATTGGGCGGGGTGCGAGTGGCTTTTTAGAGTTATTTTTGTTTCTGGGGCCAGCGCGGGTGATCCAGTCTATTTCACTTATTAACGAATTAAATAAGAATTTCCTAAGATGTCTGGAAATCAATGCTGTAATAAATTGTTTCATGCGTGGTGAGGCAGGTGGCGCCATCCTGCTGAAACCACGAGATATCCGATCCAAGCCGTCCGGTTGAGGCCACTAAAACTCCGTTAACAAGTTGTTTGAGTTCTTACGTTACTAGATGCACTTGCTCGACCGAAAACTGCAAAGTTTGCGAGCGGTCTCAGCACAACTTTCCTCATTTCTGGAATAGATTTTCACAATGTTCGTGCAGTCCTTTGTGTAGCGGTCCACATTTAATAATAGGAACAATTTTAGGTGTCAGCTGTCAAATATCAAAAAACGGAACTGACTTCAACACCCAAAAGTGTGAAATAACTTGTAAAAGTCGGTACCTTACGCACAGTATTATGATAATAGGTACTTTTGAACTATCATGTTGTTTTTTCATAATTTTTAGTGACCCTTACTACTTACGGGATCGATTATCATACATTGTTAACGACTATATCATCAAGATAGGTAAATCTTTTACAGTTATTTTATTGGTACTCAAAAACGGCTTAGCCGATTTTGATGAAACTTAATTAGGACCAAATGACAAGCATCACCTGTCAAACAAAAAGAGAATATTCAAAATCGGTTTACCCAGTCAAGAGTTCTGAGGTAATAAATATAAAAAATAAAAATAGAGACAAATCGAGATCCTCCTCCTATTTGGATGTCGGTTAAAAAGACAATATCAATAGTGCACTCTTATTGATACACCCGTTATGCGCTCCTGTACTATCATCATCATCACCATCACATCAACCATAACGTCCATCGTTGTATAAGGTTTGCCATAATCCCCACGCTTGGCAGGCGTCTTGGAGATCGCAGTGTAAGTTGTCAGTTCTTCAGAAGCTGCTTCCCATTTTCTGATATTTTTCCTTAGTCCCCTCTTACGAGAACCCACGGGAAGAAATGAAGAAATAGGCAGGTGACATTCTAACCCTTCACCCTACGGATATTATCACAAGGCGAAATGATGATAAAAATATATTTATTGTTCAAAACATGGGTACATTACATAAAATCGGTTTTAAGTACATGGAATTTACCTATATAAAGATTTCGTCCCACTATGTTTTGCCTATGTAGGCGTACAATTTTAGATAGAGTGACCAAATTAACAAGAAAATAAAATTATTATGAATTTAATTTATTTTCAAAATTATATTAGTATTACATCATTATATGTATAAACTTATTTGTACATATATTTATAAGAATGTCATTTACAGTCATATTTAAATTAATTAAGATACCAGTTTCATGCAATAAAATCACACTGCCATGGAATATAAATTATTATAAAAATATGTCATTTAAAAAGTCATGGATTTCGTAGTAGTATTATAACAACCAGATTTTTTTAAAATTTAATCAACAATATATTAAAACTTAACTCCCTCAAGCACTTTGGGATTTTTATTATAAATACATGGTGCCAAGCAGATGGTGTTCAAGCTAACCTTGAGAATTACTGGCTCTCAAGGTCAGCTGCCGGAACACACCGTTAGGTGCTTGGCGACTGAATTTCTACTTGAGGGTGGTAGCTAGCCAGGCGGGCATTCGCAAAATGCCCTACTAGCATGCTATAACGACTGCCATCCGAAGACAACAACCGGGACCGACGGCTTAACGTGCCCTCCGAAGCACGGAAGCGCTCAGTACGTCACCAGCGGTCATCCATCCAAGTCATGAGCGAGGCGGACGTTGCTTAACTTTGCTGATCGCTTCAGAATGGCTAAGCAAACTTCGCTACGAGCGCTTCAACTTCTACTGCGCTTTGCGCCTGTTTGTCTACATGCTATGTTATCGTCGCGGGCGGTTTCTTTCTATAAGGTCAGATAGTTCCCTATATCTGATTCTGTCTATCCAATGGTTGTCTGGAAGAAATCGCTTTTATAGCGATAAGATCATTGTAACACCAATTTGTCAGGGTTTTCAATAGTTAATATTTAATTAGTATTCTTTGTAAATTGTTTTGCAATACAGAGTTATTTTATTATTATAATGAGCTCATTGTGCAGCTAAAAACCACGACCTCGTCCACTTTAATAGTGTACTGCTATTTACTAAGTGCATATATTTCGCTTACTTGTCATCCAGATGTAAAAGGTTCTTTTTAATGTTATTGTGACGGAACAAGCTCGAGATCCGTCTGATGTTCAGCTGATTAACTTCTTCCTATAACAGATACATTTCGTCACATGTCACGAATTGTACTGTGCTTGTCACCTTGAGACATATTTGTTAAGTCTCATGTGCATTTAATTTCACTGAACTGCTGCCAGAAGACACTGTTAGGCGCTTGGCGTCAGATTTTCTACTTAAGGGTGGTAGCTAGTGAGGCGAGCAATGGCAAAATGCCCTTCCACCATGCAGTGAAGCTTAAGCCGGCGCGGCGGTGGGGATCGAACAAGGGATCTGCGGCACGGTCCATTACGCTCGGCCATCATTGCTTCAGAAATTAGTAAATTAGTTCTCAATCTTGTCAGAGGATTAATTGTATATATAAAATAATATTATTGAAAATATTATCAAAATATTACTTATTATTTTTAAGAAAGATTATACACACTATCGCGTTCTATTAGAAAATCACGTTATCAGAAATAATTGGGGTAATTATTTTTTAGCCCCGGGCGAGAACCGATCCCTCTTGAAATAGTGTGTCTAGGTGAACGATTGGATTGACATCCGTCGCAAAATTGGAGTACTCGTGTTCAATTCCCGCCCAGGACACTACTGTTTGTACTTGAATCGCTGCAGGGGACGCTGCAGTAGAGATTCAGAATATTCAGCACTTGAAGGCTTCTCTTTTTCCGAGATAGTGGTCAAAAGCTAGCCTATCAGCTGTATAAAAATACAGTATTCTTTTTACAAATGTTAATTTCACTAAATGTATGCTATAAATATTTATTTAAAAAGAAACAAAGTAACCAATTAATAATAAGATAAATAATTGAAGAATTCCCAGACAAATTATATAATCAACAGTTAATAAATAATTATCGCCGAAAAACAAATTACAAAACCGCCGTCTTTTGATTGAAATATATTTAATTGAATTGGATCTTGAATGAAACCATTATAGTTTGCAATTTAATTGTAGCTGTATATTATTTTACAAACCGAAATGATTAATAGTACTAATCAACATCTTACCCCTATCTTTTTTCATCGGTGACAATGATTTCTCTAATTTTTACTAATTAACGATATGTAAACTTTCACAAAAGTTTCAAATTTGACTGTCTACATTCGTACTATAAAAGTCAAATAATGATTTGATACAAAATACAACGAACTATGCACAACTACTACAATAAAAGCATTTAGACAACCTTTAAGTTATAGCAGACTCACAGGCAGTCTAAATGCTCCAGCTCACTACCAGTTGGCAGTGAGCCCAGTATGCTGGCAGCATTGCCCCGTTGAATTCTAATGCTTATTCGTTGAGACAGAATAGGTGCCAGCATTTTGATAACGCTACGCATCGAGCAACCGCTCTGATAAGTTTTAGAAAATACGATGAGCTCCCGGTCTCCATGGACAAGGTCTCTACACCAAACGGCTCAAATATGAAACCCATACCGAGGTTAGCATACGAGTACTTGCGCCGCTTGAGTTGCTCCGCCGAAGTAGCCGCGGCGCCAGAGCTCACGTTGGTTTCAGAAAGATGTGACGGCGCTAGTGCCTACACAAGTAGCGTCCCACACTAAGGGCCGTCCTAACTTCCACGGAACCAGAGTCACGCCGGCCGGTTTTTACCATCGATAGTATCTTATATTTGATACGATGCAATCTAAACTTCTAAGACAGAAACAGTAGGTACAGTAGGTACTAATAATATTTTTTTAAAAGAAATACGTACTGTGAATATAACTGTCATATGAAAAAGATTCCTGTAATAGTATAATCCTACTTTATAGTCGAGTGAAATGGGGGCATAACTTTTAGCAGGGCAGTGCGGATGGGATGATGTTAGACAAATAGTTACAAATGTTAAAGGCGTCGGGTACGATCCGCAGTTTTAGCTGTCACAGTACAAAATAATCCAGTGTGAGAACTATGACTAGTTCCGTCGTCAAAATGTAAGTGTTGGCGAAGAAGTAATACTTTTCAAACCGGATGAACGAATTATACGAGTACGTTAGTAATATGGGATATTTTTAAATAAGCATTATTGTTGGACTGCTATAAAAATTGCTATCAGTTCTAAGTAAGACGGGATGACCGTTGTTGGTAGCGCTTTTAGGAAGTTTGAAGGTAAGGTAAGGCAAGTTAACATCCTAAAGCAATAATGAGTGAAAGTAAAAAAATTAAGCAATAAAGCTTTTTTCTACAATTTTGTTTGAATGTGTTAAATATCGATGATATTTAACCTGCTTTAATGTGAAACTTTCTAAAATAATTCATCTCTTTAGGTAAAAGTTATTATGAGGACATCATTTGTATAAATAGGTACAACTTAAGGTATATTTTGTAATAAGTTATAAATCGTTATTAATATTTGAAAACGTAATAAGCAACGTCAATTCTGTTAAACTGACGTACTTACACAAATTTAAAATTATGTTTGTACTGCTTTTTCTCTACAATGACAAACGTCCGGCTTTCGGTTCAACGTCATTAATTAATTCGTTCGTGACAAAACCGACGCAAGATCATTGCAATATGCACTCCTCTACTAACTTATTAGGAAGGAACTGGCTAAGACAACCGTTATGTTTACCGGAAAGACACACTTCTCCTGTATGCAGTATGAGCACATCCACTGTATGTTATGACAATGCTGGTAATAGATCTAAGTATATTGTGATACTACTGTATTTTCTGTACCTTGACCAACGTCCGGCTCGCGTCGTGACATGAATAATTCACTCGTGACGTACCGACGCGGGCTCCATACTTCAGTAATACCTGTAATACAATGCGTTTGGACTATGTCCACTTATATTAGAACGTAAACTGTTTTTGTTGGTTATATAGAATATTAAATCAAACGTGCCCAAAATTTCGTCTGCAATATTGGTTATGAAAAATTATTGATGTCGTTTAGTAACCAACTTCCAAAAAAAAAGCTATATTGTGAATTTGGCACGTCTTTTTTTATTTTTTATGTATGATATATGATAAATAAAGAGATTAAATCTAGTGATAGGGAAGTATTTTATTAATAAAATATAAAACTTGTTATTATAAATAATAAATCAGACAAAAACACGGTTAAATAGAACCACAAAATCGATGAATATATTATTTATAATATAAAATATATTGTTATATAAATTAAAGAAAAATAACACAAAAAAGTATTTCGATGAGTTAATAACCTCCTCCTTTTTTAAGTCAGTTAAAAAGTAACTTGTATCTTTTATTAATACTCAAATATACTTACCAAACACAATTTCTTATCATATTATTAAATTCTTAATTATTTTTTAAATTGGTGTTTATTTCTCTTTTAAATCCGTAATTATGTATAAGTAGAATAATGCAATTACAGTAATAGAGAATTTTCGACTGACAATGTTACTCAATATGTATAAATCATGCATAATATACCCTTTAATATATCAGTAATAACCTCTAAAATTATCATTGTTTCTCAGTAGAGAAACCCTGATAATTTTAGAGGTTTCTATTGTGACGTCGTAAATAAACACATTTTTTGCGCTTAGATTGCAAACGCAGCTGAACCCTACGAGATATATCAAAATAATATACAACAGTATTGTACACCTTAAAAAGTTCTACAATAAAGTCTTCAATGGTACATGTCAATCGCTTAGGAAAAACCCATAGTTACCATTTTTTATACTTTACTTTTTACGAGAAATAATAGCTTATTTATGCAGCGAATTTAAGCAATGCAACATTAATTCTTCTCTAATGAAATACATTGTACATTTAATATATCAATTTGGCGTTTTGCAGCATGTAATTTAAATGAATATTTTCGAAGATATTACAGATTTAAATTTAGTATCAGTGTTGCATCCATGCGGAGCCGGGGCGGGTCGCTAGTATTATCATAATGTTATCTGGTATATGCATATTAACAAACATGCATATTAGTTACTCGTATTTTTCAGGGCCAACCTGGAAGTCTTCACAACAAATAAGTTTTTTTTTATTGGGTACATAATCCTGTTGACCACATTGATGCCTTTGACATATGGTGTTGGAGTTCGGAATACCTTGGACAGCCTTCTGTACGGATGAATCCATCCTGCGTGAATTAAATATCAAGATGAGGCTGTCCAGCGTCTGCTTGCAAAGAGTCCTGAAGTATTTTTGCCACATTGTTAGGAAGAGTAATGACTACCTGGAGACACTAATTCTCACTGGAAGATAGAAGGGAAACGCCTTAAAGGTTAACATCTTTGGCGATGTCATGACGCCATTGACATCGCCAAAGATGGCAACAAATTGACGAAAATAGGTAATTTCCACGGGGTATCACGACCCTCAGCTTCGAGAATAACGACGCAAGGAGGAAGAGATGTTTCTATAAAAAGTTATGCGTGATTATAGATTAAAAATAAAAACAAAATAGTACGCGTTGACATTGAAACTTACCTCCTTTTACCCTTAAGCTTTCTACTTTGGTCGCTTCATTCGTTGTTTCATAACGTCTTTAAATTATTGTTCTACAATTTCCTTTTTTACAAGTATACCTTCAAGTTGATTCGATCGACATTTCTTCAACAGTACTTTTTACCTTAACAGTATTTTCTTTAACGAGTATTTTTTTATGTTACAGTCAATTATCTGAAAAAAGTACTTTGCATACCTCAAATGATTTATAGGTAGTGGTTAATCATGTCGATGGTAAACAATATTTGCGGCGATGGACAATAATCTTGTACGCGTGCATATAATACATCATATGAACACTGAAAAGTATGAAAAAACTGGTGAAATTCGTACCATGATAATGTGAGGTCAGAAGTATTTATTTTATCAGAATGTTACCGATTTCAGCAAATTATTTAAATCTTTTCAGTAATGGTAGTCAGTTCAATATTTCTCGTATATATTTTTGGGTCGGTTTTTAAAAAAATATTTTCACTTAATTTGGGAATGTAGTAAAGAGATTGCCATTTTGCCGAGTAGGTACCCACCACAATGGCAACAATAGCAGTAAGTACTAGTCGAGTAATATTGATTTTATGTGAGAACTCTATTTGGAGTGTGTTCCTGCAATGATAACCAAACCAATCTGCAGGTCAGACACACTCCCGTCTAATCGAATAACAGCTGCATATGCAATCAATATTAGGAATGGCTACCATACGGTTAACATGATCGCCAGTTAGGATGAGAGCGTAGAATTCAGTCACAAACCTTTTCAATATATTATTTTTATGTTTACCTACGAAATTTCTTATAAAAGTCACATTAAGTCAGTCACATGAAGCGCTCGTAGCGAAGTTTAATTAGCCGTTCTTAACCGATCAGCTAAGTTAACAACGTCCGCCGCGATCATGACTTGGATGAGTGACCGCTAGTGAGATTTCTATTGAGCGCTTCCATGCTTCTGAGGGCAAGTTAAGCCATCGGTCCCGGCTGTTGTCTTCGGATGGCCGTTGTGGTTGGGCATTTTGCGAATGCCTGCCTGGCTAGCTACCACCCTCAAGTAGAAAATCTGTCGCCAAACACCTAACGGTGTGTTCCGGCAGCTGTCCTTGAGAGCCAATAATTCTAGGTTAGCCTGAATACGTCTTCGACCATATCATCGATTACCATCATGTGAGATAGTGGTCAAATGATAACCTACAAAGCATTAAAAAAATATTAATATGCAAGCCAATCGGGCATTCACAAAATTCCCTACCACCTTGCTGTGACAACTACCATCCTTAAACAACAACGCACGTACACGGTCGTAGTAATGTCACTAAAGATCACCCATCCAAGTCACGACGGCTTAGCAAACGTGGTGTAAACTGTTGTACAAAATTACAAATTTACGAGAGAAAAAATTATAGTCATGTGCGAGATTCGAACCCGCGTCCATCCACCCCTTTAGCCAGGGTATGCTCTAACCAATTGAGCTAACATGACACAATGACTCATAATCGTAATTCTTGCTCTCGTTCTTCATGCAACCATATGTGGTGTTTTTTTTTTTTTTTTTTTTTTATGTTATTGTGGCGGAACAAGCTCGAGGTCCACCTGATGTTAAGCGGTTACCTCTGCCTATAACAGATGCAGTTCATCGTTTAAGTGACGAATTGCACTGCGCCCGTCACCTTGAGACAACGTTGTTAAGTCTCATGTGCCTGTAATTTCACTGGCTCTCAAGGACTGCTGCCGGAACACACCGTTAGGTGCTTGGCGACAGATTTTCTACTTGAGGGTGGTCGCTAGCCAGGCGGGCATTCGCAAAAAGCCCTTCCACCATGCGGTGAAGCTCAAGCCAGCGGCGGGATTCGAACCATGGACCTGCTGCGCGGCAGTCCATAGCCAATGCCACTGAGCTATCACTGCTTCAGTGTAAACTGTCCACAAAGATAATACAATTTGCGTGCGCTAGATTTATTCTTAAGTCTGAGGCTAATAAGTCATAATACTCATAAACCACAGCTGCCCTCAAAGTCATCATAACCCATGCCATTTATTTGCCAATTCAGCTTGATTTATGGCACCAGGTTCATGGATAATTGGACATTGCGGATGCGTACCACCTAGCGTCATCAAATCAAGGGATTTGAATGATGATTCCACACATTATGGCATCGATAGGCCGGCGAGTGCTTCAAAACGAATAAAAATGTCCATGATATCCCACACAGACTTTGTTTTATATAAATTTAAAGATAGTAAGCGCTTAATAAAAAATACTGTGCAAGTAAAAGTTCAAAGCGATCGTCGTAGCATAGTTTGTTAAGTCATTTTTAACCGATCAACAAAGTTAATCAAAAGGAAATTTTGCGAATGCCGTCTGGCTAGCTACCACTCTCAAGTGAAAAATCTGTTGTCACGCGCCTAACAGTGTGCCCGGTCATCAGTCTTTAAGAACCAATTAGTAATTTTATGAAATTACAGGCACATGAAAATTTATAACTTTATGTCTCATGGCGATGGGTGCAGGGCAGTTTGTCACTGGTTGAACTATGGCCGGTCACGTTTTCATACAAATTGGAAGGGTGATAACTCCCTTATTTGAGATTTTAGGACCAAAATTAAGTATGATATCGATTGATCTCTTCATTACCTATGCTTGTATCGTTACGTAAAGATAATTCTGTTGAAGGTAATGAGCCTTAAAAAATTATATGAAAATGTTTCGAGGGCATAACTCTTAAGTAAATTATCTGTTTCAAAATGTGTTATCATACAAGCTTAGATAATGAAGGGAAAATTCGATATCACAAATAAGGGAGTGATTACCCTGTGAAGTTTGTATGAAAAAGTGACCGGCCAGTTCACCCTTAAAACAAAATCTATCTGTTGTTGGCAGAATTTACTGATTTCAGATGGCCTCATTGTGATAAAACACAATTCCATAAAAAAGTTAAGTGACGTTCGCTGCAGTGATGAATTGGATAGGTAACAACCCTTGGTGGCATTACTACTGATTATTTTTATGCTCCAGAGGTAAGTCTTCAGTCTTGGTTATTTTCATAAGATGACAGGCGTCATAGCATAGTGGTAGGGCATTTTTCGAACCTGATAGCTACCACCCTCATATAGAAAATCCGTGTTGTGTTTTTTTAGAGACAGTAATTTTAGGTATGATTGAACAACATTTTCAACTACATCATCACTTACCTTCAGGTGAGATAGTGACCAAAACCTAGCCTATAATCTTTAAATAAAATATAAAAAATTGAATCAATGTTGACTACACTAACTACTTGTATAAACTTTTTCCTCCTGCACTAAATTCATCTCTAAAAAGCCGTGTGTGTGTAGTATGTGCTTTATAGACAGCAAAGGAACAATGGATCATTATATTTTTATTTTAGCGTATTAGTGGGTAACATGCCTTACTGTAACAGCCGGATCGGTCACTGCTGAACACAGCCTCCCCTATTAACCTGACCCTATTAACCGATTAAGGGGGTATTTGCCATAATCCCCACGCTTGGCAGGCGTATTGGGGATCGCAGTACAAGTTGGCAATTCTTTAGAAGGCGCTGCTGTGGGCAGTAATTTTCCCTTCCAGTAATTTTCCCTTAGTCGCCTCTTACGACACCCACGGTATGATATGGGGAGGTGCAATTCTAACCCGGCACCCCACGGGGCAACATGCCTTACTAATACTTACTTATACTAATACTTACCTTGTAATCCTGCCGACAAGAATAAATTTATTTTAAAGGACAAGGATATTTTGTAATCTTATCCGCTTCATAGCCACGATGACGTCATTCTGATTGTGTTGTTATTATAAGCGCAAAATCAGGATTTAGGATTGAAAAAAAAAACGTAAATATGCTTTAATTCAGAAAGATTGATGAGAAAAAAATTAGAATGTTGAATGGAAGCAAAATTTTAGACAAGAACTTGAATGATTTTGACCTATGGTATGGACATGCACTTTGCAATGAGGACTAAAATAATGATCTTTTAAGAGCACCAGGACTGGTGCTTTGAAAATATCTCATTAGGGTTGAAACAATGAAAGACGTTGTTAATTATTAAAAATTTAAATAGCAAATTTGTATTTATAAAGGATATTAAATAAAATAAATAGAGAAAATATTAAATATTTAATAATTAATATTAATATTACATTAAATATTTTGTAGGTATTTTGATGACGTTTCATAGCACTAGTAATACGTAATACTTAATATCTGCTAATAGTATAACATTCGCAATAAAAATAAACAATATTTTTATTCAAAGGTTTAAAAGCGACTAAAATACTGCACAACCTATTTCAACTTCATTGATAACAGAAACGAACACTTTTCCTTCTTCCAAAAATATACTTGATAATGACAAAAGTCATGAATAAATGATATTACGAATAAAAACGCTTTAATGAACGTGTAATTGAATAAATAACTTAGCATTCTCACTGACACAAATGTATGTTTGTTTACTGAATTAAAATAATAATTCATTCAAAGTGTCTGTTTCAGCCACAGATTAGTGGAATGCGGTTGAAATGATGCATTTTAGACTCAGTGGATGTAAATAAAATTATGTACCCTGTAGTTTGATTGGCGGTGCCAGTTGTTGTGGTTTTAATTAGAGTAACCACTAGTTAGTATGTAACTAAAATTTACCTCACAATAGTTACTAAAATTTACTTAAAAAAGTATGTATCATTTCAAGGATATTACTAGTTAAAACACATTTTAAAGAAAGTATTAAATAGCCTGTTTTATGGCAGAGAAACTATTTCACAGACCAGCTCAAGTCTAAAAGCTTTCCATATAAACTTTTATTTCTACATTAGGACTTTTTACCATTCTCAACATATCATCATTAACCTACGGGTGAGATAATTGTCCCCTGACATATTTATCTTCCGATTTTAGATGATAATTTATATGAGACGGATGCTATTTGATACCAGTTATCTTTTTTCATCTGCAAAAGGAGAATATCTTCTAAGACCAGCAATTTACTTTTCGTACTAGTTTCACTGAAACATTCAGAACTTCAAGGAAAACGGTGAATCTGTATAAAGTTAGCCAAAATATTTTTGCTGATTCCCAGTTGAATAGCCTCTAAGTAGCACAAAACTAGTCGGAGAATTCCAGGTAACCTCACCAGCTGCCCAGTCGCTCAAAAACTGATTACTACTTTTCACACTCTGATTTCACAAATGGCGACAGATTTTCTACTTGAGGGTGGTCGCCAGCTAAGCGGGTATTTGCAATATACCCTTGCACTATGCGGTGAAGCTCAAGCTCACGGCGGGGTTCGAACCATGGACCTGCTGCCCGGCAGTCCAAAGCCAATGACACTGAGCCATCATTGCTTCAAAAAGTTTCTCGACTAATACGTTATTGATTATAAGCAACTGCAACTATACATGCGTTCTGCATGACAAAAGCATAATTTAATAGGCAGCTGGTAGAATAACTCGAATTCAGGAGCATTAGTATCAGTGCATTCCATTAGGTTTCGAGTAGAGAGGAGTAACTTATAATTCATTTAGGTCGCAGCCTTATATTACTACTATGCAGCGGCAACTTTGAAAGTGGACCTATTCTGAAATTCTATGCCATCTGGTATTTTAACCGAATCATAGTAAAACTCATAGTTTAAAGTTGTATGTAACAAGATGCTGCTAATGATGTGTCAAATTATTTATAATGACATTTGACTGTTGTCTACCTAGATTTTTATAATTTATACTCTAAGCATGATATTTTAATTAATTCAATCTAAATAATTAAAGATTTTAATAAAGATTTATGACTTAGTAATGACTTATTATGTATAAGTTTATGCATATTTTATAATTATTTAGAATCGATAGCTTTCATAAGAAAGTTTTTTGAAGTTTGCATAAAATTTCGTTGAAGTCTATGTTTTACTTTTACTTTTTAAGCAACAATTGTAGCAGCTGTCATGCGCAAACATATTTTGATAATATATATCATGTAACTTTTGAACATTTTACTCTTGTTCAGGACTAATGGTTTCCTACAATATCGGCCTCTTAAATTTCACATCATTCATTTGATATGAATGTAAAAATAAAAGAAATACTGCACTATTTGTCACTGACAGCTGACACAATATTAGATAGATAGATAGATAGATAGAAAACTCTTTATTGTTACACCACTTTAGAAATATAAAACATTACACATTAAATTATAATAACATAGTGTTACAATGGGCGGCCTTATCACTAAAATTGATCTCTACCAGGCAACCTTAGGATGGAGTTGAACGAATACAATAATAGAGGCGGGTGTAGTCCAAATACATAATCAAATTTCATAAAAACATTTTAAAATAAAACGTATTTTAGTGTAATTTCTAAACAAATATATAAAAAATAGCATACATATAGGTTTTTATAAATATTACAGTATTACCGGGTCTTTGAAGTTGAAAGCATATTTGGTCAGCCATATTGTAAAATACTTAGCGCATCATAGACTCTAAGGAAGGTCGTTCTTAGCCCAAATACTTAATTGAAGTTAAGAAGCCACCAACCAGTATGATACCTAAAATATTTATAAATTCATATTATTTAAACTGACGCCCATATTTATATTTGATGATTGTAAATATACGGGTAATGAAGCGTAAACAACTTACTAAGAGTTGATATAGAATAATCGTTTGAAATATATTTTTATAACCACTATGTCCCAAAATTTAAAAGCAATTGACAGCAGTCACATGTAAGATCTATTTCGATATTATTTTTTAAGTTGATAGCCCATCTGGGAACCGCTGACATAAATGACACCACTAACAATACAGCTGTCACATACGAATGTATATGTGAAAACATTTGTTTACTTCCGATTTTAAATACTTATACTCAAACATAAAGTTTAATGAAAAATCTGCACATAATTGTTGATGAGAGTCGCACTGGCCACGTGGATGTTTCATGCTCCTTCTTGGAAAAAACAGAACTCTTTATCTACGCGCAGAAATATATAGCGCTATCACTGTCTCTTTTTTATCATCCTGCTAAATGACATGAAAGGCGAATAAGGGATCAACATTTCACTACTTTTGTCGACGTGCATAAGGTGTATCTGCATTTTAAGCGCACAATAGTTATTCTTTTAATTTGAGTGCTTTCATTACATATTAGAAAATAACATGGATACATCCAGAAATTCATTACATATTAGAAAATAACATGGATAGATCCACAAATATAATTGCAAGAAGGCATTTCAAAAAAGGCAGATCTTTTTCCGAGTCTTTCATAGTAACCCCCATAACGAACGTGTCGGAACTCTATCGGCGTTGGTCGCTTTTTAGAGCGCTTTAAAATTTATCGTCTGCCGTACGTCGGGGAAGCTTTTGGATGGCGTTTGAATGAAAATCTAAGGGCAATTTTGAACATTTCGGCATTGAAATAAAAACATATTACGAGTAGATTGTGCAATAATTTTATAAAACTATTCATTTCAGCAGAGGTGTTCAACATGATATTAAGCTAAAATTATGGGTTCTATGCCCTAGTTAAGCCCCTCACACTCCCTCGCATATACCTCCACATAAATCCAAATCCACACAACAAACAGATGTTTTAAGGTAAAAAAAACTATAATTACATAATTTCTGTTTACTATAGTCACACATTGTGAAAAATCTGGCCTTCGAAAAACAGTTATAAGCTACTTCGAGGACCAGAGGCTTCAAAATTAACATTGTACACAATATTATACAGGGTTATCGGTAAATGCTAACAACCTCTTAGGGTTGACTTCTGCTAGTCCTAACAAATATTTTAAGATGATATTTCTTTGTTTTGAAAAAAAATGTTTTGTGAGTGAGTTATGAATTTGTATATAATATGATAACATAGTACGCGCTGGCTATATGAGAATACGAATGAGGCATTTTTTTGAAATTTATGACATATATATTTTTTTTATTTTTTTTTATGCCTGACAGGTTAGCCTTTGACCACTATCTCACGTGATGGTAAGTGATGATGTGATTGAAGATGTTGTTCAGGCTAACCTAGAATTACTGGCTCTCAAGGACAGCTGCCGGAACACACCGTTAGGTGCTTGGCGACAGATTTTCAACTAGAGGGTGTTAAAACTACCAATACCGATTCAGTGACTTCTTAATCCAAGACAATTCCTTCACTGTACTTTTACAGGAATGACTGTTCATGGGGTATATATCTAATATTTTATATATATTATTATAAACTTATGCACCGAGAAAGTATGAGTGCATGCTAGTTAGCACCGTTCTGCATCTGCGTGTATTGCACAATTTTTTACAAGAACGAGTCTCAGTACTATAATTTGGGTTGAACTGCATTTTTTTATGTTGTGTGAGAACTCGAGAACAATATATTGGATGACAAATGTCAAACTGATAAACTTTGTTTTCACACAATAAAGAAGTTTGGCGGAAAAACTAAATGGCTTAAAAGTCATAACTTTTAGCACTGGACGCTGTGCTCTTTCTATTTTTATTACAATAGTCTTGCAAGCACCTCCTCAAACAGAAACACAATATGTAACAATGGATTGGCATAAAGCTAAGGAAACTGCTTTAAGTAACGCAAAATGTAGCCACTTCCCATAGATTTTTGAAGACCCATATGCATTTTTTGAGGTGTCATGATACTAAGTCAATATGTGAGCTCCAATTAAGCTGCTCATCAATAGTAACCAAGATATTTTATGGTATATTATATATTATTATTTTTTATATTTTATTATATTTTATATTTTTCTCTATCAATGTATCTAAAATTACTAATCTTGTTTGTTACAATGTTCTCTTTGCAGTTTGATTATTTTGACTGACGAAAGTTTATACCTGGTTCCTTAATAATACCCTAATCTATAGGTATTATTGGAAATCTACGCAAATTTACGCTAATATGTGTAAATTATTCAGTCCTGATCCACAACACCACCGAGCGGTACTTCCAGTAGGTCGTGGGAATTATTTTTACCTTTCTACACTATTGCAGCCGTGGTGTCATGGCGTGGTTATTATGAACGGAACACCACACTACCAAATTTATTCTGTACCACATTTTAGTGCTCCTAAATTTCTGATATAATTTTATATGAGTCTCCATTCATTTAAAATATATATTAATAAACTATTTCAAAATAAGAAAGAGGAATTAGTACAGTGTTCAGTTGAGCTTCACCACATGGTGGAACGGCGAATTCTGGCAATGCTCCCTTGGCTAGCCACCACCCTCAAATAGAAAATCTGTCACCAAGCACTTAAACATATTTGTATTTCGGTGGCAATGGACGACATATCTTAAATGAAATGATATTTTTTTCTGCACTTGTGCTTTAAAGCAGCCTCTATTGCCGTAGAGGTAAAGAAGAGTTTAATTATTATAAACAAGAACTCTACGTGAATGAGACGTGCAAATTGTAAATTAACTCATTATTTCCTATTCATGGTAAAATTTATCTATTACTCAAATTGAACACTAATTTACATTGAAATTATTTGACAAAAAGTCTAAGTATATGTTATGTCAATAAGCTCGCCCCTTATTATGGCTGGCAAAACGTGGGTGTACGAAATCTCTGCATACTTATATGAAAATGACAGATTTGTCAATTTTGTTAAGCGCCAAATTGGTTTTTGGTCGAGGTTTATGCGACTTTTAAGTCATTTTTTATGGAATCGACACAAAATACGTATAAAGATTATAAAAAAATTAAAAATAAATCACGCCTCTTATACCTATTATATTTATATTATATAGCCATATTATATACCCTGACGAGATAGGTAGTGATTTTGTAACGATCAGGTTTCATTGATTTGGTTTTGATCACATGTAATACGGTGCCCTCTCGTGGTGCCAGAAACTTGATATTTTTATTTGTGGGGGAAAAACATGCAACCTGAGACTATTCAATACCTTTGCCACAGAATACAGTAGAGGAACTTCCTCTTCTGTATACTGAGAAGCATAAATTAACCATGAGGGTTTCATATTTTCACCACAACAGTTTTCAACTATTTAGTAAATTTTTAGGGTTCCATATATTATCAAAAACGGGATCTTATGGTCTTCCCTGTTTTTATGTATAGCTGTTATTATAGCGGTTTTTCTAATCTACAATTATACCAAAACAGAAGGAGAGATCTCCACGTACGAAAGGTACTAAGAGTTGTTTTTTCAAAAGACTTGTTTTTTATTTTATGAAAAAATTGTGATTTAAACTAGCGTCAAACTTGGCAAGTACAAGTCATAAGAACTAGCTCAATTTGAGCTCTCGCTAATGATTCCGAACATGAAAACAAATCGATATTTGGTAAGTTATGTGTTGTGAAACTCTGTGTCCGAGTCCGACACGAAGTTGCCGGGCGGGTTTTAGAAAAGCTTCTCTTTAGGAAGTATCCACGCTTCGCCACAGTTCCGCTGTGTGCAAGGCTCGAGCCGATCAGAGTGCGCTATATCGTAATTTTATGCCGTCAAGAGCAAACTTACTACCTCATCAATCAATATTCTATGTGATCAAGATAATAAAATACTAGTACGCATTAAAACATACTGAACTATACACAATAATATAATAAAAAACAGTTTTGATGTATTTACAATTGTCATATTTTTTGATTCCGTAGTATTTTAATAACATATTATATTAATTTTAGAAAGGTTTATGTGTTAGGCACTAATTGTGTTAGGCAATCAAATAAAGGGTTATCATAAATTATTAATATTAATTGTTACTTTATAATGAATATACTCGTATTTATATGTAGGTATATTTTTTTTTATGCTTGATAGGTTAGCCTTTGACCACTATCTCACCTGATGGTAAGTGATGATGTGGTCGAAGATATTGTACAGACTAACCTAGAATTATTGACTCTAAAGGACAGCTGCCGAAACACACCGTTAAGTGCTTCGCGACAAATTTTCAACTTGAGGGTGGTAACTAGCCAGGTGGGCATTCGCAAAATGCCCTACCACCATGCTATAACGACTGCCATCCTAAGACAACAACCGGAACCGACAGCTTAACGTGCCCTCCGAAGCACGGAAGCCTTCTGTAGTAATGTCACCAGCGGTCACCCATCCAAGTCAAGACCGCGGCGGACGTTGCTTAACTTTGCTGATCGGTTAAGAACAGCTAAGCAAAGTTCGCTACGAGCGCTTCAAAATACTTAGCTATTATTTTTTTTATACTAGTATCTTTTATTAATATAATATACCTATAATATAATGCATAATTTTATAGCATTATGGATATTTTTTTTTAATCAGTAACAAGGTTCATTATATATTTTCCAAGTATCTTTTATCAAAAGACAATATATTAAAACTGAAAAAAATAACGTTGACCTGTAAAATTTTACGTTTTGAGTTATATCATTATAGTCGTATTTAAGCACTAACGTTATTTTTTTTACTTATCTTCATTTTGTGACTTCCATACATAACATTTTGAAATCAGGTCTGGCCATTTTCTCTAACATATCACGTTATAATTTTTTTAAATGAAATAAGCGCTGAAACGTAAGTAGTAGATAAATCTATCAAACTCGAAACTATTTTTTTTATGCTTAATAGATTAGCCTTTGACCACTATCTCACCTGATAGTAAGTGATGATGTGGTCCAAGGCGTTGTTCAGGCTAACTTAGAATGTGAAGAACTCTAATGTGAAGAAAAGGTAAAACTTATATTCCTACAACGTACAAATAAAAATGAATGGAATATGAATAAAATTACACCTTCAGATAACAAAATGCAAATAACATCCCCCAAATGACAAATAGCACTTTCGCATAAAGGGGATACAATGGAAAAAAAATGTTGGCAACAACTGGGCGGAAGTATCTCTTACAACCACTTCCGCTACCCTTTCAGGCCGTCCTTCATCCCCGACTGATTTATCGCACCCCAAATGGATTAAGCACTGATAGTGACGGAAACATTTTGAATATAATATATAGCTAAGAGAACCAAAACTGAGATTGATCGTTAAAGAAAATAAGCGTTATTTCAAAATCTGGCCAAGCGTATACCTGACTGATAGATACGTATAAAAATAGTCCTTATAATATAAACGCATTAAAGTTTACAACCTTTTTTAACGACTTAAGAGGTGAACTAAATACTTACGAAAAATTCATATATAAATTTAAACATTATAAAGAGAAATTTGGTTTTAGAAATGAGATCATATCAAATAATTAATTTGAAAGAATACATTAATTAATGTACATTATGAGTTTTAGTGCAAAATGCGTTATTTGCGTAATCTGCCTGCAAGCAGACGTGCAAATATTTAAGGCAAATGCTAAAAATAAACTAAAAATATTAAAAATATAATAAAATTTACACTTATATGTCTCTAAGGTTTTCGCGATTGCTACATATAGCAATTAAACCGTTTAAAGTTGGTTAATTACTACATATATGTCTCACTAAAATTCCATAATTATATTATTTTCAATACTGTTATAATAAAAAACAATTTTCTAATAACCACTGACTCAGCCTATTCCTATTGAACATGACCCTCTAACAGTCATTTCGTCAGGTAATTTATTATAGACAATAATAGACATATTGTAAACATTTCTCTTATATATATATCTTCATGGCAGCGTGGTTGATATAATAAGTTCTTAAAAAGTGTACGGTTTTTCTCATGGAAAAATTTAACTTTGGCTTTGAAATAAGGAGGATTTTGTTCGACAAATATGCATAAAACTCTGATATACATGCGTGGAAGCGGAAAAAAATTATTAAGCCTTAATTAAGGCCTGCAACTGTCCAGATGCCATGTCTTATTACTCGAACACATAATTTATGCACTTTGAATGCCTTTTCTTAGTCTACCGAGTTTTTCCACATTATGAGACCATAGTTGAGGACCGATGAAATATATCCGTGGTAAACTATTAAAGTAAAGCAGCTTCAGCAGGAATGGTACAATGTAAGTAAATTTCCATATTTTGATTTTTTCATAACAGTACACTCATCAGGTAATAATAGAATCCTGATTACCCTGAGAAAAATTGGCAACAAAAATATTGATAAAGTTTACCATCAAATATAAGTCTGCTCACGTTGATTATAAGTACTTAATATGTAATTTTTAATGTGTTTGTTTGTATAAAATTATCTTATGCCCTTATGTATTTTCAGAATATATTGTATCCATCAGATGTACCTACTCATGAAAGCAATAAACAACTTAAAACTTTGAACTTTGACTTGTACATTGGGGTACACGCTACTTAAGTTCAAAATATTGTATTACTCAATGTACATTATGTTCATATCCACTGTGCTAGCGAAGAAAACGAGTAATATAGTTTATTCAACTCGAAGAGTTCTTTATTATTTGTTGCTTATTGAGCACATTCTTATAACACTGTTTGGCCTGTTTCAGAATGTTCGAGTAAGTTCCAGTTATACTACCCAGACCTTATTTGTTACATAAATATTTTCAAGAGTTTCACAGGCATTGATTTACTATCGGTTAAAGCTACTAATCATGTATAGGTCACGTGAAGTAGCAAGTAAAGTTATTTTATGAGTAAGTGTACTGCACTCACTGGGCTTTCTGTAACGACTGCCTTAAGAGAAGCCGAAAATCGAAGGGAATGGAGAAATATTGTTCATAGAGCCATGAAGGCCTTTCAGGGACACGACCTTCAGTAATGAAGTACACGACCAAGAAGAAGAGTACTGTAGTAGTATAGCAGCCGCATCGTCCACTGCTGAACACAGCCTCCCCTAATAAGGGGGTATTTGCCATAATCCCCACGCTTGGCAGGCGTCTTGGCGATCGCAGTGTAAGTTACCAGTTCTATAGAAGGCGCTGCTGCCCACCTTCCAGTATTCTCTTACGTAAGAGTGACGTATGATAAGTGTAAAATCAATGAAAGTGTGTGAGTTATTGTATGAGATTTTGAATGACTTCGTTTTTGAAATGAGATTAGCGTCAATACCAAAAGGAAGACATTCTAACTTAAATTTTCATTTACATTTTGTCAATAATAACAAAAAACTTTGAATATTATTATCTAACTATAGTAAAATATTTGTTTGAATAAAACTTGATAAAGTTAAATGATATTACAAAAATACGAAAACTTATAGTTATATGCGAGATTCGAACCCGCGACATGTTTGTTAGGACTAGCAGAAGTCAACCCTAAGAGGTTGTTAGCATTTTACCAACAACCCTGTATAACAAAAATATGGTATTGTCAATTACCAACACTATTATGATTTAGAATTCTGAGCAGTAAGACTTTTGTGTTTGCTTTCATCCTTATAATTTGAAGAGGATATTGATCATATTTCACTCCAATTTAACTTCATCGGCCATTAAGTTTAAAATGCCTTAAGCGTTGATTGAAGACAGCTGTAACGAGATAACCGTGATCAATTTCAAAGATATCGATACTGACTAATTAATACTATCAGGCTAATTGCTATCCACACTGTTTCAACGCCTTAAATATTTCAAGTGATCCCGGGGATGGCAGATTAAACATCTTGGTTTATTTCTCTCTCCACACACTCGAAGACTTTTTGGTAATAATGGTAGATGATGACTCAATCATAAAATTTACTTTATTGTCAACGATCAAAACATGATTTTTTTGAATAATGATGGAATACCGTGCCGCAGGTCCTTGGTTCGATACCCGCCTCGAGCTTGAGCTTCACCACAGCTGCATGGTGAAAGGTCATTTTGCGAATAGTTGCCTGGCTAACTTCCACTCTCAAGTAGAAAATCTGTCACCAATAACATTATGGTGTGTTTCGGCAGTAGTTCTTGAGAGCCAGTAAAATTACAGCCACACGAGTCTTAACAACTGTATGTGTTGTAATGTAATAATAACATATTAACTGTAATAATTGTAGTAATAATAATTGTAATAATAACATAGCTATATGTAACATGCGTGACGGGCGCAGTGCAATTCTTCACTTGTGAACTTGTGATGAAAAACATCTGTTATAGGCAGAGGTAAGTCCACTTAACATCACGTGAGACTCGCGCTTGTGCCGTCACAATAACTACAGTCGGTATATGTCGATATAATCTTAGTGCGAGTAAGATGTGTTATTTAAACTAGAAGTAGTTAGGCTTGTTCTCGTGCTTGGCGACAGGCGGGAATTTACAAGATTTGCAATAGTATATGGTAGGATAGCGTATATAGGTAGGATAGCGAACCCGTTGCGACAAGATGTCGAAGCAACTTTAAACTGACTACCGATAAAAGCCCCTTATTTACCGAATATAACATAAAATTAAACACATTATTACATTAGTAATATAACATACAACTAGAAGCGAATGTCACGTATAAAATAATATTGGTGAATTATATTATTAATAGCACATTATAAACAAATTATTTAATTACATAAAATAAAATACAAGTCAGATGTCAATCAAATTATTATATTCCATACCAGTAATAAAGTGTGAAAAATCACATCACATAATAATCTTATATCTAAAGTCCATAAATAGTTTTTTAGGTATTTGGTAGGTATGTATCACAAGTCTGTCATATCTTCTCGCCGGCATGGGTACTGAGAGATGTCTGACAAAGAAATGACGCAGGAAAGGACAGTCATATCTTACGCTATCATTTTCAAAAAAGTTGGAGTGGCAATAGGCGGATCTTATCGCTCGAAGAATCGATAATTAATGGAGTAATTGAGTTCTTCTGCATGATGTAATTATGAATAAAGGGATAAAATTAAAATGATTAATCCAATTATTAGTATTTCGTTTTATAAATTGTGTATATTACCAACCTCTGTGTAGCTCATTAGCAACGAAGAGGGTTAAGTATTCCACGAAGAAGATCATTGCGGCATCCGGAAGTAAAAAAAAATGAGTTACATGTACCTCATTAAATATTTAGATCAGGGTTCGAATATTCAGATAAATATTTTTTTTATTCTACGAAGTAGGGCTCTGTACGTGGAAAATACGATTCACAAATTTTCTCGTTACAAGGAATCTTCGGAGAATTACGTTTTACTCATATTTTCCGACAGATCTCCAAAAACTGTTTGCATAGGTAGGTGCCTGTTATTTCAATAATTCTTACATCCCAGAATACAAAACTTTGAAAGATGGCTCACTTTACGTGAAAATAAGTAATAATTATATTATTTGACTTGCGTGCACTATCGCGCTGTTCCGGTTATAGTATTTTGACGTGTTCAAATAGTCTCTATTTGTTTCATTGTTACTTGAGTCCACCTTGTGTTCTATTCGTTAAAATATTTACATTGTTGGACTCGTTCACAGAGGGGTCTGTTCCAACATAATGTAATCAGTACTAAATTACAACAAAAATAGACATTATATAAATTAACTGCACGATTGTTAGCGTGCTATTGATTTACTCCTTGCTCGTTATGAATTATTTGCTACTTAACTTTATAGTTAACACTGTAATCAGGCTTAGATGTATTGTCTTATTTGTTTTCCGTATCATCAATCAGTTATAAATAATAATTACGTTTAAAAAACAAACGTAACGTATGAGTTTCCTCTTAATTTTTCAATTGCTGGTCCTATTAGTATTTGTATGATTATTTGAATCTGCAATCTGCATATCTGCGATAAGAACACATATTTAGATAAATTTTCAACAAACTACTTTTTATGATTTAATACATACAGGTATTTTATTAGAGCGGGTGGACGGATAAAATATTAAGCTTTTTGTAAAGTCCCGTATTTCCTAGAGTAAAAATATATAACAAAAAAACGAAAAAGAATGATATTATAAAGAGACTAATACTGGGCGAATAAAATATACAGTTTAACAGTTCATCTGCCCTAAAAAAGAACCCAGCAACCCTCAAGCGCCCGCGGGCACTTTTTAATGATACCAAGAGCGTAAGAGCGTTACAACCATTGTAACCAAGATCACAATTAGAAGACTCGAGGGGGTAACTGAGGGTGAAAGGGGGTACGTTAAAAAAGGTTAATGACCGTGGGAATTTAGTCAACTTTTCCAAACATTTTTTGCGTCTTTAGGATCTCTTCCCTCTGAATTGAGTTGAATAAACTTAAGATTTCAGATGTTTTGATCGCTTTCTATATTTACTGACGAAAGTTATTCTTTATACCACGAAATATATTATGTTTTGTGGTGTAAAAAAATTACTTTAAGGTACAGAATTTAAAAGACGTTGGTGACATAAAATTGAGCATTTTTGTGAATATATACCTACATACATTATCAGTCATTGTCAAGGCATTATCGGTCATTCTCCAACTAGGCGTTCTTCGCTTAGTTACCTTTTTTTATTTTTTACTTATTTCATTTTGTCTTAAAGACACCAAAGTACGAAATACAGCAAAGACACAAATTCGATAATTAATTTGGCATTTAACTATTAATGGTGGTTTTCTAGTTAATGAGACTTAATTTTTTATAAGTGTGGTAATTAGATAAGTTTAATATTTAATGCAAGTAATTATAACATATTATCAAGTCCATGAAATATATTAAAAATGATAATATAACGTATTAAACCTTTGTTAATTTTTTAACCTACTCTGTGGTCTTTTTGGGTTTTCCCATCGAATATATCAAATATCTTGATGAAAACAATTAAAAAGAAAAAAAAATAAAAATATCTTAAGAAAATATTAATATAATTTTAGAAAAACACTTAAAAATAAAACTTATCTGGGGAATATTTCGCCTGATGTTCCTCTTTGTCTTCGAGTGCACGATGGAGAAAAGAAAATTGTCGATCGTGGGCTCGTAGAGTCAAGACCTCGTGAGGATGCTTCGTGTATAATCAAAACGAGTAGAAAATTCTTCCAGTTTGGCTGCGTGGCAATTGATTGATATCGTTGAAAACATAGAATGGATCAAAGAATGTTTGTACGGTATAAAATTTACAAGCAATTTTTTACATTTAGTTGGTGTGCGGACACGCTACGGTAATTAGAAAACAGAGGTTCTTTGAACATAACGTTAAATATATTTTGTTGTATTAACTACTTAAAACAGAAGCCAATGTTTTTGTTCACAGCTAGATACGGATGCTAACTAACATTAAAAAGAATTTTGTATTATTGAACTTGATAATATTACAGATTATGCAAGCCCGGACTCGTAAAACTTGCTAATCGGAGAATGGCCGCTATAAGTCCGATCTTGTATGGAATTTGTTAGCTACGAGGCAGCATCTAGCTATAAACAACTACTGCTTTGTTAAGAAAATAATTTTTAGTACCAATTTTTGGTACAAAAAATTTAACGCTGTCTTTTCATTTTCCTGCCTAAAAACCGTAGAATTATAAACTGAACCTCTAACGTTAAGAGCTAAGAGCTTCCCCGGGAGTTTCCAATTGAATTGTCTTGAAAGACCACGACCGTAGTAAAGGGTGGGATCTGATACTTAGTAGTGATTAAGCTTATGTTACAGTAAACTATATTATTACTCTTATTTTTCAGACTACGATTTCCAGCAATATTGCTTGCTAAGCGAATAGTTCAGTTCGGTTATTTTAGTTTCGGTTAGTCACGACTGCCCAAAAAAGGAGTGTTATTTCTAAATATTATGATTACACAAAATGTTTTGCCCCGGGCGGGAATTAGAAGATAAAGCATCCGGCGCGAAATCGGAAGGTCGCGGGTTCAATTCCCGCCCAGGGCAAAACATTTTGTGCTCCAAAAATTTGTAAATTTAAGGAGTGTTATATTTTTATGGTTCATGTATGTATGTATGTTTGTGAGTGTATTTATTTTTCCATAACTTCTAAATGCCTCAACGCATTTTAACTTAAGAGATGTCGTTAGATTTGTATTGATAGCGCAAGTGATATTATGTACATAAAAAGAATAACAAAGAATAACTTGTCGATATAAGAGGTTGATTCTAAATAGTTCATTTTGAGAAAAAAATGTTTTTCTTTCGTATCAGGTAACAAAATGAAGGGCATTTACAACAATACGAACAATATATAACTTGCAGTTTAATATCAATGGAACGATAAAACGCTTAACGAAAATAAATCATTTGCAGTTGGGTACCTAAGTTTTTAAATAAATTTATACTTGTTTACTCATTCTATTTTAGACCTCAATACCCGTGCCATACACTATGGACAAACAGACCAAAAGATGACAGAGATATAACAAGGAATTTTTTTTTTTTTTATTCATATCAGGACACTGATATGAATAAAATGGTTCTGACTAATTTGACGATGTAAGTCTGTAAGTCATAATTACCATCAACAATATCCATGCAAGTTTTGGAGCAATTTATCGTCATTACGCCCCACATTTTTCTATTGTGATCTTAAATTAAAACGTTGATTGATTATTATGAACTCATTTTCTTTGTGGGACAACTTTGCTCGACCGCCGGCATTTTTGTGACGTCACTGCAATCTTACAGTGATTAATGATCGTTGATAACATCTGGGAAGCCTAGGATCGGCCTGGGTAATTTATTTTGGGGGAAAATTTGGATAAAAAATATCACACTGCTTGCGAGTCGCTCTAAATTGTATTACAAATGATGTTGGTTGATAAAATCTTGAACAATATTTTATCATAGACGTAAATTGCTATTATATATCGATGCAGTCATGCTTCTATGGCATTGGATATGGATTGCCGTGCAGCAGGTCCATGGTTCGAATCTCGCCACAGGCTTGAGCTTCACTGCATGGTGGACGGGCATTTTGCAAATGTCCGCCTGGCTAGCGACCACCCTCAAGAAGAACATCGGCAAACACCTAACGGTGTGTTCCGGCAGCAGTCCTTGAGAGCCAGTAATTCTAGGTTAAGCCTGTTAACACCTACATCACTTACCATCAGGTGATATAGGTAATGCTGATATATTGTGCGGACAAAAGCTTACCAATCAGCATTAAAAAAAAACTTGAATTGGTTTAGTGATATACAGTGGTATACAAGTTCACAGAAGACAATTTTGAAGCGAATATACCGAAGCTTGTTAAGTCGTAAGTACTTGGATGTTTGACCACTAGTAGCTTTTACTATTGTGCGCTTGCGTGAGTTGCAGATCAAGGGGAAGAGACTTCAAAATTAAACATTAATAACTTAATTTCGATGTTGTTTCAAACTTAATTTTTGATTTCACGTTAAGGATATGTGTAAGAAGTTACAAAAAACAGTACGTGCATAGACTAAGTGCAGATACTGTGAATTTTAACAACCAATTTCTGCCAATATTTACATAGTATATTGGTAGGTATTTTTTCTCTCATAGATACGAGATCTTTAATACGTCCTCTTAATGGGGGAAATTTTGCAATCCTACTATTTACTAGTACAAGTACATTATGACATAAAGTCCCGAGGGGTGCCGGGCTACAATGTCAACCCCCATCTCTACCCGTGGGTGTCGTAAGAGGTGACGAAGGGTAACACACCAGAAGGTGGGCAGCAACGCTTTCTGAGGTACTGGTCTCTCACTGCGATCCGCAAGACGCCTGCGAACCGTGGGGATTACGGCGAACCCACCCATAATAGGGTAGGCTGTGTTCAGCAGTGGACAATCCGGCTGATACAGTATGACATGAAGGTGGCCCTTCTCGCACTTCGTAATTTTTTTCATTTACATCTGCTAGCAAATACGCTTATGAAATCACAAAGAAAAAACCTCATACGGTGCACATACAAAGTTTTAGACAAGCACAAACCCTATTTGAAATTTGTCAAGGACCGTACCATAACTAGACGTGATTGTTAACATTTTTGACGTATTTTGGGATGACTTATCATGTGTTTGGTGTTCAATAACTTGCCAAGAGATTACGAGTTTATTATTTTAAACTGTCAAACTGTACCATGACCATGTATAATGATTTGAAATTAAAAAAAGGTCTAGTTCAATACATAATGGTCAAAAGTAGTTAAGCAGTTAGTTTTAAAAATTATTTGATCATCTACTATGTAGATCTACGTCTATATTAACCTACACTTATAATCTAAAAAAGAAAGATTTGTATTTTTGAATGTAACGAATATGTAACGAACGAAAAAAAATTCTTCATTAAAATCCTACATTATTTCTGAAGAACATAATATATAGAATATTTAAAAAAGTTAGAGATCCGCATGAAAACTTTGATAATGTAACCATAGGTGTGAAAGAAATATCGAAACAAACATTAGGGTAAGGTTGGTACTATTGGACCACTTAAGTTTGAAACGAGATAAAACCGAAGCTGTAACTTTTAGGAATAAAATGATAAGTTTAATGAATAGGTCTCTTGGTCATGTACCAGCAGCTATCATTTCAGATTTTTTGCGTCAAGTATATAGGGATCAAATATAAAAAACACATTTTACAATGTTTGCTTTCGTTGGACCACTGTTACTTTTTTCATCGGACCTCTGAGTTGCTATAATTGGACTTAGGTCATTATGGCTTACCGGTCCATTCAAAGTGCCTGTGAGAAAGCCAAGCTTCTTACGTCTTTTGGTGTTATGCCATTATTATGCAGAATTAATTGAAAATTAATAACTTATCATTTTCAGTTAAAATTATTTATTGAGTAATTTTAATTTATTATTTTCAGTTTTTTTTTAATTTTTATTAACAACGTTCTAATTCTAACATATACTGTACTACATTTTCTTCTGATTCTGGATTTAAATCACCTATTGAACCAACTATAATTTACTTTACGCTTTTGACATTTTTGTCAACAAATATTCGTTTAAGTTTTCCTTTAGGTACACCATATATATTCGGCTGCCTTATTAATTCCAACCTGTTTCTCGCATGAAAAATTTAACGCAATATCATGCTTGATTCATTCCTTGTATAATATTGCCCTCTTTCTGCCATGCCAAAACAATTAAAAACTTAAAACAACAATATAAAATGTTGTCATTATTGGACTGGTTCAATCCAAGCACCTCTTCCCGGTCCATTGATGGCAATAGTCTACAATATTAACAAAATAATTGTAATATATTTTATTGAAATATTTTGTTGCTCATTATTTGATATTTGCCAGCGTGATAAAATTTGTCAATGTTACCAAAAAGAAAAATGTTACAAAGTTTAACATAATTCTACTTACATGGTATTATATGTCACGCAATTTTACATCGGGTGAGTGATAAACACAGCATCACACATCTCTTCTCAATGAAACTTTTGGCAACACTGGCAGTAAAGGGGCCGGAAGAGGGGTCATTAAACTACCGTTTAACATGTATAAACAACTTTTAGTGCCAACCGTTCCCGCAATACCTATGTGGTCCGTTGAAAGCGCTAGTCCAATGATCGCAACCTTACCCTATATCGCGTACTTTGTGGAAATTATTGACAATATAGCAATGTAATGTACATACATTTTATAGAGGACATCAATATCTACAAAGAGGTCCGGAATACAGTACGTCTTACTATTACAGCTATGTCACAATAATTATTTTTTTGTTAAATACCCGTGCGAATCCGGAGTTTGTCGCTAGTTACAAATAAAATACAGAATATTCTTTACACATATGTATTGATAAATAAAAACATTTTGAGCGGATTAGAATGTTTCATCAAAAGAGTCTGACTCAATTTCGTCGCCAGGGGTTTCATCATGTGATCATTGTGATCACCACGTTGATTGTTGAAGTTTTGCTGGAATGCCCATTACATTAATATGATTTTAAAACCTAACAGCACTGAGCAAGTAATATTTCATACCTATGTAACATTAAAAGCTCTAAGAAGGACAAAAATTTAACAGATATTATGAAAAGAGTGATATATGGTTATGTAAAACAGAGACAGAAACTTTAGAATTCCCATTAAGGTTATATGTATCTGCGTGTGTTTAGTTTTTGCTAAACTTCCTCCTTATCTTTTTTTAGCTTCATGTTTGTGATGATAAGATTAATTTATGCTATACATACCCCACTAATAATGATTTTGTGGAACCGAACAGCCAAACATAAGAATGTGTTATAAGAAGGTGTCCAGAGACTTATCTGGCAACACTCCTTTTAAAAATTACTTGTCATATCATATGATACGCTAGACAACCGAACTTACAGGTTCGATCCAAGACTATCACTTCATCCAAAAAACGCTTCCGCGAGCTTATTTTTTTACTGTCGCCATCTATCGACTAATGCATCTATCGAGTTTATGTAGTTAGTAACAGAGGGCGCTGTTTTTAATAACAACACAGGCGCACAACTTATAGATTGTAGTGACTTGTTGAGAAGAAACAAATATGGAAATAAAAAAAAAAACCGACTTTAAAAAAGGACTTTATTTTTTTCAATCGATCCCTTAAGTAGCAAGGGTCACTAAAAAGAGTGAAAAAAGTTATTTACCAAAAAATGGAACTGATTTCCACTGAAAAGTTGCCGAAGTTGGTACCATGCGCACAATATTGTGATAATAGGTACTTTTGAACTATCATGGTATGTACCGATTTCAACAAATTATTTCACACTTTTGAGTGTCGAAGTAGGTTCCATTTTTTGTTTTTTTGTAGGGTTCTGTACTCAAAGGGTAAAATGGGACCCTATTACTGAGACTTCGCTGTCCGTCCGTCCGTCTGTCACCAGGCTGTATCTCAAGAACGGTGATAGCTAGACACTTGAAGTTTTCACATTATGATGTATTTCTGTTGCCGCTATAACAACAAATACAAAAAGTTGGCCAAGTGCGAGTCAGATTCATGCGAAAAAGGTTATAATATGAAGTCAAATGTTGTATAGCTAATGGTACGGAACCCTTCGTGCGCAAGCCCGACTCGCACTTGGCCGTTTTTTTAATACGCACATTGATTTCAGTATCACTTCCTGGACGTTTAGCCGTTGGTATCTAACTGTGGTCATCTGCTGTACACAATTATTTTGATTATTTGAATGACGTACATGAACCCGTTGAGCTAAGAACTGTAAGCCGGCGCTACAATTACAAATGGGACTATGAATTTTATTACTTATTATATTAAAATAATGTTCAAAAAAATACGACAAAAATTAAGACACTTAAAAAAAGGAAATCATTTTTTTTATAAAGCTAATGTTATATATTATAAAGGAGATATATAACGTCCTAAGACCACACAACCGGGACCGACGGTGTAACTTGCCCTCCGAAGCACGGAAACGCTCAGTTGTAATGTTACTAGCGGTCACCCATCCAACTTATGACCACGGCGGACGTTGCTTAACCTAGCTGATTGGTTAAGAACAGCTTAGTAAACTTCACTACGAGCGTTTCAAAAAGGTGTTAGCTAGCCAAGCATGCATATAAAATGTCACGGCAAAATAAAAATATATGTAAGTATAATAGTAGGTATATGTGGTGTTACAGCGTTATAATTTATTATAAATTTAAAGTGGTTGGTACCCATTATATTTTCTTTCCAAGTTTTAATGGTTTTTTAATGTGTTAAAGAGGACAAGGGCCGGAGGGAATTTCAACAATCTTTCAGTGAACTTAGCGCTAGCACAAAAGAGTATTGTTTAATAATGTGCACCGTCATGGAGACGCGCTTTGGGGTGAATACATACGGGAGGTAATTCTGTGCGTTTATTTTGACGATTTATAAGTATTCTACATAATTTTATGCGTTAGAAGTTTGACTGGTTTAAAATTTAAATACATTTTATTATTAATATAAACATACTTTACAATTTATAGCAGATGTCATGTTTTGCCAAAAGCTTTTTGGGTGCTGAAGTCTGCTGATGTTTCATCCCTATTAATCTAGAGGATTTTTATAGTTATGAATGTATTATTTCAACAATACATTAATGATTAGAATTAAGGTAATATCTTTAAATTAAGTTATTTTCTCGGAATTCTACCGGATTTTAGAATTTCGGGAGACCTTGGAGTTGCATAATATTATTCCACCTTCTGCTTTCCATCTCCGGACAACCAGACAGATGGCAATGCGATACCGATACATGGTTGATATTCCACGAACGTACAATCGGTACAATGCGGTTCGCTTTCTCGCTTATCGAGCGTACGGTTAAAATTGGAATTTTATGCTTTTCTTGAGTCTGGGTTTCCTGATACATATAATCTGAGTGCTTTAAGGGTAATTGTGAATATGCCTCTTTTAGGAAAATGTGTGTCATCGGCGACCGAATTGATACTTGACATCGGCTTGCGGTCAACCGCAAGTCTATAGATTTTTTTTTTTTTTATGCCTGATAGGTTAGCCTTTGACCACTATCTCACCTGATGGTAAGTGATGATGTGGTCGAGGATGTTGTTCAGACTAACCTAGAGTTACTGGCTCTCAAGGACAGCTGCCGGAACACACCGTTAAGTGCTTGGCGACAGATTTTCAACTTGAGGGTGGTAGCTAGCCAGGCGGGCATTTGCAAAGTGCCCTACCACCATGCTGTAACGACTGCTATCCTAAGACAACAACCGGGACCGACGGCTTAACGTGCCCTCCGAAGCACGGAAGCGCTCAGTAGTAATGTCACCAGCGGTCACCCATCCAACTCATGACCGCGGCGGACGTTGCTTAACTTTGCTGATTGATTCAGAATGACTAAGCAAACTTAGCTACGAGCGCTTCTTACGCAGATTACGACAAAAAATAAAGTAAAAATCATTAGAAAACAACTCAGGTTTTCGATGAATGCTAAAACTTAGTCTACAAAGACCAACAATCTGAGACCAATTATCAGATGTGATTAAAGGGAAGAGCAGAACTTGTGTCTTCCGTTGAGTGCTCCTTAGAGCAAGTCACTGACTGATGGGGTAAGCAAAACCAGGTGCAATTTAATACCTCGAAGACTCAAGCCATCGCGTTCACTGCCAAAACAGTGCATTGAACCTTACTGCACGTTTTCAAGGCCCTAACCTAGACGAACAACATCGGCATTTTGGGAGTCGACATATCCAGCGAGGTCCAGTTTTGAGTCATTTGAACAGCAAAGCTGAACTAACTGCTAAAAAACTCGGTGTACTCAATAGAGCCAAAAGTACTTTACGCCTAACTAACGCCTCTTGTTATACAAAGCAAAGGTAAGTCCGCATATGGAGTACTGCTCTCATTAGGATTCCTTTGGAGCGGTGCGCCGACTTATCAGTTAGACCCACTTGATTCATTACAGAGAAGAGCCATCAGACTTGTCGATGACCCAAAATTGACCAACAAGCTACTCGTAGAATCGCTGAGCGTACATCGTGACGTTAGCTCGCTATGCCTGTTCTACAAATACTATAGCGGGGAATGTTCTGATGAGATTTTTGACCTCATTCCGGGACTTTTATTACAGAACTGGCCGCTATCGTTAGAAGGGCAACCCGCACATTATAGACGCGTGGAGGTCTCGCGCTACTCGATTTAATCATCTGTTTCTGCCACGTACCTGTAAGTTGTGGAATGCTCTTCCACCTGAAGTTTTTCCTCAGGTCTACTATATAAACCGCTTCAAAAGAGGTGTGAATATTTAATAGTCCTTTCTCTTAATGGGAGGCAACGCACCAGTAATGCTGCAGATATTACAGGTGTTCATAGGCGGCGGTGACAACTTACCATCAGGTGGACCATCTGCTTGTTTGTCATCTATTGTAGATAAAAAAACAATCTAGGTAATGTGGGAAGTATTTTAGCCAAAACTCCAAAGCCTAATCCTCACCGTTATGAATATCGAGAAACAAGTCATAACCCACGCCTCAATCCTCAACACACATGTAAAACAAATAATAATACTACACACAAAATAATCCATTCTTTTGAAACTCACAAAATTCTTTACCGTACATTTTTGTACCACAAAACCCGCCAATGTATTGTGTGGCGGTGACTCACCACTAACTTCTATTAAAACGTTTTCATTCAACGAGGATTAATTAAATTTTTAATAAAATCGAAAAGAAAGTCCCGAATATAACCCAGGGGTTAATTATTGATGGGTTGCGTGATGCGCTGATTGGATTTTTATTAATGATTTTTAATGATTTGCGGATTTTAGATGAAACATTTCCATACAATTTGTATTATTTTGGAAGTTTTTGTCAAATCACAGATGGTAAATTAAATGCACTGTTGAAAATACGTCGAGTCTACACTCTACATGCTTATGTATGTATGTTGAGGTGTATAACATGTTACTACTGGATTACTCTTCAACAACAATTTCTGAAAAACATATTATCATTGCCAGTAGAAAAAAAAAAGCATTTTCAAGTATATAAATATTTTTCGTAGTAAAATAAGGATTCACCTACTTTACCGAGACTTAGACCTAATTCATGAATTGCTTTTCTTTTTTACATTGGTGTTCTTCACTTGATTTATGGTCGTACAGCAGATATAAATAGCAGCAAAAATAGAAAAAGTGTTACTAATTCTTTTATATTTTCTTGCTTGCTCGCTTACACTTTCTTAAGCTGTGAATGATTATCTTGTTTTATTCATTAAACATTGAAAAATCGGTCCAGTGCGAGTCGGACTCGCGCACGAAGGGTTCCGTACCATTACACAAAAACGTAGTAAACAATATAAACGTAGTAAACAACATTAGACTTTATATATTAACCTTTTTAGGGTTCCGTACCCAAATGGTAAAAACTGGACCCTATTACTGAGACTTCGCTGTCCGTCCGTGACCGTAACGGTGTTAGCTAGCCAGTTGTAGTTTTCACATATGATGTATTTCTGTTGCCGCTATAACAATAAATACAAAAATTTGGCCAAGTGCGAGTCGGACTCGCGCACGTTAGCAGTAATAGAGTCCCATTTTAACCCTTTGGGTACGGAACACTAAACATCTGAATTAAATTGTTGAAATTGGGAACATGCCGGTTAGAAAAACTCTGATCCATTTTGATAGTCCAACTTCAACAAGTTTTTTTTTACATTAAGTGTCAGAAATCGGTTTTCGCCCATTTTCTGACAATACTGCTAAAAAATATCAATAAAAAATTCACTCAAATTATGGGCGATTGAAAATTAGCATTTTTGGTACTGGTCACTTTCGAATTATTTACACGTACCATGTCATGCAAAATGATTTATCTAGACGTTTATCATCATCACATTTTCAACGGTTTTATACATTCTTTTTACAAAAAACCACAAACTCGTATGTAGAAATATACTTATTGTGTGTTTTTTTTAATAGATAATACTTCAAATTATTATCATTTTACACAGTGTTTTGGTTCGTGATAAGAAACTCACTTAGAGTTCCCACAAATCCATTTTGGAAACTGAACATTTTAAACGTAATTTTATACCCCTGTTGGTACGCCAAGCATGCACCACATTCCAAAGGCTCTAATAATCCACACCAGCATTCGAAAATTCAGTTAGCAAATTTCCTACAAAGGATTTACGGAAACGACAAAAAATATTCACTGAGGGTATGTTATCTACATACCTTTTTGTACAGTCTAATAAAAAAGTGCAGTACATGCCAATATATTAATATGTGTGTCAATTTTACACGTATGTGTGACAAATTTTATTTCAATTAATTGCACGTCAGTGAGAAAATCATACAATACGTCATCATCACCATTTTTTTTGAATTTGTTACCACCTCATATTATGCATATTCTTGCGTCAATGCATCTCGACATTGTTAAAGATTTCTACTGGTCGGTTATACGTGAGTAGATATATATTACTTGCTCAGTGGTAGATATCAGAATATGGACTTTTGATATAATATAAAAAGGTCCATATTAGCAAAAATTATAAAAACATCTAATTTTTTCATTGGAGATGTACATATACTATCACCAAAACAGCAATTTTAGTAACGCGTTGGTTGTGGCAACCACTTCGTCCAAATTGTGAGAAAATAATACTTTTCACGTTCTTTATATCAAATCATACGGTTTAGTTTAAGTCTGTTGATCACCACGGTTTGAAAGAAAAATTGACAATGCCGTTGAGAACAAATGAGGATTTCATATCGTTACTTAAATAAACTACATTTACTGTATCAGCCGGGTTGTCCACTGCTGAAACAGCCTCCCCCATTATGGAGGGTTTTGACATAATCCTCACGCTTGGCAGGCGTCTTGGGGATTGCAGTGTGAGATATCAGTTCCTCAGAAAGCGCTGCTGCCCACCTTCTGGTATGTTACTCCTTAGTCGACTCTTATGGCACCCACGGGAAGAGATGAGGGAGTGATATTCAAGCCTGCATCACACCGGCTATAATACGACTACATTTAACAAAGAAATATTTGGGTAATTAGACATATTTTGGTTCTATTTACTAACATTATAATATTTACTATTGAGCTAATGATCTAATGATTTTTAGTATATTCTTAGTAATTTATTTCCTGTTTTTGTATACATTATGTGAATGAAAATCGCATTTTAAGTCAAACTCGATCTGATGAGGAAATTTAGGGTCAATTCCACTAAACTATGATTAAACTGTACGACATTGGATAGAGGTTCAATTATGTACAGTATTTTTTAATTTGCTAATGCATTGACTTTAACGAAATTTGATATCAGGCAGACAGCTAGCTGTAGCAAAAGATTTTTTTTATCTTAGATCAAAAATAATGCATACCGTCGAATTTGGCTGTAAAGCCCCATAAACTTACACAATTACGACAAGAATCCGACAAACACATTTTATTGGTTTAAAGTATAAAGTTATTTACGTATTGATTAAACTCTAGTTTGGTGAAATTGGGCATCGTTATCGTAGTTCACATCACAACCCTATGCTCGGTATATATTGAATTCTAAGTATCTCCAAGAACTTTCCAGTTTAACTTAAGCGTGTTTTTTATATATTACATATATACTTAGAATAAAACATCTATAAACTGATTCAATAAGTTCTTTTTAATTACCTATAACTGATTTTGGAATTGTGAGCGTGGATGTACATTATTGTAAATATTGAAATATACGCTTTTTGAACCTTTTATACTCCGGGTAAAGTTTAATTTCGTTTAACATATTTGAGTTGATTTTATTTAAATAATGTATTTACTCTGAGCAATTTCCTATCTCGTAGGTAGCTAATTGAGCTGTTTGTTTAGGAAGTCTTGAGGTTTGAAGTACATTGCTTGGGACCGTTGTTTTGATGTGTTTTGTTAGAAATCGGCAACAACTACAGAGTTTTGAAGCATCAGCCTGGATCAATTTAGTTAAACAGGTACGTGAATGTAATTTTGTGAGTATATTTTAAGTGGCAGTGATATTGTTTGTTGTCTTATTGTTTGAGTACTTACTTAATATTTTGATGTTATATTTATTTAAAATGGCTTTCTTATATAAACTAAACATTTTTTATAATTTTGAGCCTTTGGTTTTTGTTTTTATGGATCTGACATATCACGCCTACCGAAATTACTTTAGTGCTGATTGTTAATAACACACCTGACGGTGTGTTCCGGCAGCTGTCCTTGAGAGCCAGTTATTCTAGGTTAAGCCTGTTAACACCTTCGACCACATCATCACTTACCATCAGGTGAGAATGTGATCAAAAGCTTGATTATAAGCGACAAAGCCATTTAATAAACACTGTAAAAAAACTTGCATACTTATAACCAGATATATAAAACCAATCAAGTGGAATTCAGGCATGTTTATTTTAAATGGAATTGAGACGGAATAAGCGCTAGTCCCTCCTGATGTTAAGTGCGCTAACCTCTGCATAAAACAGGTGCATTTGACAAGTGACGAATTGCACTGCGCCCGTTGCACTGAGACATACAATTGTTAAGTCTCATCTTCCTGTAATTTTACTGGCTCTCAAGGACAGCTGCCGGAACACAGTGTTAGGTACTTGGCGATAGATTTTCTACTTGAGGGTGGTAGCTAGCCAGGCGAGCATTCGCAAAATGCACTTCCACCATGCGGTGAAGCTCAAGCCGGCGGCGGGGATCGAACCATGTACCTGCGGCACGGCACCCCATAGTTATAACCACTCGGCTATCATTGCTTCATACAAACAGAAGTTTCCGTAATAACACACAATTTACCAAAATTTCTTTATACTTGTTCATTTTGCTAGAATTCAGGAACCATATATGCAACCGACTGAGTGCGAAGCGCGAGTGAAGCGACTCCGTTTCAGCTTGTAAATAATGCTCTCTGAGCCTTTTTTGAGTTTGTACTATAATCACATATAGATATAACAACATTGATGCTAATACATCATACAGTTTTCAGGACAGAAAAACAACAAGGGACAAAATAAAACACGTTTCTTGCACAGGTTAGTTTGTGTATTTACTTCTGACGTATTATTTGTTAGGTAATCTGCTTTTGGTAATTGCCACATAAATTAATTTACTCCGTAAGGGCGTGTTTTATTTAGTGCCAGCTTAATATTACTAGATGTTAAGTCTATTCGTTATTGTAACTTTTTGTAATATTTTCTCCTAATATACAGTACAGTAGAAGGTCACGCTATTTCATGACAACTATTTCCATATTTTTTATGGGGGTATAAGGTTCTATGAATGTTCATTTGCTGTCGTGGCGCACGTCACCTATCAAGGTATAGGATAATATGTATGCCCTCGTTTTTTCCATTATGCATGTTCTTGACTGTCTACTGGGATGGGTATTAAAAGTTCTACATTTCGGTGATCAGCGTTAATTATTGTTTCTCAGAATTGCACAAATTTAGGTACATAAAAGGTTATACTAATGAGGTGGGCTGAAATACGGACGCTCGGTACCAACGCGGTGGGGCAAATGATCGCCCGCCGACATTGCATTTGTTGGAGAATATGCAACCAAGGTGCAAAGTAGAAACACAAGGTACAAAAAAGCACTCGGAGACTGCCGCGGTAATGCTATTACATAGCATTTTTTATCAACTTGTGCAATAAAAATCTCGACACGTTAGTTGTCAAAACCTTTTTTTCTGCCAAAATTTTGTTCCTTTTACGCACTGTAGAGGCGCTGATCAAATATAGTATCACCGCTGTGCCGGTTGGAGTGGGGGGTGTTAGGTTATTTTCGTTACGGAATTTCATTGCAATTATTATGAGGCCTTTTACATTTTGAAGCGTTCTCACTCGCACTTTTAGACATAATTTCAAATAGCTACAATATGTAAATGATCTTTTTAAATGTGGTCTGACATTATTTTGCTGCATGCGCCTATAGATGTTCTCGGCAAATTTTCATGTTGATATCTGTAATGGGGGATCAAGACGCGTAATTTATTTATTTGAAATTGTGAGCCTCTTATTTTAATTTTACTCAATATGTTACAAAATAAAAATATGTTGAGACCATCTCTAGTCACAAAAAGCAAAATAATATCAGACCACATGTTAAAAAGTCTTAAAATTTTATTTCTATTTGAAATTATCTTTAAAAGGGTGAGTGAGAGATTTAAAAGGTCTCTTAATTTCATCATTAAATAAACAAGGTTTACTAACTGCTCTGCTCGACGCAGTTGTTATTGAATTTAAACAGGCGAAAGAGTCGCGGCCAAAGCATGAAATTGAAAACTGGATCGGCACTTTCCCGGATTTGCTAGCCTGTGACGTCACTCGCACTAGTAAAAACTACGCCTAGGCACAGAATAAAAAGGCCTGTTACAAATGATACATTTTTGTTACGATGTTCATTTGGGAATTCATATTAAGGTTAGAGTGCTCGTGGCGCACTCCATACAAACGTATTAAAGACATATTGTAAATACTAAAAGCGTTAAAACTCGGTAAACTTTGCACGTATGTCCTTGAGCCTAATATCTTCTGATTTCCAAATTTCTGTAAAATTAAGTATTTTCAAAAATAATTTGAAATATCGTTTTGTATAGGAATTTTTATTTTGACATTTAGGGATAAAAATGATAAATAGAAAAACGTCAAACCAGAATCATTAGGCTCAGCAATATGCATACAAAATTTCACTGAGTTTAAATATTTTGTATTTAAAATATGACAAAATTACGTTTGTATAGAAAGCGCTAAGTGCACTCTTCTCTTCGAAACATATGTACCTAAATAGCTGACAGGAAATAGCATGACCTATACTGTATATTAGTCGAAAATATTTGCATACAATAACCTCGCAATTACGAGTAGACATAACATTAAGTGATATAAAGCTGACACTAAATGAAATATGTACTACGTATTAGTAAATTAATTTATGTGGCAATCACTAAAAGTAGATTACCTAACAAATAATATTTTAGGAGTAAAATACGTAAACTATCTACCCTACGCAAGAAACGTGTTTTGTTTGCTTCGTTCTTGTTTTTACTCTGTCGTAAAAACTGTATCATGTACTAGCGTCAATATTGACGTGTTTATGGTACAAACTAAAAAAACAACTCAGAATGAAAGCATTTACTCCAACCTGAAACGGGGACGCTTCACTCGCGCTTTGCACTCAGTCGGTTGCATATATGGTTTCCGAACTCTAGGAAAATGAACAAGTATAGTGATACTCGTGAACTCTTTTTGGTTTATTCAATTTCATTTTATGACTAAATATTTATTTTAAATTTAGGTTTACAATATTATGCTATGCATAAAAATTATCAGAGCCATTAAAAACACACTTAGTGATATTATGATAAATTTTGTTATTACATTACACATTTTGCAGTCAAAACTATGATTTGAGCTTGTTGACCCCTAAAACTTAAAGAATCTTTACGATTTTTTTTTGTTATTCACAGTAAAGAAGCAGTTTTTAGCTTCTATCATGAGGTAATGCGGGTCTTCAACTTTATTTCAGCAGATCGTAACATCGTCTTAGGATAGACCATGAAACTTTTACAACCTAAAGAAGCCGGCGGGTTAGCGGTCTGCGCACGGCTTATAAAACGAATCTAATAAATACTTCATCGCTACGAAAATGTTCAAACACTCGTAAAAGCTTGCATTGAAGCAAAAATATTAGAAGCATTGGAGATATACAGTGCCAGCTCTGCCAGGTCACGGTTTGGTATGTTGTTATGGTTGAGACTGGCAACATTATCGGTTCCTACCCGTTGGCCGTTTTGAACATTATATAATACCAAGAAGGAAGAATTCCAAACCATTGTAGATAGTACTTCCAAATAACTTTATTATAGCTTGTACAATTTCAAGCTTTTCACCTCGAAGTATCTTGCCAGAATGACCATTAGACGAACTGACTGTTCCTGCTTCCTGTATTTTTCCCTCCAAAATGCGATAATGGTAAATCTTTTCTGATTGGTCGATCGAGCTCAACAGTGATTGGTCGATTTTGAATAACCGACCACGAGATCGTGTGTGTGTTGCCACTATTTAAAATACAGAAAATATTGGTTCAGATAAAATAATCAACAAATCCATTGAAAATCATGACAGTAATATACTAATATAATAAACAAATATGGTATTTATTAGTTTCTTTAGTATCTTCCTTCGGGCACGAAATTCGGTCTCCACGCTCAAGGCCCGCGATAGAAGCTATGCAATAGATTAATAATGACAAATGAACGCGATTTAAACCGTTTAAGGTTGTTTAATTACTATGTGTGACAATCGCGAAAACCTAAGACAACATTATGAGTAAACCAAGCTCTTTAGGAAAAAATGGTTTCTATTGTAATGTATGAAAAAAACATATTATATACAGAATGTACCTATCGTTCCACCTTACTACATTATATCTAGATTATATAAATATCTACATGATATAAAGATTGGTAATATTTTTGTCACCTGAGAATTCAGATGCCTCAAATTCAAAAGTACTACTTAAGAAAATCTTAAGAAAAATATCTTAAGAAGGACAATTACAAATTTTAATATAGAAATATTCTACTTTCCACTCCAATGTTCACCAAATAATATTATAGAGACACTGCGCGAAGAACACTGTTCACATTTGACATACAGAATAAATACAGTTTATGCTTGATATATATGACTGAAAATAGTGTAATGACTTACATTTTATTACGATACTCGTATGTATTCGATACGCTTACATAAAAGCTAGTTCAATTAGTATATTAATAACCAAATTTTATTACAAAGCTGGTCTGTATGTCAAAACAAAAATGAATCTACCCTCATTTTAAGATAACAGCTTCAATATGAACCGCAGTCAACCTATTAAGATAACGTTTTATTTCGTTCTACTCCTTAATCGGAAACATTATCTCCATGACAAATGGGCGCTGTGAGTTATAGCTGTTTATGAGACCCATTTCTCATAATCAACCAAGAAATACGTAAATAAACATACAAATAAAATGGAATATGATATAGATTTAATTAGACTCCCTTGACGCTTGAGTGGCTTTTAGACTGTATTTGAATTCTTATGGTCTTGGATTCACTCTTCTGGTCAAACATAATATATACGTGTATGTTATAGATGTATATAGGCAATAGCAATAGATATTAACTAGGTTGAGCCATGATTCAAGTCCCGCCATGAGCGAGTGCTTCACCGCATAAATGTAGTCATATTCCGAACACTCGCCAGGATAGCTACCAGTGTTATACAAAAAAACAATGCGTCACCTACCCTCTAATCATTGGGTTCTGGGAGCTATACTTGCAAAATCTTCTACCACATCATCACTTTCAGTCAAAGGCAAACAAACCTACAAGCATTGTCTTCGACACTAATATTAGAAACAGGAAAGATTTGCATTTTTGTGTAACGAATAAATTTAAAAACAAATTGACCGATTTGAAAAATTCTTCCATCATTAGAATCCTACATTGTCTCTGATGAATTCTTCCATCATTAGAATCCTACATTGTCTCTGATGAAGATAAGTTAAAGAATATGTTTTTTTTTTATTAAATGGCCGAAGGGTCACTCGTCTATAATAATACCGTAAAGATAATTAATGTAGTGACCCTGAAATCCAAGAGATGACGTTAATATCTAATTTAGGAGATTATATTTTTAATTTCTGAACTTAGGCGTAACTTTACATTGAAATCATAACTTTAAAGTTAAAAAAAAATACGCCTTCCTAGTCTTGTAATTGTGCCTCGTAGATGAACGTTAAAAACGTTTCAAAATAACGTTTTTTTAGGCTAAGTGACTTTTTTGAAGTTGCATCAGACATTTATCACTAGAATAAAATATACATATTTTATAAAATATTATTTCAATGTTATATTATTACATTTTATTTATATTTTTAATTTCTGCATAGTTTAACCTGAATCTATTAATTATGTGGTTAAATTTAAATGGCGACTTGAACATTAATGCCAGTCATTGTTTGCTTACTTTCGTGCCCGAAGGAAGATACTAAATAAACTAATAAATACCATATTTGTTTATTATAATAGTATATTACTGTCATGATTTTCAATGGATTTGTTGATTATTTTATCTGAACCAATATTTTCTGTATTTTAAATAGTGGCAACACACACACGATCTCGTGGTCGGTTATTCAAAATCGACCAATCACTGTTGAGCTCGATCGACCAATCAGAAAAGATTTACCACTATCGCATATTGGAGGGAAAAATACAGGAAGAAGGAACCAGTCAGTCCGTCGAATGGTCATTCTGGCAAGATACTTCGAGGCGAAAAGCTTGAAATTGTACAAGCTATAATAAAGTAATTTGGAAGTACTATCTACAATGGTTTGGAATTCTTAAAATTACTAAATAAAGTCCTTTTTGGTATTAAATTCAATACGGCCACGAAATAGTATGAGTAGGAACCGATAATGTTGCTAGTCTCAACCATAACAACATACCAGACCGTGACCTGGCAGAGCTGGCACTGTATACCTCCAATGCTTCTAATATTTTTGCTTCAATGCAAGCTTTTACGAGTGTTAGAACATTTTCGTAGCGATGAAGTATTTATTAGATTCTTTTTATAAGCCGTGCGCAGACCGCTAGCCCGCCGGCCGCTTTAGGTTGTAAAAGTTTCATGGTCTATCCTAAGACGATGTTACGATCTGCTGAAATAAAGTTGAAGACCCGCATTACCTCATGATAGAAGCTAAAAACTGCTTCTTTACTGTGAATAAAAAAAAATCTTAAAGATTCTTTAAGTTTTAGGGGTCAACAAGCTCAAATCATAGTTTTGACTGCAAAATTTGTAATGTAATAACAAAATTTATCATAATATCACTTAGGGCCTGTTTCAGAATGTTCGAGTAAGTTACGGTTTTACTACCCAGAACATATTTAATAAATAAAACACTATCTTTGCGTTTCACAGTCATCGATTTGGCCTATCCATCGGTTAAAGCTTGAAACGCGCTGCATGTCAACTGTCATTTTTATCATTCAGTTATTTTATGTGTTGCATAGCAACCCGAAACTTTATTAGGACATTCTGAAACGGGCCCTAAGTGTGTTTTAATGTCTCTGATAATTTTTATGCATATCATAATATTGTAAACCTAAATTTAAAATAAATATTAAGTCATAAAATGAAATTGAATAAACCAAAATCCATAATAAAAATACATTATTGTAATGTTTTCTTAGGTTTTCGCGATTATTACACATAGTAATTAAACAACTTTAAACGGTTTAAATCGCGTATTTTTTTCATTATTTTATCCCGACGCTTCAAACAGTTTGCAGTGATCGTGGTCACGGGGTGACTAATGGATTTTATTTGGTGTACCGTCAGATTTTTTTTATTTTAATCATAACTTTCCCTATTCACGCAGTATTCGCTCACAGTGTCCAGAGGCCTTGCAGATTTGTGTCGGCCTTGAGATTTAATTAATTTGATAACAGGATCCCAAGCAGGTGGTACTTGCCAACCATCATCTCTATTGAAATTTGGGTATTTTTGATTTCAATAGCCTCGCGTAACATTATTGGCGTAAACCGGGTCTCTCTAGCGAGTATTTGTGGCTTGTCGAACCGAATGTAGTGGTTGGGTTTGTCTCGGACATGTTCACAAACCGCAGACTTGGTCGAGCTTCTATTCTTCATGTCAGCAATGTGTTCTTTTACCCGGATACCAACGCTCTTCTTTGTTTGCCCAATGTAAGTTGCCCACATTCACAATCAAGTTTGTAAACACCTGCATCTTGTAACGGAATATTGTACTTGACATTGTCTTAAAAATTTATTGATCTTCTTGTGCGGCTTGAAGTAAGTTTTTATTGAAGCTCGTCTTAAGATATTACCAATTATGTCTGTGAAACCCTACGACAAATTATGAAAAATATACGCGATTTAAGTCGTTTAAAGTTGTTTAATTACTATACATTATTGTATTGTTACGATGGTTGAAGAATGAGAGCAAGAATTACAGTTATGAGTCATTGTGTCATGTTAGCTCAATTGGTTAGAGCATACCCCGGCTAAAGGGGTGGATGGACACGGGTTTGAATCCCGCACATGACTATAATTTTTTCTCTCATAAATTTGTAATTTTGTAATGTAATTCGCTTAGCAGGCGTTATTGCAAACTTAACAATATTAAAAATACATTATTGTAGTTATAATAACTATATAAACCTTGATGATTCAGTGTGCTAGGCAACATTTTAACCCATAGTGTTTTTTTTTTTTTTTTTTATGATTGGTTTTGTTCATTTTCCACAGACTCCGGGGTCCGTGCCATTTTTTAAGTTAACCGAGAAATTTGTTAAGTATTTACATTACTATGGGGAGCATTCTTACATACTAAATGGGGGAACACAGTTTTAAGGAATATACTACTAGAACCCATAGTGTTACATAATGCTTCTCATACTATATGACAGAAACTCCTAATGTTTAAGATTCTCAACGTAACCTTTCTACCCTTATCCCATCGTATTTAGGTCAGTAAAATCACAGGTAAAATATAATTTGTACAAAATGAAATCGATACAAGAACATATAAGAATAATATGGTTTCTCTAACAACACAAACAGAATCGATTTTTGCAGAAAAGGCATAGCCTTGACTAATCAGTATTGGAAATTATGTAAAAACTGTATTTATTTTTACTGTTACGAATTAATTGTCATTTAATACATGCTGTGCTTCTTATGTATACAAAATATGTTATATGTAATATGTTAAAATAACTTATTATGTTTATAAATGACGAATGATCGTTCTCCAAGATATAATGGAAAAAGAATTATTTGATATTAAAATATTTATCCAAGTTCTTGAATACTTTTAAATTAATTTAGAGTAAATATTGTTATAATACTCTACATCAATGCTTCCTATATCTTGCTGAGTAGTTGATCCAGCATTAACTTTTTGATAAAAGAAAGGTGTTCTTTAGGTATATATATATATACATATAATCAAAAATATTATATCTTTGATTGTCTCGGTATTCATTGGCTCTAAACCAGAAACAGTACATGCCTTGTCGTTTCAAATTTTTGAATCTAATTTTCATCTAGAATGAATATGTGAGTATCCAATCCATCTATGAATGGATTACCAATGATGATACCTTTGTTTTTTTTTTTTTTTATTCCTGATGGTTTAGCCTTTGAGCACTATCTCACTTGATTGTAAGTGATGATGTGGTCGAAGATGTTTTTCAGGCTAACCTAGGATTAATGGCTCTCAAGGACATCTGCCGGAACACACCGTTAAGTGCTTGGCGACAGATTTTCAACTTGAGGAGAGCTAGCCAGGTGGGCATTCGCAAAATGCCCTACCACCATGCTATAACGACTGCCATCCTAAGACAACAACCGGGACCGGCGGCTTAACGTGCCCTCCGAAGCACGTAAGCGCTCAGTAGTAATGTCACCTGTGGTCAATCATCCAACTCATGACCGCGGCGGACGTAGCTTAACTTTGCTGATCGGTTAAGAACAGCCAAGCAAACTTCGCTACGAGCACTTCAACTTAAAATACAAGTATTTTTTTTATTTTTTATTTAGTTGCATGTAGCTGGCAATTCTAAACGACTGGTTATTTTGGCAGAAACGTTGGTTACAGTTGAATATTAGTTTTTTATTAATATTGCGTCTATACTATTTGGGTTGACATTTTCTCTTCCTGCCTCTAATCTCCGCATCTTCGGATATGTTCATTTTATTTACAACAAAATAAAATAGAAACGAAAAACTAAGTAAATAATATAAATTACTAAAGATGCGTTCCGTTTGGGGAAGTTCATGCAGAAACGGCATAGACTAAAACATATCCCCTTGTTACACAAAATTTAGAGAGTATTTTTCTTTTACAAAATTACAAATTTACGACAGAAAAATTCAAGTCATGAGCGGGATGCCTTCTATATTGAGAAGTAATTACTACACGGACTAATGCCTTTTCTAGACAAAATACACATTATTAGGATAAGGGCACAACATTCCGTTAAACAAACTAAGATTTATTATCATACCAGAATAATGCCCTTTCTAAAATATTCATTTCTGAAATATTCTCGTACACTAGATCATAATGTTCGAATTAATCTTAGCTGTTATGGTCAACTGCCTGAAGTTAGCTTTCATTAGAAATTTTCTTGTTTATAGCCCTAAATATGCTACCTTTTATTTTTAATTCAACAGCATTGTAGATAATAATAATCAATTCTCACTCTGAAAACGGGGCTGTACGGCATGAGATCTACAAAATATTAATTAATTATTTTTTCCACTGGCGTTTACGAGTATAAGGCTGTTCCCACAGCGATGAAGCATTTATTAGATACGGTTTATGTGCCGACCGACGGTTCTTATGGGACGTAAAAGTTTCACGGTCAATCCTAAGATGGTGGTTACGAGCAGCTGAAACAAAACTGAAAACCCGCATTAGGTCATGAAGGCATTTGAAGTTTACTTCTTTGTTAAGGTTTGGTTTTTGTGGACTATCTTTATTCAGGTCTATATCAGAATTCACAATTTTAATAAGTGATGGAGGTTGAGTTAATTTTGATTTTTAGTTATTTAAAACAGGAAATTAGTAAAAGCACCCAATTTCATTGCTAGTAGCTGTGTAGCCCAATGGGTAGTAATCATCATCAACAACAGCTGTGTAGTTCCACCGCTGAGGTAGTAAGAACTCGTCAATTACTTGATTCGAGCGTACTGTAATTGATTACGCAACAGAGTTTCATTGTTTAAGAAACCATTAAAAATAATAGAAGTACATTCAGACGTTTAAAGACAACTTTTTCCGGCGATGTCACACTTGCATTGAGCAACAGGGGGGCCATTTTGAAAATTTACTGTATTTAAACACCTTGTAATTTTTTTTACCAGCGGCGGTATGCCTTTTTGAAACAAAATACTGAGAACTATATACAACACTACAGCTACTACAATAAAAGCATTTAGACAACCTATAAGTCATAGCAGGCAGTCCAAATGCTCCAGCCCACTCTTGTATTTGGTTTTACATTGCTTACATTAATCATCATGTTTATAAAAATTTTGCACTTACCACATTTAGATTTCAATTGTTTTGATTGAAGCCTTATGAATAATAAAATGAAATTTTCAGCATAACTACCTAATAGATATAGCAAGTTTTCAAAAGCCAAACAGTATTTTTTTATGTGATTTTATTTTTTTAATGGCCCTTGAAGTTGTGAACATACTGGGTAATTTTATCTTTCTTGGCATTTTTTTTTTATTATTCCATTTAAAGATCTAACGATAGTAAATGTTACCATACTGAATTGGCCTATCTATAAGCCTATCAGCTTAGTACACAAAAAAAACATACATCTACCGCAATAATTCACGTACATAAATAAAATCTCATCACACTCGGCGATACTTGATAAATTAAAAAAAAAGTAATAACTCCGAAAATACGAAAAATCGCGGAACATTCATGGGGGTGATTCAGATAACCTTCTAGGTCCTCTACCTCCAAGCTTCAGTATATCACTACTTCTTCGGGATACCCTGTATGTTAATCCAGAACTTTCACTGTATCTATATAGTTTTATCCAAATCGGTCTTTTCCACGTGAACGAGTAACACACTTACATCCTGCCTCACGCAAAAACTTTCACATTTTTAATATTAGTGTGAATAGGGTAAATACATTTTCTTTTGTTATTTTAAGTCATAGAGATATAGGCTAAGTGTTTTAATCTATATCTATAGGTTAAGTCTTTTAAGCACCTACACTGAAATATTTTCTTTAAATTAATATTTTCATAGTTACCGCGAGAGTTTTTCGTAACTGTGTAGCTTTCAAATAACTGATTAAAAAATATATTATGTGAATACTGGTTCTTTTAAATTGTTTTTTTGTTTTAATTATTGTTCGATACGATGCATGTCCGGTGTTGAGACATAAAAATATAATTTACAAATTGTTACGCAAATTTATATACTACAATTATTATTACGTTAGAGCATGGTGGTAGGGCATTTTGCGTATGCTCGCCTGGCTAGCTAACACCCACAAGTAGAAAATCTTTCGCCAAGCACCTAACGGTGTGTTGCGGCAGCTGTCCTTGAGAGCCAGTAATTCTAGGTTAGCCTGTACAACATCTTCGACCACATCATCACTTACCATCAGATGGGATAGTGGTCAAAGGCAGGCATAAAAAAAAGGAAAGCGCTTAACATCAGGTTGGTCTCGTGCTTGTTCCGCCACAAGAACATTAATATATATATATATATATATATTTTAATGTTCTTGTGGCGGAGCAACTATATATATCCAGAAGTGAGCGCCTCAGATGGGTAAGGTAAAACTTGACTTTAAATGAATTTGTGCGATCTTTAAACACTATCTAGGTTAGTAGACATAAGAAGTATCTATCTTAATATTTACAAGCCCGATAAAAGTGTTAAAAATTTAAATTTCCTGCCTCAGACGTAAGGATCCACCTAAATAACAAGAAGAAACTTGAAATGGGTCAAAAAGCACATAATATTTCAAGCAAACAATATATGTCGGTAATGGTAATGACAAAAACTTGTTATGCAATATTTCAGTGCAGAAATAGCACACGCGTTCCGGTCATTCATCACTGGAATAAAGAAAAGAAACCCTGCGATTACTGTTACTTCATCTGTATTAAGATATAAAACAGCGATCATGTTGAAAAATAACTTGCATTTTTATACCTTGTCCACTTCCTGATTCGTTTGGTCGGAAATAATGTATCTTCAGTCATTTTATCAAACGCTATTTAGGTATACAATTTTTACATGAACGAATTATTATACCACAAAATTTTTTTCCTGGGCTGGAAACTATCCGTACGTCCTCCGATTTCATAGCGGATGCCTAAACCGCTCGATCACTGGAACATGCTTGTTGGAATCAAATTTCGGTGCTCCAATGGTATTACTTTAACGGTCATAGGGGACGGTTCGCGGTCGATCGTTTCGAAGGAAGTGCTTTTTCAAACACTAAGCTCTCGCATTGATGTCGCTACTCTTGTATATTTCTAAATACTATTACATGCTAAGTCGGATACCTTGACCACACGGCCACACATTACCAAACGAGCATGATCCCGTGGCCAAGTGGCAAAAGCATCCAGCATGAAATCGGAAGATGCAGGTCCAACTCTCGTCACGGACAAAATATTTGTGCTCTGATAATAAGTAAATGTCGCTTATGCCTAGAACGTAATGGTTTTTATTAATATATTTAGAAATATTCCTTTTTTTATTACTAAAAAGTATGCAATAACTGACTGAAGACAGTAAGTAGATCATGTTGATGAAAAGATAGGAAAAAATACGGATTTGACTTCCAATACAAAAAAAAAACATAAAGTAACGTAACTTAATACTACCAAAAGTAAAAATATCTCGTGGAACTTGGACTATGATAATGTGAGGTCAGAGTTTTGAATCAGCATGCTACCGACTGTAACAAGCTATTTCATAATTTTCAGTGTATTTTTGAGGTCATTTTTTAACACTGGGCAGATATAATACACAATACACTGGGCAGCAGCCATCCATGCAATACAGGCAACACTTGATTATCTTTGAAAGAAATTACTAGAAGACTAGAAGACAACTTTAGTTTGGGATCCTTGAAGTGCTGGTTTAGAATTTCACCCCCCTATATCTTTACCCCCCGTGGGTGTTGTAAGAGACGACTTCGGGAAGAATACTGGAAGGTCGGCAGCAGTGGCTTCAAAAGGAACAGATATCTTACACTGCAATTGCCAAGCCGCCTGCCAAGCGTTGGGATTATATCAAATCCCCCCTTTACGAGGAAGGCCATGTTCAGCAGTGACGAAACGAAAGGTTTCACAATATGATCCAAATTAGTGTCAAGATACACTAGCTGAAGTTTTTACCCCTTTTTCACAAAAATCAAACTTGGTGACTCATTGATAAGGCATCCCTTACCAGACATCGCTGATGCAGAATGATGACCACGTTGTACTTCTCCGACTGGGGCAGCTCTTTTAGTGCTGTGAGCGTACATTTTGCTTATTATAGTGCTCTTCCACTGTATGTTTTTTTTCATCTGTAAAGAGGATATTTCGATATCATAAACTAATACAGTAGTAAACTATCTCCTGGATAGTAACCAGCCTCAGAAAGCTTGGTTGTGAGCATCTAACGGCGTGTTTCAACTGCTGTTCTTTTGAGACAGTTTATTGCCTGAATTAAGCCTGCTGAAACCACACAACCGCTTACCTGGCGGGCTTAACAGAAGTAGAAGAAAGTAGACGTAAAAAATATTATCGCCCTTGACCACAATTCATGAAGCGCCCATATAAGTAGTGACTGAAAAAAAAGTTGATCTAGTTGATCGGTTACTAATGCCGTTAGTATCCGATCTCTCAAATCGGTTACTAGCGCGTTAATTAATTTGCAAAAATGCCCTATTTTGCGGAACTATTTTTATTATTCTGTTGAACATTTGAAGTGAGTCGATTGCAATGGGCGCGAGGCGGGACATTATCTCAGTCTGCATTAAAACTTCTGGACACTTTTCAATGCTAATATTCTAACGGGGCAGTTATCAGCTACAAAACTTCTAAAACAAGGAACAAATGATTAAAATAAACTTTATGGTGGAGTTAAGACTTGGTTATTTTGACATTGCTTCTCTTATCTGCACCACATGGATATGTTTTTGGTGAATAGCTCTCTTGAAAGTAGACGCCATATAACACGATCGTTTAAACACTCAAGTGTAAACAAGGAGCATTAAAACTGTATCCAAGTTAGATTATAGTTGCCATATCCAAGTGTATGAAATGTAAAATTATATTTAGGAATAGACTCTAGTAAATTTAATAGTAGTATTTGAGTTAAAATAGTCAAATATAAATATTAAATTATAAAATTAATCATATAAACACCCAAAATAAAATATTTTTTTTTTAGCACGGTCACAAATATAATAAGTTAATCAAATAACCCGCCCCTCATTGTACCTGGCGCAAAGGTGCCCATAACGCTGGCTGCATTGCCTCGTTGGATTGCGATAGCCAACCTTTGCACCAGGTACAAGCCGGAGCGGGAGTCATTAGATTTATCCCTTAATCTGCGCCCTAGTTGGTAAACCAAGCTTTTTGCGTCTGCGCCCCAGCTGCCCATCGTCTCCACTGCGAACGGTACAAACAAGTATTGCGCCTCTAAAGCAGCATACTTGTGACGCTTTTTAGAGGCCGCGTCCTCGGCTGCAGCCGCTGCAGAGAGGACAGTACGACTAAGGTGACTGGGAGCGACAGTGTTGACGCACGTGGCGTCCCACAAGAGGCACTTGCCATTCTTCCACGGCACCAAAGTCATACCGTCTGGTCTCTTGCCATCGGACCTGCCAAGGCCGGGTGGCTCAAGCATACACGGGACATCCGCCGATACAAAGGCTCTCCGGATTATGTCATTGAGAGCATGGTGACGTGGAAACCTTCCCGTGCATCGACGACAGCTCAGTGCGTGATGGCCATCGGCCTCCACCATGGAACTGCAGGTGCATATATGAGGTTCACACACTCTGCAGCCCAGGCGAAGGGCCACCGCCACACGCAAAGAGTTGTCGTCCAGAAAAGTACCCAGGTGAGGTGAGGGCAGTGCGTGCAACCATGCTCCCGATTCAGGCTGCGACACAGCCCGGAGTCTGGCCAGATCGGCTCCCGAGGCACCTTCAATCAATTCATCTTTGATTTGCTTTGCAGTTATATCATCCCAGGCGCGCTGCATATGAGGCAAAACAGGGAGAGCCACTCCCGAGCTGCGGGCAGACCAAGCTGACTCCGCCTCGGCTACAAAAGGCACGGTAACCACGCCACCATCAGAGCGCAAAATTACAGTGACGAGGTCCGACACACCATGCGCCGACGCCAGGAAAGCTGGCAAGGCCACATCCCGTGCGCAACGCAACCCAATGCCTCCATGCCGGATAGGAAGAGTCGCCTGTCTCCATTGTGTTTCATTAAGCGAGACATTCAGGATCGACTCAACCGTTGATTTCAATGTATCGTCAAATGCTGAAACTTCACTAGGACAAAGCCAGGTAGGCGTCGTCCGTAAGAGATACGTCAACTTAGGGAGAGCGAAGCACATGCGTAATAACACAATCGCCACATGAGCCGAAAGATCTTTAAGACGCTCTTGAGCAGTCAGAAGAAGTTTTTTGCGAGAAGAAATAGCTTCTGGCACTCCATCAGGAAAAATAGGTGACCCTAAAAGAGTGAAAGAGTGAGACGAGAGTTCCTTGAAGCCAGGCAATAGAGTACTGAAGTGGGGAAAGTATGTGCGAGCTTCAGTGCCACAGGAAAAGAATTCGCACTTGGAGGAATTCACCTCCAGACCCAGGAATCTGAGGCGAGGAATTAAAGCCTCTACGTCCTGAAGAACATCTTCCGGTGATCCTCCAAGAGTCCCATCATCTAGGTACCACAGATTTAAAGCTGACTTCAGCTCAGAAATAACCCTGTGGATAGCTAAACTAAAGACGAGGGGTCCCAGCGGATCTCCCTGCTGCGCTCCAACTTGAGATGAAATAAGACTGTCTTTAAAAAATAGATTAGAGGGAGAATAATACAGCTGAAAAATAAAGGGGTATAGAGAGGGAATTCGATCCTTGACTTCGCTCAGGAGTACATCTCTTTCCAGAGTATTAAAGGCGTTGCGTATATCTAGTTTCAGCACCACGCAGCCCTCGTTATCAGGGTTCATGACGAACGCACGCGTGGCATGGATAGCGGTCTCGCATCCCCGAGGCGTCCCGAAACCTAGCTGGTGTGGCTGCAAATACTCCGCCATCGCAGCTCCCACGGACCGGCACGCCAGCCTGGCCGCTAACCTACGGAAGACGCTCCCGATGGCTATGGGCCTGAGCCCACCGTCCTTTTTTGTAAGAGCGCAGAGAGAAGCTCCGTACAAGTAAGGGCACACTACTGGATTTAACTGGCCACTCAATAAAAAGTTTGTAAGCTTTGTCAGACACTTCAATAAACGCTGAGCATTCTCCCCCGCAGAACCCGACGTAAGCTCTTTTAAATGCCCTGGGCGTATTCCGTCTAAGCCCGCCGCAGAGCCGCTATAAAATGAGTTCAACGCCAGCTCCACGTCTTCACACGACACAGTTACTGCCGAAAATGACGAGTCCGGTGCTGGCGGAAAGTTTAGTGGCCGTGATGGGCTCGGGTGTTTAAGAAAAAGAGCGTTAAGTGTACTGGGATCATGCTGCGCGAATGTGTCTTCAGAGACCAGCAACCGAACGGCCCCGTGGAGGTCCTTGGTAGGTAGACCTTGGATTCAATGGCTTTTCGACTACTGCGTGACCTAGAAGATCCCGACGCACTACTCGACTCGTCCGCTATCTGATCGGTGCCGTAAGACAGGATGTTAGCCTTAACCTTTGCGGTGACATTGCCCGGCGCGTCCCTTAAAGGGACTTTTAGGGCACCATAAGCAAAGGTAAGAAGCGCAACCCAGTCCTCCACACCATTGCAGCTAACGCACCTATCAATAACATCACACAGCTTGCCCGCCGCCTGGTTACGCGCGCCTCTTGGGATGTGTCTAAGTACCGGCGTACTCGACTTTAAAGATGAAATCTTGTCGAAAGGACATGGGCACGGTACCTGAGGCTGACAAGAAATCTGAGACTCAGAGACACTGGGAGAGAGATGTGGCGTGGCGGTCTTTTGACGTACGTCTTTATGTTTCCTGCCTATGTGGACCTTAAGTCCGTGCACGCTGAATGTGCGTGAAGACTCAGGGCAGTGGGGACAGGTGAGCACAGCATTAAGGGAACTCATTTCAGACACACAAAAAATCTAGGTAGCTAATTAGGTACCTATAGTAACACTTGACAACCGAAATGTCCGAATAATAAAAGTATTTAAGAATATAAACAAAGTATTAAATCAAATTAAATGCAATAAATTTAAAAATATGAAATATAAAATAAGAGGGCACTGATTCCCGAGAAATATTCCAGTAATATGTACATACAAAATGTAATATAATAATGATACATTAAAGTTGTAATTTAAATTGAATAAAAACAGTGCTTATAATAACGCACTCAAAAGGGACAAGTCACAAAAACCTTTCTTATCTAATAATTTAATTACTCAGATTCTGTAACACAATTTTAATACGAACACAAAAATGGTACCTTAATACTTTTAAGAATTTTTTAATTCTGTTGAAGAAGTGTCATGAAATTAAACAATATAATAAAAAGCGTGATAAATTCAATTAAAATGCTAAAGAAATACAGGTCCCGCCACCTGTTGAGCTCTGGTTGAACAACCCAAGTACAAATCTTGTACACGCAAAGTGGCGTCGCGGCTTGTCGTGCTGATTATTCCAGTGCCGAGGGCACTAGCTAGAGAATAATTGATCGGCCCGCTTAGTGTGCCGCCGGGCAAAAAGATGGCGCCTCTTCGTGTTCGGGCCAGGGTACGATAGGAAAAATCATAATTTCCTTGTTAGGCAAACACTTTTCCGCATCATCACACACTGCACTCTACACTGGCACATCGCTGTAGCACTTTTTTGCACAAAACCGAAGTGAGCACGATGATTGGTTCACCACAAAACTGCACACTTGTTTTTCAAGATTCGAGAATTCTCCTGTACAGGATACAGCAGAATAACTATGGAGCACTCGAAATGTGCCCAGAACTTTACGATAAGTCAGTTAAACTCCCAAAAAGTACCGGAGAACTAATTAAAAAACAAAAATAAAACAGAGCTGCTGAACGTCGAGCGGGACCTCCTACCCGCTTTTTCCCTTTTTTTTTTTTTTTGTATTTGAGTTATCCCAAATAATGCGAATTTCATTTTTGAAGTCGGTTTTTTTGGTTAAATTTTATTTCGTTATATGGTAATAATATTTATAAATACTTTAAGGAGTAAACACAAGTATTTATATTCAACGTCAAGATTTTTATCTGGACTCCATATTTTTGTACAATATTTTCTACCTGAACTTAATATTTTATCCTGCTCTCTACATTTTAAGTCCCAGGTTGGACATGGACCTGGCATAAAATATATTTTGTGGTCAATAAATTCATGCGAAGACATGGTTTTGATGAATACTTGGATCCGGAGATGGATGACTCGAAATGAAAAAGCTGTTGTATTTCTTGAGCAATCAAACCCGTCTCTTGTTCTTTCAATCAAAAATAAATGTAAAAACAGATAAGAGTGGTTGCCCACGTATGAGTCGCTTTCGTTAACAGGGATTTAAGAAATAATTATCCAAATGATCAGCATACTCCTATCGACGTTTGTAGGGTGTTGTTTCACATAAACGCACGTAAAGAAGCTTCATCAAAACCTATTTTTGTGGTGGGGAAATGCCTTCACATTGCCACTCCACCACGGAGGTGACGGAATGTGTAGGTCTTGAACCTACTAAAACCCCACGTGAGCAGTCCTCCTAATGTCACTAGCGGTCACCCATCCAATTCATGGCCGCGGTGGACGTTGCTTACTTAGCTGATGGGTTAAGAACAGCTCAGCAAACTTCGCTACTAGCGTTTCAAGAATGCTTCCAAGCTTCAGAGGGCACGTAATGCCGTCAGTCCAGGCCGTTGGTTTGGGATGGCAGTCATACTGCTAAGACATCTTGTAAATGCCCTAGCCAGCATTCTCAAGTAGTAAACATGTGTCTAAACATCTAAAAGTGAGTTTAGGCAGCTGTCCTTGAGAGGAGGAGTAGCCAATAATTGTAGTTTTGTCTGAACAATATTTTTGACTGCATTGTCACTTCCCATCAGGTGATATTGTGATCAAAGGCTAGTCTTCCTACAAATAATTGAAAACAAAAATATCGATACAAAATGAAATAGTAACAAAAAAATATGTTTTGACCGATTCATATGACAAGGCTCGAAATATGTTTTTTTATTACTACAGGCTAGACATTCATTACAATCGTACCTAGAAGTCTCACAACCAAGAAGTGACTGTCTTCCAAGAAGATTACCAATCAAAGCGGCAAGACAATATAATATGTTGCTCCATTTCTTACGTTACATACTTCCTTTTAATAAATATATATAGGTTTACAATAACAACAACAACAAAAAGTTTGGCAAACGTAAGAGACCAACTAGTAATAATTTTGGTATTTCTAAATATCAAAATTATGCGGGATACTATATTATTTTCTCATAAATCAATGATTTATTTTTGCCTCTTTTCTGTATACCAGTAACTGTAAACGTTGGCTACGTTGCGCCCTACCAGAAGTTTTAAATTAAAAATAAATGTTTCTTTTCGTTTTCTACCCAACTTTGATCTCACTGCGTAGTGTTGGCGCAAAGGATCCCCAGAAGACAATTATTCAGCGCAGGGTCAAACTTGCACTGGCTTAAATTTAAACTTTCAAAGATACACAGTTGCTTTCAAATGAATGTTTCAAAAGAATAATATTAACAGCTGTTTAATGTATTCTAGTAAGGATATGACCAACATTACATGACATTGGTAATAAAAATATTGTGTTTTATATAAAAAAGGATCGCAATGTTTATTAATTGCGCCAAATAAATGTTTGCATTTTACCCCGCGTCGCGTCTTTGGTAGATGCGGCCAATAAGTTTTGATAGTGAATATGGCATTCTTCGCGTGAAATGGTTCCCGTACAAATAATATGTTCTGGTAAGTCCATATTATAAGGCTAAAGGAGCAGTCGTAAAATTGCCATATCCGATAAAAACCTAATAAATTAGGTGGTAAAAGTTTTTAATAATTCTAAAAACCATAACTATAATAAGTATCAAAGGAAACACTACCATTTGAATTTTGCAATCTAGTCAGTATCCGATTGCAAAATCGAATTGGCTTGAATTTATGATTCGATGTTACAGTCTTAATGTATACAAAATTGCATTGAATCTAACGACGATGTAACAAATTGACACATAAAAAGTACCGCACTTTCTGATTAATTAATGAAGTTGTGAATATAATTTCAATTTGAATGTATATAATTATTGTATTTTGTCTATTTTTTTCAAAAGAACATGACTACTGAACTATTTACATTTATTACTTGCGTTATATCAAAATAAAGCGCTAACAAAAATATCCAAGTTATAAATGAAGTTCGTTTAAAGTAAATAATTTATTTTTTCAAAGTAAGCACATGATTCAAACGGAAATTGTTAAAATACAAAATATTTTAATAATTTCCGTTTTGACCATGTCCTTGTATAGAATATCAGTAGTCAAAGGGGACTCGGCTTTTAAAATAGAGAGCCGGATCTCTGTATTATCTGTATTTATATCTCTATATTTGTAAAGCTTCTGAAGTTTTAAGAACTTTGGTGTCTTTTTACATCTGACACAATGTAACTAAAATGTGACCATCTTCCATTTTTAACCAACTTCTATATATAGGTTTTCACTTTGACTGTTATTTTATAATATGTTTGTTATGCGATTACTCCGCTTATTATGAACCGATTTTGATGTTTTTTTTTTACTGTTATTTAATATTATGTTTGTTATGCGATTACTCCGCTTATTATGAACTGATTTTGATGTTTTTTTTCCATAACAAGGTCAATTAGACTCATCAAAACAATTCGTTTAAGTAGTTTTATAAGCTATACATTAATAACTTGTGGAATTCGGGACATGATAATGCAAGGTCAGTGAGTCTGTGTGTTTTTGTATCAACTGAACATGGTACCGACTTCTACAAGTTATTTCATTTTTTTAGTGTTGGAAGTATATTACGTTTTTTTTAGTAAATTTTTTTAAGTTTATTTTACCCTCGTTTCCGAGGTGATACTTTTGTAATGCAAAGTAGATACTGTCAAAACGATAACTACATTTTCTAAATAATAGTGTTTTGTTGTCCACATTTACGAGCCTCTGTAATTAATGACATCCTAGGCTAGCCTGGACAATATCTTTGACCACATCATCACTTACCATCAGGTGAGATAGCGGTCAAAGGTTAGCCTATAAAAATTGGTCATTATAATTAATTAATCGATATTATACCTATTATATTAGTGTAACATATTTCCATTATTTTATTCATAAAGATTTTCCTCGAAAATAAAACTTAACATCACGTGTCTAAAAACATGAAGGTTAAGCCTCCGCCAAGACATTACATTATGAATTTTATTTAAACTCACTGGGTAGTAATGGGATTTAAAATTGAGAACCTCAAAGTTAGTTTTGAAACTTTTACCGCGTTTATAGTTCAAACAGCACCAAAATTATCATATTAAAAAATGGGCTGAAAATTTTCTTTATATTGCTTATACCATAAGAAATGTAAAGAAAATATTACTACAGATAAGATAATGAATAGATTCCGGCGTTACTTTGCGAAAATCCATATTTAATAATAACAAATATTTTTAAAATATTTTAAGTAAACATCAAATTAATATTTTAATAAAACACTTAAAAAATACATAAATATATCTAGTGACAATTCCGCCTAATTTAAATTAGGCGGAATTGTCAAATACGATATTTTAAAAATATTTGTTATTATTACAGATAAGGGAAAACTTGTTTTATTCTTGATAGTTTTGCTTTTAAACCCTACCTTACCTGATAGTAAGTGATAATGTGATCGAAAATTTTGCTTTGGCTAATCTAGAATTACTGACTCTCAAAAATAGCTGCTGAAACACACCATTAGGTGCTTGGTGACAGATTTTTCTACTTGAGGGTAGTGGTAGTCAGCCGGCCTTTTGCAAAATGCCTACCACCATGCTATAACGACTGCCATCGTAAGACAACAACCAGAACCGACGGATTAACGTTCCTTCTGAAACACGCAAGCGCTCAATAGTAATGTCACGAGCGGTCACCAATCGAAGTCCTGACCGCGGCGGACGTTGCTTAAATTAGCTGATCGATTAAGAACGGCTAAGGAAACTTCACTTCGAGTACTTCAAACATATTGTTATGATATTTTTTTTTAATTCTTTTACAAATTGTGACTGGATCCTGCCGATTTTATATCGAAGAGATTGTTAATGATCTACTCCCAGAAAATTGAATGGAAACTTACTCAAAATACTTCAACGATTTCCAATTCCGACACTTCTCATTTTTGTTGTCGTGTAAGAGACATACGAGTATATGGGGTTTTATATATCGGTCTGTGTTTTGGGTTCCGTAGTCCGTTCCAAAGTGAGAATAATGGGACCTTATTTAAAAACCTGAATACCTTGAAACTGGTTAATAGTTTTGACAAACATGGCTAAACAAAAGCTTAATGCAAAGGAGGTTGATGCCAGCTTACGAAAATAAAAGCAACTCTGAATTGTCTCAGCCTACACAGAAAGTTTGAAAATTACTAAAAAAACCTTTACCGTTGGGTATATAAAATGGGATCAAACTTCGAAAATGATTGCTAAATATTTAATCCACATAGAATATGAAACACTAGTTCAAAATTCCAAAAATGAATTCCCTTATATTCTCACGCCGCGTCAACCCGTTTCACCTGTAAATAGAAGGAATTTAGTGCCCGTCGGGAGCTCGAAGACGCAGCTGCGTACTTGCTCTGATGAAGAGTATCTGATATGCTATACCGGGGTCGACGTATTCGATCCCGTGAGTGTTTGCCGTTAATATATGATATTTGAAGAAGAAATTCAGTTCATTGGCCGCATATAGTAGCAGTACACGATGGAACGAAGTACCTGAGTTAAGTGCATTTTAGGGGTGAGTGACACTTTGCGTCGCAATTGAATACACCTAGTAGCAACAATTAAAAATAAACAAGCATAAATTAATAAAAAAAACTCGACTTCAAATTGTTTATTTTCTCTACGTTTTATACAATAATTATACTAAGTTATAAGCGAAACATATTGTCTGCACTTCCCGAAGGAGTTATAACATATTTTTGTGAAAATAAAACTTTAAAGTTAAAAGACCAACTGTTTCATAATTTTAATACCCAAAATAAAAAATATTTACAATGTTGACATCAATATTACTAAACTTGATGCAAAGATAACCTATCCAGTCTTTATAATATGGTCATTTTGTACCGCAGTGGTTTCGCTTCCTTAAGTTTCGTATGTTGTCATATTTACACACGTTCAAAACTTTTCACATTGTTCCGCTTTTGAATTCACATTTTCACCCTCACTTGTCACGTAGATGTCGCTGTTATCTTCAACATGTCTTATGAATTGTGTGACATCTCAACTTAGACATTTATACTTCGTTCACTCGTCATTCTTGTTAACAACATAAAGATGTAGGTCATTGACCTTCGTGTAAAATTTTAGGGCGATATTCTTTAGAGCAGAAGTTAATTACAAGATTACAAATTAACGAGATGAAAAAATATAGTCATGTGCGGGAAGTTGATTGTTTTTTAACTTGTATTCTAGTTTTTCTTAATAAAGTGTTTTTATATTATTAATTCTGAATTTTTTTGTTTAAAATGTTAAAAAAACAGCGTACCTACAGATAAAAAATGTTTTTAACATAAAATATGGAACCGACTTCAACACCCAAAAGTGTGAAATAACTTGTTGAAGTCGGTACCATGATGGTTCAAAAGTACCTATTACAATATTGTGTGCATGGTACCGACTTCGACAAGTTATTTCACACTTTTGGGTGTTGAAGTCGGTTCCATTTTTTTTTTTCAATCTTTTAGTGACCCTTGCTGCTTACGGGATAGATTATTATTCATTCTCAACAACTATTATCATCAAGATAGGTACTTATTTTTCAGTTATTGGAGTGTAACTCACAAACGGCTTAACCGATTTGATAAAATTTAAAATGGTATCAAATGACAAGCATCAGCTTTCAAACAAAAAAAAATATGTTCAAAATCGGTTCACCCAGTCAAGAAATCTTAGGTAACAAACATTAAAAAGCAGACGAATTGAGAACCTCTTCCTTTATTGGAAGTTAGTTTAAAACGGATGGGACTGGCATGTTATGTATGTTCACAAAATTTGAGTAAATTTAAATTAAAAAGTGACACGATTACAACACTAGGAATAAATATAAAAAGTAGTGCCAGGTTTCAGATTAGCAAAGACAAATAAAAGGTCCTTTATAGGTTATTATGTGCGCTTTTATAATACATTTCCCAAACATATTACGATGCGCTCAGAAGGAAAATTTAAGTAGCACGTGAAAATCACGACAAAAATGCTTGGACAATTTCGCCTCTGCCAAGCTGTCGCCTGTCACTTACGTAATATAAACATACATTGTAATCATTTTATGTGATTGTATGTAAAACATTGTTATAAGAAGTTTAAAAGAATGGCCTCGAGTTTCTTGCCCGTTCTTCTCAGAATGGCTCTATACAATTTTTTTTGCTGAACTTGGCAGTACTATGTAGAATACTTCAATATAAAAGTTTTTAATTAACCTTCATAGGAGCGTCGTAGATGCAGAAATTAAGAATCGGAATAGTAAGCTGGAATGTTGAAGCATTGACTGCAACAAAAGTAAGCTAGCAATGCGCATTGCTCATCTGAAGTAGAAGGGAACAGAAGCTAGAAAAAAATGGTGTAAAAAAATGGTAATAATCAAGAGTAATAGAGAAGAAAATTAGAATCTTTACGAGTAGAATTCTTTGTGAGAGAATTCGGGGAAATAATACCATCGTACCTATATCTATCGTCAAGCAGTAATGTTCACATTACTGTGTTTCAATCAAAATTAACTATAAATCTTAAAGTTAGGTATTTTGTTATATTAAAAAAAGTATAGCTCCGATCGCGCTCAATCCAACGGGACACGATTGGGGACCGCGGCCCGCGTGTTTTGATGCGTGGAGCTATTTCAAAACGTTGAAATCTGATTTTTAATTTTGAAAATACACTAAATTTTGAAATTTATGACTGTAAAAAGTTGATAACTTTTTCACTTTTGATGCTAAGAACCTAAAAACAACGCAGGACGGTCCGCCACCAGCGGCTGCAAATTACCAAACACAAAAATACCACACAATTAGGAAACGAACAAAGACAACAAGAATATACGAAATTTCTTACAAAAATATTTGCAATAACAGGTTTTACCTGTCTGGTGTAAGATTTTATTACGGGACGATACTATTTAGACGATAAAATTTTTTAATGTTCACATTACTGTGTTTCAATCTGAAGAGTACGGGTGCCGGTGAAGTTACAAGCACCTGCCTACAGGCCTTTACTCTATATCTTAGGGTGTGGTCTCTAGAGGTGCAGTGCAGTTTGTCACTTTTGACAAAATACATAGGCACTTCAGCAATTCCCTTATAGGCAGAGGTTACCCTACTTAACATCAAATTGGCTTCGTATTTGTTTATATCCCAAAATTATACTGAATACAGAATTGCCAGTTACTAACACCAAAAAGATGAGTAATAGAGTAGGTAATCAATTAATAGATTCAGGTGTTACTTTGCAAAAATCCATTTTTAACAATTTAGTTAGAAAACATTAAATTAATATTTTAATAAAACACTTTGAAATAATGAATATATTCAGGCGTTACTTTGCGGAAATCCAAATTTAATAATAACAAATACGTTTTTAATTATTTTAAGAAAACATCAAATTTTTATTTTAATAAAACACTTAAAATATACAAAAATAAATCTAGTGACAATTCCGCCTAATTTCCTGCTAAGCCGACGTGACGTCACAAACGCCACGCAGCCAAACCGGAAGAATTTTTCGACGCGTTTCGATTCTACACGGAGCCTCCTCAGGAGGTTTTGACTATACGAGCGCACGATCGAGAATTCTCGATATTTTTGTATTTTTTAAGTGCTTTAATAAAATATTTTAAAATATTTGTTATTATTGTTATTATCACTTTGAAATTATATATATATAATGGCTATTCCGTCTTATTTTCCTGTTATTTACAGGAATTGTTACTATTTATTTGTTTATAAATTTAAGTGTTTTATTAAACTATTAATTCAGCGTGTTCTAAAAATATTTGTTACTAGTAGCTCGTAATTATTTTTTACTTTGTAATACCTATTGCGATGAAAATAATATAAAATTAACGCAATATAGTTGAAAAATTTGTTTGTTCACAAATAAGTCAAGAATATTATAAAAAATACTAATGAAAGTATACGTCCCTATACCTATATAAAATAAACATCTTTATATCTTCCTCCCCAAAATCTGGGACAAACTTGAAAACCAATTCCACAAATTCACAAAGAGTCCTTAGAAATTTCACTGACAGACATCCAACCACTATTGTCCATTTGTTAATAGGTATATAAAAATACTGACGTCATTTGGATCGACATCTTTATGTTTGTAGTACAGTTGTTTGTAATACAGCATAAGTAGAACTATACTGCCGGGTGTAAGTCAAAGACCGTTACCCTCAGATGGTCGATTTTGACTTTTAAAAAGTCAAAATCGACCATCTGAGAGTAATCTTTTGATCTAAGAACCATGGCTCTTTCCAGAGATATGAAAACCTTGTAAGCCCTTTAAGTGACTCAATATGTGACCATTACTTTACTTGAAAACAATTCACTTCTTCGCTTGATGAGCGCTAAAAGTCTTTAACTGCCTAATATGGCACATATTTCTAAATCATCTAATTAACTTAAAAGACGCTAACTGGTCATCCTTTACTAAAAAACGCTTAGTTAGTTTAACTTCCTTTTAGAACCCTATAGCCAGGGTATGCTCTAACCGCTGAACCAAAAAAAAATGGATACAAAAGATGGATGGCACGTGTTTGAATCCCGCTCATGACTATAATTTTTCCTCTAGATGTAATTTTGTAAGAATATTTATTACTATTGTCAGTATTAAGTATTAAGATATATTTTAAAAGTAGTAAGGAGATTAAAACAACGCGATTTTTTGCTAAGAATTTTAGCACGAAAACTGTATGAAAGCGCAATTTTTTTTTCAAAACTAAACAACCTACGACTTTGGTTCTTCTTTTGATATGAATATTTACATGTAATCTATACACTTGAATTATTTTAGATGTTTAGATTCAGTAGTTAAAAAGATGTTACGAGATTATTTATTACGTAAGTTTCCATATAGCTTACTAACAACGTTTGAATAATTACGATTGGATATATACAAGCTTCACACTAAACCTTTTATTCAGACTACCGAAATCCCGGACGGGACACACAGGAGGGTCAAAATAAAAAAAAAACTTTTCAATCCTTATCCTTTTAATTTCTTTTAACATCGTTATTGACTTGCTCCCTATACGTATGCAAAATTATAGCTTTCTAGGTTCATAAATGTAGAAGTTGTTACGAGATTTATTAAATGACGCAATATTTTGGCGCCAAAATGTAATTTGAGCTGGTTTCGGATTTCATAAAAATATTAAACATACTTTCCGTTATCTCAAAAAACTATGGATTTTTTTCTCGTATAGCCAAGGATGAATCCTTTCAAAAACCGTTTAGATTATGAAAATGGGGCTTACGCAGATTTTTGGACGTTTTTGTAAATGTAGCAGCAAGTCGCCGTCTGGGATCCCAGTCCGGACAGATAAGAAAAAAGCCTTGATCCCCGTTTGGACATTGTAGGGGGAGATTATTTACTACGCGATTTTCACCCGGTGAGTATTTGCAGGGAAAAATATATCAAGTGAAAGATTTTTTATTTTCATTTCACGTTTTGAAAAACTTCCTATTATTGTATGGGGATAAAATTTTATGTGAGCCTAGCCGACGATAATTAATAACAAAGTTAAAATAATATGAATCGGATATAATAATAATTTATAAGGGACACAATAAATATTTTATTTTCTAGCATTTCAAATTTCAATCGGAGCAGACATTGTCAATACTAAACTTTTTAATTTTTTTCAAATACTTTTTAATCCTTATCCTTTACGTAAACTTACTATCCAATTGGTAATGGTTTTTCTTATAACGCATTTGATTATTCTTATTGACAAAATCTTTAGTCTAATATCTAGTTTCTTTATGCAATTAATCTGAATATGTAGTCTAAGATTTAAGGATGGGGTCCAATGATCTTATACACGATTATATGCTTGTACACTGAAATCTCGTACTCGAATCCATTATGACTATTCAAACTGTCATAGCCGAAGGCCCTCCTCTCTACGAATATTGACTTACTGTCTCGATGGAATTCACTTAAAATACCTTTCAAATCTCCGACCATGGGAGGTATAATAAATTTTACTCAACCTTTTAAAGCTTTACTGGCATACCCTAATTTGATCATTCAATTATTATCCCTTTCCACGAGGGTATTTTGGGAATGTTGACATCGTTGTAGGTAAATAATTATAAATGAGGAGAAATCAGTGACTATTTTTTATGGTACAAACGTATTTCTGTCTCAATCTTGCAATGTTTGCAACATATGAAATAACCAATATATTTATAAGTGAGTACCTAATGTTAATTTATATAACAATATGTTAAGCATGTTAGCTTGCAAAACAGCCAATTTACCTTTTGGTCACTTCTAGTTGAAAATAAATTACACTAGATATGTACAAGTCATGCTTATGATTTATAAAAATATTTGAAATTGAAATTGAATTAATATTTTTTAGTCGATATACTTAAAAATTGATATGATAATAAACAGATAGTTAACTTAACCTTTTTTTTTTTTTTTTTTTTGGAGGGGAAATGCCTTCGCACTACCCTTCCACCAAGGGGGTGGTGGAAGGGGATGTGTGGGACTTGAACCCACTAAAACCCCCCCGTGAGCAGTCCTCCGCCGAGGTGGGGCAAGACAGGGTCGCGTTAGCAGTCACCATCTTGCCCCAGCGGTAGGCCCGAACTTAACCGGGCCTCCGTCCTATGGAGGGGCAACCTTGCTCACCAAAGTCACCCCCTAGACGTGTGGGGCCGTGCAAGCTGGTGGAGAATCCCCAACACTCCACCAGTGACCCTACTAGTTAACTTAACCTAAGCTAACTGCCTTCTATTTTTATATGCATACTTCCATATAATGTCCACTGTCAACCTATTAAAACGACATCAAAACTGTTCGATAAGGTATATGTTGTATGTCGCGCTACATATCAGAACCTTATTTTGGAAATTCGACAGCCATTGGTGAAGTTAAGGTGCAAAAATATATGAAAGTTTGTGTTTTTACGTGTACAAGTAAAAGTAGCTAAACTAGACTTTAGCCTTTCGCCTATGAACTTTAATAATATTCCATATACTTTTAGTAGTTCATGAAAACGTGCTTAAGTATTTTTGCAAAAATGAGCATGGGGCATTTGCTAAGCAGAGACTTGCTGTAGAAGGAGGTAGTGTTATAAGGCTATCAAGTGTTTTGAGTATATATGAGATTCAAATATTCACATATTTTCCTCTAGTGCCTGTAAATAGTAATTAACTTCGATAGTTTGAAAAATAAATCATTTAGTAGTATATGAGCAGATTTTATCTAATTTCGTTAGGTAGTGAAGCAACGCGGGCTGTGAGCGTTGCGTTGGAGCGAATACGCGCGTTGATAAAAGCCTTCCTTCACTTCAGTTTACCAGAGCACTACTCTGTAAGATTTTCAGCTGTAACGGATCTGTGACTCACACGGTATTGTCCATGAAGCATTATATATATATTAGAAAATTTAGTCTAAACATTGTATTTTTATGTGACTGTAGTTTAACACGCACGAGGCTTACCTCATATTAAGCGGTACCCTCTGCCTATAATATATTCTACATTTTGAAACATGTGACGAACAGCTGCTGATTACACTCAGATTTTTTAAGTCTCATATGCCTGTAATTTCATAATTATTTACTGGCTCTCAAGGACTGCGACTGAGCAAGGTGGTAGATAGCCAAGCGAATATTCACAAAATGTCCTTCCACCATGCGGTGAAGCTCAAGCCAGCGGTGGGGACCGAACCAGGGACCTGCGGCACAGCATTTCTAATACCACTCAGCTATCATTGCTTCATAATTTATTTAAAGGAAATTATTCCTTTGAATGGCAAAACGAGATTCGCATATCGTCTTGTTTGTTATTAAAATAAGTACAAATAGCTTGGAATGTCTTTATATATGGAATATATAGCAACAAAAATATTTCTTGTGGCCATTTAATTGTAACAAGTATTATTTTTCATGAATAGATTCAGGCGTTACTAGACTAGGCGTTGATAGATTCAGGAAATTCGTATTTAAAAATACTTTAAAAGTATCATTAGAAAACATTAAATAATATTTTAATGAAACACTTGTAATCACTCGTGTTATGTCTCGATCGTGCGCTCAAGACTCAAGACTCAAGACCTCCTGAAGATGCTTCGTTTAGAAGTGAAACTAGTCGAATATTCTTCCGGTTCGGCTGCATGGTGTTTGTGACGTCACGTAGGCTTAACAGGACAATTAGGCGGAATTATCACTTGATATATATTTTTATATTATTTTTAGTGTTTCATTGAAATATTATTTAATTTTTTCTTAAGATACTATTTAAATGATTTGTTAATATTAAGTATTTTTTTATTAATTTGTTTGTTAAAAAGTATTTTTATTTATTTATATATTATTCTTGTCGAAGTTAAAACTTATCAGATACGGGTTTACACTGGTGCCGGCATATCATAAAATATTCTGAAAAATACTTAATTAGGGTTAATAGGTGTGTATTGACAGTCAGAAAAATTCAATTGTTTTAACATAACATTATCTTCGATGCTTGGAAGAAGCTGTTTTTTTTAAATATATTTTGGTAACTTATAGGCTAGCCTTTGATCACTATAAAACTTGAAGCTAAATGTTGATGAAGTAAAAGATATTGTTTAGGCTAACCTAGAATTACTAGTGACTATGTGACAGATTTTTACTAGCGGGTTGTAGCCAGGTAGGTCGCCATTTGTTAAATATCCTACCACCACGCTAGTTAGACTGCTGTCCTTAAACAACGTTCGGGTTAGTACGACGATTCGTGCCTGCTCTCCAAAGCATGGGAGCACTCAGCAAGAATGCCACTAGCGGTCACCCATCCCCGTCGTAACCGCAGGGGACGTTGGTTAACATAATTGATTAAGCACTGGCTTGTTAGCTATTTACCGTCACATTATCACTTACTATCGGGTGAAACGGTGATGAGACGTTCCTTGTGGTCTACAAGGAACCTTTCATACCAATTGGTATGGATAACTAGTTGTGTTTATGGAATATATATTCAATAATCTTTTCTATAAGCACAAATATTAAAGCCTAGCAAACTATAAAAAATATACTCTATTCCAGACTTCGAACTATTATTATGAGAAAGTTTTCAAAACCAACGTTTTCGCCACTCTAGAAACGTGCGTAGGCGTAATTAAATAGTTTTCATCGTTAGAAAATTAATGTAACAAATTTTAAATTTTGGTGTGAACCATTATTTTGGTTCCAAAAGTCAAATTATCAATAGTGCCATATACAAATGTTTTCCTCTATTCATGTCGGGTATCTTTGGCATAATAATTAAAACCAAATTTTTTTTCGTATCTAAAAAAACAGTGTTTTTAAATACAATCTAAATTTAACTGAGCGATACGGGATAGCGGAAAAAGGCATTTTGAGTGTAGTAGTGATATTATTAGTCCTATAATATCACGAGTCCTATGGAATTCAAAAAAATATTTTAAAAAGGCTTCGTCTATAACAATATTTGAATTTTGTTAAAATTAAAAAAAAAACTGTTACATAATTTTACAAGCTATAAAATATGATTGGCGAGTCCAGAATTCCTCCGTCGGCACTGTAATTAAAACTATGTCAAACTTTGCAACGGCTTAAGTTCTCTGATCTCAAAGGATTTATAACCCCATCATTCTTGAATTTCCGAACTGGCTGAAAGACAAGACGTTCATCAAGAAAATGCGCGCGCACAAACGTAGCCGTAGCACGTTCTACGAGCCGACTAAATCCGCGCCACGGCAGTAGGTCCAGTCTATAGCCGGCGTAGCACGTCTGTCTATACGCTGCCCCACAGCTACATTTACGTAGCGACCGAGCATAACGGACGTTATAATTTGAAAACAGAAACTTTTAAAATGAATTAAACATGATTAATTATGATTTTCAGTGATCTTTCTGTGTATGTTTACTGAGTGATTGGGTTTAGTGTCGTATATTAGGTGTGATTGATTACTTTAGAACGGTGAAAGGTTTTAGTGGATCGGTTTTTGGTGTGAAGGCGTTGGCGGCTGGCGCGCGGCCAGGCGGCCAAGCGTGGTGTACTCTATGTAAGTAAGTCTTGATATACTACTAAAAGTAATCTAAATATTTTTTTGTAAATAAGGGCAACATAAGAGGCTGACGAAAATTTAATTTACATCGTATAAAAATGTTGGGTTGTGTTTAGTCATCAATCATAAATTTCTCTGCTATGCTATGCTGATAACGAAGGTTTGAACTGAATCAAGTGTTATTCATATGGCGTAGAATGGATTGTAAACTTATATCACCAACACGAAATATTTTTTGCAACACTCATATTATAAAACTTATACCATTTTGGATAAATGAGAGAGATAGAGAGATTTCACTTAGTCGGTTTTCCGTATTTTTGATAATTATTTAGGAATTTCTGAAATGACAATAAGTCAAATGTTAATTATTGCTTTGTTTTATCTTAAATAAAATAGGCTATTTGGTGACACATCAATTTATCATCTCAATAAGCCGTAATTTGTCGATCCGCAGATGAAAGATTAATTTTCGTCTGAAAGGTCAAGCAAATAATAGACAAATATTATCTTAAAATCCACGTCGAATACAACAAAACTCTCTTAATAATTAAAGCAGGTGTCTTGTCTATTTTAAGAAGAAATAATTTCTAAAAGATAACTCTGACCAAAATCAACCAAGTCCAAACACGACCGCGGCGAGCCGTGCTTCCCTTTCAAACGTTTCAACTGTCAAGAGACATACTACATTATGTTATCGCAAGAAATTGACGAGTCGATCGGGTATTTTAAGAATCTTTATGTATTCAGATACTTCGAAAATAAATCATTTCAATAAGACAAAACTGATCGACACCATCCAGGACCGAATACGTACGCAGTGAGCCGCACTTTTTAACCGACTTCTAAAGAAGGAGGAGGTTCTCAATTCGTCTGTAATTTTTTTTTTATGTTTGTTACCTCAGATCTCTTGACTGGGTGAACCGATTTTGAAAATTCTTTTTTTGTTTGAAAGCTGATGCTTGTCGTTTGGTCCCATTTTAAATTTCATCAAAATCGGTCAAGCCGTTTTTGAGTTACACTATAAAGATTGAAAAAAAAATTTTAACAAAAAAGATTGAAAAATTGTTTTTAACAAAAAATGGAACCGACAAGTTATTTTACACTTTTGGGTGTTGAAGTCGGTTCCATTTGTTGTTAATAAATTTTATGGCACTCGTTTCAACTGTGAGGTGACAAACTATGTTACATTATGTATTCAAAAGATTTAGACAAGAAGAATGGGTATTGTTAGACTCTTAATGTATTCCGACATAATTTAGATAATATTAGTTCATGGAGGTCAACACTCAATCCGCCTGTGGACAAATTTTAGGTTACTACGGAAACTAGTATACATTTTATTTTTGAATACTGTTTTCTTTGGAGTATTTCTCTGATTTTGTTTTCTGCTAAATGTTTAAACTTTGAATAACGGCAATAATATATGAATAAAAACAAATTTCAAAATGATAGTATTCGAAAGAAAATATATACAGCAGCTCGCGTAGTAACGCGAAATTTAATCTCGGGCGTTTGAGTGTTGACCTCCACGAACTAATATTTTCTAAATGATGTCTGTGTAAATTAAGAGCAAAACAATACCCATTCTACTCGTCAAAATATTTTGAATACATAGTGTAACATAGTTTGTCACTTTACAGTTGAAACGAGTGCCATAAAAGTGCGGCTCGCTCCGCACGTAAATGGATCTAGCTGGTTTCAATCAGTTTTGTCTTATAGATATTATTTAGGACGGAGCCGTCAGAAAAGTGAATTTTGACACTTCTAGCAAATAATAGTTAAACTTTTCACACAATCTACATTGAATACACAAAATCATCAAGATAAAACTATGATATTTTAAGCTAATCTAGAATGACGACTTTCAAGAACAGCTCTTGGAACACACTGTAAGGTGCTTGGCGACAGACTTCCTACTTGAGAGTGGTAGCTAGGAAGACGGATATTTGAAAAATGCCTTCCGACCGTACAAAAATATTTGAATAGTAAAATGTCGTATTTATTATATACCTTTAGCCACAATGACAAACTAATAGTAATGAAATCACTCGTAACTTAGCTTGCCAAGTTGTTCATAACCAATCACCAATCAAAATAAGCGTTAAATAAAGTTAAATAAAGTTAAAAGCGGTGTGTTCTAGAACACACCTGTTCAGCTGTTCTTGAGAGGCTGTTTTATCACCACAACAAGTGTATCATTTTCTATCACAACATCACTTAACATAAGGTCAAATTGTGATCAAGTCTCTCGACACTTTACACAAAAACAAATCATTGCCTTTTTAACGAGAAGAATATTTATATTTTCTTTGCGGCTGTGATATAATTTACCAAATACAGAATATCAGGTGTGATAAATCGATAGATTGGGTCTTTGCTCTGGAACCAAATACAGAATAGCAAGTGTGATAAATCGATAGACTGGGTCTTGGCTCTACAAAATTTTATTATTTATGAATAAGTTTGGTATTGTCATACCGAATCATCTTTCTAGACACCGACGTGGTGTCTTAACACACCTAATGAAATAAATGAATCTCGCTTTATCATTTTCAGAAATTGTATTTCATGTTACAAATTTCAAAAGAAATAAGGCTCAATTTATTCAACTTACCTATGTTTGAATAACTTAGGTGGAGGAAGACTATTTGTTCTCTGATATATACTTGAAACGTAGTATAAAAAATATCTTTCATATTACTTCAACATTTAAGTATTGGGAATATACGGGCCACTAGTGTGAAACCATGATAACCAACGAAATATCATAATTATTTAATGGAAAAAATAATTGACATAATAAACGGAACCAACTGCAAATTTATTGAAGACCATGCTGATTAAAAACACTCAATTGATTGCTGAGCTGATTCTATCTTACATTATCAGGGTACAAGGTTCACAATTGGGATTGGTTCCGTTGTTATTTTATATTAATTTCACCCTTTTAAGTGATGCATGCAATACTAACATCATCGACAAAAGTAGCAAATACCATCAAATCATCAATGTATGCAAATATATTTTTCAGTTAATTATATATAAGACTAACTTAAAGGATATTCAACCATTATTGATGAAATTCAAATGAGACTGACATTAAAATATACGCTAATCAACACAAAAAAAACATGAGAACAGTTGAAATATGAACCACATCTTTTTTTGAAAGTCTGCTAAAAACATTAAGGCCATATTACAGTAAAAGTTGTCAGAAAAGTGTCAGGATTCATTCACAATATCATGCTAATGATGAGTTTCCCCCGATACTTATTGAGACCCTCGTCATCAAAACGTCCAATTGTCCTTCATCCGTGGGCCTCGGGCTCATTAAAAACGCGACTTGTATTACATTCCTGGAAACAATAGCACCCTCCCAACTCGAAACAGACGTGGCATTCATTATTCATTACCCGCGAAGCAGGCAAGTCCCACGACGGGCGTCTCAACAACATGAAATGGTCACCGCACTATGCTGGAACGTCGCTTCAAGTTACCAATTTGTCACTTTGGAGATAATGCTAGCTAATAACGTTACCGCCGTAAATAAGATTTAGTTTGTCTCTAGTTACAGTTCTTTTTTCATCGAAAAAACGAAGGGAAGTTTTCGAGATGGACTCGCCATAATAGCTTTATTAGATGGAACATTGTCATTTTATTTGCAAAATTTTCAATTTTGCTAACGTATATGTGTTTTTAGGGACGTTGGTTGAACTTTTGTAAGGGTCCCATTTGAATAACATAACCTATGGACCCCAATATTAAGCCTGTGATGTCCGTTTTTTCATCTAGGTTCGTTTTAGGACCGTTTTTTTCTGTATTAGTGAACGGTTTACAATATTTTTGTAATATTGGTTTAGTATATTGACTGAAGCAACTAAAAAGATATGATAGCAAAGGGTAGCTCTCATCTTTTTTCAGTTTGTTACTGGAATGTTATCCAAGTTTATTAATTATCCAATTTTTATGACGAAATTGAAACATATTTTATGTGAAAAATGTACAGATACATACTTCTAACATTTTGATTATTGCATTAACGCTTGCTTAGCAATTTCCTTTTGTTCTGATTTTGTGAGATTCATATTAATATAATCTTATGGATAATAATAATGTTATCAATCCAATTCAATTTTAAAATTAATCTATCTCCCTTGGGCGGAAAGACAAACGGCTATTTTCCATCGTGTATGAGGAAAACGAAATTTATTTAACTAATCTCTCAATCTTTTGGGTCTTACAATGAAATGTAGCATGCTCGCCAAGATTTTATCTTCTAAACAAGAGCACCATAAGGGCTGATATAGGTTCGAGTGTCACTAGTATCCAATATAAAGAATAACCCAAGGTTTAAAAATTACTAACTATAGGGTTGCGTCATCATTAACAAGCTTAAAGCTAATTGCAAAATTAGTCTTGTTTGTAGTACAACGTAAGTTGAACAGTAAGTGTATCGCTACATCCCCATACGATGTTTAAAGAACCAGAAGAAAAATTACAGTAATAAAATTTAAAAAAATAAAGTAGTCGTAATTTCGTGTTAGCTTAAATAGTCAGAGCATGCCCCGGCTATAGGAATGGATGGCATGGTTTTGAATCCCGCCATGACTATATTTTCTTCGCTCGTAAATTAGTAATGTAATCCGCAGAGTATTTGTTATTGCAACATAAAAATATATAAAATATAACCCTAGTTTTGTTCGTGTCAAACGTCAAATCACAGAAGTTGGAAAATCAGAGTTCGACTATTATAACAGAGGTCAATCCCAAATGTCAATTCAGCTCTTATAAATAATTCCTTGCGCTCTCACAGATTTTTGTTTGTTCGTCGCTACGCGAGAGCGTCTAAGAGGAAATATTATCATTTCTATCGTACCAATTCCGCATTGTCTAAAACAGACATTACGTTTGGAGTTTGCGTAGATATTTTTATAAAATAAACGAAACATATTATGTGAAATGACTCTTTCGGATTCTTTTACTTTTTTGTAACAAATTTTGCAGCTTTTTTATATTTTGTACACTGAATTTGTATTATTTTTGTTTTTATTTTTACATACATAAATAAGTTGAAATATGCTTGAACTCGCACATGGAGACCCTCCATGTGCGAGTTCAAGCATATTGCCACATTTACATCTACTGTAATATAATACAAAATTTAAGTTTTGTATGTAACGAATGAACTTAAAAATTACTGGACCGATTTGAAAAAACATTTCGCACTTAGAATTCTACATTGTCCCTTATGAACGCAGGCTATAGAATATTTTTAAGAGATTTGATTATTTTTTAACTGTTTGTTGAATAGGAACAAAAATAAAAAAAGAGACCTTCACAATAAAGTAATTTGTTGCAATAATCTTGAACCTTGTTATTTTAATATTTTTCTTTCTAATAAATTGGATATGGACATGAAAAACAGAACACTATAATAGGAAACATTCAACCACAAATTACGGTTACATAATTCTAGTAAAAATATAATTGAAAAATTAATAATCATAGGACAGTCTCTCACGTGAGACGGTTCGGTTGGTAACTTGGTTTCTATTTCAGTTTCTGAGAGCGGACTGAGGTGTGCGAAGTAAAATAAATTGGAGGCACGGTCAAAGACAACTCAAGAATTATGCTCACGCGTCCTAAGATCTAAAATGTAGTCTGACACTCAAATATACCTACTGAAATACTCGCGAAGTTATACGTGACCAACTTTCTTCTAGTAGTATTTTTGTGATACCTACATACTTTTAATTTTTTGTTCTCAGAGTGTATTTATTTTATCACTTTATCCTAACCGTAACTTATATTCTCGAGTCCACGAAACTGCGATAGGCCTTTGTTATTTTAAAAGGAGGTTGTAATATTATGTTTTTTTTTGGTGATCTTTAAAATGTAAGATGATGAGAGGGACTAGGCGCCTGCTTGATGGCATCATAGATGGCATATGATAGATAAGCGTATGGCCGTTCTGTGTGAATATGCTCGTCACTCCGTGTTGTAGGAACAAGTAACGTGTGCAGTTCAATATTTCTATGTTCTGTGCTCAAATTTGAGCACAGTAGTAAGTGATACTCCGATTTTAGTAGATAATACGGGATAACTCGCTTGAACCAGTCAGATAGCTCCGACTATAGTTTCAACCACATTCGGTGGTCTTTTTCAAGGACGCCTGCGTTGACGTCTTGCTTAGCAGTGAAACTATAGACTGTGTGATTGAGTAATTCCGTATTATTTACTAAAATGAGTGAAAACCACGTTAGTTTTTATAATGAAATTGCATACTACTACTTTTGTATAAAACCTGACACTGGTGGTAGGCACCACAACATCAATATGCTGAAGAGTTCTATCACACTACATTTTTTTTGTTTTGATAATTACAACTAGCGAGAATAGCTATGCACATATAAATAGTAAGTAAAATCAGCTTTAGCAAAGCTAATTCATTCCCGGAACATGTAATTGGGTCGAAATTCATGGAAAGATGACGATCTAAATTTATTTCTACAGTAACCATACACTTTTGAATATTTTGATGCTTTTGAAGTGCTCCTAGCGAAACTTTAGTCAATCTTAGTTGATCAGTTAGAATAAGCAGCGCTTGCAGCGGTTGATTACTTGGATGGGTATTGTATTGCTTGGATGCTTTTGTACTTCACGGACAGTCATAGGATGCCGTTAGAGGATGGTGGAATATTTTGCTAGTGCTCTTCTTGCTAGAAATTCTGCTTAGAATAGAATTCCTGTTACATTTTACCACCATCGATGGCATCATCAATTAGGTGGAATTGTATCCAAAAGCTTACTATGGGCAAAGAAAAAAAAGTTTCTCACTTCTTCCTGTTGTCATATTTAATAAACAGAAAATACAGTAAACTTTAAAAACTGAAATATCATATTACATTGTTAACAAAGACCTATCATATTTTCATTATAACACAAAATAGAAGTACCCACGTAAAGCGTTCCCGGGTTAAGCGGTTTTAGGTTAACCCCACCCAGAAGAAGATATAAGGATGAAAAATTAAACAAAAATACAGATAATTATTACAAGCATCTATTTTAATCGTTTGCTCTATCATTTTACTTCATCATAAAATATAATAAGATATGTGATCAATCGATGTACAAGTAGAAAATCTGTCGCCAAGCACCTAACGGTGTAATCCGGCAGGTGTCCATGAGAGCCAGTAATTCTAAGTTAGCCTGAACAACATCTTCGAACACATCATCACATATCATCAGGTTAAATAGTGGTCAAAGGCTAGGGAAGGCCAAGGAATATAAAAAAAACATACGGAAATCTAATCCGTTACTTTACTAAAATTCAAATGGTGGAATGGCATTTTACGAGTGTTCGTCTGGCTAGTTAAGTGAAAAATCTGTCGCCAAACACTTAACAGTGTGTTCCAGCTAGTATTTGAGAACAAATAATTCTAAGCCTAGTTCGTTTATCATCCTTGGCAACATTATCAATTACCAATAGATAAGATAGTGGACAAGGATTAGCCTATCAGCTGCAAAAAACAAACGAAATTTTGGTAACGCTGGTGAAGTTAGTAAGAGGTATATATATATACTTCCCGTGGGAGACAACCCACACAGGCTACATAAATATTGTGTTCAGCAATGGACAATCCAGCTGATACAGCATATCTACCATTGTATATCGGTATACTTACTTCTACCTGCTTGTGATGCTAGTAATATGTAATTCTACTACGACTTGCTGGTAATACTAGCAGTAAGTAAACCTACTGGCACATGCTGATTAAGTAAGAGGGTACTCAGTTTCTGCAACGTTTTTAATGTCTTCATGAGTTCATGTTGTTCAGGCTAACCTTGAATTACTAGCTCTCAAGGACAACTGCCGGAACACACCGTTAGGTGCTTGGCGACAGATTTTCTACTTGAGGGTGGTAGCTAGCCAGGCGGGCATTCGCAAAATGCCCTACCACCATGCTATAACGACTGCTAACCTAAGACAACAGCCGGGACCGACGGCTTAACGTGCCCTCCGAAGCACGGAAGCGCTCAGTAGTAATGCCACCAGCGGTCACCCATCCAATTCATGACCGAGGCGGACGTTGCTTAACGTTTCTGATCGGCTCAGAATGGCTAGGGAAACTTTGCTACGAGCGCTTCAAATTATTGTATTATTATTTGAAATTCATGATATCCTTATTCACCTTCATAAATCCACAGATGGACGTAACTGCGTTTCCCTAAACTTTTCATTGTTTCAATTTACATTATAATAAATATTTTATGAGTCATTAATATTCATCACCAGTAAAGTTCCAAGTGAAATGGCGGGTCTGTTAATATAATAAAATATGATTATAACCAGTTCATGATTTGTATACAAATGGGGAAATGACTGTACCAATTTGCATCGAGGGGGATTTAAATAACCAGCGCCTTAATTGTTCTGAAGTGTAACGATAATTGGTTAGAGCGTTTATAAATGGTACTTCGTAGGCTGGCCGCGCTCGTGCAGTCACTGGCAAAAATATGTATATAGTATACCACAAAACTTTATTATTTGAAGCGCTCGTAGCGAAGTTCGCTTAGGCATTCTGAATCGATCAGCAAAGTTAAGCAACGTCCGCCGCGGTCATGAGTTGGATGGGTGACCGCTGGTTGGACATTACTACTGAGCGCTTCCGTGCTTCGGAGGGCACGTGAAGCCGTCGGTCCCGGTTGTTATCTTAGGATGGCAGTCATTGCAGCATGGTGGTAGGTCATTTTGCAAATGCCCGCCTGGCTAGCTACCACCCTCAAGTTGAAAATCTGTCGCCAAGCACCTAACGGTGTGTTCCGGCAGCTGTCTTTGAGAACCAGTAATTCTAGGTTAGCCTGAACAACATCTTCGACCACATCATCACTTACCATCAGGTGAGATAGTGGTCAAAGGCTAACCTATCAGGCATTAAAAAAAAATACAGTAAAATGTAATGTATGGTAGTTTATAACAAAAAAAAATAGTGAACCACTCTCCTTTTTATAGAAGTCAGTTGGTAAATATAACTTTTGATATTGATAACAACAAAATTGTATGATCAACTGATGATAAACGTTTGAATATAGCCTCACTGCTGAATAGAGCCTCCCTCGTTAAGAGGTGGTTGGCCACAATCCCTACACTTGGCACGCGCCTTGGGAATCGTAGCTTAAGATTTTTTCCTCAGAAGGCGCTGCTGCCCACTGATTTTACCTTTAGTCGCCGCTTAAGACACTCATAGGTAGTATTGGGTAGGTGGAATTCTAGCCCGGCATCCTACAGGGTATTATATACACTAGATCTTAAATAAACGAAACATAAATACACAAACTATTGTACTGTACTGTATCAGCCGGATCGTCCACTGCTGAACACAGTCTCCCCTATTAAGGGGCTATTTGCCATAATCCCCACCCTTGGCAGGCGGCTTGGGGATCGCAGTATAAGTTGGCAGTTCTTTAGAAGGCGCTGCTGCCCACCTTCCAGTATTTTTCCCTTAGTCGCCTCTTACGACACCCACGGGATGATATGAGGAGGTGCAATTCTAACCCGGCACCCCACGTTTAAACTACAACACAAACTATTAGTAGAATACAATTCACCACATATATTTATGTAATGTGTATGAAATTAAGTAATATTGAATGATGAACAAAAGGGCTTAGTCAGCATATAAACACTAAAAACGAATTGATACTTAAATCCAGAACCGAGACATGGTGTGACCCACTGACTCTCGTATAAACTATATGTAAATTTAAATTAAATAGCTCTGTACATTAATGTAATAACTAAATGACTAGCACATTATTAATATCCTTTTATATATTGTACTAACCTTAAAGGTTGGGGTATACTTTATGGGACACTAAGAAACAAAAACTTTATATTGACTAGTTTAGGACAAAGTAATAAAATTACCTCTCCATGTTGATACGCGAAGTACAAACACTTGCGTCTTTTTTTTCTTTTTCTTATGCTTGATAGGTTAGCCTTTGACCACTAGCTCACCTGATGGTAAGTGATGATGTGGTCGAAGATGTTGTTCAGGCTAACCTAGAATTACTGGCTCTCAAGGACAGCTGCCGGAACACACCCATAAGTGCCTGGCGACAGATTTTCAACTTGAGAGTGGTAGCTAGCCAGGCGGGTATTCGCAAAATGCCCTATCACCATGCTGTTACGACTGCAATCCTAAGATAACAACCGGGACCGACAGCTTAACGTGCCCTCCGAAGGACGGAAGCGCTATGTAGTAATGTCACCTGCGGTCACCCATCCAACTCATGACCGAGGCGGTCGTTGCTTAAATTTGCTGATCGGTTAAGAACAGCTAAGCAAACTTCGTTACGAGCGCTTCAAAGCGCGACTTTATAGGTCTCTACATGTTTCCTATAGTACAAATGTCACGAACTCAAGTAAACGATTTAAGAATAAAACTAGGTTAGCTTGAATAATATCTTTGACCGCACCCTCAGTTGCCATAAGGTGAGATAGTAGTCAAACGCTAGCTAATAATTTATCTACAAGTAATAAGAAATCAGGAATAATATGAATATAATAATATTATTATACTAATAAGAAGCGATGCAATGGCTAGATTACAATAGATTTTCACATGGTTTGTCAGAATCAGCAGCAATAACATCCACCGTTGAACAAATGCCTCCCTCATTATGAGGGGGTTTCATTGTCACCACACTTGTAAGGCGTCTTGAGTACGAGTATAGGAGTGTCTGATGGCAGTTCATCAGAAGGCGATGCTGTCCACCATCTGGTATTATTTCTTTCGTCATTTCTTACGACTACCACAGGAAGAAGAAGGGTTGCAATTTTAGCCCGTCACCCCATGGATACATAATGTTCATGTGAGTATTTATTCTTAAGCAAAACTATACTAAGAAATAAAACACAAACGGTCTTGTTCCTATTACTATTGATCTCTTTTATTAATATAACTGTTATCTTCAATATCCAAAATAACAATGTTAACAGTTTGTGTATCTTTCCATAATATATGCATGATATGTTCACTAAGATCTGTTATATAGCTATAATAATATAGGTACCTAGTGATGAGCATTAGGTATTATATAATATAATCTAAGTAGTGCCCTGCGGTGTAACGCTTCTCAAGCAGTTACAATCAAACCCTTCTCGGTATCAATTATTATTCAGAACTTTTTCACTAACCATCAGGTGAGATAGTGGTCAAAAGGTAACCTATCAGACATAAAAAAAGAAAAAAAAAATCTAGAGATAAGAGATAGTTCATACGTTTTATTGCTCTTTAAAACAGCAATGTTACAAATATTCTCTGGTATTATTTTCATGTGTACAAATTTGAGCTTTTCACTATACCTACGCGGAGTTCACCACCACCGCACGCCTCGTTTATGCCGCGTTGCTTTGACCACGGGCTGCTTTTAAAATATTAACAGGTAAAGGCAATAAATTTTAAAGCAATCCTTTCATTAGACTCTCCCAGATGTTTGGACATTGTACAAAAAGCATTTATTTACTTCATAAATAATGAGTTGTTAGTATAAAAGTCCAAAGTTTATGAATAACATATATAGTTATCAATAACTTTTATTACTTGCTTGCTCTATATTATATACAAAATATTATTTGTATTATTTCCTTATAAGTTTGTTATGGGGAAAGTTCTAACATATTCGTAGTTATGATATTCTAGGAAAAGTATAGTTTCATCTATTAGTATTGTTTGTATTGGACAAACGATTAATTAATTTAACACTTATTGTGGTTTGAAACGGCATACTAATATCTACCATGATTCTAAGTGGATCCTCGATTTTAATGTACAATCTTCTTCGTAGCTAGTATTAGGTAACGTCATTGCTTTTAGGTCAAACGCTTGGTGTGTTAGTACATCCTTTAAAGTCGTGTTTGCCTAGTACTTAGTAGTAGTTTTTTAAAACTATTTTGCCTTGTTAAACAAAAGGCATATTTTTGCATCATTTTACCCGTAGGACAAACAGAAAAAACAGTCCCTCGTGATCTTACAGTTGAAAAAATGAGTAGGACTAAGAGAAAATGGCCAATTCTTTTGAGTTTCTAATATTTTAGCCTCGTTGAAGGTGATGAAAAATCTGCCTTGCGCAAATATTTAATAGAATCCGGAAAAAAAAACACTCGATAAAGTTGCACTGCCCTGGGAACATTTAGACACAGATCAGTAGCAACATTCAAAGGTTTCTGCATTAAGTGATTGAAATCGTTAAGCACCTTTACTCACAACGTCGGGTTTCAACTGTCGAGTGTTTGAATCTAGTGCGTCTATGTATTTTCTAGTCTTTTTTATAACTTTTTGAGCTATATTTCTATTTCTGGTGGCGTCATTATTATAAAATCGTATCTATTATAAAAGTTGTCAACCTCCTTTCATTCAAAATCAAGTAAGTACAAAAAAAAATCTCACCTTATTTTTTTAATTATTTGGTATAAAATCTTTTTGACATTTGATGTTTGTATTTTTTATGTTTATTAGATTTATATCTAAATACTATTATCTATGAATGTAAGTTATCTGTGGCAGGAAGGATATAATATTACAGTTCTGCCATCTTTTGTCTCTTTAAACAATAAAATCACTTGTGTGCGTTATACTCTGCGAGTTCCATTAATATTCGCACCTATAAAAGAAAAAGGGACGCTAGCAGGGCAGGTATGGATTTTCATACAACATTTCCTGCACTGCTACGGAGGGCAGGAATGAAATTACACAAAAAATTCCCGCCACTCATTTATAATTTATAAGGGAGAGATGATTAATTTTTATCCCGTTTTTGATGAGATACTTTCTGAGTTCTGAGTGGGTGTGGTATAAAAATTATATCTCACTACAATCCAGATAATATTGTTGTAATGTGAATTGATTATTGACAAATAATAAAATCACACACCCTAAAAAGGAATTTCCTTCTCTATTTAAATACAGGATTAGAAATATACTCCTATATGATTATCTCCAATTATAAAATGCAAGGTGTAATGAAAAGGTATGTTAATATTCAAAACTACGTACGTATTTACAATGTATTACACAGAATTATTATCATGTTGCTTAGTAAATGTTTGTACATTTCTCAATGCTGGATATATGTTTTCTTCTCTTTAAAAGACTTTCATAAAGAGGAGGTTTTAAATTGTATTGTTTTTTTTCGTAGGTACTTTTGTAACGTGACGACTCCGCTCAATATGAACTGATTTTTCTTTTGTGTTGGCAAGAATGTACCTCCAAAGAGGTCCCATTCAGTTTTTTTCAAAATTGGTGGAGTACTTTTTAAGTTACAGGTAGTCAAAATAACGGAAAAATGTATTTGCAAACATGGATGATTTAGTAGGAATTGCAACTAATGTCGATGGTAAAGAGTGTTTTAGGTGAGTAAATGACAATGTTAACAGTATTCTTCACTAAAAATGCTCAAATAATAAATAAAACAAAAACAGTGACAAACAATATTGAACCGACTTCCAACACTAAAAACATGAAATAGCTTATGGAATTTGGACCATGATAATGTGAGGTCAATGTATTGAATCAGCAAGGTACCGACTTCAACAAGTAATTTCATACTTTTCAGTGTTGCAAGTCAGCTCCGTTTTATTTTGTGGTCCCGGAGTTTCAATTTCTACTAGATTTTTGTGTCAAATCAAAACTTAGGCTACTTAGCCTAAAGTTTGATTTGTTATTGCCAGCTCATATAATAGTTTGCGCAAACAATTATGCGCAAACTATTATTATGAGCTTGCTTCTTTTAATATTAATGGCTTACATATGTTGTTGCCGACCGACTTCTTTTGGTACTGGCTGTTTTTCTATAATTTGACATTAGAAAAGAACTTATACGTGTAAATTGTAACAGTGTTTAATTTGAGTGATGATGTTAAAAAATATTTTTCATAAAATATAATTTATATTGTGTTGTTTTAGTTTTCATCTTTAGATTTCTGCATCAGTTTCACATATCGTAATCAAAGTGCAATATTTTTTGTTTATATAAAATTCCTGTACTTCTTGACTTGGAACATAAATCAGTACAACGACTTGTATCTGATATATCCTTGTAGTTTGTTGGTAAAGGTCACGACCACCATCCCTCCGGGATCGCCAGTCACGTTGCGTCATTAGTCACGCACTGGAGCGATTGTATAGCATCCGTCGCCGCGTTGCTCTGTGGGCGTGACGTCAATACCGTAATTTCATCGGATAAGACGATCGACGACCGCTATTTTGTCATATTCAACTTTTGTATGTAAGGTTTGTGAAAGGAGAGTAAATACGGTATCACAATATTTATGAATCTCATATGAATACAATAAATCACTTTCTGGTATACTTAAACTAACATACTTGCTTAGTACTTGCTTTTGAAGCGCTCGTAGCCAAGTTTGCTTAGCCATTCTGAATCGATCAGTAAAGTTAAGCAACGTCCGCCGCGGTCAGGAGTTGGATGGGTGACCGCTGGTGACATTACTACTGAGCGCTTCCGTGCTTCGGAGGGCACGTTAAGCCGTCGGTCCCGGTTGTTGTCTTAGGATAGCAGTCGTTACAGCATGGTGGTAGGGCACTTTGCGAATGCCCGACTGGCTAGCTACCACCCTCAAATTGAAAATCTGTCACCAAGCACCTAACGGTGTGTTCCGGCAGCTGTCCTTGAGAGCCAGTAACTCTAGGTTAGCCTGAACAACATCCTCGACCACATCATCACTTACCATCAGGTGAGATAGTGGTTAAAAGCTAACCTATCAGGCATAAAAAAATAAAAAAAAAAGTTATTGGTTCAAATGCCGCTCTCTACCCACATTATTCTGAGAAAACCACTGTCAGGAGATGCGCCTTACAATTACAAAAATTATGTTGGTGTACCTTTGAAGACGCGCCCTTCCATATTTTTTGAGTATAGCTTTTACCAGTTCTGTCTACCCAAGGGATCATATTGTATATTTTACTGCATATACCATTAGCATTTACACCCACATAAGACATCATGTGCAAACGAGGCCTCCTGTACAAATGCGCATCAATACACAGACTGGGTAGTGGCGTACCTACTTGGGTGACCAGGGGCCCAACTCCCACCTTTTATAAACTATTATGGAATGCAAGCGTCATTGTTTCAAGTTTAAATTATTGATACTAAGGTTAGTACCGTGGCCGTCACGAAACATTAATGTTCATATAGTGCTACCTCTGTCACACAAATGTCTTGATTCGATGCATGCATCCCGCTCTCACGTTGAAGTTTTTATGTAAGTATACTATAGTGATATGTGGCAGTGCGAATTAAAATTGTAAATGTAATGTTAAAATAAGACTGAATTAAGTGATGGGAGTTGGCCCCCAGGCCTGTATATCAGCACTAGCTGTAACGACATCTATCAGTAGCCTACGTAACATAATGTTGTTTAGAAAATACTGACAGCAATTTTACACGTGTAGATTATGGGTCATATATACGCAGAAATCATCTTACGCCCTGCGTGTTCAATTCATAAACGCGTACTGGCTACTGATGAAGCTGCCGCGCTTTTGCAGCGCATCGGGAATGTTTGCGCAAGGTCAAGTGGATTATTTTTCAGCGATACTTCGCAAACGAACAGCATCCTTTTGCTGCTATGCAAATAGAATGGCGGTGGACTGCAGTTTTTTCGTAATTTTTTGGCATAGTATTTTAATTCAATAAATATCCATAGGATCATTTGCAACTGTGGCGCCACATGACAGTTTTAAGCTTTTTTATGAGACAATTTAAACTTTGAGATAACCGGCTGTACTTACGCGTATTGCTAGAGATTGCGCGGAGTCGTCGCCGAGATTTAGACACGTGAGCTTACCTGAAGAAGGGCATCGGATATGCCCGAAACCTAGGTCGACAATCGACCAATACGCGTGAGTACAGCCGGTTATATAAAACATTAGTTTTTAGCTTAACTACTTCACATATGTTAATTAAATTATTACAATAATTGTGTGCTTTAGCCGACACTACAGTGTGATACCGTAGGAAAGGCTGAATTAATAGTATTAAAAAGATTAACATCGTAAGAGCTCCTTTTTTGGTTTCTTCTAAGCGAAATTAATCGAAACCGAAATATGAATGTTTATTTTGCTATCCCTTGGGTCTGCAACATTAGATAAATGCTGTCTCTTTCTATAATTATTCGTGAAAGCATAGGCTTCAAGAGTAATACTTTTCAGAACGCTACTGTTACTATAACGTTACATTTCTATATAAAATGTGATACAATTTTATTTTTTCTTTATGATCACTGCTAGATTCAATAATCTGAATCACTAAAAAAGCTAAACAGCAAGAAATATAAAATTATTATGATATTATTTTTTTCTCATGTTCCAAATTACGGTAATATGTATAACAATAATTACTAGGTACTAATTTCATTTCCATTACCCATTTCTATATTGTGATTGGAGCAAAATGTTTCTTGCTTACACAGAAAACACATTACGTTATTTAAACTATTCATTACTCCGTACCATGACTTCACATATTTACTAACATACATATTCGTATATTATGGATGAGTCTATATTTTGACGTCGATTACCCTTTATAATCAAATTACGGAATAGACGTCACGTTTACAGAGCGATGGATACCGCTCCAAGTGCATGACTAATGAGTTAACGTGACTCGCGATTCCAACGGAATGGTGGTCGTGACCTTTGCATGCTTTTGCCAACAACTTAGAATGATGAATCGTAATAACTTTTAATTCCGTAACAAAAGTAATGTTATGCAACACAAGCTCCTTACGAATCTCTTGAGGCGCGTCTTCTGCAAATGTTTCTCGAAATACGAACAAAGGCTGGTACAAAATTTGCTACGCGTGGTCTGCCGAAGAAACAAGTGAAATTACAGAGGTACATGCGACTTAACAATAATGTCTCAAGGTGACGGGCGCAGTGCAATTCGTGACTTGTGACAAAGTGCATCTGTTATAAGCAGAAGTTAGTCCGCTTAACATCAGATGGGCCTCGAACTTGTTCCGTCACCACAAAAAAAAAACAAGCCAATACTCAAAACTTTGTTTAAGAAACACTTTCAGGTGGGCCTTGTGCTTGTTCCGTCACCATCAGTGCTAATCAGCACTAATCAGTACTTAATATTATAAATGCGAAAGTAACTCTGTCTGTCTGTCTGTTACGCTTTCACGCCAAAACTACTGGACGGATTTGAATGAAATTTGGTATGGAGATAGTTTGAGACCCGGGAAAAAACATAGGATAGTTTTTATCCGACTGCGCAAAAAGAGGTTAATGTATTCGCGCGATAACCGACATACGCGCGGGCGGAGCCGCGCCCGGAAAGCTAGTAATATTATAAACGCGAAAGTAACTCTGTCTGTCTGTATGTCTGTTACGCTTTCACGCCAAAACTAAGGGACCGATTTGAATGAAATTTGGTATGGAAATAGTTTAAGACCCGGGAAAAATATAGGGTAGTTTTTATCCAACTGCGCAAAAAGAGGTTAATGGTTTTGCGCGATAACCGACATACACGCGGGCGGAGCCGCGCCTGGAAAGCTAGTACCATATAATATAATGTACGTGATTCATATATTTCCATGGGCATATCCGTAAATTACATTTCGTATTGTGCAAATGTGCCTGTAGGCGTGAAAACAATCAATCACTGGCAGAGGCATCCAATATCACAAATACGCACCAGAAATCTGAAATACGAATGTCTTCGCAACATGTTAAGCCGATTAAGTGACATTCCAAGGGCGCGTTCAAAGGGATCATTCGTGCCATATCGTTCTGTGAGATCGCAAAGTCGCAGCTGTCACGTGTCACCCACCCGCTTGTCACGCTCACTGCGATGTTTGGCACTCGAACTGGTGTATTCTTTGCCCGTCGTCTCGTGAAAGTAAATGCTGGGAGCTGTGCTTTTAAGTTTGATATTCTACAGCGAATACTATTGATATTGTGCTGTCACATATACTAGACGAGATTTATTTGAGTTGCGACAGTTCGGTTCCGAAAGTTGAGTATGGCAGAAAAAGCGTGGAAGTAAAATAGGTCAATACAGTGGAGATGAGAGCATTGAGAAGCATGGTTGGAGTCAAATGGAGTGGCATGATAAGGAATAGTGTGTTAAGGGAACGATGTGGTGTGAATGAGGATGTAGTGACAAAAATTGGGTAAGGTATGTTTAGATGGTTTTGGACATAAAGAGAATGAAAAATGTGACTGACTTAACAGGTATACATGGGACAAAAGAACGGAAGCGATGGAAGAGAAAGAGCAAGGAAAACGTTCCTAAATCAGATTGAAGACGTTCTAAAAAGAAGCCAGGTCAGGAGTACCCTATACTGACGCTTATGTATGAAAGTATTGATGAGTTCAGATGAAGCGAAAGAGTATAAGGATCGTAGGAAGTGGAAATCTGTGGTCTCTGCCTACCCCTACGGAAAAGAGGCGTGATTTTATGTTTATACGTATGTACTGTTAGGCGATTTGTATCAACCTATTCCTACCATAAAGTTGCACTAGTTAGACAACCAGACTAATAACCAAACTACTGCTAATAGAGTTTTGATAGACACGATGTTTATAGTTTAAAAAGATATCGAATACTCTTAAGCAAGGGTTAGTGTAATGTATATCATCGTGTGTACTAACCACAGAGTTATTAGATTTTTTTTTAAATATTCGGATAATAAATGTACATCTTACGTATGTTCACATTGCTACCTTTTTTTACTTAAATTTACCATGGTATTATTAAAAAGTTGAAAAAATAAATAAATCAGTACATAATCTATATTGGTTCAGTAACTAAGTGCCTAAAAATCGCCTCACACCTTTCCATTGAAAAGTAAATAATCCAAAAAAAGTTTATTTTTATTTATTTTAAAAAATTCTGCATATTTTCGTTCCGATTTTTTTAAACTCTGTGTTCTAAGGAACTGTTCGATTTACTACCTGAAGCTCAATTTCACCATCGTACGTCCCGACTAAGCATGTTGTTTCATCAATTTCATGTCGACGTCTGGAAGTCCACAACCTTGCGATTTACATGGCATTTTCTACCTCACACTGCCACACTATGGAACCAGCTGCCAGGCGAAGTGTTTCTGAACAGCGACTTAGGAGCCTTCAAGAAGAGAGCATATTCCCTCCCTAAAGGCCGGCAACGTATCCTCGAGACTTCTGGTGTTGCGGATGTTTGTAGGCGACGGTGATCACTTACCACCAGGTGAGCCACCTGCTCGTTTGCCCTCCTATCCCATAAAAAACTATGTAAAATATGATTGATTAATTGATAAAAACAGGTTATTCACGTGATATTTACCTATATCCTTATATCGGCAACACGTAAGTGTTAAATATCACGTGAATAACCTGTTTTAATCAATTAATAAAAATGTGCGTGAGTTTTAATAATATTAAATATGATTGATGTTGAAAAATCATAGTAACGTAAGCTCTCCTACTATATTGTATCTCTGAATCAAACAATTACCATCTCAATGTACTACAAATCTTTACTTAGACGATCACGATAGGCTTGTATCACCACATTGTGATGTTTATATCACTACATAGTATAAAACAAAGTCATTTCCCGCTGTCTGTCTACCCTACGTATGCTTGGATGTTTTAAACTACGCAAAGGGTTATGATGCAGTTTTTATAATAGATTGAGTAAATCAAGAAAAAAATTTATAAAACATGCATAATAAATTGAGAAACACTGATAGTTTTATAGATTTCTGATGTGATGTCGAAAATTAATATTTTTTTGCGTTTTAACTGCAAACGCTGCGCGCTGGCTGAACCCTATGAGATGGATCAAAATAATGTACTACAGTATTATTCAACTTATAAAATGCTACAAAAAAGTCCTTAATGATATATGTCCGTCTCTTAGAAATAACCCACAATAACTATTTTTGTCCTTTATGGTTTATTTACGAAGTGATTTTCAGCAACACAGCATTATTCCTTATCCAATTAAGTACTTTAAATACATTATGCATTTCATATAGATCAATATGGCTCTGTACAACATGTTAATTTAATCAATATTTTCGTAGATATTATGTACAGATTATTAAGTATCAGCACTGCAAACCGAATGAAGCCGAGGCGCATCTTATAGTCTAACTTAGCAATATAGAAGAGTAGCATCAGTATTGCGAGAGTTAAGTATTTGATAAAACACTTCTTTCGATCAAATGCTGGCTAGACTTGTTGACGATCACGCACCGTCCCCTAAGACGGTTAAATAAAAATACAAATGGAGCACAAAATTCCAGCTGAAACGGGCATGTTCTAGTGGCCGAGTGGTTTACGCACGCGGCGCAAAATTGGGAAACCAGTGTTCGATTTCTGTCCGGTACAAAACGCCATGCTCTAATAATTTGTAAATGTTATTTTGTTACCACGCAATCTAGTGCCAGTACTTATTGCACCGGGTACAAAAAATAGCACGTAAAATAACCATCACGCGTAAAATAATGATAAAATCTGGCTTAAAAATATTTTCATCTCTACATAAAGCAAAGCAACATCTCATCTTCTACATAAACAGCTAACTTTCCTAACACGACACCTAACTACATACATGTTATCGTATGCGTGTATCGTATACAAACATTCTCAGCACACCCTCGCATCAATCAGAACTACTCATTGCCTCCATACACTATTCAATTCCTCTCCTCCCTGTCCCGTCCTTTCCCTTGCCTCCGTATTGGACCCCTGTCATCGCTCAAAGAAGTTATTTATACTGATTGATTGGCATCCCGCTGCATTACCCCACGGAAACAGTTTTGAAGTTTCGTAGCAACCGACGAATCTCTAACAGTTTTAAACACGCGTTTAGTTTGTCTGTGGTATCTTTGTGATAAAATCTAAGAGGCAAGTTTCTAAGCAGTTATGGCTCAGTGGCATTGGCTATGGACTGCCGTGCAGCAGGTCCATGGTTCGAATCCCGCCGCGGGCTTGTGCTACACCGCATGGTGGAAGGGCTTTTTGCGAATGCCCGCCTTGCTAGCGACCACTCTTAAGTAGAAAATCTGTCGCCAAGCACCTAACGGTCTGTTCCGGCAGCAGTCCTTAAGAGCCAGTGAAATTACAGGCACATAAGACTTAACAATTATGTCTCGAAGTGACGGTCGCAATTTGTGACTTTTGACGTTACGTTTACGTTATATGCAGAGGTTAGTCCGCTTAACATCAGGTGGGAAACGACCTTGTTCCGTCACAATAACATAAAAAAAAAAGTTTTTGTATTATCATGGAATTGTTAATTACTTGTAGTTCTGGTGATAAGAATATTTTTTTTTTTATTTTTTTTTTGCTGATAGGTAAGCCATTGACCACAATCTCACCTATTAGCATAACATAGTATCTGCTGTTCTGATGATGGAGCCGAAAGATGGGCATTGGAAGCCTTGAATAGCTACTAGCCCAAAGAACATGATTTGTTCTCGTTTGATTTGTTTCAACGATTCTATCGCCACCAATATTACTAGCACCACCACAGTCAGTAAAATTTTGCATGTTCACGAAATTTGGATATGATTTATAACCATTTGAACTATTATAGTATCAACGTAAACATATATTTTAACGCGACTGTTTAAAAAAGGAGTGTTATGTTTGCAAGGTACGTACATATACGTTCATATACAGTATGTGTTTTGTTTTCTTTATTCCACCATAATTTCTTAATAACTTAACCCATTTTAATGTATGAGATATTGTTAAATTTGTTTTGACAGCGCAAATGACACTAGGTACATAAAAAATAAAACTAAATAGCGTATAGTAGATGCCAAATGGTGAATTAAAAATCGGCCAAGTGCGAGTCAGACTCGCGCACTTGGCCCGTTTTTCAGTTTTAACGTGCGCGAGTCCGACTCGCACTTGCCCAACTTTTTGTATTTGTTGTTATAGCGGCAACAGAAATACATCACCTGTGAAAATTTCAACTGTCTAGCTATCACTGTTCTTGAGATACTGCCTGGTGACAGACGGACGGACGGACAGCGAAGTCTCAGGAATAGGGTCCCGTTTTTACCTTTTAGGTACGAACCCTAAAAATATATCTTTGAAATCCATAAAGTGTCGTATCAAAAATAAGGGCTTTAGAACCGATTCCATAAATATATATCACTTGCAATTTGTAACGGAAATAAAAAAAATGCAGTCGGGTTTATAAAAAAATTATAAATTTATAACTGTGTACATTGTGAAGGATTACAATAGGTATCAGTACTATTTACTATCCTTGCAAAGCAAAACCTGTAGTCGTTGTTATAGCCATAATGTGAAAAAAAGCTTTTTATGTCTTCAGTAAACGTAAACCGTCAAAAAAAAAATACCAGCACAATCAAAATAATAACACAGGTAATATTAATATAAAAAATACGAAATTTTCATTTCAAATAATTCTAATGACTGCTAGAGGAACAGGGAATTCATAAAAGCCGGAGGTATGCAAGCTCGCAGCTTGCGGTGAGGCTCCGAGTGCCTCATTAAGGTTTTTATTTGGCGTTATGCTAATGTTCATAATTACTAGCGAATTTAAAGCCTCAGGCCATGTTCGCCAAACGGCCAGATTACTCTGACGCCGCATTTTTTAATGGGAAATTATTACAAGCCCTCATTTCGAGAAGCTTTGTTCATTTATCTAATCCACGCCAATTAAAAATGTAAAAAGGGTTTGAAATCAAGCACAAATTAGTTAATTAAAAATATTAATAAATAAAATAACCATCTATCATGAATTTATAAAGACTGGGATCATGTTAATCGGATCTTGCTCATTTAGGCTACCGCACTATAAGAGTCCGTCAAGAAAAAAAATATGTTGGTTATATCTCAGTTTTGGAACTAAAAAATAAATCGGCACTTTCAACTCATTTTGTTGGTTGTATAGAAGATAAGGATAGTTATAATTTAAGATTCTTACTATTTTGGATATTGAGACAGACTCCATAACAAAAACGGTCTAAAACAGACAATTTGATGTGCTTCTGTTCAATATGATCAAGACAATGCTATCCTTTACTATCTCTTTACTATCATATTATGATAGAGGTTTGTCACCTCATAACTTTTGATATGGTGAACCGATTTTGATAATTATTTTTATTTGAAAGCTGATGCATGTAATTTGGTATAAATTTCATCAAAATCGGTCAAGCCGTTTTTGAGTTACACTCCAATAACTGAAAAATATTTTCATATCTTGATGATATAGTCGTTGACAGTGAATGAAAATCGATCCCGTGAGTATTGCTACTCACGGGTCTGTAAAAAGAGTGAAAAAAAGTACTTAAAAATGGAACCTACTTCAACACTCAAAAGTGTGAAATAACTTATCGAAGTCGGTACCATGATAGTTCAAAGTATCTTCTATCACAATATTGTGCGCATGGTACTGACTTCGACAAGTTATTTCACAATTTTTAGCGATGAAGTCGATTCAATTTTTTGATCAAAAAAATTTTTATCACTACTTGCCACTGATACTTTTTTATGCATTGGAGACATATTCAACTTTGCGTTAAAGTTTCACTAGTATTACTTATTCCGTTTACGAGCTAGAGACCAAATAGCAGCTAAGAACATACGGACTGATTTACAGGAAAGTCTCATTAATAGGGATTCGTATTGACTTTCGGATATGGGACCCTAAAAAGGAGAACACTGCGCCCTCGACAAACATTGTTTTGTGCTAATTCTGTAGTTACTTCGTTATTTACTAAATTCTATAAATATAAAAAAGTTTTATTGGTCCTTTTGTAATTTTTTTTACAGGCAAGTCCAAGGTACATTTAAACATATTTATACTACATATACTTAAATATATTAAATTAAATTCTAATTACGTCTTTATAATTAATTGATTAAAATTTAAAAATCATAATATTTTACACATACAGTTAAATACAATTTGCAGTTATCACGTTTGCACTTGTCCTAAGAACAAAGATTCTAAAATCTGCATTGACATATATTCTTTTAATGTGTAGAAGGGATTGTTTTCAAAAAAGTTTTTAAGTTTTAGTTTGAACAAACTGTATTTTAAGGTGGTCAAACTTTTTGGTAATTTATTATACATAAGTATTTTCGAATAACGCCTGGGCGCGGCGCTTTCTCAGCGAAAACCTCACGTCACTCGCGTTTGTGTTCACCTTTAGTCCTATTTCACTATATTTCTGTCTATATAAACGTTAAATTGTAAACTGTTCGGGTAACAGATTCTCTGCCGTACTTTTCTGCGGTTAGCAGTTGCCTCGACGAGATTTGACAACGTACTGCTGCAATGGATGCATCGCTTCATAAGCAAGAGGCAAATATGCCGTAGGCGTGCATGGGAAAGAGATAAAATATAGAAGTGAGGGATCTTGGGATATGACTGCCAACGCGATAAACCAAAAAAAAAGAGAATTGTGGTAGGATGCTAATGTGTGCGAAAATTGAATCATGTTATATGGTTTTGGCGGCAAGAACACTAAAGCCCTTTTTTTTATTAAATTTTGTGAAACTATACACAACGTAACAATGGCCTTTTTTAACAAAATTGTATGATATATAACCATACACTACGTAACAATGGGCTATACCGAAATACTTCGAAAACATTCAGTAACTCCAGATGATGGATTCCAGAAGGTTTGCGAAAATGATGACGTGTCATGATCGCACAGCCGCGAGAGAACTTGAACTCGTGATTCTTAAGCATTATGGAATATTCAGGGGCAACTTTTCCATTAGGCGAAGGTCAATGACGAAGAGGTTTTAATAACTTCGCTCCGCTCCGATCTCTGTGGAACGAAGTTTGGATACATTTTGACGCCACACGCTGCCTACGCTGCTTTCATGGAACGCGTAACGAGCTTTCAATTCTTCAAATCTCGTGATTCATGCATTGATTTGAGAGTGCTCAAAGCTCGTGACTTGGTAGATCTGTCAATTTTTATTGCTGAATTGAACACTTATCTCCTGTTCAGTTGTTGAGTGGTGATGTTTTCTTTAATGAAATTTTGACGGAACCAAAAGTAAACAATGTGTCCAGCATATTCACCATCTAATCACTAACCATCAAAAAATCTAAAAGAAACATTTGTTAAATTCTATATACACTAATATTATAAAGAGGAAAGATTTGTATTTTTGATTTGTATTCGAATAAACTTAAAACTACTGGACCGATTTGGATGAAATTTGGCATGGAAATAGTTTGAGACCCGGGAAAGGACATAGGATAGTTTTATGCTCAAAAAGAGATGAACGTTTTTGCGCGATAGCCGAAATACGCGCGGGCGGGGCCACGGCTCGGAAGCTAGTTAGTTACAAAAAGCTAGCAGATTTTTTCGTAGCTCGGAATCCAAATTGTACGAAAATCGTACTTGAGCTAAATAACACTTTGCTAAATGTTACCCAATCGCATTAACTCCCACGTGTCCTACTTCCAGCCAACCGTTAAGGTTCAATTTTAACAAACAGTGCCCGACTTGGGAGACAGGTATCCTGATTGCGGGGTATAAATCACCTCCCTCCCGTCGCCTAACACCCCTTCCCCTACTCCTCTTCTCTTTTCGCCGTCTCCAAGACGTGTTCGATAAGTAGGTGATCTGGTGGACCGAAGACAATCACACCTTATTTGTAACCTCTCTAAGATATTACTTGTAAGAGGTACATCGAGGATAGAGATGAGTAATACAAGCACTAACAGGCACTCACCTAGAAATGTCTTTGTTTTATAGATATCTTGAATAAAAGCTGCTGATCGAAGCAAAAATTGTTTCTGTTAAGGTGGAGTTCTATTGTTATTATTAGAGTTTTATTGTTCCATGGTTCGAATCCCGCCGCGGGCTTGAGCTTCACCGCATGGTGGAAGGGCATTTTGTGAATGCCCGCCTGGCTAGCGACCACCCTCATGTTGAAAATCTGTCGCCAAGCACCTAACGGTGTGTTCCGGCAGCTGTCCTTGAGAGCCAGAGTAATTCTAGGTTAAGCCTGTTAACACCTTCGACCACATCATCACTTACTATCACTGAGATTGTGGTCAAAGGCTAACCTATCAGCAATAAAAAAAAAAAAAAAAAAAAAAAAAAGTATTTTAACGTTTTCTCTTCATGGAGTGGTAGTAAACGAGCATTGTATGTGTAAATTAAATATATTGAACGTATTGATATTTATAAAACAGCTACTTTATCATAATCAGAACTCATGTTGTTATAGTGTTACCTAATACTGCCTTATAGTGTTTATTGTTCATTGAGAGAACAATTATAGATAGAGCACATTCAAGAATCAAGAATATTTATTGCAGTATGGGTTACAATATGGTCTTAAATGAGGTTTTACGTCCTCCATATCTTGCAAGATGCGGCGTACAATTTTATATAAAAGGTTTATTACATACTAGAATTCAAACATAATATAGAATAAGTTTGCTCAGATTAAATCATTCATTCATATTATAAATTTTATTATTAAATATTATCGGAAATTATGTCAAGTGTTTTATCATTCGAAAAGTCATCAATATAATAACGAACATTAGTTCATTAATATGTTAAGTAAATTCTATATAAATTGTTATCTTGACGGCCAGATCGTCCAAAAATAAGTGGGTATAACTCCAGCAATCCCCGAGAAGTGCCGAGCTATGATTGCATCCCTCCATATCTTCCTGTGGGGGTCATAAGAGGCGACGAAAGAAAAAGTGGCAGTGGGTCCATGGTTTGTGATAACAAGCTTGAGGGCTGCATAGTGGTAGGGCTTTTTTTAAATTAACCAAATTACTAACGTTCTCAAGGAGAAAATCTGCCACAAGTACCTAATGGTGTGTTCCGGCAGCTATCCTTGAAAGCCAGTTCTCATTCTTGATTTGTTAACTATCCTCAACTACATTGTAACTTAACTATACGTTAAGAACACAAGTGTATTGCTACAAAAAATATTTTCTGTTTGCTTAAAAATATAAAGACTATCACATATCCACCTATGAAGTGTCATCAAAGGCGACAAGGAACATAACACCTATTTAGTATCAGGCCACTTATTCACGATGATGTGCGTGAATTGCACTTTGGGCATATTATTTTTGAATGTAGTGGAGTGGCAAAGAAGCAGATGGCTCACCTGATGGTAAGCAGTTAACGTCGCATATGGACATTTGCAACAGCAGGAGCGCTACCAATGCATTGCTAACCCTGTAACTATATTTTAACACCCTTTTGAAGTAATCCATACTGTAGTTCTGTGGAAAAATAATGGAAGATCATAACTGGTGACGCAAGGTACGATGATAGAATCGCGATGCCAGTATAGGATCAAAAACTCTTGAGAGCATTCCCCGTAGTTCGGGTTCGTTGACAATTTGGACCACTCGATGCCCAATAGCATCAAGAGACTGGAGTTGGTACTTTGGTGCGCCATTTCAGAGGTGAAAGCAGTACTACATGTGAGGGCAACCTTGTGCTTTATAAAACAAAAGTCCCTGGCTCGATGGTAAGTATCGCTTTGCCTTATTAAGAACACCAAGTTTATGGAATACCAATCCAGCCTTACTCGCAATGTGACAGCGGAACTGGTCATCTTTGGAAATGTCGACGCTAAGGATTTCAATACCCTCTGCAATTTAGGGGAATACCCTAAACACAACGAACCTTATCTGTACTGTGCTGTATGAGCCAGATCGTCCAGTGTCCACTGCTGAACACCAAACTCCCATCAAGTGAAGGTTTGCCATAATCCCCACGCTTGGCAGGCATCTTGGGATCACAGCATAGCAGTTTCTCAGAAGGCGCTGCTGTCCACTTTTCGGTATTTTATTCGTCGCCTCTTACAACACCCATGGAAAAAAATGGGGGGTGACATTTTAGCCCGGCACCCCACGCGGCATAACATTATCAACCCCTCTAATTGCTACCGTTTTAAAAACATCCAGAAACTTATTCAACATTCTTACCCGTTCTTCTCGCAGTGGCTCTATAATTTTTGTTTGCTGAACGTGGCAGTACAATGTAGTATATTTCAATATTAAAATTTGTAATTGACCTTCATAAGAGCGTCGTAGACGCCTAAATTGAATAAATGATTTTGACTTTTTGACTTTGACTTTGATAAAAAAATCCATGTCATTATCGAACCTGATACCAAAAATTCATGAGATTCGGTTGAGAAATGCGACCAGTAGGGGAGAACAACCCGGATTCCGGACAGAAAACATTCCCAAGCTAAAACTTCGCGTTCACTCGGTCAATTACGTCATAGTGTTTTCAGTGTTGTAAGCCGAATATATTTTCAATATGTTTTTCTATTGTTCCACATTAATGGAACAAGAAAGGGCAATACTAAAGATTCAACCGATCAAAAACTGTAAACTATCATAAAATATTTATACTCAAATTTTATGGACCGTGCAACTGTGGATTTTATTAAGATATTTTGTTGGTATGACCTGATTTGGACTGAATCAAAGAAAGGTAACGCATAATTTTTAGTAATATGCTTTACGGACCTAAGTATTAAACAATGCATGCTATATCCGAATTCCTTATGTATCGTATACAAAAGCACAAAGCATGTGAATGTTATTTTGACTGGAGCTGTAGAAATTACAAATTCATACCTTAGAAATGCGATGCAATGTGCACGGTGATATTGTTACGGGTTATATTTGATCTCTTCTGCATATCCACAAAGTCTTTTCTTTTGTTTTGTATGGTAACATTGAACTTCTTTATTTTAATTTTGATAATAGTCCGACTTAATTTATAATAGATATAAATTGGCAACAGCTGACTCATGTCAGGCGAGGTAACAGAGAGCTGTGAGAGAGATACGATGAGTATGCCAACAAAACTTTAGAGAAATTTATAACATATTTTTTTGCTGATGCTTCGTAGTTATTAACTAAATATACCAACTAGCACTCTCGGTTTCGAAAGTAGCAGTTGTAATCTCCGACCGGTTTTCGAGCAGTAATTATGCTCATTCTCAAGACATGCGCGCAGCTTCGAGGGCTGCTAGACGCGCACTTTTCGTAGCTTCAACACCTCAGACAAGGTAATACGAATGGTTGAAATTGCTACCAGAGTAGGCAAATTAGTGATAGAAGAAAGAAAGCAGCACGTAATTGACGCCTCCAGTAAGAAAAATATCGAATTAGTCTACAAGTAAGCCACGAAAAACGGAGTATCTACATATGCACCCTTATAAGGACATTTAAACGAGCTAATGTCTGTGGGAAACACGACATATAACGGAATAGCAACATTTCCATACATTTGCTGCAACGAAAGGGTGAACTCACAGGCTCGATAAGATAGACGCGCCGCAGGAGCCACAGCAACGTCATCAAATATATTCAGAAATTCTTCCTTCTAGTCCTTATGCTATTTTATAAATAGCTCCAGCTGGCCTATAATTTTTACACATCCTCTCATGTCTCCATCTGTTTAGACCTGTCAGAGGGTGCGTTTTATGCCTCATCACTGGTAATTTTGAGCCATAAACCTGCAGAAAACAAAGTGTGAAGCGATGAAAAAATCTTCTGATGCCATAACACCTAAATTATAAGTATGAATATGCGTTGAGGTCGTGGTTTTATCGCCGCAATAACAGCAGTCGCAAAAAAGGTCATCCATATGTAAATGACTCGTTGAAATTATTAGATACCGTATAATATAAGCAATATACTTTGCCACACATCTGCAATGATATGAAATGAATTTACTCCCAAGTTTTTCCCAAAAGGCTAAAAATGCGGCTTTTCAAAAGATGGGTCAACAGTCTCTAAAGGTCAGCAAAGTATTTATGATTTGGGACACTACTGGGGGTATTATAAGCACTAACTTTGCAACCTATATGGATATATATTTAATATTTTTATGTTTGCAATAACTCATGCTCTGGGGATTACGGTCCGCATCCGATTCAATCCCAATTACGATGGTTCAAGAATGATAGGAAAAATTTGAGTTATGACTTATTGTCATGTTAGTTCAATTTGATTAGAGCCATACCCCGGCTAGATGAACGCGGGTTTAAATCTAGCACATGACTTAAATTTTTTCCGTCGTAAATTTGTAACTATAGATATATATTTATTTTTGAGAGACAGACAGATTCTAGGTTAGTTTGAACGACATCTTCGACCACATGATCACTAACCATCAAGTGGCATAGTGGTCAAAGACTAATTAGCTATGTATAAATAGAAAAATTAAAATATATATCCATAGTCCACGGTAGCCACTTTCCATCATTTGACTCATCTGCTTATAAATCAGCCATAAAAAGATAAAAAACAAACGTCTAAGAGGATTTTGATGCAACTTGGATATTGATTTCTTAGGTCCTGCATTAGACCATAAGATTATTTTTA